>JAXIVH010000010.1:2245965-2300965 GCA_036785325.1 Urophycis tenuis | reverse complement strand
AGGCAACAGAAACAAAGTCCATTTCAAACGTGGCGTTGTTGCATAATTAGCATCTCGCTGCTATCATTCGGGGATAGAAGATCATTTCTGAGAGGCGAGAGAACAGTACTTTCAAAGGAGACACAGGCTGGTGCTGTGGCGTCCTCGCTCAGCCTGACAAGACAGACTTCAGAGTGGGAACAAGGCGGCTGTGGCTGTCAAAAGGAGCATGTGTTGCTGGCTCTGAACAGGCTTTTACACAGAAAACATGCATGCATTAAGTCATTTATTTGCATCATTTAGGGACACAATGCAACGTCCTGTTATGCAACGTCATTAGTCAGCCAGTTTCATTAATGGTGACAATGGTTTTTTCAGAACTTGATAGTTTATTTATGAATTAATTCAGGCTTCGTCTTCCCTCCCCTGAGCAAAATACACCATTAAATAACACTTGTTTGTTTCATTGCCGTGCAGTTCTTCCTAATATCATGCCAGGCTAAATCCAAAGTTTATTCATTTGAGTGTCGTTAACATTGAATAAAAACACCTGCTGGTTAAACTTGGGGCAGAAACACAACAGCAGCCTCTCAGCATCACTACTCAAACAAGATCTCAGGCCTCGCATGAAGAACCTTCACAACAACAACAACAACAACAACAAAAACAACAACAACAACAACAACAACAACAACAACAACAACAACAACAATATCATTAGTGATAGAAACAGTCCAGTCTAATATCCCAGAGGAAGAAAGGGTGAGGACAGGTGATTATATTCTCATGCGCTGCGTCAGAAGCTGTACACATGGTGATTCATTCAGCACAGAGCTCCATGTTTTTCCCATGCAGCTCAGGTATAATGTAGTATATATAGAGGGCTAAAAACCACCTCATGAACAGTTTTTAGGGTGGCGGGTAATTAATCCCCATAACCACACTGAGTCTGGGCATTCTTCTTATTATATTTATCTTCCTTCAATCCTGGGAGAGAGAGAGAGAGAGAGAGAGAGAGAGAGAGAGAGAGAGAGAGAGAGAGAGAGAGAGAGAGAGAGAGAGAGAGAGAGAGAAAGAGATAGAGAGAGAGAGAGAGAGAGAGAGAGAGAGAGAGAGAGAGAGAGAGAGAGAGAGAGAGAGAGAAAGAGTTGAGGAGGAGAGGATGAGAGGGAGATGTTGAGCATGAGTGGATGATAATGAAAAACATGAGAGAGGATAAAGAGAGAGAGAGATAGAGAGGGGAGGAGAGAGAGAGGTTGAGAGTGGGAGGTTGAGAGTGAGAGGATGATAATGAAAACATGAAAGGGAGATGAGAGAGAATGAGAGGGAAAGAGAGAATGAGAGCGAGAGAGAGGGAGGATGGATGATATAGGATGATAAATAGAAGCTGAAAGATAAAGACAGGAAGAGAGAGAGGACACAAATAGCACCACTCTCTTGAAAGGAATGGATTGTTTCTTGTCTTTATTTTGCCCACATGAGAAACGGAGTCGCTGGGGAGACAGCCGACAGAATAGCGAAAAAGAAACACAAAATCCTTCCAATGTTCTGTGTTCCATTTATAAATAATAGATGCACTTAACAGTGTGTTCCCATTGACGTGGCACTGCTGTGAAGGAGCAGCAGTGTGTGTGTGTGTGTGTGTGTGTGTGTGTGTGTGTGTGCTTTAGTGCATCTCATTGGAGAACATGCCATCCCATGACGGCGGCGATGAGAAAGGGATGTGATGAAAATATGAAAACGCTTGTACCCTGGAGATGGTGATGTCCTCCTTAGTGAGCACAGGAATACATGAGGGAGACATGAGACGAGATGAAGAACAGGGGAGACATGAGAGGAGATGAAGAACAGGGGAGACATGAGAAGAGATGAAGAACAGGTGAGACATGAGAGGAGATGAAGAACAGGGGAGACATGAGAGGAGATGAAGAACAGGGGAGACATGAGAACAGGAGAGACATGAGAACATGAGAGACATGAGAACATGAGAGACATGACAGCAGGAATATGAGAACAGGAACAGGGAGCTCTGTAAAGGTCAGTCTCGGCTCGATGCAGCCTCCAACAAACCAGTGCGAGACGGACCTCTCTTGTCATCAAGCAGTGGGCACATTAATCTTCCAGCCAAGGGTGATATTTAGGTCTGGTGCTTAGTGACCATAAGCAGGGTTGAATACACCACCATAATAACACACAGATGAAGACAAAGTGGCCTTATTTCAACCTGCCGGATGACGAGAACAAGCCCAGCATCACAGAACAAGCCCAGCATCACAGCAACAACACACTGTTTCACCAAGATGGAAAAGCAAAGGTAGAGCATAATGACTTTGAGGGGGGAGAAAACACAAATAATTAATAACTTTTTCCCTTTTCCTGCTCGGCTGCTGGGCTGTGGAAGTTTTTATTCCCGCCAGTCGCTCATTATTCCATCTGTCATCACGCCATATTTAATGGATTTGACTGTGAAGGAAGAGAAGTGATTAACCTCATTCCTGAGTGGTAATGCAGTGTTGGGAACCCCTCATCATAACAGTTGTTAATGCTTATCAGCTCTCCCTGGCTCTGATTAGCCCTCATTTCAGCCTCAATCCAAACCCTTTAATTATACAGGGGATCCTATAGTTTCCTGTGGACACTCTAATCTCCTGAATGTTTGATGGCGGCTGGCCGCCCCCTGTGTATCTGCGATGCGTGTTCCTGGGTCTCCAGGGAGGCGAGGGGCTTGCTGTGTGTCTATGCACAATGAATGAGGCTTCGTATGCGCAGCAATGTGGACACGCGCCTCAAAACACACGGAGGCATTCGGCTGCGGACCATGCAGTCACACTGTATCCGGGCGCGTGTACATTTCAGTGTATTGTTGCGTAATAACCAGGGGAGAAAACGTATACGTGAATTGAAGTAATAGCCCAACCGATTCCCCCGGAATAGCTTTGAGTGGTCAGCGTTACTGTCAGTGCTGTGATTCCACCTCTCCTTTATTCTCGCTCCGCGGTGTGAAAACATACAAACAGAGGTTGCCGTGGCAACGCAGCCTCTTCCGGGCCTGATGGTTTTTCGGGCCAGCGAGAGAAGCTTTGATGTAGTCGCCGGTGGGCCGGTAGAGGAGTAAAGTGATGAGGAGGAGGAGGGAGACTTCCTCCCACGGGGGACAAAAAACACCTGGAGATCAACTCCTGCTTTCATTAGGAGGAAGAAACTGGTTGTGTTGGAAAGTTGCCCGTTTTGAAGAACCAGAATCAACTCCTCTTGCTTTGGCTCAGGAGGGAGCAAATTCAGACTAAACGCTAACAGTTTGCAGACTTTATTAAGGTGACATGCACCACAAACCTCCTCCCAAAGACAGGTATTCTTTCAACTAGGCAGGATGCGCTGATGAATTATTTACAGACATTGGGAAATGTGAGTGCGCGTTTCAATAATTAATCTCCCATTCTTATGAATTCCGTATTGTAAAGCAGTGTGGGAGAGTGATTTCTCATGATGCGTTGCAGAAGACGAGCCCTGCAGAAACACATGTGAATGTTTCATATCAGCTCGCCGATGTCCCCCCACACCAGAGCTTCAGCCTGTCCTCTCACGCTCCTGCAGAGCACCTCCATAAAGACCTGCAGAAGCGTCCATCTCAGAAAGCAGCACAGCCTCCCACCAACGCTCGTCCGACCGCGTGCCACACAGACCTCTTTGTGTCTTCTGCGCGTGGCCTTGATTCCCGTTCCGAGGAGAAAAACTTTGACGAGGACCTTGGTTCTCAGCCATCGCCATGACAACGGCGCGCGGCGCGGCTAACGAGCCACGATGCGCCACTGGTCAAACGTCCTCAGCGCAGCGGCCTCCGCCGCGCTTTGAAGTGCTTGCTGTGGAATATTAATCACATTCATGAGCTGTTTTCCACTGCAGGTTATGGAAATTCCTGACGGCCTCGCTGGCCCTGATTGAGCCGTCGCACACAAACAGGAATTCTGCTGCAACAACAGCTAATTTACTGAGGGGGTTGCGTGGAGTGGCTAATGGGCCCCCAGTGTTCATCTCCATCGCCGCACGTTTCTCTGAGACATCTTTAAAGAATTTCATAAATTAGGAGCTCCGGGCAACGAAGGGAACCAGAAACAAACAGACCCGGCTGGGGAGGGGCGGGGCGGTGCCTGGATAGGCCACGCCCCCTCCCCTCACCACACGGCCCCCTCGCCACAGCGCCACAACCACCGGAGAGTGCGTTGCACCCTGGGTAAAAACACGCTCACCGCAAAGTGACAGAAACATGGAAATGTGCTCCCGGATGGGAAACCTTATCTAGTCATGAGCTGAGCTGAGGGGGACACGAGGGAACCACTGAGCCATGACATGGACAGAAAATAACCTCAAAAGACTTCCCAGACATGATCTTTTTACCAGCGCCACTGTGCAATCTCCCCCATTCAGAGATAAGGAATGATTTCCTAATGCAAATGATGATTAGAAGGTCAGAGAGAGAGAGAGAGAGAGAGAGAGAGAGAGAGAGAGAGAGAGAGAGAAGTGAGAGAGAGAGAGAGAGAGAGAGAGAGAGAGAGAGAGAGAGAGAAAGAGAGAGAGAGAGAGAGAGAGAGAGAGAGAGAGAGAGAGAGAGAGCGAGCGAGACTGCCATGATATCTGGTGGTGTGCTGGAATGGTTCTGTGCTCGCGTTCCTTCAGATTGCCGGGTTCCTCGGAGGACCAAGATATAATGGGCTGCTGATTGAACGTCGACAACACTTTGTATTCGTTGTAAAGCTGTTCTATAAATATTATATAATGGTTACAAAAAACTGAATCTCCAGATGGTAACCAAAACCGAAGGAGAGTAAAAATTGCCTGGGAGCGAGCCCTAAAAGAAAACTTCAAATAACATCATTAAAATGTATCTTGGTTACTTTGGCATTGTATAGTATGAGCCTGCCATCAGGATTACATGCACGTAAAGTCAAGTCATATCATTGCAAAGCTCCAAGCTTGCAAGAAACAGTCTGCAATCAAGCAGCCTCTTCAGCACAGCCCTGTCTCTGCAGCGTATTCTGCAGCCCATATACATTTACTTCAGCGCTCCATGCAAACACAAGATGTCACATTTACATCTGATGCCTTTGGGAGGAAGTTGAATCATTTATAGTTCTCTGTGCTCGCAGACGACACGAGTATGACCAAAGTGCGCGATGCTTGCCTGAAGACAGCGGCATTCGGAGTGATTTGCATCGCGACGTGCCTTCAACACTTTGCGCAGACACCCTCCCTCAGCCGCCACAGTCATATGTTGGATGCACAGGAAATAGTCTCAACTTGTTATCACTAATGTGAGGAACCAGCACCGAAAACAAGACTCACTGGTTGGCAACAGCTCCGTTTTGTTGACAACATATTTGGTTGGTCTTCGCCGCTATAGCGTGAGGATTTATCAGGAGATAATGCTATTCTGCTGGAGGCCCTAACATGGAGTTCATAGTGAGTTTCTAACCAGCCAGAAGCGAAGCTCACTGGCGTTGCTTTAATTTGCCTTCTGTTTGCTCATTAGACTTGAAAATAACTTCAATTGGACACGTGTTTGTTGGTTGAAAAAGCTTGTGAAACCTTGTGCACCCCAGACATGTTGGTTTAGGGGGGAGGCGCTCTGTTTCTGCTGTCCTTAATGATGCTACAAACTCCACAACAACAGGCCAACGTGTCCAACAATGGCCGCTTTGGTATTGATGTATTTCTTTAGTTCTTTATCTCCGCATTTGCATAGTTTTGTTTGTCGTTTGTTCATTCATTTATTAATGAATGTGTTCATTAATGTGTTTGTCTGTTTGTCTGTATACTTGTCATGGTCTCCGCCCTTCCCCGGGTTCGAGACAATGGCCTGGCCTCTGTCTGAGCAGGCGAGGTTGTTTACGCTGTCAGGACATGTCATAGATTCACAGGACCACACACAAGGGAGAGGAACTCTCTGCAGCTCTGCCTCCAAAATTGAGAAAAATTACACATTTTTAAAACCTAGTTTCTTAAAGCTAAAAATGTGCTCAAGGTAGAACTACTGACACGCATTCTAGAGGTCAAACGTGGAGACGAGGCCACATTCAGTAAAGAGGTGTGGGTTAAATAGCCAGGGAGGAGGCAGGCTAATTGCTATCTGGTTTGGAATTAGCAAATAAACTGGACTGTGGTAGAACCGAAAGGAACCCCTCAGAAGCCAGGTTCTACTGAGGCAGTCGGCTTGGCAGGGAACATACATCACACACTCCTGAGACATGTGGCAGGGCCTGCCCTCCGTGTCCTCAATCTCAGCACATTGTCACAACACGGATTCATCAATGTTGTACACCAGAGTTGAAGGACAGTTCTCCTCCTCCACAGGGTTATGTTCTGCAGCAGCTGTGATGGAACACAAAGCAGAGGGAAGGACTGCTACATTAGGCTCTGCGATTGTGTATATATAAATATTATGTACATATTCATGTATGTATAAATATATATATAGACACACACACATTTTCCATGAACACTTGTTGACTCATGCATCAAGGGAAATGCTTGTCAGTCAAGTTGCATTAATCTCAGGATGAAGCCTTGAGTTATGTCCTCCCGGAAACACATGATTAAAATAATTACAACCAGAGCAGAAATGTGTTTGTGAAGTGAATGATTATGTCCTCATATTATCTCAGGATGAGAAGCCATGATGTTCTTTTGGTTGTTGTCATATATTACCTTCCGATTGTATCATCACATTTAATGTGTGAAGGCAGAATAAACAGATTTTATGCTCATTCCATCATGTCGTTTTAATTCACCCCTTTATTTCAGAGTTGTTTTTAATCATTTGATTCTTCGTCTGACATAACCCAACAAAAATGCTGCGGTACAAACGATGGCCTGAAACGAGAGTCGGCCTAGTGCTTCAGTACAACACACAGCGTGGATTCACTGAGCAGAACACTCACATATGGGCAGCGCTGCCCTGGGCTGGTGATCCCCACCTCCACCATAATCCTCCCCCTTTGTTACCTTCCACTGCCTGCAGGTCTGCAGTGTGTTGGGGGGTCGGAGGACCAGTGACTGGAGGCGGGAGGTCTACTCTAAGGGTCTAATCTAAAGGGGGCATTTAGCAGACACTTTTGTCCAAAATGACCTACAGGGGGATCGAACCGCTAACCCTGCCCTGATCCTCCGAAGTCGGCTCTTCCTATCATTGTGAAGCAGAATTCACCAAGCGTTGGATAGTTCACCCACTAACAGGGAACGTGAGCTGGGTTTAGACCGTCGTGAGACAGGTTAGTTTTACCCTACTGATGATGTGTTGTTGCAATAGTAATCCTGCCAACGTCCCATCCCCCCCCTCCCCCCACACCGTCCTTCACACCCCAGAGAGAGAGCCGGGGGGGGGGGGGGGGGGGGGGGGGGGCGGTGTAGAGCAGCAGGGTCAGGGACTATTGGGGACGAGTGTGGAGATGACAATGACACCCACGCAGGGAGAGAGGTCACCCCAGCAGCACCACACAGAGAGAGGTGACCCAGCAGCAGCACCACACAGAGAGAGGTGACCCAGCAGCACCACAGAGGGAGAGGTGACCCAGCAGCACCACACAGAGAGAGGTGACCCAACAGCACCATGCATGGAGAGGTGACCCAGCAGCACCACACAGGGAGAGGTGACCCAACAGCACCATGCAGGGAGAGGTGACCCAGCAGCACCACACAGGGAGAGGTGACCCAACAGCACCACACAGGGAGAGGTGACCCAGCAGCACCACACAGAGAGAGGTGACCCAACAGCACCACACAGAGAGAGGTGACCCAACAGCACCACACAGAGAGAGGTGACCCAGCAGCACCACACAGGGAGAGGTGACCCAGCAGCAGCACCACACAGGGAGAGGTGACCCAACAGCACCACAGAGGGAGAGGTGACCCAACAGCACCACACAGGGAGAGGTGACCCAGCAGCACCACACAGGGAGAGGTGACCCAACAACACCACACAGAGAGAGGTGACCCAGCAGCACCACACAGGGAGAGGTGACCCAGCAGCAGCACCACACAGGGAGAGGTGACCCAGCAGCAGCACCACACAGGGAGAGGTGACCCAACAGCACCACAGAGGGAGAGGTGACCCAACAGCACCACACAGGGAGAGGTGACCCAGCAGCACCACACAGGGAGAGGTGACCCAGCAGCACCACACAGGGAGAGGTGACCCAGCAGCAGCACCACAGGGAGAGGTGACCCAGCAGCACCACACAGAGAGAGGTGACCCAGCAGCACCACACAGGGAGAGGTGACACAGCAGCAGCACCACACAGGGAGAGGTGACCCAGCAGCACCACACAGGGAGAGGTGACCCAGCAGCAGCACCACACAGGGAGAGGTGACCCAGCAGCACCACACAGAGAGAGGTGACCCAACAGCACCACAGAGGGAGAGGTGACCCAACAGCACCACACAGGGAGAGGTGACCCAGCAGCAGCACCACACAGGGAGAGGTGACCCAGCAGCAGCACCACACAGGGAGAGGTGACCCAGCAGCAGCACCACACAGGGAGAGGTGACCCAACAGCACCACAGAGGGAGAGGTGACCCAACAGCACCACACAGGGAGAGGTGACCCAGCAGCACCACACAGGGAGAGGTGACCCAACAGCACCACACAGAGACACGCAGGGGGTACCGACCTCCGGGGCTCCACTGCAGCGAGACGCGCCTGGATGGTTCACAGCGACGCCACGCGCGTTTTGTTCCGCCTGTGATTGGACCGGACGGGACCGGCCTGCGCTCCTGCAGGCCACCGGGGACGCGGCGGACGTTTACCGGGACGCCAGGAGACAAGCCTCTTAGTGGCCGTCAGTCCCAGCGCGGTGGAGCGGGCTCAGGCGGCCCCAAAGCTGTTGTTTATTAGCCTCATGCAGCGCAAGTTCATATGTTAAGTGTGATATGTACAAATGAGAGAGGATAAGGCAGGGATTTAGACTCTGCACTCACATCAGCAGCCGTGAGCCTGGATGAGCCCCTATAAATATGACTGTGTCAGATTCTGCTTTCCCCGCCGGAAAATAAATACGCCGCAATCCACATCCACCTTGGAGTGCGGTGATGATGCCTGCAGCCCGGCAGCCTACGTTCTCCTGGAAGTACATTTAAAATTACACTCCGTAACCGGCCGTGTCTAAGGAGCTAAACATGAATGCACACAGCACAGATTTCTCTTCAGGGGGCTGTAGGTAAGACTCAAGGGTAGAACACAACGCAAACGAGTGGAAGGAACCAGCTTTTGAAACTCAACAACCCTCAAAAAATCATCCATTCCCTCTCTCCGCCCTACATTTCTCTGCCGTTGGGAAGTGTTGCATTCACGCACCTACGATCGACAGATAACATTAATCATCCGAACCAATCAGGGACGAGATACCCTGATTGGTCAGAAATGAGCCGGGAGCTGTCAAACATCTAAATTGGCTCATCGAGAGTCAACGCGGAACAGATGTTCTCACAGTTCATTCACTGAACGATGGCGAGGCCACTCCTACCAGCTGACTCTTCGGTAACAGCGCTGGTCTCAAATCCTCCCCCCGCACCTCTAATAAACAGGTGTATACATTCAGTGTTTCATTATTGATCCGGGGATGGTGTTTAGCGTCAATGACTGCGCGAGTGCTTTCTGCAAAAGTGCAAAATGTTGGGGACGAACGGAGCGCTTTGCACATCTGTGGATGTAGTACTTGAGACATGCATGAATAGACTAAGTCAATAATGTATGCGCGCACACACACACACACACACACACACACACACACACACACACACACACACACACACACACACACACACACACACACACACACACACACACACTCACAAGGGGAGAGATAGAGAGGGAATTCACTTTAAAAGCACAGAAACACATTAGCAGGGAATGTACACCAGGAAGCGACACACGCGTCGCTATTGGCAACGGAGCGCCGCGGCTCCTTGGCGGCGCGCGAAACAAAAGGCGACTCGTGAGGTCCGCGCGCCCCGCCGGTCAGTCCGTCTGTTGACTGATGATTCACCGGAAGCTCGTCGCTTGCCGCCCCAGTGAGCTCAGTGGTATGCCGTCTTCACACTGGATGACATATCTCCCGGAGCTTACATAATGCAGATCTGCCCTAATTTCCCCCCCGCTCGCCCAACAGATCTTCATGCAGCGAGGCATCATAAGACGGTCCGTCCGTGGATCAGAGGCGTCTCCCAGGAGCTGACGACGCCGGGGCAGAGAGAGCGCTCTGTTTACATGCAACAAGAAACGTGAAACCATATGCCACACGTCAGATATATCTAAAATGACACGCATTTGATGTATAACACAGGTAATTAGACGTTTCCATGGATACGAGTTCCCGGGGGGAAAAAAGCCATGTCTGCTTCTAAGAATAGCATTTTTTGTTTTGTAAGTGTCTCTTGGCGTCCGCGCATGCAAACCCATCAGCGGTTGGCATCGCTGGCTACAGTTACAGTGAGGCCAGGGGCCGGCCCTCTGCACACCGTGAGACAGCACAACCCAACAGGCCGATCAATGAACAGCCTTTCAGTATGTTAAAGCTGCTTCATGCCACGTTATACTGTTGATTAATCTCATAGCATACGAAGGAAAGAACATGCGCGAAAAGTTACATTCATTCATATATTTTATTAATTTAATGGACAGATCTCAGAACCCATTTTGAACACTAATTCACATTTTTCGATTTCCATTGGCTGTCCGCTGTGTGCGTGCATGTGTGTGCGTGCGTGTGTGTGTGTGTGTGTGTGTGTGTGTGTGTGTGTGTGTGTGTGTGTGTGTGTGTGTGTGTGTGTGTGTGCGTGTGTGTGTGTGTGTGTGCGTGTGTGTGTGTGTGTCTGTGTGTCTGTGTGTGTGTGTGTGTGTGTGCAGGTGTGTGTGGTGTTACTGTCTGGAACAAAAACACAGCTTAGTTCACTTCACATGACAAGGTAGACAGTGTCCTATTTACAACAGACCAAACCGAAAAGAGCAGAACAATATTAAGTATTAGAATTATAATAATAATAATGACAACAACAATAACTGTGATTTCACCAGTTTCCTTTCTGGCATATAAAAATGATGTGATGTTGAACAATGCACATTTGGTAACCTCTCATCAGGGAGAGTATTTGCATTCTTACCACAACACATCATTTATTTTGCATGAAGATGACTCTCGATAATATGTGACTCACAGAATGAACCGAAGATACACAAAGTTCTCAACTGAAGGAGAAAGTACTCGTCAGGGTGTTGGGAGTCCCTATTTACAGCTTCGCCGAGTTGTTTTTCCATGTCAACAAAGCTAACAGGTTGCGTGGCAGAACAGAACCTAGTTCTCAGTGTTGTGAGGTCTGGAGCCTTGTGAGCCTCATCAACAACAGAAGCAGAGTCACTCAGAGGGTGTAGTGGTGTTGTCATACTGGGATGGAGGCGGGCACACGGGCAGGCCTGCCTGCCTCCAGCCCAGAGCCCGGAGGTCACGTGACCACACTGTGCACCAATCAAACGAGGGCTGGACAACGATGGTGCACACCAACACAAGTGGTGCCCACAGTCATGCAATCAAAGCAAAGCAAAACGTGAAATCCTTTTGTTTTCCTGAACAACGCTGACCGTCTAATGACACATTGGGAATGTTTTGTATGCGTCTTGTAGTGGGTGTACCAATGTCACCAAACACCAGGTGTTCACCTCCTCCAAGATGTGATGAGAGCTACAGTAGACAGCACCTGTTTCCACCACTGCATAGTGCAACCATTCTATGGCCCTTTACTTCTTTATGTGTCATTTTGTTTTGTACGATTTTCCAATTCCAGAGCCATTGCTATACACCACGTTAGCCATGTTTTATCTAAGACAGTGACATCTCACCGGCAACATACCAGATATAGTGCAATTCTGTGCAAAACAGAACGGGGAGAGAGACCAATATTAGTGTTCTTACATTGTATAAAAATAAATGTCTTAAAAAACACAGGTGTGTTGTGGCGCCGTGGGCCCCAGCTGGACCACCAGCCCCCTGAGCCCAGCAGGAGTTCTGTACATGCAGGGGGGTACGTACCACCCTGGGAACCAGCCAGGCCGCTCCGGGTCAGCGCCCCCGCCTCCAGAGCGCGCCGCCGTCTCACCGTGGCGCCCGGTCCCCACGCCGTTAATATTGACAAAGCTGTTGACGGCTGTGTTGTGTCGGGCGGGACTTGTTTGCGTGTCGAAACACATAAGCCTGTTGATTCTGTTTGCATAGTTCAGTCGCTCCGGGGGGGGGGGGGGGGGGGGGGGGGGCACTTTTTGGATCGTTTATTGCTGGCTGTCCCGGTGCCAGCTTTCTGCCTTTGGAATAATTGTTATGAATTCCCGGTCCAAGACCAGATCCTTTACACTGCAAGCATACCACAAAGTAGAAATACCCTCCTCATCCTGTTATCAACAAAAACATCTGCTTACAAATATTGCCAACAAACCAATGAAATGGGCTCGCCTCAGACAGACGGTATCAATGTACAATAAAAACATTTACATAACTGCCATATATTACAGTGGATTTCAGACGCCGTTCCTTATGTACACCTCCAGGAGCCTAAAACTGGGAGTATGTGGTGCGCTTCTCGAGAACCTCGAGGTAATCCGGGTCGATGTGGAGCTTGGTCTTCAGCTCCCAGTACTCACTCCTGTTGGGCTCGGCGTGGCCAGTGCCGGGCGCGGTACAGTACATGATGGTCTGCTGCACCCTCTCCGGGTGCATACATTGGTGCTCCACATCAAAGTCTGAGCCGTAGTGACCTGCAGAGTGTTCACTGTGCCGGCAGGGCAGCGGGCAGCGGTAGGGCCCTCCCTGCTCCTCCAACACCTCCCTGTAGTAACACGAGTCGTCCAGGGAGCTCGGGGAGCGCTTGGCGTCGGGCTCCGGGGTGGCGGCGCTGTACTCGGAGCTCACGGCCTCTTTCTCGCCCAGGAACGGCCCGCTTAAATCGTCCAGGTCTCTGTAGGCGTCCAGGGCCACGCCCTCCACGGGGCCGGGGGCGTGGCCCTGCGCGGCGGGCTCCGGCAGCGAGGGGACGTACTCGTACACGTGGCCGGCCGAGGTGCGCACCTTGGGGATGGCGGCCTTCTTGTACAGGCCGTACTCCATGTTCAGCGAGCTGATGCAGGCGTTCACCGAGTTGTTCTGCTCCGTCTGGGCCTTCTGGTGCTTCTTCCTCACGGCCACAAACAGCCCCGCCGCCATGAACACCGAGGTGATGAAGATGAGCAGCAGGGCGAGGATGAGCACGGACAGCGGGATGGCGCCGCGCGGCGCCTCCGAGTCCAGCGAGGACTCGATGGTGACCGTGCTGCCGGGGTAGGACTCCTCGGAGGGCGTGGCCACGGGGCCGGCGGCGGCCGAGTCGTTGGGGCAGAAGTGCGACGTCTTGATGTACCTCATGTCCTCCCCGGACAGCCTCTTGGGGGCGCTGCAGATCACGTTGTTGACGACGGTGCCGGTGCTGAGCTGCTCCAGCCACGTCCGCAGGTCCAGGATGGCGCAGGAGCAGTCCCAGGGGTTCTCAAACAGGTCCACCTGCACCAGGGCGGTGAGCTGGTCCAGCACGCCGCCGGCGGGCAGCGAGCGGAGGTGGTTGTTGCGGAGGTTCAGCCTGGCGAGCGTCAGGCCGCTGAAGGTGCCCTCGGACAGGGCTTTTAACAGGTTGTTGTTGAGGAACAGCAGCTGGAGGTTGGGGACGTGCTGGAATGTGTTAACAGCGATCTCTTTAATGACATTGTATTCTAGATATAAAAACTGCAGGCTGGCCAGTCCATAAAAGATTTCTCCAGTGAGACGTTCGATCACATTGCCGTTCAGGTATAAGCGGCGTAAGTGCGCCAGGTCTCCGAAGGCGCGGTCACGCACGTGGGCTATTCGATTATTACCCAGATGGAGCAGGTCCAGGCCAGTGGCCTCGATAAAATCTGATCTGCGGACAACCGTGATGTAATTTCCCGTGAGATACATCTTCTTAGGGTTGTACGGTTTGGGACTCAGATCAGAGATGCGCTCGATTTTTCTCTCTTGACAATTAACATTCAGGCCCAGGTCTGAAATCTGAAGATTACACGTGCAGGCAGTGGGGCAATCTAAAGGCACGGGGGATTTGGTCTGATAAGAAACGATTTGACCGTAATTCTGAGGTTTATTGGATGGGACGCGGCCCGTGGGCTTCGTCTTCAGTTTGCCCGACTGCCGGGGGCCTTTGGTGGGCCTGGAGGAGGACCGCGCGATCCCGGCGGAGGTGAAGGGCGCGGTGGCGGGGGCCGGGGGAGTGCGGTAGGACGCGTCGCTGCTCAGGTGAGGCATCTCGTACTCCGCGATGGCCCGGCGGGGACACAGCTCCTGCTTGGAGACCTCGTCCACGTCGCGCCCGTGGAGGCGGAAGGGGAACTCGCAGACCACGTCGCCCACCAGAGCAGTGTAGGAGATGCTCTCCAGCCAGGTCTTCAGGGCGATCAGCTCGCAGGAACAGTTCCAGGGGTTCTCCTCCAGCTGCAGCTCCACCACGTTGGTCATGTGCTCCAGCAGACCCGAGAAGGGCAGCGTTTTCAGCTGGTTCCCCCGCAGGTCCAGGTGAGTCAGCGGGACCACCTGGAACACGTTGGTCGGCAGGGAGGATATCAAGTTGTCGTTGAGAATCAGGACCTCCAGGTGGGTCAGCCTGCCGAACGCGTTGGCCTCCACGTGGGTGATGTAATTGTAGTCCATCTGCAGGTACTCCAGGTTCTCCAGGCCAAAGAACAGCTCCTCCTTCAGCGCATCGATTTTGTTGTTGTTGAGATGCAGCCGTCGTAATCCCTGGAGGCCGTTGAACGCCCCGGACTCCACCTGGGATATGTCGTTGTTGCCCAGATGCAGGATGGTCAGGCCCGTGTACTCGACAAAGTCGTCCACCGAGAGCTTGCTGAGGAGGTTCCCGCTGAGCAGGAGGTGGTAGGTGGGGTAGTACACGGGGTGCACCTCCGACAGGCTGCCGATGCCCCTGGTCTCACAGCCCACGGTCAACACCTCCTCCTTCTCCTCGCAGGAGCACAGCCCGTCACACGTCACCCCGTAGCCGTGGAGAGGCTCCGCTCCGCGCGCAGACGTCCCCATTGTCAGGAGGAATAAAATCCAGGGATGCATTTTCCCGCGCTGGCGACACCGCTCACTGAAGGATGAGGATCCGGTCTCCTGTTCCGAGATAACAGGCAACATGAATTACGTTACGCAAGAGATAGAAAGCTGAGCCTGAAGTCTTGCCTTTGCCCCGAAGTAACTTCCAGTCTCGAAACGGTGATGGGTTAAGCAGAACCGCCGATAATCCAAATTAACAACACAATCAAGCCAATTAAAAGGAGCTGAAAAATAGGCTCGTCTATTAATCACAGCTCTTAGACTAATAGCGACAACAGGCAGAATCTGATTTGTTGTGCAACACATAATGTGTTATAATAGGCTGCAGTAATACCGACGTTTTAATTAAAGAAATCCACAAATGACTAAACGGTTAAAAATAGACGGCGTGCGTCTGTTGACGAGCCGGCTCAGATCAGCCTCCTCCCCCTCCTCCCCCCCTCCTCCCCCCTCCTCCCCCCCCCCGGGGTGGGACCTACCTCAGGCTGACCGCGGAGGACGCACGCTCCCCGCGAGGAGGCTCTGCCCTGCCTTCATCTCACATCCGTCCGGCGTTGAGCGGAGCGGCGGGGGAGAGAGGGACCGCCGCCCCCCACAGAGGACAGGAGGAGTGCTGATCGCCCAGATCTGCCAGGCAGCTTCTCCTCAGAGCAGCCGCCGGAGGAGACGCGATGCTATGCCTGGTAACAAAGTTGCTTGTTCTCTCCCCCTGCTCTCCGCTCTCTCTCTCTCTCTCTTTCTGCTCTCCGCTCTCTCTCTGCTCTCCGCTCTCTCTCCTCTCTCTCCTCCTGCTGTCTCTCTCCCTGCTCTCTCTCTCTCCTCTCTCTCTCTCCTCCCCTCTCTCCCTGCCTCCCTCTCTCTCCTCTCTCTCTCTCCCCACTCCCTCTCTCTCTCTCTCCTCCCCTCTCTCCCTGCCTGCCTCTCTCCTCTGTCTCTCTCCCTGCTCAATCTCCCTTCCTGCTCTCCCTCTCTCTCCACCCTGCTCTCTCTCCCTCCCTCTCCTCTGCTCACTCTCTCACCCCTCTCTATCTATCTCTCTCCCAGAGAAAACACCCAAAGGCTCTAAGCGCTGACACACACACACACACACACACACTACCATGAACATGTGTGTGTGTGTGTGTGTGTGTGTGTAGTTACTTGGGGTGCGTGCGTGTCTGTAAGTCGAAGGAATGTCATCTCATGCTGACTCTCTCACGCGCCCACACAATCCCGCCAAAAAAAGGACGGCTCCACCTAGAAACGAGCAGCGGTCCGCTGAGGAAGTGGTCAATCATTTATGTGGGGGCTTTGAGTGAGACACTGCCAAGTATCCTGCCCTGCGTCGCCTTAGTCTTGAAATAAACAAAACAAGCAGCCACTAGAACAGCAGCCCAAAGGCTGTGAGACCTAACAAAACTGACTGGCAATGTCATCAAAGCCCGACGTGTGTTTACCTGTGTTCCGGAGCACCCCTCCACCACATGGTACGTCCGGCAGGTTCTATTTCCGGACCCTTCAAACGCGAGACCCCGCGTGACAGTGTCGTGTGGGCGACCCCGTGAAGACAATGGGAGGCGACATGTGCTCCGTGTGTGTCTGGGAGGTCTTGTTTGGGGACACTTGAATCACGTCAGCCCCTGGAGATAAGTGTGCCAGAGAAGCGCTCTGCTGCTCCAACAGTATTGCAAATGTCAGCAGATGACGTGACGGCTGCACGGAGAACTGAGGGCCTGATTATCGTCGGCCACGCCCCCCACGCTCCCACCTGGCACGGACGGCGAGTTTTGATTGGTGGGAAGTCAACGGGGGACATGTCATTTCCTGTGTCTAATGCATTTTGCACGGGCTCTGGGGAATCAATTAAAGCAGATTGAACAAGTTCATCCCTTCATGGGCGCTTTAGGCCTGCGCTGAAAGGATTGTCTTGGGTTGCATCACCTCTTTTGTTTCTTACTAATAATAAAAAGAACCTTAATACACGTTATGATATTAATATTTAGAATGTTAGTAGTGGTATTAGTATACCATGGTGGCTAGTGGTAGCCTCTAGGCTACATGTCTGTATATATCTCTTTACTACTGCCTGAGTACCCTATTGCTATAGCACTACTACAGCAGGCCTACTGTAGTAGTAGTGCTATAGCACTTTTACAGCAGGCCTACTGTAGGTGTAGGCGTAGGGCCCAGACGCAGCAGGCCTACTGTAGGTGTAGGCGTAGGGCCCAGAGTTGGGGGGCTGTCACCACCCTGACGAGGCGCGGGTCGTCTGGGGGGATGTGGAGCATCACAGAGGCTTTACACCGTGTAGCCGTCACCCACGCCGCGGGGCTCCGTGGGGCTCCGTGGGGCTCCGCGGGGCGGGCGCCAGGGACCCCGCCCGTAGAGCTTACTTAAGGGTGTAAAGTCTGCTCGTCTCCCCCATGTGGATCCTCCCCCGTTCTATTTAGAGTTCTGTGCCTGAATGGGAGAGCGGAACCTCTCTCCCCACCCAGGCATACATTACCATACATTTGTTGTTGAGCTGACTCGTTGGTGAGCCGTGCCGCAGTTTATTTCTGCTACCTCGCGGCGCGTCGTTCTTTTTACGGCTGTAATGTACGCCTGTTGTAGAAGCTGGGTACAGGGTTTCCGTTGTATTGTTAAGTTAGGTCGTACTGTGGATATAACTATTGTGTGACTGTGTATGTGTGACAGTGAGTGAATGAGTGAGTGAGCGAGAGGGAGAGGCGGATTTCTGGAATAAGAGGAGCTGAAGATTGGATAGAGATAGTGGTATTAGGTTTTCAGCCTTATTTCATTTTCCATGTCATTGAACATATTACATATCACACACGCACACATGCACACACACCCACCCACACTCTGTTAAACACACACACACACGCACACACGCACACACGCACGCACACACGCACACAGGCACACACGCACACACGTACACAATCATTATGACTCATAATTACAGTGGCAGAAATGCCAGTTCCATACAGATGTTGGTCCTTTCCGATGTTAAAGGTGCTGGAGGTAAAATTCCTGCCATTTGACCACGACACAGTTTTCGGTAAACCTACAGTTACTGTAGGTTTAAAAACATTTCAGAATAAGCCACGACGGAGCCTTCCTGTGTTCTTGTCAGGGTTTTGGCACCACCTAGTGGCAAACAGTAGAAGTTACAACAGAATATTGACCAGGAGGCTCAGGAGATAAACTATTGGTAGTTAAAAAAAAAAAAAAATGAATATCAATAAGAAGAATAAAAAAGAATTGTGAGTTAGCAACAAAATAAGCAATATACAAATAAACAGAGCAACTGAACAAACTGCATATAATTGAATTTGGATCCACCAGAAACAGCAATATAATATGCCTATCAGAGAATAAATAACTGCAATTAGGCTTATGATTTGATTTTTGCTAATGGTTTCCAGAGGGATGAATTTGTTATCTAGCCGCGTGCGTGTGTGTGTGCATGTGTGTGTGTGCATCTGTGTGTGCATGCGTGTGAATAGACCGTTATGAGATTTGTCAGGCCCTGTGTTATTACTCCTCAAACCATAGGGTGTCACTGCTCACCTGAAATGTAATATTTTTAGTGTTGGCCTTTGTAGTCAAGTTTGAGTGACAGCTACCTAGTCAGCTGTAATATTGAAAGCAAATACTATTTGGTGTCTCACCCTAACCCATAGAAATATAGGCTATTTAAGATGAGCTAAATCAAAAATAATACTTTGGACTATAGGCTTTCATTCACACACCAAATGAGATGGATTTAAGAGAAGTAAATGAAACGTATCACTGATTCATCTACAGTTGTACAACCAGTTGTGGAATGATAGCCTGCAATCGTGGACCACCATTGTGTGTGCGTGTGTGTGTGAGGTGAGCAGTGTGGAGGTCATCAGGGCAAAACACTTAGTGTGAAGGGCCTGTGCAGGCCGGCCCTCTTGATTCAACACTGCATTATCCTTTATCTGCAGCTGCTCACACTAACACGCCGCCCCTGCCCACTCAACACATGTCCTTTGATTAGTATACGATATGCTAATGGTGAAAGCAGCTCCAGGGGCCGGCGTGCTCGTCTGAGGCCGCCGCCGCCGCTGCCGCGGGCCGCCATGTTGTCAGTGAACGCCACGGCAGCTCGGATCGAATGCAGAAAGCCATTTCCCTGCTTATCTGGCAGCGGCTCCTCCAATGACTGGAGGACCGGGGTGATTACTTAGGTCAGAAGGATCGTTATATGGACAGTCTGAGTGACGAGCAAACTGACAGCCCCCCCCCCCCCTCGCCGCTGCCCCCCCCCCCCCCCCCCCCAGCCTTTATCTGGGAGTCTGCAATGAATGCCCTCGTTAAAGAGGCTGTCTTTACGTCCAAGGACAGAAATCTACTTTAATTATCAACGCCGTTCCCTCTTCTTTTATTTATTTTTTTTTTTTTACAAAGAATCCAGCGAGGTGCAGCCCTGGCTGTGGTATCCAGCGAGGTGCAGCCCTGGCTGTGGTATCCAGTGAGGTGCAGCCCATCCAGCGAGGTGCAGCCCTGGCTGTGGTATCCAGCGAGGTGCAGCCCTGGCTGTGGTATCCAGCGAGGTGCAGCCCTGGGTGTGGTATCCAGTGAGGTGCAGCCCTGGCTGTGGTATCCAGTGAGGTGCAGCCCTGGCTGTGGTATCCAGCGAGGTGCAGCCCTGGCTGTGGTATCCAGCGAGGTGCAGCCCTGGCTGTGGTATCCAGCGAGGTGCAGCCCTGGCTGTGGTATCCAGCGAGGTGCAGCCCTGGCTGTGGTATCCCCGCGAGGTGCAGCCATTCATCCTGAGGTGGCGCAGCGAGTTGGGGAGCAGCCTCCTGCTCTGAGGCTTTATTTAGCCACGTGTTGTTAATTCCTGGGAGGCCTGAGAGAACATAAGCGATTGCTCACAAAAGGTCCCTTATTACAAGCAGCATTAGAAACCCAGGTCTGTACCATGTTGCCAAGGTAACACTCAGATTGTGACCGCCGCTGGAGCTCACATCTTCCGCTTCACGCCAGGCCCAGCCAATAGCGTGCAAGTATCACATTTGCATCACACAAATTGCCTTATTAATTTCCAGTGTGTGGTAATATTATGCTGTTCTCAAAGTTAAGCGTGTTTTTTTTTTTAAATTCCGTTAGAAAAATAGATGGCAGTGCGTATTGTTTAGTGTTGTCTTGATGTATTGTATAGCTGGTGTTTTCTCTTGTAGCTTTGCTTTGATGCATGGATGTGCATGTGAGTGTGTTTATGCGTTTGTGGGGGTGTTTGTGTGTGTGTGTGTGTGTGTGCGTATGATTGCCATGCAGACACGTGGCTGTGTGTGAGTGCATGCTGGTGAGCATGTGTCTGTATATATGTAAATGCATGTGTGCACGTGTAGCCTACATGTGTGTGTGTGTGTGTGTGTGTGTGCATTTCTTTGCCTGCTTTGCTTGTCTGCATAAACATGTGTTTGCCGCGGCGTTATGTACCTGTTCCGTTCAGTGATTGTCCTACTGACCGGCTTTCCTCCCCCCCAACCCCTTCTCTCTTCCTATCTCTCTCTCCCCCACTCTGTCCCCCTCTCTCTTACCCCTCCCCCCTCTCTCCCTATCTCTATCTCTCCCTCTCTCGCTCTACCTATTTCTCTCCCCCTCTCTCTCCCCCCTCCCCACTCTCCCTCTCTCTCTCTCTCTCTCTCTCTCTCCCTCTCTCTTTCACCACCTCTCTCCCCGTCTCTCTCTCTCCCTCTCCCCCTCTCTCTCCCCCCCCCCCCCCCTCTCTCCCCTTATCCTCCACGTGGATTTCCTGATGAGCCTCTGGTAAGCGGTGCCCGTAGTGAGACTCATAAACAGTGCATATGTATTTTTATCACGTCTGGCGGGCCGTTCGACTTCCGCGCGGTTATGGAGTTTCTTTCACCGCGGCTCATGTTTGCCAGCCCCGAGGCGGTGGGCCCCGGTGGTACCTGGTGGCTGATGTGTGTCAGAGAGCCGCGACGCCGCGCCAGTAATGGCTGCACGGCGCGGGGAGCGGCGCGGCTGCTGAGGGCCTGATTCACCTGATCGATGGGGGTCCTCCCGCTGCCATTCAAGATCAATATTTGGGTAAAGTATGCCAGGCATTGTTGTGTATTTATATAGACAGGCCGGCTGGGTGTACTTCCTGTCGTCGGAGTACAGCGAGCGGTCGCCACGGAGATGAAAAGTGAGTCTGCAACTGCATACTTAATTGCAAATTCAAAGGATAAGAGGATAATTACTTGCTATCTGTGTGTGTGTCTATGTGTGTGCGTGTGTATGCGTGTGTATGAGTGTGTATGTGTGTGTGTGTGTGTGTGTGTGTGTGTGTGTGTGTGTGTGTGTGTGTGTGTGTGTGTGCGTGTGCATGTGCGTGTGTGTGTGTGAATGCATTTGCGTGCGTGTGTGTGAACGCGTAGAGAGACAGGAAGAGAAGGAAGAGGAAGAGAGAGGGAAGAGATAAGGGGGCTGCCTAAAATAGAGACTGATTTTCAAATTAACACGTTATCAAACTGTTAAGTCATTTGAAAATTGGTTTTCAACAAAGTCTTTCCGCTAATGGCTCTGTACCGCATAGGCCGGCCCGACGGCCGTGACTGTGCTGTGAATCTGCGCGTGATGTTGACGTTGCTGGAGACAGGTTTCTGGTTCCAGGTTCAGGTTTGACACCCAGTCACACGCCAGATGCCGCAGTGCCGGCAGCTCTTCTGCCAGACAACATGGCCGCCGTGGCGGCCATGTTCTTGGCTGCGCCGCCGTTATGACTTCGATTATGTTGCTTGTGCTTTGATTCCTTCCTGTAGTATTTGGCGACTGTGCAGATCAATTCCTCCAAAGCTGTCGTCAGAGTGTGTGCTGCCCGCGGCGTCCACGGCCGTGGTCCTCGGCGCCATTGTTGATGTTGTCCTTGTTATTGTGGGTTTCCCAGATGAGCGTACATCTGCGTGGATTCAGGGTCTCCGGGAGCCGTGTGTCGTGATGCACGCCTTGGGCTCCCAGCGGGACGAGGCCAGCGGGACGAGAAGGTGAAAGACACGAGGTGAACCACCACAATGAGGGAACGGTGGACAATGGCTCCTCAAAACATCCCACAACGGGGCCGAAATGGAACAGAAATCTGTTTTCATAGAAACCTGGAATTACCCCCGTGGAACATTCCGGCAGGTGTTCCTCTGATCTGTCCGCCATGTTGGCTGTCGTGCGACCAAAGGAACCTCTCAGTAATATTTCAGCCCAAAACGCCCTTTTTTCAGCTCTGTGGTGAGGCAGTGGGACAGGGCGTGCTCTGGAAGCAGCTGGTCTCAGTGTTGCTGACAGCTCCGTTGCCGCGCTGATTAAATTGCGATTGATTTGTGTCAGGAAGCGCGGGCTGCGGGGGGCCGTTTAGAGCGGCCGGCCGCGGGGTCCCCGGCGCCGCGGCCCGGCCCAGAACATGACAGGACGCCGGCAGAACTTTATGATGCGTTTCCACTGGTGGAGGCGCGAGGTGCCGAAGGTACCGCTCGCTTCCCTTCAAGCTGCTCCAGTCGATATCCAAGTCAGGGCCGGTGCCCCGCTCGCTCTGAGGGAAAGCATTTTGGATTAAATATATATATATCTATACCAACTTTTAGCATTTTCGTCTCCCTTTCGGGATATTGATTCCTCCCCTTTCTGGCGAGCGTGCGTTGTGTTAATTGAGGTGGCGGGAGCAGGGCTCAGGACTCACAAAGGCCTGACTGTGTGGAGAGATGACAGTTCTGTGCCAGCCGGTCTCGGGGAATTTATGAATCTCGATGTTTTATTACGTAAAGAGAAAAAAAACAAAAAAAAACAAACAGCAGCCCTCGGAAATATCCTTTTAATTAAAGGGGTTTGCTGTTTGTTTCTGCCTCGCCGTGCACAACCTCCAAATGAATTAACAATTGCCGTGCATAAAATGACTCCTTTGATAATGCTCTTTTTGGGGGAAAGGCTTAGAGCAGGGTTTTTGTCACAGGTAAATAATGACACAAACACACGATTACTCCGCTAATTGGCCAGCAGGAAGGAAGTCACCCTGGTCCCTGTCTGCAGATAAGCATTTCACACACCTGAGATAATTATTCGTTTGGATTAACGAAGAGAGTTGAATGACAGAAAAGTCATTAATCAACGGAGCCCTCTGGTCAGGGAACGGCTCCCCGGCAGAAAATATCTTTAAGCTTCTCATTTCTGCACGGAGATTTCTGGCAAAGCCATAAAGCTGGGTGTCATAAGTGACTGGCCACACTCCAAAGCCATTAATGATGTGGTGATTGAACTCTCATTCATAGAATAACCGCAGACTCTTAAAATGTCATATCGGGTTTGTCAGTGGAAACCGTCGTGACAGCTCAAGGTCACCAGCATTTGATGGGTTTGATTTAACGGCGGGATTCCGAGCGAGAGCTGAGTCCCGTGGCGGGGCTTGATCACATGAAAGGAGAGCCATCTTGTGGGTTCTTCTGACCGGGCACCAAACCACCCGTCTCCGGCAGAACCGCGTCATCACTGATCCATCACATCCACATGCTCTGTGCTGGTTGGAGGACCAGGAGGACACCACCACATGTAGGAGGGACAGGACGGGGTCCGGGCAGGACCACGGTCCAGACGGGGGGATCAGAGCCCCCCCTCCCCCCTCAGTTTGGGTTATTTCAAGCTTATTTCCCACAACAGCAACAAGATGTCATCACCCCTCCATGTGTCCTCCTCCAGCGGCCCACCAGATCAGACGGCTGCACTGCGGGCGCCAGCTGACCATGTGACCGCGTTCATAAAGGGGGGGGGGACATATTCAACATAGCTCCCATCCTATATTGCGGGGGGGAGGAGGAGGGGGAGGTGGGTATCTTCTCAGTACGGGGGGGAGACGCGACCCCCTCTAAGCCTGCGCTGCCCCGCGCCGTGGCATGCCGGTCACATCCTCCACGAGCTGCTCGGCACAACAGCAGCGGCGGGGGGAAACACGCAGCATGTTTCTGACACGCCCACGCAGCCGCCAGAGGAATCACTGGCTGCTTCCACCGCGTGAGGAATCGTGCACGGACGTCCCCGGAGCCGGGGCTTTTGTGCAGCCTCGCTGCTAAATGGTTAATGCACGGTTAATCATTCAACACGTGTTGCGTTTCACTGACCTTGGCGACGGGGTGACACCAGTCCTAACAAGCGCCGGCCTCCTGCATACAGAAACAAATCAAATGCAAATGCAGTTAAACAAAAGCCTCTGTTATGTTCTACCGCCCTGAGAGACGATGCTCTACGGCCATATTATGTGTTTACCAGGAGGCTTTCTATACGTGGAAGACACGGACTGTAAATGTAAATTACCATGACAACATATCGCTCACCGCGAATGCAAGCGCAGAGCAAGCCGTATTCTCGTATTCCTGGTTAACCTTTAGAGGAACCCTCAGTCTTGGTTGGCTGTTTGGCGCAGAGCAGTTTGACTGAGACTTGAAGACATCACGTTACATTCCTCACTACAAGAAACACATTATGCAACTCATTAAGTATGAGAATACTTCCTTCCAGAAATCCCAGGCGAAGGTGATTTTTGGCAACCTTCTGTATCCTCACACGAGGGAGGTTCACAGGCCCAACATGTGTCGAGAACAACAGCCCAACAATACAAACAATATTCCCAGAAATTAAAGACTACAAATCACGGGGAATTGCAGC
Organism: Urophycis tenuis; assembly: GCA_036785325.1. Classification (NCBI taxonomy): domain Eukaryota; kingdom Metazoa; phylum Chordata; class Actinopteri; order Gadiformes; family Phycidae; genus Urophycis; species Urophycis tenuis. Next base: position 2,276,162 of record JAXIVH010000010.1, on the reverse strand, counting down.
CAAGTAGGTGAAGTGATGCCGTGGAGCAGCAGTCAGATGAACATCCACAGAGCGTTTAATGCACAGTCACTTTGAAAGATCGGTAGATTTCAAAGCAACTAAGAATGAAACGGACCAAATGCTGCAAACCCTACACTGAACTCAGAGTTCTACTGCTGGCAGACGGCTCTGTGCAGGCCGTGATGAGCTTGGCAGTGTCACCCGTTTTACTTCTGAAAATGATGACCATTATATTTATCTTTGTGTGGACCTCAATGGGGGAAGGGCGGCACTCGGCAGCTGAGTAAATTGACCTCATGAATCCAATTTGAATTTAGACCGCATTCACAGTCTTGTCAATGTCATTTAAAAATAAACATATTTGAGCTGAAGTTCTGGCGCTTCCATCATCTCATAGCAGGTCGGGCTGCCATGGCGATACGATCACAAAAGCCTTTCTCCCATGGTTTTTCATCGGCCCACCGTCTCTGCACTGCGCGGCCTTGTAGGGCTGGCAGCGCACGACTCCGGCGGCAACGCCGCGCAGCGGACGGCGTGCGTCTCCAGGAGAACAACATTGTAGTTATGGAATGACTTCTTGACTCCGACATCGCCTTGCCTTTACATTGCTGCAGCGGCTGGTTTCAAGAGGATTAAAAATGTGCAGAATGTTTTTGCGTTGGCGTGGCGAGTGAAAGTATGTACTGTATACCACGCTATGTGTAGAGTGAGAGCATTGTGGCGATGGATCGGGCCGTGATGCTGCCCTGGTAATCCTCCAGTACACCAGATCCCACTAGCCCACCAGATCTCCTCCAGCCCACCAGATCTCCTCCAGCCCACCAGATCTCCTCCAGCACACCAGATCTCCTCCAGCCCACCAGATCTCCTCCAGCACACCAGATCTCCTCCAGCCCACCAGATCTCCTCCAGCACACCAGATCTCCTCCAGCCCACCAGATCTCCTCCAGCCCACCAGATCTCCTCCAGCCCACCAGATCTCCTCCAGCCCATCAGATCTCCTCCAGCACACCAGATCTCCTCCAGCCCACCAGATCTCCTCCAGCCCACCAGATCTCCTCCAGCACACCAGATCTCATCCAGCCCACCAGATCTCCTCCAGCCCACCAGATCTCATCCAGCCCACCAGATCTCCTCCAGCCCACCAGATCTCCTCCAGCCCACCAGATCTCCTCCAGCCCACCAGATCTCCTCCAGCCCACCAGATCAGTGAGGCACTCGGGTGCTCAGATGTTCCGCCGGCCCCCACATGTTCTCCGGTGGTCCTGCAGTGCGACCACACGGGGGTCTCACCGCCATGGCGTCCGGAGGAGGGACTCGCGCTGCCCTGCTGGCGGTTGAACACGCACACACTCCGGGCGGCGCGTGTGTTAACATGCATGGGAGTGAATGGGGGGAAAAAACACAGGAGACAAAACCAGAGCCCAATGATTGGATTGAACACAGGCTTAATTTAACAATTAGTTTTTCAGCTGTCTCTTGTGCATTCTAAATAATACCTGAGCCCAACGCCAACCCACAGCCGTCATGTCTGAAGACATGACGTCCAGCCTGTATCATAATAATAATAATAATAATAATAATAATAATAATAATCCCATTAGAAGGATTGGAAGCCATCAGGCAGTCGTCCTGCAGGCCCCAGCGGTGCTGACTCCTACGAGAGTCCACAGAACATCTGGCTGGGTAGAAAGGTCTGACATGGCACCGCCAGGCTGGCCTTTTCTCCGCTGGCTGAATGTGGTTGTGTGACAGGGCGCTTTAGCATAATGGTGCCTTCAGGTAACAGAGAGAGAGAGTAAACACTTTGGATGCTAGAAAGCCAGTTCTCCTGTTCTGCACGATGTGGAGCATGCAGAGGCTGATGACCAGTCTCTGTTTGACAGGCAGCATTCTGCTCTGACCAACAGGCTCTCACACTGCAACACCCAACTGAATACTGATTTAATAAACAGTCTATCGATTCTGAGAGAGGCTACATGTCTGTGTGCCCTCTCTCGCTCTCTCTCTCTCTCTCTCTCTCTCTCTCTCTCTCTCTCTCTCTCTCTCTCTCTCCCTCTTGCTCTACCGTGCACACTTTTTCTGCCTCTCTCTCTCTCTCTCTCTCTCTCTCTCTCTCTCTCTCCCTCTTGCTCTACCGTGCACACTTTTTCTGCCTCTCTCTCGCTCTCTCTCTCTCCCTCTCTCTCTCTCTCTCTCTCTCTCTCTCTCTCCCTCTTGCTCTACCGTGCACACTTTTTCTGCCTCTCTCTCCACCTGCCACTTTCCCTACTTGTCTCCATCTCTGCCTCTTCCTCTCTCCATGTGGCTCTACCTGTATCTCTCTCTTTCTGCTTGTCTCTCTACCTTTCTCTCTGCCTGTATCTCCTTCTCTCTTTACCTGTCTCTCTCTCTCTGCCTCTCCCTTTCGATATCTCTCTCTAACCATATCTCTCACCTGTATTTCTTTGTCTGTCTGTCTTTCTTTCTGATTGTCTCTCTCTCCCCCTCTACCTGTCCCTCTCTCTCTGTCTTTCTTTCTGATTGTCTGTTATTCTCTCTTCCTCTACCTGTCTTTCTCTCTCCGTCTTTCTTTCTGATTGTCTCTCTCTCCCCCTCCACCTGTCTCTCTCTCTCTGCCACACTGCTATCTGCTGTTCTTTTCATGCCTTTCGTGTCACAACTTGGATGTGCCTTCCTGTTCGCTAAATCATTTAGAGGAGGAAATTTTCTCCTTATTTTTCCTGAGACGATATTGGCCCAGTTTGTCTGTTAAAAGGCAGACGAGAAACTATTTCTGCCCTTTTTTTTAAGGCAGAGAGAAAGTGTGTCATGACCCAGTAACAGCAGAGACAAAACATGGCTGAGGCCCCGGCTGGCCCCTCCCCTCATACCTCTCCTCGCCACTCACAAAACCACGCCGTGAGTCTGCTGATGTGAAGATATGTAATATTCACCGTCCCCTGTTGGGAGAATGTCATCACAGGCTTCACCTTTTCTGTTCACCAGCACTCACAGCGAGCGAGGTTTTAGAGTGTGGTGTTTCCTGGTGGACAGGGTCAATAAAAGTGCCGTTAATTCCCCGGGGACTAACTGAAAGGCCGCCTGTCTCCTTACTGCTGCAGCAGGACCTGTTCTACAGGCGGTATTAGTGAGGGCTTATGGGCTGAACCCTGGCTGTCAGGCTGCTCGACTATATGGTGAACATTTCACGGTCCCACTTATGCACAAGTCATTCCTTCACATGCTTCACATGCTTTAAGTTTGTTGGACCAACATGCCCCCCCCCCCCCCCCCCCCCAGCCTCTGATTGGACGCCCCCCCCCCCCGGCCTCTGATTGGACGCCCCCCCCCCTCAGCCTCTGATTGGACGCCCCCCCCCCCCCGTGCGGTGGAAAGATGCCAGCCGACCGTCTCCTATGTGGGTGCGCCACAGCACACACACACACACTGGGCGAGGTGTGAGAGCCCACACCTCCCACACACACACTCAGACACACACACACACACACACACACACACACACACACACACACACACAAACACACACACACACACACACACATGCAGTCACAAACACACACACACACACACACACACACGCAGTCACACACAAACACACACACACGCAGACACACACACACGCAGTCACACACACACACACACACACAGCCACACACACACACACACACACACACACACACATACACACACACACACACACACACACACAAACACACACACACACACACACAAACTGTAACTGTGATTTAGCACTATACTAAATAAGATAGACATGACTTGACTTTTATTAAATCGTTATTTAATTAACATTTAATTAGTTACATAGTGTACAAACACTGTTCAACAAGATAATGCCAATTCATATATTTTTTATATAATCAAATTAGAAAACGTTACTCTTGTGTGTGTCGTCTAGGATATAGGATATAGGATGTAGGATATAGGATGTAGGATATATGATGTAGGATATAGGATATAGGATGTAGGATATAGGATATAGGATGTAGGAAATAGGATGTAGGATATATGATGTAGGATATATGATGTAGGATATAGGATATATGATGTAGGATGTAGGATATAGGATATAGGATATAGGATATGGGATATAGGATATGGGATGTAGGCTATAGGATATAGGATATAGGACATGGGACATAGGATATGGAATATGGGATATGAGATATCGGATATAGAATATAGGATATAGGATTCAGGATATAGGATATAGGCTATGGACGTTTGATGAATTAGCACCCTAGCATCTCAGCACTCTTAAGAAGCTTAGAAATAATGATAAAAGATTGTGTCAGCCAAAGTAATGTAGCTTTCTGCTTTCTGCACCATTGTGTAACATGATGTAGAGTTAAAGTGTCAACTCCTTGTGGATAAAGTATGGAAAATGTTATCACAAGAATCTCTTTCCGAAGAGAAAGATGGCTGATAGGAAGTATTATGAGATTTCCTATTCCGTGAAATATCGCCCAGCGCAATATTTGTGTCTGAGTGTGATAGCAGTAGTGTTTTTGGCAGTTTGAAGATTAAAAAACTAAATCCAGGAAATATGATCTTTCATCAGAGTATGAAACAGTCCTCGTGATCATTCACGCGTTATCATCCCCACGTCCTCGGTGGCCATGAAACGCACATGAGACATGCATCACCGCGTGTTCTAAGCGTGTGCGGTTCATCTTCTGAAGAAAGACAGTCGGGTCCGTTCCCCGAGGCGCCGGCCGGTTCTCCGCGCCGCGATGAGAACCGGCCTCTCAGTGTTGTTTATGTGTTGTGCACGGCGCCGTTCCCCCCAGACGGGCCCCAGCCAAGTGGAACCATCACGCCTGAGGTGGAGGAGGTGGGGGAGGTGGAGGAGGTGGGGGAGGTGGAGGAGGAGGAGGTGGAGGAGGTGGAGAAGGTGAGGACGGCCTCCTAATCGGCTGTGTTATTGAATTATTGAATTAAGAGCTTAAGTACTCAGGGTGAGCGTGTCAATTTTTCACAACTGAACGGTACACTGCTCATTCCATTTTCATCTGAATAGATGATTTGTGTATGTAAAACGGGGAAGAATGACGGCATTACACAGATCACTTTCATTGTCTGTAATTCCCTTTCATTGTGACTGTAATCGTTCCCCGAGACGAGCCGTATTCACCCGGCGCCGTGCATTCAGCCGCCCTCGCCGCGGCCGCGCCGCCCGGCTGTAGCGAGCACGCGGCTAACGCTGCGCCTCAAACCAAACATTTAGCATAATCATAAAGGAAGTGGGAGTTGGACCTGTTCTCATTACTTAGGAACCGTCTAGCCGGTATCAGAGAGGGGAAGCGTTCCTCCAAATGGTTCTGCCCTTCACCTCCCTCCCTCCCTCCCCCCTCCCCCTCCCCCCCCTCCTCCCCCACTCCCCCACCACTGCCGCCCTGCGTGTTCTGTATTCTGTTCACCTGTTCCTGTTTCCTCTCTTCGCTCTGCTAAGTCTGGGAGCTGATATGAGGAAAATGATGTGATGTTAAAACTGTGTCTGTGTTTCACAAGGATGAGTTGCTGCCTGTGACCCACGCAATTCCCCCCCCCCCTCTCCCTCACCCTCGCTCTCTCCCACATGCTTGCTTTCTCCCTCTCTCTCTCACACACATGCTCGCTCTCCCCCCTCCCTCTCACTCTCTCTCTCTCTCTCACACATGCTCTCTCTCTCTCTCTCTCTCTCTCTCTCTCTCTCTCTCTCTCTCTCTCTCTCTCTCACACATGCTCGCTCTCTCTTTCAAAAGAGTAGCCCAACTTATGCAGATGAGCTCATCAGAGCGGCCTGCTGAGATGAGACATCTAGGTCTGGAATTGTGTCAATACGGCACCAAAACAAATGCAAATCATATTCCAAATGAATGTGTTTTCCCCCGAGGAGCAGCGGAGTCTCTCCCAGTCGTCTCTCAGAAGATGACAGGATTCTGTTATCCCGAGCGCCAAACAAGCCGGCGTCGGCCCGCGCTGAGAGGAGTCTGGGTACCGAGTCCCCCCGACTCCCTGACTCTGTGACTCTGTGACTCTGACTCTCGTCTCCAGTCACAGGTGAAGGGAGCTCCAACCATAATAGACAGAGGACGGTTGCCACACCAAGGGCCCCCGATGAACAGACAGACAGACAGACAGACAGACAGACAGACAGACGGACAGACAAACCATGTTGTTTAGACCGGCTAGGTTTTATTTGGTGACGTTGATTTAAAATGGTGATTTGTGTAGCCTCTCCAATCTGTTACAGTAACATGTGTGTACACGATAAAGCCAAATCCCATTTTACGGCGAGTCCTGCTCTGGTTGGGGCCGTGCGTTGCGTTGAGGAGGAATGAGACATTAACCTTTCAGATGGTTTGAAGTGGTAAAAGCTGCAGTGCCTCTGCTGCAGTCAATGGATTTTTTTTTTATCTCTCCCCGCAGAATTGGACATTGTGAGTCGTTTACACTGTCCAGTGCACACCCAGGCGCCGGTCGCCGCCTCTCTCCAGCTGATAATGGATGTGGATAATCTCCCAGACGATCGCAGCGGTTAATACTGAGGAGACCTCTGCATTGCTCCCATTCTGAGAAGCTGTCAACAAGTATACTGTATTTTAATGGACGTTGAGATGCATGTTGCTGCTGCTGCTGCTACTGAAGCTGACCTCTGTTAACTCCGACAGAAGCTCTGTTCCCCTCGGAGGATTTCTTTTGGACCTGCGATGGTACATTTTTAGATCAAGTCATTAAATATAAGTGACAGTTGTGGCTCACCACAATTAATTTTGGATTGTTGACAAGGTGCGCTGCACATCCCTGCCCTGTCACCGTTCACACGCTCACATCTGCAGAGTGACAGCCTCATGGCATGTCGTGGAACGTGCGGGAACACGTGCCAAAGTATATCAGTCTGGCACACAGAGGCTCGTACGTTTCATTGGTATTCTGTCAATGCCACGCCGGTTCTGAAAGAACTGAGTGAGTCTGCTTCTCTTAACTATGCAATTGTTGGGCTTCTCTGTGTGTTGCAAGAAAGTATTTCCAGGCGTTGTGCATAAAGGCCTTCTTCTGATTCATTGTTTTGGTCCACAGTCCAGAAAAACATTACAAAAAGTAAGAAAAAAGAAAACTACAAAAACAAATTCCACGACAACAAAAGATGTGTATACAAATTTAATAAAATACACACAGTGAAATACACACAGTGGCCCATTTTCACGTGTAAGCTCAGCTTATTGGCACATTAACCGCAAAGAGGACAACATTTAAAATACAAATACATTCTTAAAAAAACAGGTTTTTTTTCCAGAACCTCAAATGGTTTTTTATGAAAAGGGACATTCCCTGTTGTACCACCATTAATAGTTCATAAGACACTTTATTTAACGTCACTGATATGTATTTCAGTTGCCTGGAATATCCAAAGAGATGTTTCTTAAAACACTAAGTGGAGACAGAGCATCACTGTACAAAGCAGACGGGACTCAAAAGCTCAACAGTAGCAATTCTTTCAACGGCCTCACGAAATTGGTTCTTAAAATGTGTAAATTACAGACATCTAAATTGACAGGAAACAGTACACCATGGATACACTCTTCTGGGTGAAGCAGAATGATTTTTCTCCTCCCCGTACCTCCATCACAGTAGTCAAAGACACAGTTATATCACCGTAACACAACGAAGCCACGAACTCAAGGTACACACAAAGCGGATGGTTTTTGGTTATACGATGTCTGCGGCCCGAGCTCGTGGGGCGCGGTGATGCCGCGCCGGGGGCCATTTTTACCTGTGATGTCATTATCACACTTCAGGGCAGGTGAGCGTGTGAGGGAGAGAGGGGGCGAGTGAGAGAGCAGAGAGCAGATAGAGAGAGAGGGAGGGCGGGCGGGGGGGAGGGGGACTGGGCCGACATGTCAGTTCCCGGATTGTCGCTGGGGGTCCAGAGCCCCCTCGTGCCCCCCACACTCCTGGCTGATGACGGAGCTGTGGATCAGGCTGCTGGACCGGGCTTTGGGCCGCAGCTCGCCGCCGCTCAGGAACAGCGGCGCCTCCATCTCCGTGTGCGGCGGCGAACACTGGCCGTCCGGAGGGCCGTAGGCACTGTTGTCCAAACCGCCGCCGCCGCCGCCGCCCCTCACCTCCTCCTTGGACTGCGGGCTGGGCAGCAGGTCCAGGGGGGCGCGGCCGGCAGGGAGGGGCGGGGGCGGGGGGGCCGCAGGTGGCGGGCGAGGGGGTCTCCTGCAGCGGGGGGCTCAGCGGGGCACCCTGCTGGGACTTCAGGTAGGGCTTGACGTTGGCCACCAGCACCGTGGCGTCCCGGGCCTGCTCCTTGCCGAAGGTGCTGAGGGTCTTCCGGCGGCTGATGGTGCCGTACAGCTCCGTCTCCAGCAGGGTCTCCATGCCCACGGGGATGAAGAGGTTGGTGCGGGGGTCCGCCGCGCCGTCTGCCGTCTGGCCGCCGGCCGGCCGCAGCTTGGGCATCCAGCAGCGGTCCGAGTGTCCCAACGCACGGCACTCCTCGGTGCAGTGGGCTGACCGGTCCGGTCCTACACACACACACACGCACACGCACACGAACACGCACACACACACACACACACACACAGACGCACACACGCACAGACACACACACACACACGCACACGCACACGCACACACACACCAACACACACACACACACACACACACACACACACAGACGCACACACGCACAGACACACACACACACACACACACACACACACACACACACACACACACACACACACACACACAGACACAGACACAGACAGACACACAGACACACAGACACACACAGACACACACACACACACACAGACACAAACAGACACACACACACAGACACACACACACAGATACACAGGCACACGCGCACACAGACACACACACACACACACACACAGACACACAGGCACACGTGCACACAGACACACACACACAGGCACAGACACAGACACAGACGCACACACAGACACACACACACACACACACACAGACACACATGCGCACACAGACACACACAGACACACGCGCGCGCACACACACACAGACACACGCGCGCGCACACACACACAGACAAACACACACATACACACACAGACACAGACACACACACGCACACACACACAGACATAGACACACAGACACACACGCACACACACACACACACAGACACACACACACACGCACGCACACACACAGACACACACACATACGCGGCAGGGGGGGAGAGGGGTTTGAGAAGAAGGTCGACAACGGAGCGCGAGCAGAGAGAACAGCGACTCTCTAATACACTCGTCGTCGAACAAAAGTTTCTACACACTGGAAGACAAAAGACCCCCTCGCCCCCCCACCTCCCTACTGTATCAGCATTATGTCTTCCTCCATCGGTTCTACCGATGCATAATGAATACAGCGCGAGGGGAACATCTCGCAGGCCTGTTGCTCCAGCTGCTTAGCGAGTTCAAACATCTCCAAGGCGACGCTGGCCTGATTCCCTCCACATCTCAGTCCTGCTTGATCACTGAACATCACCGATCACCTAATGTCACCGATCACCTAACATCACCAATCACCTAACCTCACTGAACATCACTGATCACCCAACATCACTGATCACTTACCATCACTCAGCATCACCATTCTGACCACAACATGAGTATTATTTAGAGACTTTGTTTTGGTGTACATGGTTGTTGGGACGACATTAACATTTCAGTTCTCTTGTGTTGTGCTGTTATTATGAGATGCTTGAGTGCCCTTTTTTTGCCTCAATTAGTAGAGTTATGGAAACCAAATACACAACAACATGGGGCTGATTACAGTACAGCTTGAACGTGTGTACATTATCTGGAAGTCTTCCATGTTTCACTAATTTACCAAAAGAAAATCACATGAGTAAAAACATACACATACAAATATACAAATATATATATATACAAATATATAAATATGCAGCATTTCGTAACAAGCATTTTCTAATTCTAGGTCAGCCGGGCTAATTCTACTGCAAGACTCTTGATGATGAAAATGTTTGTAAATGTAAAACATGGGACCTCTCTGGCGAGCACTCATCACATCAAGTCATGGACTGTGACGAAGACCATGAGCGCGCTGAAGATCCGAACGGCGTTGGGATCACAAGGCCCGTGGCGCGGGGACTCAGTCTCACATCCCTGCGCCGCCATCGCTCACTCGCTACGCGTTCGCTCTCAAAACCCCTTCACAGCGCCAGGCGCCGGCCAGCCCACGCCGTCACTTCAACCAATTTCTTTAAACTGTCGCAGATGCATTATCTCTCCACGCACGGCGGCTCCGCGCATGACAGCCTGCAGGACGGGCTGGCGGAGGGGACGGGGCCGGCAATCTATCTCCAAGGCTACCGTCCTCCGTAGCACGGCCTGCTGCACGCCACTGCAGCAGGGGGAGGAGGAGAGACGGGGGGGTGGGGGGGAGGAGGAGAGACGGGGGGGGAGGAGGAGAGACGGGGGGGGGGGGGGGGGGGGGGGGGGGAGGAGAGACGGGGGGGAGGAGGAGAGACGGGGGGGAGGAGGAGAGATGGGGGGGGGGGGGGGGGAGGAGAGGAGGAGAGACGCCAGGAGAGGAGGAGAGAGGAGGAGAGATGCGGGGAACGCGGGTGACAGTGTCGTGGGTCATGATGCTGCTCTGGACCACAGCACCGCCAAGAACAAGAAACACACTCTGCTGTCATGACTGGAGAAACATGCACAACGATCTACACTACTAATAAAAAAATCATATTTTAGTATTTGTATTATTCTTTTTATACCTTATATATATGGTAAATTGCTTAAAATGCCAAAATGCAATTGTCTCACTCTATTTCAAACACAAACGGGTCCAATGTTTCACAGGTCTGAATGTGGCACCAAAAGCACCAAAATGGCCCAAATATAAAATGGGCGAACGACTTTGTTCACACACACAGAGAACCAATCTGGCCACTACAAATATAATCAGACGGCCCAGCAACATAGCCGGTGTGCCTGCAGTAATGGTGAATCCATATTCAGAGGGGGGGGGATACACAGGCGCATATGTAAGCTGAGCTGAGGCCGCGAGGACCCCGGTGCTGCTGGTAAAGCATGGAATACAGAACACATGACCCTTAGTGAGGCCGGTACACAATCTGACACGTTCCTCTGAGGAGAACAGCAACGCTGTCCAAAACCACGCAGTGTGGATTTAGTTTTCAATTAATAGCAAATAATTCTCTCTCTCTCTCTCTCTCTCTCTCTCTCTCTCTCTCTCTCTCTCTCTCTCTCTCTCTCTCTCTCTCTCTCTCTCTCTCTCTCTCTCTCTCTCTCTCTCTCTCTCTCTCTCTCTCTCTCTCTCTCTCTCTCTCTCTCTCTCTCTCTCTCTCTCACACACGCGCCACGTACACACGCACACGCACACACACACACACACGCAGGAAAAGTGTCAGAATCAAGAGAGAGTGTAGGTGGCTGGTGTTGTTGTGTGATTAAGTCAACATGAAAAATAAAATACATCACAGGAATCTGCGCGCGCACACACACACACACACACACACACACACACACATACGTCTCTATGGATTCACTGGCTAACAGCACAGAACAAATTTGTTGTCACCGTTCGTTTTGCTTAAAAAAATATATAACTAAAAACTACAAGAGAGAATGGCTGCCATGCAACGGCCCAGTCATTAACAGCCCATTAATATTGAATGCAATGCTACACTTCTTTGCATTTCTCTTATCGTACAAATGCAGGCTTAAAAATTAACTCGCATTTCCGTCAAGCAGGCATCAGCGCTGGCTGTGTGTGAATTCTGCCGTGCATATATAACAACATCTCTCCCAATATCTTCCGTTTGATTGGCCTTTGAACTAAGAGCAAGAAAAAATATGATTCAAAAATGTGCAACTCAGAAAGTGATTGAATTTACACCTCCTGCAGAGGACGGAGGAGGTTCTGTCTGCCCGCGATCCACTGATAGCAAACACACACACAGACTCATCACTACACAGAGCAAAGATAGAGATACAGGCTGAGGGAGAGACAGACAGACTGACTGTGAATAAAGATGAAGGCAGAGAGAGAGAGAGAGAGAGAGAGAGAGAGAGAGAGAGAGAGAGAGAGAGAGAGAGAGTGAAAGAGAGAGCGAGAGAGAGAGAGCGAGGGAAAGGGGGAGGAGAGAGAGAAAGTGAGTGAGAATATGAAATACAGAGATGAAGAGATGAAGGTGGAGAGAGAGGGAGAGGCAGGGAGTGAGAGAGGGCTCCACATTTCCCTGTGGCATCCAGAAAAACGGTTTCCATCTCAGCTGAAGTAAAAAAAAAAAAAAAACCGAAGCCCACAGCACACAGTTCAATGTAAATGGTGTGGAAGGCACTACACAGGCCTGCCGCCCGGCCCTGTCCTCCAGGACACTCCGGCCCCCTCACAGGGAAATGAGAGATGGCTGAGCAGCATCCCAGCAGGGCTTTTTATTACCCAGCATGCATGCTGGCTGCGATTCCAGAGAACTGATTCGTATTTTCAACGCCCTACACATGAAAAGGTAAATATAGGAGTCAAAGGGAGGAGAGGCGTTTGATCAGGTGCGAGGGAAGTTCTGACTTGTTAAAAAGGGAATATTCGCAAATGTTGGGACCGGGAAAACAATCGAGTTTCATCGGCTTTCATAAGAAATCTGTTTTTTTTCCCGCGCATTTCAGAGCATTGGAAAATGCAGTTGCTAACAGAGTGAATGTTTTGAGGGAGCCGGTACAAAGGCAGCCATGTTCCACTAAAAATACCTGTCTCTTCCTGCTGAAAGCATCTGTCATGCTCCGCTGTCTCTTCCTTGTTAGTCAAGGCATGGAAGTGGCGAGTTCGTGTTCAAATAATGGCATGATCAAAAGCAGCTGTGACAGAAGTAGACTTTGCCATGGATATGGATTTGTTTGATGGCTAAAGAAGACATGCTATGTTTGAACGCGCTACCTACTGCCAATGGACTCTTTTATCCCCTTAAACTATCTCCTGCCTTCCACTCTCACACTTTGTGTGTCATCTTGGCAACAATGCGACTCAGGGTTTCCAACGCGGTGCCGAGTGGAGAGGAAAAACCCCCCGGCTGAAAACAGCAGCATCTGTCTGCGGGTAATTTCTGATTACGGCACGGCGGCGTGCGGCGGAAAGCCTTTGAACCCGTTGGTTCAGCTCTCGTCTCCGACGTGCAGAACACGGTCCCCCCCACCCTCCCCCTCCCCATGCCGCCTCCCCCCCCCCCCCTCCCCCGGAAGACGTCGGCGTCCCCCCCCATGTTACTCCCCCGCCACCAGCTACCTGCTCCAGGTAGCTGGTGGCGGGGTAATAACGCGCGGGGGGGGGGGGGGGGGGGGCGATGGTCTGGAACAAAGAGAGTGTGAGGGTGCTGTGGGTGAGGGTGCTGCGGGTGAGGGAGGCGCGGGTGAGGGAGGCGCGGGTGAGGGCGGCGGCGGAGCGACAGCGGAGACACTCACCCTGCTCGAGAGGCTGGCTGTTAGAGGCTGCTGCTTTCATCTTGAGGGCCTCCCTGGCAGATGTGTCGCAGTGCGAGGCTTTATTAGTATCCTGGTCACTGTCCGCCTGGTCGCTGTCCCCATGGCCACTGTCTCTCAGGCTCGCCCGCTCTGCATCCTTAAACGTGGAGCTGGAGGACAGGGGGGGGATGAAGCCAAACAAAGCATCACTCACCATAACACTCCCCCCCATCATGTGTGTGTGTGTGTGTTGTTCAGCTGGTGTTGACTGTGCGGTCGTGTGATATTGAGGAGTGTGTGTGTGTGTGGAAACCCATTGGTCAGGAAGCCTCTGCTCACGAGCCTTACCTTTGAACAAATGGCTGCCTGCTGCCAACGTAATTGGGCTCTGAGGGAAAATTATCCGTCTGAAAATGAGAGGAGAGAGAGGGAAAGAATAAATAAATAAGAATCTCACCCGGCCGTCCTCCGATCACCAGCCACGCGTTTCCATAACAATGGGCAGAGCGCTCCGAGCCCAAACGCACGGCGGCCGCCCTGTCTGTCAGCTTTCTGCGTTTTTTTAATCGCCGCCGTAAATACGACAAATTAATGAAATCATTTTTGCACAAAAGAATGGCCTGAATCAGCCGCGGCACAATAAGGACAGATCTGTGTGGCGAGCGTGTGTGTGGCGGGGCGGCGTGGTGATGCATCAGGCAGCGTGGTGAGCCCCCCCCCCCCCCGTCTGGAGGATAATGTGCTCACGTTGATCACACACACTTGCCCTAGCAACTGGTGACAGCAACAGGCCTGGTGTGTGTTATCGTCCTCACACGAGACGGCGCGCGGAATGTCCTAGATAAAAAAAAAAAGGAAAAGCAGGGAGAGGAGAGGAGGGGAGAGGAGAGGAAAAAAAGCGTTCCTAATGTAGTAAATAAGGCGCCAGCCGTCCCTCCATTAAGTGTGTCAGACGGCTTTTACGAGAACCCGCGTGGCATCCACGGCCGAAGGGCTGACCCTCTTTCAGCTGCCCTCATCTCCAGGATCTGGGGTGGGGGGGGGGGGGGGTCTCCCTCACTGTGCTCTTAAGGAGGGGGGGGGGGGGGGGGGGTCTCCCTCACTGTGCTCTTAAGGAGGGGGGGGGGCTAAAGTGGGGGAGGGGCTACCGTGGGGGTGAGGCCGTGGGGGAGGGGGGGTGGGAGAGGGGGTCTACCGCGCGGGGGGGGGGGGGGGGGGGAAGGCGGCGTGCAGCCTGCCTGGCACGCCGCGGCGCGGTAATGTGATGGGACAAGCTGCTCAAACACCTGTCCGGTCCAGGGCCGGGCGCGGGGTTTTGTTTCATTCACTCTGCAGCGATGCGTCTGGCAGGGCCACGCCAGCGTTGCTCAAGACTCAGTGTGTTTGCGCGGCGAGCGGAGAGGAGGTCCTGATTATGCGGAGCAGCTGTAAGGTTTCGCAGTAGGGGGACTTATAATGGTCTAATTAAAGGGAGACGAGAAAAAAAAAAAAAAACACATTGGTTTGTGCTCTAAAAAACTGCGATTAAAGAGACAGCGGTGAGCGCTTGGCGGGCGGCGTACCGCGCTCCATCAGACTGTAACGTATAGCCCCGCTCCGGGAACCACAGCGCTGACAGCACCATTGTTTCCGCTGGGGTTTTTCTCCTTCTACTGCATATCTGCTGTCAGATAGCGGCCGGGCGCGCGGGGGGGGCGATAAGGGACGGGGGGGGGGGGGGCAGATAGCCCGGGGCCCCCGGGGCCCCCGGGGTCCCGCGAGGGCGGGCGCGGCCTTTCGGACCATACCTGGATCACCGACATCCTGTTGCTCAGCGTGTCCCCACTCAGGCCGGCGAAGCTGGAGTGGCAGGCGGCCCGGGGCACCGTCAGGCTGTTGGGGGTGGTCTTGAGGTACATGACCTCGGACCGGGGCAGGGTGAGCGGCAGCGGGCTCTGGTAGTCGAAGCAGATGGGGGAGGTGATGAGCGAGGGGCTGCTCACCACGTTCATCCGGCTGGCGGAGTCTCTCTCCTCCATCTCACTCTGCACCAACATGATGTCACTCTTGTTGATCCTCTTCTTCTTACCCTTCCCCACCGGAGGGTTGGAGTACTCAGCCATGCGGCAGTTGTAGGTCCCCGTCTCCTTGTCTTGGTGCTTGGACTTGACGGCGATGGCGGCCATGACGGCCAGCAGCAGGATGGAGATGATGCACAGGGTGACGATGAGGGGCAGGGACACGTCCCAGGGCTGGGGCTCCCCGCTGGCGCTGGAGCTGCCGCCCGCCGCCGCCTCCGGGCTGGCCTTGATGACCAGCTTGGCCACGGCCGACAGCGGGGGCTTGCCGTGGTCGGTCACCTTGACCACCAGCTCCACGGCCGGCGCCACCTCCTCCCAGAGCGCGTGGGCGGTTCTGACCTCGCCCCCCACCGGGTCCATCTCGAACAGGTGGTCGTCGTTGCCCTCGGAGATCTCGTAGGTCAGGTGGCCGCTCTCGCCGTGGTCGTGGTCCAGGGCCTTCACCGTGGTCACCAGGTAGCCCAGGCCCACGTTCCGCGGCACCGTGATCTCCGCCGTGTCGTTCTGCAGCAGCGGCAGGATGATGATGGGCAGGTTGTCGTTCACGTCCAGGATGCTCACCCTGACGACGGCGGTGCTCTCCATGTGGGGCGAGCCCGCGTCCTTGGCCTGCACCTTGAACTCAAAGAACTTGGTCTGCTCGTAGTTGAAGGAGCGCGAGGCGTAGATGGCGCCGTTGGTGGGGTTGACCGACACGTAGGTGTACACCGACACGTCGCCGATGTGGGACGGCAGGATGGAGTAGGACACGGTGCCGTTGCGGCCCACGTCGGGGTCGTGGGCCAGGACCGAGCCCAGGTACTCCCCGGGGATGTTGTTCTCCGGCACCTGCAGCACGTACACCGCCTTGGTGAAGCGCGGCGCGTTGTCGTTCTCGTCCAGGATCTTCACAGTGAAGGACTTGGTGGAGTTGAGCGAGGGCAGCCCGTTGTCTCGGCCCACGATGCTGATGTTGTACTCGTCCTTCAGCTCCCGGTCCAGGGGCCGGTCCGTCAGCAGTGTGTAGAAGTTGTCGTTGTTTTCCTGCAGGCGGAACGGCACGTTCCCCAGCACCCGGCACTGCAGCTGGCCGTTCCTCCCCGAGTCCTTGTCCGTCACCCTCACCAGGGCGATGACCGACTCCGGGGGGGCCGCCTCGCTGATGGCGCCCTGGCGAACCGACACAAAACTTATCAGTGGCCAATTGTCATTTTTGTCCAGCACTTTGACGGTGATTTTACAGTGGCCCGGTATTGGATTTGGACCAAGGTCCTTTGCCTGGACGTCAAACTCTATGATTGGATTTTCCTCGTAGTCGATCTCTCCTTGGATCTTGATGACGCCGGTGTTGGGATCGATGGAGAACAGGTCCTGCATCCTCTCCGAGGCGTACCCGCTGAAGGAATACACCACCTGGCCGTTGCTGCCGTCGTCTTGGTCTGTGGCGTTCAAGTCGATCAGGATTTTTCCGGGTGGAGAATTTTCGGGAATCTCGATGACGTAGGATGACTTTTCGAAAACGGGGCTGTTGTCGTTGGAGTCGGTGACCCTGACGTTGATCTGCATGGAGCCTGACCTGGGGTATTCCCCTCCGTCGATGGCAGTTAGGAGAAGGGTGTGATGGCTTTGGTCCTCCCTGTCCAAAGGTCTCTGAACGACCAGCTCCGGGTAGATGGTGCCGTCCCCCCTCACTTTTAAATCCAAGGAGAACGTATTGTAATCATCTCTGGTGACCTGATATGTTTTGATCCCGTTTTCCCCAAAGTCCAAGTCATGTGCAATGGTCAGGGGAAAGCGTGTGCCAGCAGCAGCGTTCTCTGAGATATCAATATTGACGTGGTCGGAGGGGAAACTAGGCGAGTTGTCGTTGATATCTTGGATGTCAATCTTGATCATGCATATTTCCTTGTCATTGGCAAAAACCTCCATTGAGAGCTGACACTTGGGGCTGCGTCTGCACAGCGTCTCCCTGTCGATCCTTTGTTTGGTGAAGACCAGTCCACTCTCAGGGTCAATGTCCACCAGGTGTGGGGCAGAATTCTCCAAAACCCGAAAGTTCGATTTCTTGCCTCTCTCCAGCGTGCCATATCCGGCATCTTTTGCGATATTTCCGATGACAGTGCCCGGTCCCTGCTCCTCCGGAACAGAATAATTTAGATTTTTCAACGTGAGGGCTTTAACCCACAAGAGAAAGAAAATAGGTACAGAGAGGCGCATCCCTTCAACTGGATATGCGGTAGAAGGAGAGAAAAAAAAAATCCTCTTTGACTTTCAACCTGTTGATTACAGCAAACCTGGAGGACTAAACCCGACCAGGCATGGGGCGTCTCGCTGATCCAAACGGAATTTGGAAATGTAATCGATGAATGAGCCGTTGTCTCCTCCGATCGGGTTCCTTTCACCTATTTTCCATTCCGTTTAAAGGAACTCTTTCTGTAAACAAAGATGACCGCCCGGCGACACCTTCTGCAGGAATGACTGATGAAATTCACCATGGCTTGGCAGAATCCATCCGCTTGAATGAAACAGAACCGCTAAATAACGCAGGGGATTCACAGGCTGCTCCCCACCGCATCAAGGTTAAACACGTTTGGGTCTCCGTGCTGAAGGTTACAGTGGAGCCTACAAAAGCGCATTGCCCTCATGCGACATCTACACCTAAGCTACGGCAAACACTGACATGCCCGTTCAGAAATGCAGCATTGCCCATTATTACTATTCACAATGCATTTACTTTTCCTCCTCCGTGCGGCACACTGTTGCATATGCGCCGCGCTCACGAAGCACACGTTTGGTCCTGGCTCCAAAGTGCACGAAAGCCCGAAAATAAAGACGCCTGAACGGTGGACAACCTTTTGTATTCCCGTCAGTCAAGAGCATCGACGGCGAGGCGGACACTTTGGTCCGGGGATTGTCCAATAATCAGTCCGGTTCTCTCGTAATCCAGTCCACTTGGACCCAGAGCCTTTACATCCTTCATTCGTACTATGCTCTTCTGCCTCTGCTTCCGTGAACGTAGAAAAAAAGGGGCAAGATGTGTGCGGTGTCGCACGATTCCAGATCGTCAGAATGGATCGCCGTCCTCTCGATCCGCCGTCAACTGTTGAAACCCGCTCGCCTCGCACTGAAAACCGAATGAATCCTCAGGAGGTTTTATCGGACTCCACGGCATCGCTCGATGCATTTGACATAGTTTCTGGTCGTCCTCGCTGGCCAATGAGTGAAACGTTGACAGATCGAGCCCGGTGGGGTTTCTCCAACAGGTCTGGCCAGATCGCATGAAGAAGGGCTGTTCCAGAGCTACGTGATTCAGTTACTGATGCGCCGGGAGCCGCGCTGGACGCGTGGTGCTTGTTGGTCCTGATGCGAGCGGTGGGCATGCATACATCTGTGACATTCGTTAGTGAATCATAAAGTCCACGCAGCAGGGGGTCTGACAGGTGGTCGTCGGTGGATCAGCTGGTCATCTCGTTACAGCAATAGGAAAGTGCAGCATTGGAGCTGAAAGCAAAATAAATCAAATAAATCGTCAGAAATAATGCCCCCTTCAGAATTTATATCGTGTCGTTTTTTCTTCTTCTTTTTTTTTTTTTTTATTATTATTTTTTTTTAGCAAACTAACTAATAAAATAACCACCAGGCTATACTAGTATATACGAGGCTATTTATATCTGAACAGTGAACTAGGCCAGTAGGCTAATGCAATAGACTACATTGTAGTAACATTGCATGTAAAAATGGACACCAAGAATGGAACCCAACACACAGCATGAACCCACATGAGGTCAGACAAAGAACCCCTTTTTTGTTGAAATATAAAAATGGTATCAAACCATGCGGCCAGCCCGGCCACACGCATGGCCCCCTGCTACACATCACCAGAGTGCTCTTCATCGAGTGCTCTTCATCACACCGCAGAATAGGAGAGGGCATCTACTCCATCCACCATGGCAACCTGTGGCATCTTCCCCTCCCAGGTGGGGACGACAGGGGCGGCAGGGCTGCTCCCCACAAGGAGTCAACAGGAGGTGGACATCAGAGGGGCTCCCTTCCTCCTTTATTCATTTCCATCAGATGTGAATCAACCTTGAGACGTCCCCCGGGCTCGTCTCCACTGTCTGGAGCGGGACGTGTCTTCTAGGCAGCGTGGGCCTGGTGCAGTGATGTGTCCTGTGGGCCTGGTGCAGTGATGTGTCCAGTGGGCAGTGGGCAGCGTAGGCCTGGTGCAGTGATGTGTCCAGTGGGCAGCGTGGGCCTGGTGCAGTGATGTGTCCAGTGGGCAGCGTGGGCCTGGTGCAGTGATGTGTCCAGTGGGCAGTGTGGGCCTGGTGCAGTGATGTGTCCTGTGGGTCTGGGCAGCGTGGACCTGGTGCAGTGATGTGTCCAGTGGGCCTGGTGCAGTGATGTGTCCAGTGGGCCTGGTGCAGTGATGTGTCCTGTGGGCCTGGTGCAGTGATGTGTCCTGTGGGCAGCGTGGGCCTGGTGCAGTGATGTGTCCTGTGGGCCTGGTGCAGTGATGTGTCCAGTGGGCCTGGTGCAGTGATGTGTCCTGTGGGCCTGGTGCAGTGATGTGTCCTGTGGGCCTGGTGCAGTGATGTGTCCTGTGGGCAGCGCAGCTGTGGGCCTGGTGCAGTGATGTGTCCTGTGGGCAGTGTGGGCCTGGTGCAGTGATGTGTCCTGTGGGCAGTGTGGGCCTGGTGCAGTGATGTGTCCTGTGGGTCTGGGCAGCGTGGACCTGGTGCAGTGATGTGTCCAGTGGGCCTGGTGCAGTGATGTGTCCAGTGGGCAGTGTGGGCCTGGTGCAGTGATGTGTCCTGTGGGCCTGGTGCAGTGATGTGTCCAGTGGGCCTGGTGCAGTGATGTGTCCTGTGGGCAGCGCAGCTGTGGGCCTGGTGCAGTGATGTGTCCTGTGGGCAGCGCAGCTGTGGGCCTGGTGCAGTGGAGCTGGCGTGGACCGGCCGTGGCTGCAGGTAGGAGATAAGAGCGACACGTGGGGACTCACTAATTATCATTGGGTTTTTAAAACCCGCATTGAGGCCACGATGGTGATTGTAATGTCACATGTGCGTTGTTATGTGATCTGTGGGGAGGGGCTCCTGTTTGTATTCTCCGTACACACGATGGTCCGCAATGTGACCGCCTTGTCTTTGTTTTGACAGAGGTAAGGTGGAGAGCCACGCATTCAAAAATAACTGGGCTGCAACACTCTCTAATGAAGCATAATCCTTTCTTTTCCGCTCTCTCTCTCTCTCTCTCTCTCTCTCTCTCTCTCTCTCTCTCTCTCTCTCTCTCTCTCTCTCTTCCTCTCTCTCTCCCTCCCTCTGTCTCTCTAGCCCTCTCTCTCTCCCTCTCTCTACATGGATGCATGCTCAATGCCTCCTAGTTTTGCGGTCATACCTTGCCTACTCTGTTAGTGTTAGGTCCTCTGCATCAAAATGGTTTATATTCAACAAAGGACTGAGTGTGTGTGTGTGTGTGTGTGTGTGTGTGTGTGTGTGTGTGTGTGTGTGTGTGTGCGTATGTGTTTTTAACCCAAACAACAGTCTGCTTGTTAGAGGAAACACAAATGCTGGGAATGTCTCTTTGTTGTAATTCAGCTTCCGCTGGGCCCGGCTGTGATTAAAGGTGAGATAGAGCTGTTTGTCATGCGCCTCTCGTTCCCAGGATGGATGCTACCTCGTCGACACTCCTCGCATGATCAACACGTTTGATTGAATAAAGCGCATATTACAATCCTCCCAAATACAGCCCGCGTATACGGCCTGCCAAGGAGCCTACAGTAGGATTACTGTTAATGCAGTTGAGCAGGCTGAAGCACAAAAGGGAAACATGGAGGACAGCTCTTTCCCTTTTTTACAGCAGAAGATTGATACGTGGGAGAGTGAATTCATAAAACGCTGCTCAAATCCCTTTAGTTGAAAGTGAGGATATGGAGGATGCTCCATGGTATGTTGTTTGAGGCAGCCCTCACGGTGAGCAGCGGGGATGGAATGGATACTCAGGCGGTGAAACCCTCCCTGAGTGATTCCTCATGGGGCCATGCTAGTCCGGGGTCTGGACATCCCCCCCCCTCCCCGTTTCTGCAATCTACCTGTAGGCGATCCGGCGCAAGATGGCTCCCCTCACCTGCTCCACGGCCGCGTGTCTGACTCCACCGTCCGTGGCAAGTGACTGAGGGCGTCGGCTGAGCGACCGCGGTGGTAAATGGACACCCAGTGGCTGGACCTCGCCGTGGACAACATGTGGTTTCGTTTCTATGCACATGAGCACACACCGCTGTAGCTGACCTGGTGGGATTACAGGCAGGATGCTGAGGACTTCATGCTAGTGCTCTGGTCACAGCTCTCCTCCACAAGGCTGTACTGCTCTTAAAGGAAGGCTTATCAATCCATTTAGCCCTCAGCCATTCATCTGATTCTTTACCTGTTTATTCCGGGCAGTCTGGCCGTGCGGTCGCTCCTCCCTGCTCTGTCTGTGCGTCACTGCAGCGCATGTTTAAGATAACGTCTGTTCCTCAAGCCTTTCTCTTTTTGTCAATATTTTAAGAGGGTTTATTCTTGCACTTGATGCTTTCTAAAGACGCCCTTCATGTGTTCAGGGATGTGCGGATCAAACACAAGGCCTCGCCGCAGCGCTCGGAGCGCAGGTGAGGTCTTCTTTCATCTGAGCTGAAGGACAAGGTCGGCCCAACAGGGTCACGGCTGCAATACATCACATGTTGTATCACATGTGATTATATACATACCTGCAGGCAGATGTGAGGGATAAACCACCGGGAGGTAATGTGCCACATCATGCTCACTTGGACCACAGCTACCCACCATGATTAGACATTAGTTACTTCATCTATAATGTTATTGTTTTTTTATCGACTTTAATCAGCGGAAATTAAAATATTGTCCCGCGGCGCACCGAGCATATTGTTTTGGTGTTGTCACGGAAACATCTGGTCGATGGTTCTGTTCGGGTTGTTAAGGTTGGGTTTGTGGCTCATTGATTCTCAGCAGCACCGGCAGAAGTGTCCTGTTATGGAACAGTATTGCACACCCTGGAACGCTATTGACCAATCAGAATAAAGTATTCAACAATGCTGCAATATAATTGGGCTCTTGGATTCCCATTTAGCCCCACTAATTGTAGGAGCTTTCTTTTATGTCCAGCGGCATAAATTCAGCATCCAGTCCTGCATTATGAGTCGACCTGCGCAGCTTTTATGTCCTATTTTAAATCCTGGCCCTTCTGCAGTGTGACCCCTGCTGCTGCTCCCTGCTGACGGAGAAGACTGTGGCTCGCTGCCTCACTGTGTGCTTCACCGCCAGCATCTTCAGCTGCCGCAGCACCCTCCCTCGCGCTCACAACATCTGAAGCTCACGCAAAACAACTCCTCTGGCACCACCAGTGGGCCGCGGAAGATGTCAGAAATCCCCCAGAGCCACATCGCAGTCGGACCTCCAGAACAAATTACTTTTGATCGGTGATTCACGGATTTCATGTATATGCAAAGATACAGCTGGTGTGTGGGACTCGACAGGGTGCTGCCACACAGAGGCCGGTGTCAAGCCCAACACTCGCTTCTCTTCACTGCCGAGTCAAGCAGAGCTGCTCTTCTGCTCGGACTTGAAGATGTCTTCCAACAAGGGAGGAGAACAGCAGGGGAAAAGACCCATTTTTATCTTCCAGTTTCACTCAAATAAACGTAGTTGTCAGAATGTCCACTGGGGGTCTCAAGACTGTGTGTATATATATATATATATATATATATATATATATATATATATATATATATATATATATATATATATATATATATATATATATATATGTATTATATATGTGTGTGTATATATATATATATATATATATGTATTATATATATATATATATACAGCAGCCCTCCTCCAACTGATCCTCCACTATCCATATAAACTCCAAGCACGAAGCACATTAATACTGCCGCTGTGGATAGGTTAGTGTCTGGTGACGAGCACTGTGATTGGCTCTCCATCTCAGTAATAACAGGTAACAAGTGCTCCAGCCGTAACACCCGGCGCATTCCAACGCGGGGCGTTCTGAGCCGCTGTTTGATAACGCAGCCTTTGAGATCATGGGAACATCTTATGGGAAAGACTGCGATGTGAAATTACTTTTAACAAAAGCTCAAGAGCTCTGAAGAAGGCTTTCTCATGCAAAGCCCGAGCTATCCAGACTCAGGGAGATTGTTATGATGACATCTGAAATCAGCTCAGCAATACTGAGGGGAAAAACACTGTGACATCAGAGAAGGGTTGAATTCACATTCTCCTCCGTTGTTATTGTCTGACCTTTGAAACCTGCACACAATCGGCCCTCGACGTGCGACAGATAATTACTTAGCCTGAACGGGGAACCACCTCAAGCTAATTGGGAGACGACAAAGACAAATGTTAAATCATTTTCATGTTGAGGTGAAGCATTCAGCTGAGGCCCCTCCCCAGCCCCTGTTTATACCCGACTAAAAAAAGCCTGGTTTATCTGACAGGAAACTGATACCTCCCCGTACCAGAGTGAGAGCCGTGTCTCCCCTCTGCCTTTTGTTTTCCTGCATCCACCGGGCTGAGATCTAGCACAGCGCTGCAGCATCTTGAAGGTTGGGCCAGATGCCCCGTCTCGCACCCAGCTCAGGTGTCCCACATACGGCGCGGTGCCGACTGGCCCGGCTGCACGGTTCTGTCTGGAGCGGCCGGGCTGCACGGTTCTGTCTGGACCGGCCGGGCTGCACGGTTCTGTCTGGACCGGCCGGGCTGCACGGTTCTGTCTGGAGCAGCTCCTCAGCAGCAGCAGCAGCAGCAGCCTCCCTGGAGAAATGATTCAAGGTACTGGAGAGCCTGGGAGAGGAATAAAGCAAATGCAATTTCTAAAAAGGAGGAGATGGCGAGGGAGGGGGGGCAGATAATGGAGGTCACAGCGTACTGTGCTTCACCGCTGGTCATGTAAAACACCTCGGGGTGGCGAGCTGTGAGTCAGTCCCTGCCCGAGACAACCAGGAAAGGGAAAGAATGGAAGCAATGCAAACAACCACAGGGTGTCTGTGTCTAACAGGACCGTTGAAGTCAGACCCATGTGTTGGTCTGTCTGTGTCTAACAGGACCGTTGAAGTCAGACCCATGTGTTGGTCTGTCTGTGTCTAACAGGACCGTTGAAGTCAGACCCATGTGTTGGTCTGTCTGTGTCTAACAGGACCGTTGAAGTCAGACCCATGTGTTGGTCTGTCTGTGTCTAACAGGACCGTTGAAGTCAGACCCATGTGTTGGTCTGTCTGTGTCTAACAGGACCGTTGAAGTCAGACCCATGTGTTGGTCTGTCTGTGTCTAACAGGACCGTTGAAGTCAGACCCATGTGTTGGTCTGTCTGTGTCTAACAGGACTGTTGAAGTCAGACCCATGTGTTGGTCTGTCTGTGTCTAACAGGACCGTTGAAGTCAGACCCATGTGTTGGTCTGTCTGTGTCTAACAGGACTGTTGAAGTCAGACCCATGTGTTGGTCTGTCTGTGTCTAACAGGACCGTTGAAGTCAGACCCATGTGTTGGTCTGTCTGTGTCTAACAGGACCGTTGAAGTCAGACCCATGTGTTGGTCTGTCTGTGTCTAACAGGACCGTTGAAGTCAGACCCATGTGTTGGTCTGTCTGTGTCTAACAGGACCGTTGAAGTCAGACCCATGTGTTGGTCTGTCTGTGTCTAACAGGACCGTTAAGGTCAGACCCATGTGTTGGTCTGTCTGTGTCTAACAGGACCGTTGAAGTCAGACCCATGTGTTGGTCTGTCTGTGTCTAACAGGACCGTTGAAGTCAGACCCATGTGTTGGTCTGTCTGTGTCTAACAGGACCGTTGAAGTCAGACCCATGTGTTGGTCTGTCTGTGTCTAACAGGACCGTTGAAGTCAGACCCATGTGTTGGTCTGTCTGTGTCTAACAGGACCGTTGAAGTCAGACCCATGTGTTGGTCTGTCTGTGTCTAACAGGACCGTTGAAGTCAGACCCATGTGTTGGTCTGTCTGTGTCTAACAGGACCGTTGAAGTCAGACCCATGTGTTGGTCTGTCTGTGTCTAACAGGACTGTTGAAGTCAGACCCATGTGTTGGTCTGTCTGTGTCTAACAGGACCGTTAAGGTCAGACCCATGTGTTGGTCTGTCTGTGTCTAACAGGACCGTTGAAGTCAGACCCATGTGTTGGTCTGTCTGTGTCTAACAGGACCGTTGAAGTCAGACCCATGTGTTGGTCTGTCTGTGTCTAACAGGACCGTTGAAGTCAGACCCATGTGTTGGTCTGTCTGTGTCTAACAGGACCGTTGAAGTCAGACCCATGTGTTGGTCTGTCTGTGTCTAACAGGACCGTTGAAGTCAGACCCATGTGTTGGTCTGTCTGTGTCTAACAGGACCGTTGAAGTCAGACCCATGTGTTGGTCTGTCTGTGTCTAACAGGACCGTTGAAGTCAGACCCATGTGTTGGTCTGTCTGTGTCTAACAGGACCGTTGAAGTCAGACCCATGTGTTGGTCTGTCTGTGTCTAACAGGACCGTTGAAGTCAGACCCATGTGTTGGTCTGTCTGTGTCTAACAGGACCGTTGAAGTCAGACCCATGTGTTGGTCTGTCTGTGTCTAACAGGACTGTTGAAGTCAGACCCATGTGTTGGTCTGTCTGTGTCTAACAGGACCGTTGAAGTCAGACCCATGTGTTGGTCTGTCTGTGTCTAACAGGACCGTTGAAGTCAGACCCATGTGTTGGTCTGTCTGTGTCTAACAGGACCGTTGAAGTCAGACCCATGTGTTGGTCTGTCTGTGTCTAACAGGACCGTTGAAGTCAGACCCATGTGTTGGTCTGTCTGTGTCTAACAGGACCGTTGAAGTCAGACCCATGTGTTGGTCTGTCTGTGTCTAACAGGACCGTTGAAGTCAGACCCATGTGTTGGTCTGTCTGTGTCTAACAGGACTGTGAAGTCAGACCCATGTGTTGGTCTGTCTGTGTCTAACAGGACCGTTGAAGTCAGACCCATGTGTTGGTCTGTCTGTGTCTAACAGGACTGTTGAAGTCAGACCCATGTGTTGGTCTGTCTGTGTCTAACAGGACTGTTGAAGTCAGACCCATGTGTTGGTCTGTCTGTGTCTAACAGGACCGTTGAAGTCAGACCCATGTGTTGGTCTGTCTGTGTCTAACAGGACTGTTGAAGTCAGACCCATGTGTTGGTCTGTCTGTGTCTGACTGTTGAAGTCAGACCCATGTGTTGGTCTGTCTGTGTCTAACAGGACCGTTGAAGTCAGACCCATGTGTTGGTCTGTCTGTGTCTAACAGGACTGTTGAAGTCAGACCTATGTGTTGGTCTGTCTGTGTCTAACAGGACTGTTGAAGTCAGACCTATGTGTTGGTCTGTCTGTGTCTAACAGGACTGTTGAAGTCAGACCCATGTGTTGGTCTGTCTGTGTCTAACAGGACCGTTGAAGTCAGACCCATGTGTTGGTCTGTCTGTGTCTAACAGGACCGTTGAAGTCAGACCCATGTGTTGGTCTGTCTGTGTCTAACAGGACCGTTGAAGTCAGACCCATGTGTTGGTCTGTCTGTGTCTAACAGGACCGTTGAAGTCAGACCCATGTGTTGGTCTGTCTGTGTCTAACAGGACCGTTGAAGTCAGACCCATGTGTTGGTCTGTCTGTGTCTAACAGGACCGTTGAAGTCAGACCCATGTGTTGGTCTGTCTGTGTCTAACAGGACTGTGAAGTCAGACCCATGTGTTGGTCTGTCTGTGTCTAACAGGACTGTTGAAGTCAGACCCATGTGTTGGTCTGTCTGTGTCTAACAGGACCGTTGAAGTCAGACCCATGTGTTGGTCTGTCTGTGTCTAACAGGACTGTTGAAGTCAGACCCATGTGTTGGTCTGTCTGTGTCTAACAGGACCGTTGAAGTCAGACCCATGTGTTGGTCTGTCTGTGTCTAACAGGACCGTTGAAGTCAGACCCATGTGTTGGTCTGTCTGTGTCTAACAGGACCGTTG
Source organism: Urophycis tenuis (assembly GCA_036785325.1). NCBI lineage: Eukaryota > Metazoa > Chordata > Actinopteri > Gadiformes > Phycidae > Urophycis > Urophycis tenuis. The sequence goes on along the minus strand of JAXIVH010000010.1, from coordinate 2,248,595 downwards.
AAGTCAGACCCATGTGTTGGTCTGTCTGTGTCTAACAGGACCGTTGAAGTCAGACCCATGTGTTGGTCTGTCTGTGTCTAACAGGACTGTTGAAGTCAGACCCATGTGTTGGTCTGTCTGTGTCTAACAGGACCGTTGAAGTCAGACCCATGTGTTGGTCTGTCTGTGTCTAACAGGACCGTTGAAGTCAGACCCATGTGTTGGTCTGTCTGTGTCTAACAGGACCGTTGAAGTCAGACCCATGTGTTGGTCTGTCTGTGTCTAACAGGACCGTTGAAGTCAGACCCATGTGTTGGTCTGTCTGTGTCTAACAGGACCGTTGAAGTCAGACCCATGTGTTGGTCTGTCTGTGTCTAACAGGACTGTGAAGTCAGACCCATGTGTTGGTCTGTCTGTGTCTAACAGGACCGTTGAAGTCAGACCCATGTGTTGGTCTGTCTGTGTCTAACAGGACTGTTGAAGTCAGACCCATGTGTTGGTCTGTCTGTGTCTAACAGGACCGTTGAAGTCAGACCCATGTGTTGGTCTGTCTGTGTCTAACAGGACCGTTGAAGTCAGACCCATGTGTTGGTCTGTCTGTGTCTAACAGGACCGTTGAAGTCAGACCCATGTGTTGGTCTGTCTGTGTCTAACAGGACTGTTGAAGTCAGACCCATGTGTTGGTCTGTCTGTGTCTAACAGGACTGTTGAAGTCAGACCCATGTGTTGGTCTGTCTGTGTCTAACAGGACTGTTGAAGTCAGACCCATGTGTTGGTCTGTCTGTGTCTAACAGGACTGTTGAAGTCAGACCCATGTGTTACCGCGACAGAATGAAGTGCACTTATCATCTCCTGGGCCTGATGATTCCCAGCGACTGAAGGCAGTGTTATTTGAATGTGATGGATGGGTGTTTTCCTGGTGTTCTCCTTTTTGTTGTTGTTGTGATGAGTAAACACAAGGTCAAAATACAGTTTATCCCCTGGTATCACCTGCCAGTCTAGTCAGACAGAATCAAGGTGACATTGCCTTCCCCCTGTCTTTGAGCCACTGCTGTTATCCCTCCCAGCGCACAAACACTGCGTCTCTCCCCGAGAGGAGGGCCTTCATCACAAGCCGCTCCGTGATGGTCTTCATTACGGAGAGCGAGGGCGCCCTCCGCCCCGGGTCGCGCCGCGACATGGCGCTGGGGAGACCGGGGGGTTAAGCCCGCTGCGTCCGGCCGCTCTGTTGTCACTTCATCAGGAGGTTCTGTGCTCTTTCTCCCGGGTCGTCTCGCGGTTCTGATGCGTTCGTTCCCCCCCCCCCCCCCCCGGTGCGATAAGGCGTGGGTCGTGACCCCACGCCGCGGCAGAGCGTTGTGACGGCCCGGGCGCCGGCGGCGTCCGCGGGGACTCTGTCTGTTCTCGCTCATCGTGGGCGCCCCGATTCAGCATGCAATTGATGAACCAGCATTGTCAAAAAGTCATTAAAATGAACTTCTGGGGCAGATATCTGCCCAGCTGACTGTGTGTTGGGCCGGCAGCTATCAGAGAATGAAAGGGTACATCGCGGTTCTTTTCTGCTAAATTGAAATGGAACAAACCCAAGGAAACGAGAGTCTGTGTGTTAATCACATTGGCTTGTTTATTTCCTTCCCTTTTCACTGGCCAGATTTGTCTTCTTTTAGACAAAAAAAAAAAAAAAAAAAAAAAAATCATTCATTACCAAAAGAAAATTAAATAAAATGCTTCCAAGGAACTCCATTTTGTGTTGAATTGCGTGCTGGTCTGGAGCGTCGGGGGCTCCTGTGTTTGATTACACATTCATGACGCTCTGCCACCTCCCATTGGCAGCCGTGTGTTTGTGAGTGATGAGCGGCGGCCGGAGCCAGGGGCCGCGTCCATTACACGCAATACACCGTTCAATTTGACCGCGGTTCAAAGGAACGGTGAATTAAACGCCTGCGTGGCCGCGGGTCTTTTTGACTCAAATGAAGACAGTTACAGAAACAGAAAACGTTTGAGTCTCACTGGATACAAGTCGGTTTTGATGTAGTGTGTGTCTAATTGCCGATGAGGTTTTAAATTAAAACGCCAGACACTGCTTGAGTAATGGGTGCTTGCAAGGCCCCTGCTGTTGTTTCAACTTCTTAAAGAGGTAATGTCATTTCCAAGGATGCTGTCTCGCGATTCGCCAAACGATATCAGCCCCAGTTATACCAATTTATTAGATTAGAGCCTTTCCTGTGACGACGGTGCGGTGACATCCTGTGGAAGACAGGAGCGGCACCTCGCAAGGTGTAAATAACACATACATCTCAGCTGCAATTAGCTTTGGCCTGCGCTGCTGTGTGACAACCAGCGTGTTGGCTAATACAATAGCAACAGGAAAGAGGCGGTGAAGTCACCTAGACAGAGAGACAGAGAGAGAGACAGAGAGAGAGAGACAGAGAGACAGAGAGAGAGAGAGAGAGAGAGAGAGAGAGAGAGAGAGAGAGAGAGAGAGAGAGAGAGAGAGAGAGAGAGAGAGAGAGAGAGAGAGAGAGAGTGGGAGTGGGAGAAATATACTGACACATTATTTTCATTTATGTGCCCCCCCCCCCCCCCCCCCCCCCCTCCCCCCCAGTTTTTTTAGCCCGTCAAGCGTTGTCACCAAGGCTTTCCAATTACTT
>JAXIVH010000010.1:2219619-2245765 GCA_036785325.1 Urophycis tenuis | reverse complement strand
TGAATTCTGCCGTGCATATATAACAACATCTCTCCAATATCTTCCGTTTGATTGGCCTTTGAACTAAGAGCAAGAAAAAATATGATTCAAAAATGTGCAACTCAGAAAGTGATTGAATTTACACCTCCTGCAGAGGACGGAGGAGGTTCTGTCTGCCCGCGATCCACTGATAGCAAACACACACACAGACTCATCACTACACAGAGCAAAGATAGAGATACAGGCTGAGGGAGAGACAGACAGACTGACTGTGAATAAAGATGAAGGCAGAGAGAGAGAGAGAGAGAGAGAGAGAGAGAGAGAGAGAGAGAGAGAGAGAGAGAGAGAGAGAGAGAGAGAGAGAGAGAGAGAGAGAGAGAGAGAGAGAGAGAGAGAGAGAGAGAGAGTGAAAGAGAGAGCGAGAGAGAGAGAGCGAGGGAAAGGGGGAGGAGAGAGAGAAGGTGAGTGAGAATATGAAATACAGAGATGAAGAGATGAAGGTGGAGAGAGAGGGAGAGGCAGGGAGTGAGAGAGGGCTCCACATTTCCCTGTGGCATCCAGAAAAACGGTTTCCATCTCAGCTGAAGTAAAAAAAAAAAAAAACAGAAGCCCACAGCACACAGTTCAATGTAAAATGGTGTGGAAGGCACTACACAGGCCTGCCGCCCGGCCCTGTCCTCCAGGACACTCCGGCCCCTCACAGGGAAATGAGAGATGGCTGAGCAGCATCCCAGCAGGGCTTTTTATTACCCAGCATGCATGCTGGCTGCGATTCCAGAGAACTGATTCGTATTTTCAACGCCCTACACATGAAAAGGTAAATATAGGAGTCAAAGGGAGGAGAGGCGTTTGATCAGGTGCGAGGGAAGTTCTGACTTGTTAAAAAGGGAATATTCGCAAATGTTGGGGACCGGGAAAACAATCGAGTTTCATCGGCTTTCATAAGAAATCTGTTTTTTTTTTCCGCGCATTTCAGAGCATTGGAAAATGCAGTTGCTAACAGAGTGAATGTTTTGAGGGAGCCGGTACAAAGGCAGCCATGTTCCACTAAAAATACCTGTCTCTTCCTGCTGAAAGCATCTGTCATGCTCCGCTGTCTCTTCCTTGTTAGTCAAGGCATGGAAGTGGCGAGTTCGTGTTCAAATAATGGCATGATCAAAAGCAGCTGTGACAGAAGTAGACTTTGCCATGGATATGGATTTGTTTGATGGCTAAAGAAGACATGCTATGTTTGAACGCGCTACCTACTGCCAATGGACTCTTTTATCCCCTTAAACTATCTCCTGCCTTCCACTCTCACACTTTGTGTGTCATCTTGGCAACAATGCGACTCAGGGTTTCCAACGCGGTGCCGAGTGGAGAGGAAAAACCCCCGGCTGAAAACAGCAGCATCTGTCTGCGGGTAATTTCTGATTACGGCACGGCGGCGTGCGGCGGAAAGCCTTTGAACCCGTTGGTTCAGCTCTCGTCTCCGACGTGCAGACCACGGTCCCCCCACCCTCCCCCTCCCCATGCCGCCTCCCCCCCCCCCCCCCTCCCCCGGAAGACGTCGGCGTCCCCCCCTCCATGTTACTCCCCCGCCACCAGCTACCTGCTCCAGGTAGCTGGTGGCGGGGGAGTAACGCGTGTGGGGGGGGGGGGGGGCGATGGTCTGGAACAAAGAGAGTGTGAGGGTGCTGTGGGTGAGGGTGCTGCGGGTGAGGGAGGCGCGGGTGAGGGAGGCGCGGGTGAGGGAGGCGCGGGTGAGGCGGCGGCGGAGCGACAGCGGAGACACTCACCCTGCTCGAGAGGCTGGCTGTTAGAGGCTGCTGCTTTCATCTTGAGGGCCTCCCTGGCAGATGTGTCGCAGTGCGAGGCTTTATTAGTATCCTGGTCACTGTCCGCCTGGTCGCTGTCCCCATGGCCACTGTCTCTCAGGCTCGCCCGCTCTGCATCCTTAAACGTGGAGCTGGAGGACAGGGGGGGGGGGATGAAGCCAAACAAAGCATCACTCACCATAACACTCCCCCCCCCCCCCCCCATCATGTGTGTGTGTGTGTGTGTGTGTGTGTTGTTCAGCTGGTGTTGACTGTGCGGTCGTGTGATATTGAGGAGTTGTGTGTGTGTGTGGAAACCCATTGGTCAGGAAGCCTCTGCTCACGAGCCTTACCTTTGAACAAATGGCTGCCTGCTGCCAACGTAATTGGGCTCTGAGGGAAAATTATCCGTCTGAAAATGAGAGGAGAGAGAGGGAAAGAATAAATAAATAAGAATCTCACCCGGCCGTCTCCGATCACCAGCCACGCGTTTCCATAACAATGGGCAGAGCGCTCCGAGCCCAAACGCACGGCGGCCGCCCTGTCTGTCAGCTTTCTGCGTTTTTTTAATCGCCGCCGTAAATACGACAAATTAATGAAATCATTTTTGCACAAAAGAATGGCCTGAATCAGCCGCGGCACAATAAGGACAGATCTGTGTGGCGAGCGTGTGTGTGGCGGGGCGGCGTGGTGATGCATCAGGCAGCGTGGTGAGCCCCCCCCCCCCCGTCTGGAGGATAATGTGCTCACGGTGATCACACACACTTGCCCTAGCAACTGGTGACAGCAACAGGCCTGGTGTGTGTTATCGTCCTCACACGAGACGGCGCGCGGAATGTCCTAGATAAAAAAAAAAAGGAAAAGCAGGGAGAGGAGAGGAGGGGAGAGGAGAGGAAAAAAAGCGTTCCTAATGTTGTAAATAAGGCGCCAGCCGTCCCTCCATTAAGTGTGTCGGACGGCTTTTACGAGAACCCGCGTGGCATCCACGGCCGAAGGGCTGACCCTCTTTCAGCTGCCTTCATCTCCAGGATCTGGGGTGGGGGGGGGGGGGGGGTCTCCCTCACTGTGCTCTTAAGGAGGGGGGGGGGGCTAAAGTGGGGGAGGGGCTACCGTGGGGGTGAGGCCGTGGGGGAGGGGGGGGTGGGAGAGGGGGGTCTACCGCGCGGGGGGGGGGGGGGGGGGGGGGGGGAGGCGGCGTGCAGCCTGCCTGGCACGCCGCGGCGCGGTAATGTGATGGGACAAGCTGCTCAAACACCTGTCCGGTCCAGGCCGGGCGCGGGGTTTTTGTTTCACTCTGCAGCGATGCGTCTGGCAGGGCCACGCCAGCGTTGCTCAAGACTCAGTGTGTTTGCGCGGCGAGCGGAGAGGAGGTCCTGATTATGCGGAGCAGCTGTAAGGTTTCGCAGTAGGGGGACTTATAATGGTCTAATTAAAGGGAGACGAGAAAAAAAAAAAAAACACATTGGTTTGTGCTCTAAAAAACTGCGATTAAAGAGACAGCGGTGAGCGCTTGGCGGGCGGCGTACCGCGCTCCATCAGACTGTAACGTATAGCCCCGCTCCGGGAACCACAGCGCTGACAGCGCCATTGTTTCCGCTGGGGTTTTTCTCCTTCTACTGCATATCTGCTGTCAGATAGCGGCCGGGCGCGGGGGGGGCGATAAGGGACGGGGGGGGGGGGGGCAGATAGCCCGGGGCCCCCGGGGTCCCCGTGAGGGCGGCCGCGGCCTTTCGGACCATACCTGGATCACCGACATCCTGTTGCTCAGCGTGTCCCCACTCAGGCCGGCGAAGCTGGAGTGGCAGGCGGCCCGGGGCACCGTCAGGCTGTTGGGGGTGGTCTTGAGGTACATGACCTCGGACCGGGGCAGGGTGAGCGGCAGCGGGCTCTGGTAGTCGAAGCAGATGGGGGAGGTGATGAGCGAGGGGCTGCTCACCACGTTCATCCGGCTGGCGGAGTCTCTCTCCTCCATCTCACTCTGCACCAACATGATGTCACTCTTGTTGATCCTCTTCTTCTTACCCTTCCCCACCGGAGGGTTGGAGTACTCAGCCATGCGGCAGTTGTAGGTCCCCGTCTCCTTGTCTTGGTGCTTGGACTTGACGGCGATGGCGGCCATGACGGCCAGCAGCAGGATGGAGATGATGCACAGGGTGACGATGAGGGGCAGGGACACGTCCCAGGGCTGGGGCTCCCCGCTGGCGCTGGAGCTGCCGCCCGCCGCCGCCTCCGGGCTGGCCTTGATGACCAGCTTGGCCACGGCCGACAGCGGGGGCTTGCCGTGGTCGGTCACCTTGACCACCAGCTCCACGGCCGGTGCCACCTCCTCCCAGAGCGCGTGGGCGGTTCTGACCTCGCCCCCCACCGGGTCCATCTCGAACAGGTGGTCGTCGTTGCCCTCGGAGATCTCGTAGGTCAGGTGGCCGCTCTCGCCGTGGTCGTGGTCCAGGGCCTTCACCGTGGTCACCAGGTAGCCCAGGCCCACGTTCCGCGGCACCGTGATCTCCGCCGTGTCGTTCTGCAGCAGCGGCAGGATGATGATGGGCAGGTTGTCGTTCACGTCCAGGATGCTCACCCTGACGACGGCGGTGCTCTCCATGTGGGGCGAGCCCGCGTCCTTGGCCTGCACCTTGAACTCAAAGAACTTGGTCTGCTCGTAGTTGAAGGAGCGCGAGGCGTAGATGGCACCGTTGGTGGGGTTGACCGACACGTAGGTGTACACCGACACGTCGCCGATGTGGGACGGCAGGATGGAGTAGGACACGGTGCCGTTGCGGCCCACGTCGGGGTCGTGGGCCAGGACCGAGCCCAGGTACTCCCCGGGGATGTTGTTCTCCGGCACCTGCAGCACGTACACCGCCTTGGTGAAGCGCGGCGCATTGTCGTTCTCGTCCAGGATCTTCACGGTGAAGGACTTGGTGGAGTTGAGCGAGGGCAGCCCGTTGTCTCGGCCCACGATGCTGATGTTGTACTCGTCCTTCAGCTCCCGGTCCAGGGGCCGGTCCGTCAGCAGTGTGTAGAAGTTGTCGTTGTTTTCCTGCAGGCGGAACGGCACGTTCCCCAGCACCCGGCACTGCAGCTGGCCGTTCCTCCCCGAGTCCTTGTCCGTCACCCTCACCAGGGCGATGACCGACTCCGGGGGGGCCGCCTCGCTGATGGCGCCCTGGCGAACCGACACAAAACTTATCAGTGGCCAATTGTCATTTTTGTCCAGCACTTTGACGGTGATTTTACAGTGGCCCGGTATTGGATTTGGACCAAGGTCCTTTGCCTGGACGTCAAACTCTATGATTGGATTTTCCTCGTAGTCGATCTCTCCTTGGATCTTGATGACGCCGGTGTTGGGATCGATGGAGAACAGGTCCTGCATCCTCTCCGAGGCGTACCCGCTGAAGGAATACACCACCTGGCCGTTGCTGCCGTCGTCTTGGTCTGTGGCGTTCAAGTCGATCAGGATTTTTCCGGGTGGAGAATTTTCGGGAATCTCGATGACGTAGGATGACTTTTCGAAAACGGGGCTGTTGTCGTTGGAGTCGGTGACCCTGACGTTGATCTGCATGGAGCCTGACCTGGGGTATTCCCCTCCGTCGATGGCAGTTAGGAGAAGGGTGTGATGGCTTTGGTCCTCCCTGTCCAAAGGTCTCTGAACGACCAGCTCCGGGTAGATGGTGCCGTCCCCCCTCACTTTTAAATCCAAGGAGAACGTATTGTAATCATCTCTGGTGACCTGATATGTTTTGATCCCGTTTTCCCCAAAGTCCAAGTCATGTGCAATGGTCAGGGGAAAGCGTGTGCCAGCAGCAGCGTTCTCTGAGATATCAATATTGACGTGGTCGGAGGGGAAACTAGGCGAGTTGTCGTTGATATCTTGGATGTCAATCTTGATCATGCATATTTCCTTGTCATTGGCAAAAACCTCCATTGAGAGCTGACACTTGGGGCTGCGTCTGCACAGCGTCTCCCTGTCGATCCTTTGTTTGGTGAAGACCAGTCCACTCTCAGGGTCAATGTCCACCAGGTGTGGGGCAGAATTCTCCAAAACCCGAAAGTTCGATTTCTTGCCTCTCTCCAGCGTGCCATATCCGGCATCTTTTGCGATATTTCCGATGACAGTGCCCGGTCCCTGCTCCTCCGGAACAGAATAATTTAGATTTTTCAACGTGAGGGCTTTAACCCACAAGAGAAAGAAAATAGGTACAGAGAGGCGCATCCCTTCAACTGGATATGCGGTAGAAGGAGAGAAAAAAAAAAATCCTCTTTGACTTTCAACCTGTTGATTACAGCAAACCTGGAGGACTAAACCCGACCAGGCATGGGGCGTCTCGCTGATCCAAACGGAATTTGGAAATGTAATCGATGAATGAGCCGTTGTCTCCTCCGATCGGGTTCCTTTCACCTATTTTCCATTCCGTTTAAAGGAACTCTTTCTGTAAACAAAGATGACCGCCCGGCGACACCTTCTGCAGGAATGACTGATGAAATTCACCATGGCTTGGCAGAATCCATCCGCTTGAATGAAACAGAACCGCTAAATAACGCAGGGGATTCACAGGCTGCTCCCCACCGCATCAAGGTTAAACACGTTTGGGTCTCCGTGCTGAAGGTTACAGTGGAGCCTACAAAAGCGCATTGCCCTCATGCGACATCTACACCTAAGCTACGGCAAACACTGACATGCCCGTTCAGAAATGCAGCATTGCCCATTATTACTATTCACAATGCATTTACTTTTCCTCCTCCGTGCGGCACACTGTTGCATATGCGCCGCGCTCACGAAGCACACGTTTGGTCCTGGCTCCAAAGTGCACGAAAGCCCGAAAATAAAGACGCCTGAACGGTGGACAACCTTTTGTATTCCCGTCAGTCAAGAGCATCGACGGCGAGGCGGACACTTTGGTCCGGGGATTGTCCAATAATCAGTCCGGTTCTCTCGTAATCCAGTCCACTTGGACCCAGAGCCTTTACATCCTTCATTCGTACTATGCTCTTCTGCCTCTGCTTCCGTGAACGTAGAAAAAAAGGGGCAAGATGTGTGCGGTGTCGCACGATTCCAGATCGTCAGAATGGATCGCCGTCCTCTCGATCCGCCGTCAACTGTTGAAACCCGCTCGCCTCGCACTGAAAACCGAATGAATCCTCAGGAGGTTTTATCGGACTCCACGGCATCGCTCGATGCATTTGACATAGTTTCTGGTCGTCCTCGCTGGCCAATGAGTGAAACGTTGACAGATCGAGCCCGGTGGGGTTTCTCCAACAGGTCTGGCCAGATCGCATGAAGAAGGGCTGTTCCAGAGCTACGTGATTCAGTTACTGATGCGCCGGGAGCCGCGCTGGACGCGTGGTGCTTGTTGGTCCTGATGCGAGCGGTGGGCATGCATACATCTGTGACATTCGTTAGTGAATCATAAAGTCCACGCAGCAGGGGGGTCTGACAGGTGGTCGTCGGTGGATCAGCTGGTCATCTCGTTACAGCAATAGGAAAGTGCAGCATTGGAGCTGAAAGCAAAATAAATCAAATAAATCGTCAGAAATAATGCCCCCTTCAGAATTTATATCGTGTCGTTTTTTCTTCTTCTTTTTTTATTTTTTTATTATTATTTTTTTTTAGCAAACTAACTAATAAAATAACCACCAGGCTATACTAGTATATACGAGGCTATTTATATCTGAACAGTGAACTAGGCCAGTAGGCTAATGCAATAGACTACATTGTAGTAACATTGCATGTAAAAATGGACACCAAGAATGGAACCCAACACACAGCATGAACCCACATGAGGTCAGACAAAGAACCCCTTTTTTGTTGAAATATAAAAATGGTATCAAACCATGCGGCCAGCCCGGCCACACGCATGGCCCCCTGCTACACATCACCAGAGTGCTCTTCATCGAGAGCTCTTCATCACACCGCAGAATAGGAGAGGGCATCTACTCCATCCACCATGGCAACCTGTGGCATCTTCCCCTCCCCATCTTCCCCTCCCAGGTGGGGACGACAGGGGCGGCAGGGCTGCTCCCCACAAGGAGTCAACAGGAGGTGGACATCAGAGGGGCTCCCTTCCTCCTTTATTAATTTCCATCAGATGTGAATCAACCTTGAGACGTCCCCCGGGCTCGTCTCCACTGTCTGGAGCGGGACGTGTCCTCTAGGCAGCGTGGGCCTGGTGCAGTGATGTGTCCTGTGGGCCTGGTGCAGTGATGTGTCCAGTGGGCAGCGTGGGCCTGGTGCAGTGATGTGTCCAGTGGGCAGTGTGGGCCTGGTGCAGTGATGTGTCCTGTGGGTCTGGGCAGCGTGGACCTGGTGCAGTGATGTGTCCAGTGGGCCTGGTGCAGTGATGTGTCCTGTGGGCCTGGTGCAGTGATGTGTCCTGTGGGCCTGGTGCAGTGATGTGTCCTGTGGGCAGCGTGGGCCTGGTGCAGTGATGTGTCCTGTGGGCCTGGTGCAGTGATGTGTCCAGTGGGCCTGGTGCAGTGATGTGTCCAGTGGGCCTGGTGCAGTGATGTGTCCTGTGGGCCTGGTGCAGTGATGTGTCCAGTGGGCCTGGTGCAGTGATGTGTCCTGTGGGCAGCGCAGCTGTGGGCCTGGTGCAGTGGAGCTGGCGTGGACCGGCCGTGGCTGCAGGTAGGAGATAAGAGCGACACGTGGGGACTCACTAATTATCATTGGGTTTTTAAAACCCGCATTGAGGCCACGATGGTGATTGTAATGTCACACGTGCGTTGTTATGTGATCTGTGGGGGGGGGCTCCTGTTTGTATTCTCCGTACACACGATGGTCCGCAATGTGACCGCCTTGTCTTTGTTTTGACAGAGGTAAGGTGGAGAGCCACGCATTCAAAAATAACTGGGCTGCAACACTCTCTAATGAAGCATAATCCTTTCTTTTCCGCTCTCTCTCTCTCTCTTCCTCTCTCTCTCCCTCCCTCTGTCTCTCTAGCCCTCTCTCTCTCCCTCTCTCTACATGGATGCATGCTCAATGCCTCCTAGTTTTGCGGTCATACCTTGCCTACTCTGTTAGTGTTAGGTCCTCTGCATCAAAATGGTTTATATTCAACAAAGGACTGAGTGTGTGTGTGTGTGTGTGTGTGTGTGTGTGTGTGTGTGCGTATGTGTTTTTAACCCAAACAACAGTCTGCTTGTTAGAGGAAACACAAATGCTGGGAATGTCTCTTTGTTGTAATTCAGCTTCCGCTGGGCCCGGCTGTGATTAAAGGTGAGATAGAGCTGTTTGTCATGCGCCTCTCGTTCCCAGGATGGATGCTACCTCGTCGACACTCCTCGCATGATCAACACGTTTGATTGAATAAAGCGCATATTACAATCCTCCCAAATACAGCCCGCGTATACGGCCTGCCAAGGAGCCTACAGTAGGATTACTGTTAATGCAGTTGAGCAGGCTGAAGCACAAAAGGGAAACATGGAGGACAGCTCTTTCCCTTTTTTACAGCAGAAGATTGATACGTGGGAGAGTGAATTCATAAAACGCTGCTCAAATCCCTTTAGTTGAAAGTGAGGATATGGAGGATGCTCCATGGCATGTTGTTTGAGGCAGCCCTCACGGTGAGCAGCGGGGATGGAATGGATACTCAGGCGGTGAAACCCTCCCTGAGTGATTCCTCATGGGGCCATGCTAGTCCGGGGTCTGGACATCCCACCCCCCCGTTTCTGCAATCTACCTGTAGGCGATCCGGCGCAAGATGGCTCCCCTCACCTGCTCCACGGCCGCGTGTCTGACTCCACCGTCCGTGGCAAGTGACTGAGGGCGTCGGCTGAGCGACCGCGGTGGTAAATGGACACCCAGTGGCTGGACCTCGCCGTGGACAACATGTGGTTTCGTTTCTATGCACATGAGCACACACCGCTGTAGCTGACCTGGTGGGATTACAGGCAGGATGCTGAGGACTTCATGCTAGTGCTCTGGTCACAGCTCTCCTCCACAAGGCTGTACTGCTCTTAAAGGAAGGCTTATCAATCCATTTAGCCCTCAGCCATTCATCTGATTCTTTACCTGTTTATTCCGGGCAGTCTGGCCGTGCGGTCGCTCCTCCCTGCTCTGTCTGTGCGTCACTGCAGCGCATGTTTAAGATAACGTCTGTTCCTCAAGCCTTTCTCTTTTTGTCAATATTTTAAGAGGGTTTATTCTTGCACTTGATGCTTTCTAAAGACGCCCTTCATGTGTTCAGGGATGTGCGGATCAAACACAAGGCCTCGCCGCAGCGCTCGGAGCGCAGGTGAGGTCTTCTTTCATCTGAGCTGAAGGACAAGGTCGGCCCAACAGGGTCACGGCTGCAATACATCACATGTTGTATCACATGTGATTATATACATACCTGCAGGCAGATGTGAGGGATAAACCACCGGGAGGTAATGTGCCACATCATGCTCACTTGGACCACAGCTACCCACCATGATTAGACATTAGTTACTTCATCTATAATGTTATTGTTTTTTTATCGACTTTAATCAGCGGAAATTAAAATATTGTCCCGCGGCGCACCGAGCATATTGTTTTGGTGTTGTCACGGAAACATCTGGTCGATGGTTCTGTTCGGGTTGTTAAGGTTGGGTTTGTGGCTCATTGATTCTCAGCAGCACCGGCAGAAGTGTCCTGTTATGGAACAGTGTTGCACACCCTGGAACGCTATTGACCAATCAGAATAAAGTATTCAACAATGCTGCAATATAATTGGGCTCTTGGATTCCCATTTAGCCCCACTAATTGTAGTAGCTTTCTTTTATGTCCAGCGGCATAAATTCAGCATCCAGTCCTGCATTATGAGTCGACCTGCGCAGCTTTTATGTCCTATTTTAAATCCTGGCCCTTCTGCAGTGTGACCCCTGCTGCTGCTCCCTGCTGACGGAGAAGACTGTGGCGCGGTGCCTCACTGTGTGCTTCACCGCCAGCATCTTCAGCTGCCGCAGCACCCTCCCTCGCGCTCACAACATCTGAAGCTCACGCAAAACAACTCCTCTGGCACCACCAGTGGGCCGCGGAAGATGTCAGAAATCCCCCAGAGCCACATCGCAGTCGGACCTCCAGAACAAATTACTTTTGATCGGTGATTCACGGATTTCATGTATATGCAAAGATACAGCTGGTGTGTGGGACTCGACAGGGTGCTGCCACACAGAGGCCGGTGTCAAGCCCAACACTCGCTTCTCTTCACTGCCGAGTCAAGCAGAGCTGCTCTTCTGCTCGGACTTGAAGATGTCTTCCAACAAGGGAGGAGAACAGCAGGGGAAAAGACCCATTTTTATCTTCCAGTTTCACTCAAATAAACGTAGTTGTCAGAATGTCCACTGGGGGTCTCAAGACTGTGTGTGTATATATATATATATATATATATGTATTATATATGTGTGTGTATATATATATATATATATATATATATATATATATATATATATATATATATGTATATATATACAGCAGCCCTCCTCAAACTGATCCTCCACTATCCATATAAACTCCAAGCACGAAGCACATTAATACTGCCGCTGTGGATAGGTTAGTGTCTGGTGACGAGCTCTGTGATTGGCTCTCCATCTCAGTAATAACAGGTAACAAGTGCTCCAGCCGTAACACCCGGCGCATTCCAACGCGGGGCGTTCTGAGCTGCTGTTTGATAACGCAGCCTTTGAGATCATGGGAACATCTTATGGGAAAGACTGCGATGTGAAATGACTTTTAACAAAAGCTCAAGAGCTCTGAAGAAGGCTTTCTCATGCAAAGCCCGAGCTATCCAGACTCAGGGAGATTGTTATGATGACATCTGAAATCAGCTCAGCAATACTGAGGGGAAAAACACTGTGACATCAGAGAAGGGTTGAATTCACATTCTCCTCCGTTGTTATTGTCTGACCTTTGAAACCTGCACACAATCGGCCCTCGACGTGCGACAGATAATTACTTAGCCTGAACGGGGAACCACCTCAAGCTAATTGGGAGACGACAAAGACAAATGTTAAATCATTTTCATGTTGAGGTGAAGCATTCAGCTGAGGCCCCTCCCCAGCCCCTGTTTATACCCGACTAAAAAAAGCCTGGTTTATCTGACAGGAAACTGATACCTCCCCGTACCAGAGTGAGAGCCGTGTCTCCCCTCTGCCTTTTGTTTTCCTGCATCCACCGGGCTGAGATCTAGCACAGCGCTGCAGCATCTTGAAGGTTGGGCCAGATGCCCCGTCTCGCACCCAGCTCAGGTGTCCCACATACGGCGCGGTGCCGACCGGCCCGGCTGCACGGTTCTGTCTGGAGCGGCCGGGCTGCACGGTTCTGTCTGGAGCGGCCGGGCTGCACGGTTCTGTCTGGAGCGGCCGGGCTGCACGGTTCTGTCTGGACCGGCCGGGCTGCACGGTTCTGCCTGGACCGGCCAGGCTGCACGGTTCTGTCTGGAGCAGCTCCTCAGCAGCAGCAGCAGCAGCAGCAGCCTCCCTGGAGAAATGATTCAAGGTACTGGAGAGCCTGGGAGAGGAATAAAGCAAATGCAATTTCTAAAAAGGAGGAGATGGCGAGGGAGGGGGGGCAGATAATGGAGGTCACAGCGTACTGTGCTTCACCGCTGGTCATGTAAAACACCTCGGGGTGGCGAGCTGTGAGTCAGTCCCTGCCCGAGACAACCAGGAAAGGGAAAGAATGGAAGCAATGCAAACAACCACAGGGTGTCTGGTGTCTAACAGGACCGTTGAAGTCAGACCCATGTGTTGGTCTGTCTGGTGTCTAACAGGACCGTTGAAGTCAGACCCATGTGTTGGTCTGTCTGTGTCTAACAGGACCGTTGAAGTCAGACCCATGTGTTGGTCTGTCTGTGTCTAACAGGACTGTTGAAGTCAGACCCATGTGTTGGTCTGTCTGTGTCTAACAGGACCGTTGAAGTCAGACCCATGTGTTGGTCTGTCTGTGTCTAACAGGACCGTTGAAGTCAGACCCATGTGTTGGTCTGTCTGTGTCTAACAGGACTGTTGAAGTCAGACCCATGTGTTGGTCTGTCTGTGTCTAACAGGACTGTTGAAGTCAGACCCATGTGTTGGTCTGTCTGTGTCTAACAGGACCGTTGAAGTCAGACCCATGTGTTGGTCTGTCTGTGTCTAACAGGACCGTTGAAGTCAGACCCATGTGTTGGTCTGTCTGTGTCTAACAGGACCGTTGAAGTCAGACCCATGTGTTGGTCTGTCTGTGTCTAACAGGACCGTTGAAGTCAGACCCATGTGTTGGTCTGTCTGTGTCTAACAGGACTGTTGAAGTCAGACCCATGTGTTGGTCTGTCTGTGTCTAACAGGACCGTTGAAGTCAGACCCATGTGTTGGTCTGTCTGTGTCTAACAGGACTGTTGAAGTCAGACCCATGTGTTGGTCTGTCTGTGTCTAACAGGACTGTTGAAGTCAGACCCATGTGTTGGTCTGTCTGTGTCTAACAGGACCGTTGAAGTCAGACCCATGTGTTGGTCTGTCTGTGTCTAACAGGACTGTTGAAGTCAGACCCATGTGTTGGTCTGTCTGTGTCTAACAGGACTGTTGAAGTCAGACCCATGTGTTACCGCGACAGAATGAAGTGCACTTATCATCTCCTGGGCCTGATGATTCCCAGCGACTGAAGGCAGTGTTATTTGAATGTGATGGATGGGTGTTTTCCTGGTGTTCTCCTTTTTGTTGTTGTTGTGATGAGTAAACACAAGGTCAAAATACAGTTTATCCCCTGGTATCACCTGCCAGTCTAGTCAGACAGAATCAAGGTGACATTGCCTTCCCCCTGTCTTTGAGCCACTGCTGTTATCCCTCCCAGCGCACAAACACTGCGTCTCTCCCCGAGAGGAGGGCCTTCATCACAAGCCGCTCCGTGATGGTCTTCATTACGGAGAGCGAGCGCGCCCTCCGCCCCGGGTCGCGCCGCGACATGGCGCTGGGGAGACCGGGGGGTTAAGCCCGCTGCGTCCGGCCGCTCTGTTGTCACTTCATCAGGAGGTTCTGTGCTCTTTCTCCCGGGTCGTCTCGCGGTTCTGATGCGTTCGTTCCCCCCCCCCCCCCGGTGCGATAAGGCGTGGGTCGTGACCCCACGCCGCGGCAGAGCGTTGTGACGGCCCGGGCGCCGGCGGCGTCCGCGGGGACTCTGTCTGTTCTCGCTCATCGTGGGCGCCCTGATTCAGCATGCAATTGATGAACCAGCATTGTCAAAAAGTCATTAAAATGAACTTCTGGGGCAGATATCTGCCCAGCTGACTGTGTGTTGGGCCGGCAGCTATCAGAGAATGAAAGGGTACATCGCGGTTCTTTTCTGCTAAATTGAAATGGAACAAACCCAAGGAAACGAGAGTCTGTGTGTTAATCACATTGGCTTGTTTATTTCCTTCCCTTTTCACTGGCCAGATTTGTCTTCTTTTAGACAAAAAAAAAAAAAAAAAAAAAAATCATTCATTACCAAAAGAAAATTAAATAAAATGCTTCCAAGGAACTCCATTTTGTGTTGAATTGCGTGCTGGTCTGGAGCGTCGGGGGCTCCTGTGTTTGATTACACATTCATGACGCTCTGCCACCTCCCATTGGCAGCCGTGTGTTTGTGAGTGATGAGCGGCGGCCGGGGCCAGGGGCCGCGTCCATTACACGCAATACACCGTTCAATTTGACCGCGGTTCAAAGGAACGGTGAATTAAACGCCTGCGTGGCCGCGGGTCTTTTTGACTCAAATGAAGACAGTTACAGAAACAGAAAACGTTTGAGTCTCACTGGATACAAGTCGGTTTTGATGTAGTGTGTGTCTAATTGCCGATGAGGTTTTAAATTAAAACGCCAGACACTGCTTGAGTAATGGGTGCTTGCAAGGCCCCTGCTGTTGTTTCAACTTCTTAAAGAGGTAATGTCATTTCCAAGGATGCTGTCTCGCGATTCGCCAAACGATATCAGCCCCAGTTATACCAATTTATTAGATTAGAGCCTTTCCTGTGACGACGGTGCGGTGACATCCTGTGGAAGACAGGAGCGGCACCTCGCAAGGTGTAAATAACACATACATCTCAGCTGCAATTAGCTTTGGCCTGCGCTGCTGTGTGACAACCAGCGTGTTGGCTAATACAATAGCAACAGGAAAGAGGCGGTGAAGTCACCTAGACAGAGAGACAGAGAGAGAGACAGAGAGAGAGAGACAGAGAGACAGAGAGAGAGAGAGAGAGAGAGAGAGAGAGAGAGAGAGAGAGAGAGAGAGAGAGAGAGAGAGAGAGAGAGAGAGAGAGAGAGAGAGTGGGAGTGGGAGAAATATACTGACACATTATTTTCATTTATGTGCCCCCCCCCCCCCCCCCCTCCCCCCCAGTTTTTTTAGCCCGTCAAGCGTTGTCACCAAGGCTTTCCAATTACTTCAAGGCTAACTGTGAACCGCTAATAACTTCAGGGGGACTTGAGAAACAAAACATGTTAGCTAATTACAAAAGCAAGTCATTTAGACTGATTGCTGGAACATATTACAATGCTTTTACCGCCTTTACCCCCTGATCGTCTGTTTCCACTCTCTCTCTCTCATTATTTCTCTCAATCTCTCTCTCTCTCTCTCTCTCTCTCACTCCCTCTGTCTGTCTGTCTCTCTCTCTCTCTCTCTCTCTCTCTCTCTCTCTCTCTCTCACTCCCTCTGTGTCTCTCTCTCCTCTCTCTTCCTCTCTCTGTGGCACCCTCTGTCTCTCTCCCGACTCTCTACCTCCATGCCCATATCTCGCTCTGCTTTTAATTTGTCTTTAATGTAGAGAGGAATGCCGTGTGCACCATGTTTTCCTTTGGCAGCTGTCTCCATGACGCTCACACTGACATAATGAGACTCACTCTGGTTCCGCAGCGAGGCACAATCAACTGGTAGTCGGCAGGCAGCTATGTATCATCATCAACCAACGACCACATCGCTCTCTGTCTCTCTCTCTCTCTGTCTCTCTCTGTCTTATATATATTATATATCTTATATGTCTTATATATCAGATATATATATATATATATATATATATATATATATATATATATATATATATATATATATATATATATATACATATATACTGTATGTGTGTGGTCAGTGTATTCCTTATGCAGAAAATCAGTGTGTATTATGTCAGTGCTATGTCATCCTAATCTGAAACGGTGTGAAAGGAAAAGATAAATAAGTGCACATTCCTCAGAACACCTGCTCCGTAATCACCTGAATCCTCTGAACAAATGATACGTGCAGGAAAGTAGTGAAAGTTCTGGTTTTGCAGCTCTTAGATGTCCTCTTGTGAACGTTCTTGTGACGAGCAGAGCACTAATGAAGGATAAACAAGTGAACGTTCTTGTGACGAGCAGAGCACTAATGAAGGATAAACAATGGCTTGTTTATCTCTCAACACACTGAAGGCCCTGCACACCCTCTCCTCAATCTTCTCCCTGCACCATCTGAGAAGATATGTTTACTCACACGGCTGGACACCTATCAAAGGAAACATCTATGCGAGCCTTTGGAGGACTGAGGAGATGCCAAAGACACTCTTAGCCTTCAGAATTCACAACTGGTGTTGCGTAAGATTCACACGTTTCACATCGTATAGCACGTATCTCTAGACGATGCCTCACCAAAGTCACTTTAATGCCAAACACATCCTGTGTGTCTTTAATGTTGCCGTAGCATAATGTTTCCCCCTAGTGGCGCCGCAATTACTGAAGCATGGCATAGGCCTACTTAAAGGACTACGGACTGTGAAAGGACGCGACCCGAGGCTGTGTGTTCACTGGAGGCTGAGGAGATGTTCTCCATGGCAACCACTAAAACAGTAATGGACGAGTACACTCTGAATGATGCTGGTTGACTCGATAATGAGATGGGATGATTAACTGTTGATTAACAACAAGGAGTGAGTCACGGGTAGTGCAGAGGTGTCAATATTTATTATTCTGTTGTATTGATGGAGGCTATTGCTGAAACATTGAAAGTATATTGCATGGAATCAGTCTTTATCAATAATATAATTGAATATGGAATTGCACTGTAATGCAATGTGAAATACAGCATCATGTAAATACACAATGTTGCCTCTGGCTACTGTTCATTTTCATGTTTACATTTCTGTGTCTGCGTCACATGAGTAATGGGAACGTAGCGTTGTAAAATAAATAGCTCCTATAGGCCTACAGACAATAAATCCATGCATTTATTTTCTGCAAGCTTTTACTCGAATTTAAATTTGAATCCCTGGACTATCTGATATGACACCCTCATTTCCCCTCTGGGATTAAAAAAGTCAATTTTTATCTGATCCAATCTTACGTTAATGGCTGAAGTTGTGTCTGGAGTTGCAGCTTACGCTCAGTTGGACTAAGTATCAAATATGCAGCCATTGAAATTTAACAGATATTTCACAGCATTCTCGTCGCATCATTTCCTGTCACGAGTGCAACAAAGCGTTTCACAAGATGAAGACACTGAGCGCGTCCCCTCGGCGTCATCTGCCAACACATTGGGAAATTGCGATTCAAAAGCACTTGAAATCTAACTTCCAATCTATTTTTTCCTCTAGATTCTTCCCCACATTCCGCGGCTTTGTTTCGTAAAAGGGCCCGGTGATGAAACAAAACTCGAGGTGTGTAACATGTGTAGCAAACAAATCAATCGGAATGTAGAAAGTGCACATCAGCCTGAGGACAGTATGTTCCAATCAGACCCTGCAGCACCCGGCTGAATCTCCATGAATTCCTTCCCTGTTCGAATTTATATTAATGCGGAACGTGGCTCACACTAATCCCATTTGGTGGGTCTAAATAATCACAATCTCAGTTGAAGTGAATCCCCACCACAAACACCGGCTGTACGCGCACGCGCACGTGCACACACACACACACACACACACACACACACACACACACACACCCACACACACACACACAGGTGTGTGGTTGTGTGAGGTTTTCGAGTGGTTAAAATAACAGTATTAGTGTCAATGATGACAGAAATATATGTATGCAACTTGATGCCGGATGCCGCCACCTTCAGAGAAAACAAGACCAGGTTATTAATAAATCAAATCACTTCACGTCATGTAGAAAGGTGTATCTTTCATATCCATAATGTTTGTTATTGTATGCTATTTATGTTTGTATTTTATGTTTGTGTAGATGAAACTGATGGATATGAAAGATATAGGTGGAATATGTTCATGGACAGCTACACTGCAGTGGTAGTGACACGATAATTGGAGTGATAGGGAAGCTATTGATAGTGATAATGGGAGTGATATTAATAGTGGCAGTGATAATGTACTGACAGAGACCGTGATAGTGATACATTCTGATTCAGATTACATTATTCAATTACTTCGGTGATAGCAATAGTAATAGTAGTGACGGTGATAGTAGTAGTGAATAGTCATCATGATAGTGATAGAAGTAGGGATAGCAGTGACTGAGACAGTAGCGATAGTGACGGTGATGATATAATGGCGGTGATGGTGACGGCTTTAGTGATATAGTGATAAAGTGAGCAGCACTTAGAGCCACAGTTGTTGTGATAAGGTCCATATTTTCCTAAGCCGTCTTTACACCACAACTATAAATCAGGCCCCCCCTGGGGCCCGGCCAGCTAATGGCCGACCGCGACCACGACTCCAGTCCAGCGGTCGCTGAGGAACAAGCCAAGAGGAGAAGGAGAATTCCTCCGTCTGCAGTGGAGCGTTCCCGGAGGAGCAGAGCAGGAGGCGCGGAGCGGGAGGTGCAGAGCGGGAGGCGCGGAGCAGGAGGTGCGGAGCAGGAGGCGCGGAGCAGGAGGAGCAGAGCGGGAGGAGCAGAGCAGGAGGCGCGGAGCGGGAGGCGCGGAGCAGGTGGTGCGGAGCGGGAGGAGCGGAGCGGGAGGAGCGGAGCAGGAGGTGCGGAGCAGGAGGTGCGGAGCAGGAGGCGCGGGGAGAGACCCCGGGCCCGGGCCAGCTTTCCAACCTCAGATCTGTGGCGCGGCGCTCTAACCAGGCCCCCCGCTGGGCCCCTGGGCCCCCGCGCCCGGAGGGTGTACTCACACACTATCAATATTCACAGGGTATATCAACACGTGAGGAACGTACCCAGAGGAAAGGCCTGTGTGTTCAACACAGAGCTGTCTGTTGTGGAGCCAGAGCGCCAGCCCGCGTGGTGCTGATGACGGCTCGTCTCCGGCGTGGATGTGTGTGGACGCCGCGGTGCCGACTGCCCACAAAACAAGTCCTTCAGCCGCACAACATTTGGGTACATTTCAATAAGCAGGCGGAGAAACAGGCTCCACTGCCGCTTGGCATGCTAATTCCCATTATCATTTCAGTACATCTCAAAGGGCGCTGTGACGCGGGCAATACAAATGTTTGCATGAAAGGAAATAGAAAAAACATATCTGTGTTTGAAACGTGGATCTCCAAAGTTTGGGATGGAGAAGTGAGAAGTCTTGAGGGACTGGAGGCTTGGCAGGCTGTCAGTTCCTCAACACTCAACCACCTGGCCATAAGCTTTTAGCACATAAATAAGTTAGCTTCATATAGCAGTGCATGCTGGGATATTTTCAAAATGATGATGTGAAGAGGCTAATATATGTATTAACATATATATAAATAAATGTGATGGCGCTTCTATCAATAATAGTATATGTATGGAAGTAATTACTGAAGAACACCTTCCCAGTGATAACCTATCATTTTAGAACCCACAGGCGCTTGTGACTGCCTGAGTGTGTGTGTGTGTGTGTGTGTGTGTGTGTGTGTGTGTGTGTGTGTGTGTGTGCGTGTGTGTGTCTGCGTGTGTGTGTGTGTCTGTGTGATCAGAACCCTGACTCCCAGGTGGGCGTCGACCCAGAATCAGCACCCTTCATGGCCGATGACACGGCAGAATGACGCTGAACTGATGACGCAGACCACGGTTTCCGGGAGGAAGACGATGCGGCCGTGTGACACACATCTTCATCGGCCCCAGTGGGGCGGGGCCACGGGGCCCATCGTACTTCCACGGGAAGAGACGTGACCCGTGACACATCCCGGGATGTGACCCATGACACGTCCCGGGATGTGACCCCAATGCGGGGTGGGCTGGATCCCAACGGGCCACCTGACGTCTGTCAGTCCTCCGTCTTCCCCCCGCCACAGCAGAAAGGTATCTCCAAAGCCACCTGGAGAGGCTCCGTCACGGCAAACTGAAACCAAAGACACACAAAGCCATTTGTCGACAGGAACGCGCGCCAGCACCGAGAACGTCACCGCCGGCCGGTGGGCGAGCGACGGGGACCAGAACAACAGAGAGAGAGAGAGAGAGAGAGAGACGTCTGGTTCCTCCGTTCACCGGGACGAGCGGTGACACCACAATGTGTCGCCGTGTGCAGCAGGGCTTTCTGAACGCGAGGGTTATGAATGACCTGTGATGCAGTTTAGAGACAGACACGCTCCGCCACCCCGCCCCCTCATATACATTGTGGCAGTTGTTATTGGGTCAATGGGCCGTGCTGTGACCTACAACAGAGCAGACTAAAGCAAACGATGAAGGAGGACATATTATATTGATTGATAAATGCATTTTCTCTCTGAGTGCAATCGGTTATCTGTCAGACCACCGCAGGGTCCCGGGGAACCAAACAGTGACCTTGTTTCTTCTGCATTTCTGTTCATGTTTGGTCACCTTGCAGTCATCCTGCAAGAGCTGATTAATGTACAGTTTATATACCTGAAGAGATGGTTAATGTAAAGTATATATACCTGAAGAGCTGGTTAATGTACAGTATATATACACCTGAAGAGCTGGTTAATGTACAATATATATACCTGAAGAGATGGTTAATGTACAATATATATATACCTGAAGAGATGGTTAATGTACAGTATATATACCTGAAGAGATGGTTAATGTACAATATATATACCTGAAGAGATGGTTAATGTACAGTATATATACCTGAAGAGATGGTATATGTATATACACCCGGAGAGATGGTTAATGTATGTATACCTGAGGAGTTTCTTATATAATGTACGCATTCCCAGTTGAGTGTGTTAATGTGTGTCCTCCAAACGTACAGCTCGCGGCGAGGAGAGAAGAAGAGAGAAGGACAACATCATCACAACACTCGTCAAAGAAACTGAAGCTTCTGAGTTTGAATCCTCATCTGAGTGAAGAGGTGGAAGGTTGTGGAAATGTAAGAAACAGCTGTACAGAGAGAGGGAGAGGGAGAGAGAGAGAGAGAGAGAGAGAGAGAGAGAGAGAGAGAGAGAGAGAGAGAGAGAGGGAGAAAGAGAGAGGGAGAGGGAGAAAGCGAGAGAGGGGGAAAGGAGAGAGAGACTGAGAGAGAGAGGGAGAGAGAGAGCAAGAGAGAGAGAGAGAAAGAGAGAGAGAGAGAGGAAGAGGAAGAGAGAGGGAAGGCTAGAGGAAGACATCCAATCAGCTCTTTCCTATGTAATTACCAGAAGATGACATTTAGGTGGTAGTATTGATAAATTGAGGACAGGTCTTTTTTCAAGCTACTTGAAAAAAATATTTTCTATACAGTATATGTCATGGCATATCTATATATACATATATATATATATATATATATATATATATATATATATATATATATATATATATATATATATATATATATATATATATATACAGTACATGTGACTATAAAGGTCAGTCTGTCTATGGTACTTCTCTGTAAGCAGCTTTACAAACGTCAGTTCTATAATTGTCCGGGCTCATATGTGTGTTTGTTTGCTTCAGCGTATTCACAAAATGGCTGCCAGCAATTGATTTGAATGTCAGCATGTGACCCAAGCCAGAGTCCCTTAATGTAAGGGCACTTCCTAAATTGTTGATTAAAAAAGCGGTATGAAAGAGGGCCAGCAACATTTGAAGTTGTTGATGAAAGTCCCTGCCCTTCCCAATGGACAGGCCCTCCATTGACTTATATATATTAACTGATTTCATCTTCCATGTTTGAAATGGTTTGGTCTGAGAATCCTCTCAGCTCTGTGGCTCTGATTTCCCCTTCATATAATTCATTATATTGCTGAAGATAACTTATGGTCTGTGAAGTTAAAACAGTTCTTTGAGTACTCTGTTTAATATTAATGTTCCTTATGTTTGTTCGTTTGATACAGCCCCACATTTTCAAAGTGCGCTCAGGCTGCACGCTCAGTGTGTGTGCTTTGTTTCTGAGGGAACAGCCGCAGTGTTTTCAGCCTCAGACTTGCCGGAGGAAGGATGGCTGTCTTAACACCGCCGCTCCAAACTTCTACGAGGTAATTCAGCTCACGGACGGAGAGCGCTTTCACTGTGACTGTCAGCCACAAAGCGAATTGTTCAATAGAGTCGTTAGCCATCTTATTTCCACACAAAATGTCTCCTACAAACAAATATGGCAGGGAAAATGACACATCCCATTCACGGCAAAGCAGTTTCAGTCTCTCTCCGTGTATTTAATAGAAAAATAAGCATATTCACTGGACAGGAAAAACAGCAGCAATATCAACACATAAATAACACAAACACACGCATCCTTTTGGTCACAGATTCATCCCGGTTTCATCCCACCATTATGTCCGTTATGTTCATATCTACAACTCTGCCGGCCTGGACCCTGCCTGGACCCGGCCTGGACCTGGCCTGGACCCGGCCTGGACCCGGCCTGGACCCCGCCTGGGCCCCGGGCCGCTGAGCACCTCAGAACGCCGTGGCCTCCTCCGATTGTGGTGGGGGGGCCGCCACCACCAGACGCAGACCGGGGGGATTCTCTCCCCGCTGGCGCCGCTGCTGGTGGGCCCAGTAGGATGGCAGGGTCCCGGCCGCGGCTCCGCTCGGCGCCGGGAGGCCGCCGGCGCCGTGGCCCGCGGTCCTCCAGGCGTGCAGGAGGGCGTGCGGATCACCGTGGACCGCCACTGATGAGAACGCCACGGTGTAGGAGGCTGCGTCTGCGGCGGCGCCGGTGCTCTGGCGTGGCGCGGCGCGGCACGCCGCACGCCAATCAGCCGTCTGGGTGTCAGCAACGCCACCCGAGCCTGAAATGAAACGGCGAAAGCAAACAGAAGTGGAATTAGATTAGAGGGGGAGATTATGATTGCGACGGTGCAACAATGCGCTCATGCGTGGTGTGTATTGTAAACATATTGATTGTTTGGGGGGGGGCGCTGATCTCCAGGTGTCGGGGCGCTCACCGTTGGCCAGGGGCTGGAAGGTGCTGAAGGTGCTGAAGGTGCTGAGGGTCTTCTTGCCCGCCTCTCCGCTGATGTCCGAGTCGCTGTCGTTGAAGTCGCTGTCTCCCTTCCCGCTGTCCTTCACGCTGGACTGGTCGGCCGTGGCGAGACCGCTGCAGAGACATGAAACATTAGCACACACCCTCACCAACACTGTGTGTGTGTGTCTCTACCGCTGTGTGTGTGTGTCTCTACCACTGTGTGTGTCTCTACCACTGTGTGTGTGTATGTGTGTCTCTACCACTGTGTGTGTCTCTACCACTGTGTGTGTGTGTCTCGCCACCACTGTGTGTGTGTGTGTGTGTGTGCGTGTCTCTACCACTGTGTGTGTGTGTCTCTACCACTGTGTGTCTGTGTGCGTGTGTGTGTGTCTCTTGTATAACGAGAAGGTTGATGGTAATCCATACACACCTCTCCAATGTTATAATTATGCAAATGCACGGCAATTTAATGATGGGTTATTTAGTAGTGGGCAAAGGTACATCCAACAGAATGAAAACAAAACAAAGGTAGTGTGTGTGTGTGTGTGTGTGTGTCTATGTGTATGTCCGTGTGTTTCTGCATGTCTGTGTGTTTGTGTGTGTGTATGCGTGTGTGTGTGTTTATGTGCATGCGTGTGCGCGCGCGTGTGTGTGTGTATGTGTGTGTGTGCATGCGTGTGCGCGTGTATGCGTGCTTGTGTACGTGTGTGTGTGTCAGCTTCTCCTTACCTGACTTGCAAGCAGTACTTGTCTCCCTGCCAGGCCGATGTGGGTAGGAAAGAATGTTTGGAGGGCAGCACCATCTGAGAGGCAGACAGAGACAGCAGGGGGGGGTTAAGCTTTGGTCTCCGGCCCGGGATGACACAGATCAGACACATGTCTCACGGCCGGCCCCCTGGGGGGATGACTCACCTTGGTGTCCGAGTCCCCGCTGCCCTGCTCGTACAGCCCCGAGTCGTCCAGGGAGGAGGCCTCCCGCTCCGGGCAGAACCCTCGCCGGCCCGCCGACGCGCTCGGTCCCACCGGGCCGAACGGGGCGCCGGGCCGGCCGTCGAACAGCCCCCCGCGCCACGCCTCGCCCTTGGGGCGGCGGCCTCTCTCGCCGCGGTTCAGCTTGAAGGTGACGACGACGATCACTATGGCGACCAGCAGCAGGGCGCAGCCCCCGCTCAGCGCGATGATGACCAGCAGCGAGCCGTCCACGCCCGCCGCCGCCTCCTCCTCCCCGCTCGCCGGCCGCCACGCCGCCCGGGCCTCAGAGGGCTCACCGTCGGAGACCACCAGCCTGAGGGTGGCGCTGGCCGTGCGGGGGGTCCGGCCGCGGTCGCTGGCGGCGACGGTCAACTCCAGGACGTCGCCCGGCTCCGCCTGCAGCCGGCGCCGCAGCGCCACCTCCCCGGTGTCCCGGTCCACGGCGAACAGCGAGGCGTCGCCCCGGACGAGGCGGTAGGACAGCAGGCCGTTGGCGCCGTGGTCACGGTCCCGGGCCTCGGCCCGGACCGCCAGGTAGCCCGGGGGGGCGCCGGCGGGCAGCGGGACCTCCGCCGTGCCGTTCTGCAGGACCGGGGCGGTGAAGTAGGGCGTGTTGTCGTTCTGGTCCACCACGCGGACCCACACGGTGGCGCTGCCGGTCCGCGGGGGGGAGCCCCCGTCCTCCGCCCGGACAGACAGCTCCATCAGCTGCAGCGCCTCGTGGTCCAGGGGCCGGAGGGCGTACAGGGACCCCGACAGAGGGTCTATGGACACGTAGGAGGAGACGCGCGCCCCCCCGGGGGCCTGCGAGTCCAGGAGCCGGTAGGAGACCCGGGCGTTGGCGCCGGTGTCGGGGTCGCGGGCCACCACCGTGCCGATGTAGGCCCCCGGAGCGTTGTTCTCCAGGACCGACAGGTCGTAGGCTGCTCTGCTGAAGACCGGGGCGTTGTCGTTCTCGTCCGCCACGCGGACCGTGTACTGCCTGCTGGTTCTGAAGGGCGGGCTGCCCAGGTCCTCGGCCACCACCGTCAGGTTGTACTCAGGGATCTTCTCCCGGTCCAAAGTCGTGGTGGTGACGATCATGAAGGCGTCGCCGTAGGCTTGCTGCAGCTTGAAGTGGTCGTGTCCGTGCAGGCTGGTGCGCACGTAGCCGTTGGAGCCAGAGTCTCTGTCCACGGTGCTGATCAGGGCCACGAAACTCTCCGTGGCGGCGGCTTCCGTGATGTAGGCCACCCCGTCACTGGTGGAGGTCATGGGTTTGATGGTCATCTCCGGGGCGTTGTCGTTCACGTCCACGACGTTCACCACAACTTTGCAAGTCGACGGAACGGAGTTCACGCCCGAATCCGAGGCTCGGATGTTCAAGTCGTAGGTTCTTCTTTTTTCGAAGTCCACCGGAGAGTTCAACGTCACATCACCGGTATACGGGTCCAGGTGGAACACACGCATGGTTTCGGAAGACGGGCCGTCCACAAACGCGTACGTTACCTCGCCGTTGATGCCCTGGTCCGGGTCGAACGCGCGAACTTGGAGGACGCGGTGGCCCACGGGCGCGTCTTCCAGCAGCTCCACCTGCAGCGAGGAGACTTCAAATGTTGGACTGTTGTCGTTGAAGTCGAGAACTTTAATGTGCACCGTGATGGAGCCGGATCTCGGTGGGACCCCGCCGTCCGCCGCTGTGACTTCGACGGTGTAGTGATCTTCGACCTCGCGGTCCAGCTCCTTAACCAGCACAAGTTCAGCAAACTTGAAACCGTCGTCTCTCATGCGGTCTTCGACGATGAAATGACTGCTGGCGGAAATGTTGTAGCTCTGAATATAGTTGGGACCCACGTCTGGATCGAGGGCCGCCTCCAGGGGGAACCTGGAGAACAACGGGGCGTTCTCCAAAATCTCCAGATTCGTCTCGTTGCGGAGGAAACCAGGGGAATGATCGTTGATGTCCTTCACTTCGATCTCAACGTGAATCAAGTGAAACTTTTCTCTGGAGAAAGCGACTATGTCAAAGGCGATAAAGCAACGCGGCGACCCTGGGCAGAGCTGCTCCCGGTCAATTGTCTCCCCGACGCTTAAAAGTCCGTCACTCTCCCTCATTTCGATGGCTGTGTCTTTCGTCTCTTGCATAAATCGAAAAGACGTCTGGGGGTCGTCTGCTGGGTCGATTTTCAGATCTTGGGACAGATTTCCTATTTCTGTTCCCGGCGCGTCCTCTTCGTAGGTGGAATATCTGGTGGTTGTAGAG
>JAXIVH010000010.1:2212119-2214619 GCA_036785325.1 Urophycis tenuis | reverse complement strand
GTTCTCAGATTCCTAATGTTGTCCCCAAAAGACGCAGGCTATTAAAACAATGGAGAGACGCTGCTGTTGTGAACAGAGTCGGATCAAAAGAGGCCTAAAGTAGTCTGTTTTCACACACATCAGGTTTGGCAGAGAGTCATGTCCCCCCCCCCCCCCACACGTCTTGAACTATTTTTGTTATAAAGCCTTGCTTTGAATGCACCGCCTTATCGATTCAGCTTTGAGAGAATACACAAAAATCTGTTATCGTTTGACGCACATCTCCAGTAACGTATTTTCACGAGACACATCGATTATTGCCACAAGTGTCAGTGTACATTCTCACCTTATTCAAAAAATAGATTTCTATTTGACACCGGGGCAGGATTGAAGGCTCAACAACAGGGAGCACATCTCCAGGCGAGTCAGAGAAGAACCAGGATCTGAAACCAGGGGAAAGAGCGCCATCTGGAGGTCAGACATGGTACCGTGACTACCACCACGCTTCGAGGATGCATCCCGACGTGAATGTCTTTTAAACAATATGCCATAAAATAACGCCGGGCTTATACAGCTTTCTGACCAGCAGATAACAACCACGTTTGAAGCACCTGGTCGAGACGAATCCAGTCTGAGCAGTGGTCCTGTCACATAAGAGCTAAACCTACAGGACAGCTTCGCTCCGAGGGCGGCACGCTGCATTAAATCACAGCACAACCCTTCCAGAGAGTCAGCCGCTTTCCATCCATTTTTATAGATTTGACAAAGTGTTTCAATCCAATTATTAGGGCCACTTTACATTTCACAGCTGGTATTGCGTTTCAGCACCTAAAGATACACAGGGGCAGCACGCTCTGAAAAAGCCCCCCCAACAGCATTCATCCCATGACATGCTGTGTGTTTCTGACAGCGTGTCATTGGTATACAGTAATGTGTTGACCAGCCGCACGTGGTAAACGGACATACGGTGCGGCGGCGGTCCACAGAATTCCTTCAGCGCTGTGGACGGCTCCTTAGGGAGGCGCGGAGCCTTGTTTCTCCAATACGTCAGCTACAACGCTCATACGGCCTATTGATATTCCTGAGACGCCTGGCGGTTACTATATCAGGCAGAGTGAATCAGAATTTGCTTGGTAGTTCGGGCTGTGAATAAATTTTGTGTGGGGAAAAATTCTCTGTGGGACAGTTATATTATTCAAATAAGGAAAGATAAAATTATAGCTTTTTGTGTGGGTGCGTGTGTGTGAGACGTGTGTGTGTGTGTGTGTGTGTGTGTGTGTGTGTGTGTGTGTGTGTGTGTGTGTGTGTGAGTGTGTGTGTGTATGTGCGTGTGTGTGTATGCGTGAGTGTGTGTGTGTGTGTATGCTTGAGTGTGTGTGTGTATGTGCGTGTGTGTGTGTGTGTGTGTGTGTCTGTGATTATGTGTCCCTGCGACCACATGCATGTGTGCAAGTGTGTAACACGTGTGTGTATGTGTGTGTGTGTGTGTGTGTGTGTGTATGCGTATGCGTGTGCGTGTGTTTGTGTGTGTGTGTGTGTGTGTGTGTGTGTGTGTGTGTGTGTGTGTGTGTGTGTGTGTGTGTGATTATGTGTCCCTGCTGACCACATGCATGTGTGCAAGTGTGTAACACGTGTGTGTATGTGTGTGTATGCGTATGCGTGTGCGTGTGTGTGTGCGTGTGCGTGTGTGTGTGTGTGTGTGTTGTGATTATGTGTCCTGCGACCACATGCATGTGTGCACGTGTGTGTAAGCGTGCATGTATGTGTGCATAATACTAAGTTGCCTCCTGGCTGGGCGGGACCTGGTCCTCATCCTCCCTGAACACGTCTCCACAGCATCGCCTCCTTGAAGCAATTTCCTCCTCCGCCATTATCTGACGGGGAGCTGCCTGGCTCCCATTGGCAGGCCCGGCGACACCTGCTGCTGGGTGGAGGTTGGCGGGCACACTGAGTAGGCTGGCTCCCCTCCACCGAGCCAACGTCTGCCTGCTCGTGTCCCGGGCTGGCCACTAGGGGCGGGCCGCTGGGCCTGCGGTCCACTAAGGGCTGTAATCACTCCTGTTGACACATTGGCACGCGGGCCGTCCGCTCGCCCGAGACGATCAACACGCGCAGCTCGACCTCCGTGTCCCCTGCTGCGTCGGCCTGAACCAGCAGATGGCGGTGTTGAGCAGCAGCACGAAGGAGACCGCAGGGAGCCGAGAGGACTACACAGAAAAGCAGCCCCGCGTCAGACAGTGGGCTAATGTGGACGTTTTCTGTCGTGTTTTTGTTCTCATTGTGAGTGTGCCGATGTAAACCTATAGAATTACAGACAAAAGTCAATATTTAGAACGCAATACAATTAATCAAATGTAATCCCCACTCTACATGCGGCGTCTGTTTATATTTACCAAGTGCAGATAAGCGTGCAATCATTCATGTGAATATTTAATAGAGCAAATTGTGTGTGTGTGTGTGTGTGTGTGTGTGTGTGTGTGTGTGTGTGTGCGTGCGTGCGTGCGTGCCTGCGTGTGTATTT
>JAXIVH010000010.1:2158037-2208037 GCA_036785325.1 Urophycis tenuis | reverse complement strand
CTGTACAACCATGAATAACACATACAGCTCTGGCACTATCTGCGAGCCATGTCGTCGAAATTAAACCTTATTTATTTCCTGGTGACATTATTCTATCTTTTCCCCCCCCCTGCAACATTTTATACATCCTCTTTGAAAACAGCTTAGAGTTTTTTTTTTTCGCGAGGCCTATTTTTAATTCTAAACGCGGGATTGGTCACACTGGGTGTCATTAGCATGAGGCGCGGTATAAACCCCCCACTGCAGCGTCTGGAGCGACCGAGCAGCGGCAACAAGCACATCTGACTGCTGCGCGCCGTGGAGCAAGTTTGGGCACAGAGCGCGCTGCGTGACCGGTCGCCCACTGGATGCGTCGCTCTCACGCGAGGAGGCTGGAGGAGATTTTATTTTTGCTTTTCAACAAAGAAAGGAAAAAAAAAAGAAAACACAACGCAACGATGATGCGCGTTAACTTTCTCGGTTGGCACTGGTGGATTGTATTCAGCTCCGTTCAACAAATGCTGTTTGTCTCGGTGTCCGGGTCCGAGGGAAATACCATCCGATACCAGACTAACGAGGAGGACGGACCGGGCACAGTCATTGAAACCTCGCCAAGGACATGTCCTTGAGTCTGTCCCACTCGTCCAGGACCAATTTCAGGATGATGAAACAATTTAATGACTCGCACATCAGAGTGCGGGAGAGCGACGGGGAGCTGTCTGTCGGGGAGCGGATCGACAGGGAGAGGATGTGTCGCCACACTTCACAGTGTCTCATCGAGTTCGACGTGGTGAATTTCTCCAAAGACCGCTACAAAACTGATCCACGTCCAGGTGGAAGTGAAGGACATCAACGACAACTCTCCGGAGTTTCCAAACAAGGAATCTATAGTTGAAATCTCGGAGAATGCCGCCGTCGGGTCTCGTATCCCCCTGGACCCCGCGGTGGACGCGGACGTGGGCTCGAACTATATCCAAAGCTATCACATCTCTGTCAACAGTCATTTCTCTATTGATGTGCTGTTGAGAGCGGATGGGGTTAAATATGCGGAATTGGTGCTAATGAAAGAGCTAGACAGGGAGCTCCAATCATCATACATGGTGGAACTGGTGGCCACAGACGGAGGCAGCCCGTACAGATCAGGCTCCACAAAGATCATAGTCAAAGTCACTGACTTCAACGATAATAGCCCCGTTTTCGACCAGAACAGTTTCTCGGTCAGCTTGCCCGAGGATTCCCCAGTGGGCACAGTGATATTGGACTTAAATGCAATTGATGTGGACGAAGGGTTAAACGGGGAGGTCGTGTACGGCTTCGGAAACAGGTGCCCTTTGAAATCAGGGAACTTTTCAAAGTGGACGATAAATCAGGCCGTTTGACGCTTCAGAGCCAGTGGATTTCGAGGACAAGGCGACCTATGAGGTAGACGTGCAGGCGTCCGATCTGGGGGCCAACCCGACCCCCTCCGTCTGTAAGATCATCATTCACGTGAAAGACGTTAACGACAATGCCCCAGAAATCAGCATCACCCCGATGACCTCCATCGCGACGGGCGTCGCATTCATCAGCGAGGCGGCGGACAAGGACAGCCTGGTGGCTCTCATCAGCACCCTGGACAGAGACTCGGGCGTCAGCGGCCAGGTGCACTGCACGCTCTACGGACACGACCATTTCAAGCTCAAACAAGCGCACGAGGACAGCTATATGATCGTGACGGCGGCCGCGCTCGACCGGGAGCGGATCAGCGAGTACAACCTGACGGTGATGGCCGAGGACTTCGGGTCGCCCCCGTTACGCAGGATCCTTCAGTACACCATCAGGTTGACTGACGAGAACGACAACGCCCCGCACTTCACTAAAGCCGTGTACGAAGTTTCAGTGTTAGAGAACAATGCGCCGGGCGCGTTCATCACCACCGTGGAGGCGAGAGACGCAGATCTGGGCAGCAACGGGAAAATCACATACAGACTTCTGGACGGGGTTCTGATGGGCTCCCCGGTCAACACCTTTGTGTCGCTCAACTCCATCACCGGCTCCATCTACGCGCTGAGAAGTTTCAACTACGAGGTGATGAAGGTGTTTGAGATCCACGTCCAGGCCAGCGACAGCGGCCTGCCCCAGCTGCAGAGCCGGGCCCCTGATCCGCCTCCGGATACTGGACCAGAACGACAACCAGCCCACCATCATCCACCCCGTGCTCTACAAAGGCTCGGCCGAGGTGTTCCTGCCCAGGGACGCGGCGGCCGGCTACGTGGTGAC
The DNA here is from genome assembly GCA_036785325.1 of Urophycis tenuis. NCBI lineage: Eukaryota > Metazoa > Chordata > Actinopteri > Gadiformes > Phycidae > Urophycis > Urophycis tenuis. Next base: position 2,205,799 of record JAXIVH010000010.1, on the reverse strand, counting down.
CCAGATAAAGGCGGTGGACGCCGACGAAGGCGTCAACGCTCAGCTGTCCTACAGGCTCAGCGAGGGCGGCCACCTGGGCTTCTCCATCAACAGAGCCACGGGGAAGATGCACGCCAGCCGCCAGCTGGCCTACGACCTGGCCGACGTCGCCAGGGTAACCGTCTCCGTCAGCGACGGCGGCGTGCCGGCGCTCACCTCCACGGCCACGCTGCTCTTCAGCTTCGTGGAGGGCCCCGTGGCCAGCCCCCCGCCGCCAGGCCGCGCCGGCGGCCAGGACCTCCTGGAGTGGGACATGTCGGTGGCCATCATCATCGTGCTGGCAGGAAGCTGCTCCCTGCTCCTGCTGGCCATCCTCCTCATCACCACCACCTGCAGCCGCCGCAAGAAGGAGAAGGGGAGGGCGGGGCGGCGGGAGGACGAGGGGAGGGGGACGGCGAGGAGGACGCCGAGGAGGGGGAGGAAGGCGAGGGGGAGGCGGCGGGCGCGGACAAGGCCGGGGAGAAGGTGGCGCGCGTGGAGCCGGTCCTCGCCATGAAGCACAAGGGGGGGCAAAGCCTTCGAGGCGCACGCCTACGCCGAGCCCCCCCCGCTGGCGGGGGGCCGCGCCGCGGAGGACGGCGGCGAGGAGGACGAGCGGCGGCCGGCCGGCGTGTTCGAGACCAACGGCCGCGCGTGGAGGGCAAGCTGAAGGTGAGGCCGGGGGCTCCTGGTGCTGTGATGTCATCCTTCTCCTCCTATTGTTAGCAGGCCTTCGACGCGGAGACAGACAGACGTCCTGCCGCCGCTGCTGCTGTTGTTGTTGTGGTTCCTCGTGTTACGGGAGGTAATGAGCTGGCCTCGTCCTCCAGGGCTACTCCACGCTGCCCGGCTACGGGAAGGAGACGCTGAGGCCCATCACCATCTGGAAGGGGAACTCCTTCACCACCATCTCCGCCAGGGACCCGCAGATCAGCGGCAAGGACAGCGGGAAGGGAGACAGCGACTTCAACGACAGCGACTCGGACATCAGCGGAGACGCCCACAAGAAGGAGTCCCTGCCGACACACAGTGAGTGGTGCTGATCCACAGGGGTTCTGTTCTGTTCTGTTCTGCCTGTTCTGTCTGTTCTGTTCTGCTCTGTTCTGCTCTGCTCTACCCTGTTCTGTTCTGTTCTGTTCTGTTTTGCTCTGTTCTGTTCTGCTCTGTTCTGTTCTGTTCTGTTCTGTTCTGTTCTGCTCTGCTCTGTTCTGTTCTGTTCTGTTCTGCTCTGTTCTGTTCTGTTCTGCTCTGTTCTGTTCTGCTCTGTTCTGTTCTGCTCTGTTCTGTTCTGCTCTGTTGTGTTCTGTTCTGTTCTGCTCTGTTTTGTTCTGTTCTGTTCTGCTCTGTTCTGTTCTGTCCTGTTCTGTTCTGTTCTGTTCTGCTCTGCTCTGTTCTGTTCTGTTCTGCTCTGTTCTGTTCTGCTCTGTTCTGTTCTGCTCTGTTCTGTTCTGTTCTGCTCTGTTCTGTTCTGCTCTGTTCTGTTCTGTTCTGTTCTGTCTGGTGGGTCCAGAAACACTTTGTCTATCATTAGTGTTTGTTTCAGAAGGAGAAGGAACACAGAGATCTGTGGAGGATGACTTATGTTGATAAATCAATGTAGTGATCAATACATATCCCTTTAGCTGCTAGAGGTTAGAGAGAGAGAGAGAGAGAGAGAGAGAGAGAGAGAGAGAGAGAGAGAGAGAGAGAGAGAGAGAGAGAGAGAGAGAGAGAGAGACAGACAGAGAGAGAGAGAGAGAGACAGAGAGAGAGAGAGAGAGAGAGAGAGAGAGAGAGAGAGAGAGAGAGAGAGAGAGAGACAGACAGAGAGAGAGAGAGACAGAGAGAGAGAGAATCAGAGAGAGAGAGACAGACAGAGAGAGAGAGAGACAGACAGAGAGAGAGAGAGAGAGAGAGAGAGAGAGAGAGAGAGAGAGAGAGAGAGAGAGAGAGACAGACAGAGAGAGAGAGAGACAGACAGAGAGAGAGAGAGAGAGACAGAGAGAGAGAGAGAGAGAGAGAGAGAGAGAGAGAGACAGACAGAGAGAGAGAGAGACAGAGAGAGAGAGAGACAGAGAGAGAGAGATAGTACATAGAGCAATATGGAAAATAAGAGAGATCATGCAATGACAGAAATGCATGCCCGTGACTCCCCATATAGGCCATCGACGACTCTTCTCCATCCAGCACGGCTTTGGGCTGCTTGACAGAAAGAAAGACGTTAATATAGAGATATATTGATATTAGATGGAAAGAAAGATGGATAGAGATAGCCAGAGAAGGAGAAGATAAATAAAATAGATGGATTGATGATAGATAGATAGACAGACAGACAGACAGACAGACAGACAGACAGACATCTGTCTATCTGTTTATCTTCAGCTGAGCAGAAGAAGGGCTCTATGGAGATCGATCCCCAGAACCAGAACCACCTGGAGAGGTGTGTGCTCCACAGGTCCATGGGTGAAGCTCCATGATAACATCAGTACTGTGAGGCTAACATCAGTACTGTCTGCTCCACAGGTCTATGGGTGAAGCTCCATGATAACATCAGTACTGTGAGGCTAACATCACTGGTTTCTGCTCCACAGGTCTGTGGGCGACGCTCCATGATAACATCAGTACTGTGAGGCTAACATCCCTACTGTCTGCTCCACAGGTCTATGGGCGACGCTCCATGATAACATCAGTACTGTGAGGCTAACATCCCTACTGTCTGCTCCACAGGTCTGTGGGCGACGCTCCATGATACCATCAGTACTGTGAGGCTAACATCACTGGTTTCTGCTCCACAGGTCTATGGGCGACGCTCCATGATAACATGTACTGTGAGGCTAACATCCCTGCTGTCTGCTCCACAGGTCTGTGGGCGACGCTCCATGATAACATCAGTACTGTGAGGCTAACATCCCTACTGTCTGCTCCACAGGTCTGTGGGCGACGCTCCATGATACCATCAGTACTGTGAGGCTAACATCACTGGTTTCTGCTCCACAGGTCTAATGGGCGACGCTCCATGATAACATCAGTACTGTGAGGCTAACATCCCTGCTGTCTGCTCCACAGGTCTGTGGGCGACGCTCCATGATAACATCAGTACTGTGAGGCTAACATCAGTACTGTCTGCTCCACAGGTCTGTGGGCGACGCTCCATGATAACATCAGTACTGTGAGGCTAACATCCCTACTGTCTGCTCCACAGGTCTGTGGGCGTGTACCAGTGAGTGCAAGGTGCTGGGCCACTCGGACCGGTGCTGGAGCCCCTCGGCCAGCCGGTCCAACACGGTGCTGGCCCCCGGACCGGCCCACCTCTCCACCTTCGCCTCCAAGACGGCCTCCCTGCCCCGGGACCCCCGGAGGGAGGCCTACTACCCCGCCCACCTGCCCAAGCCCCCCGCCCTGCAGAGCGTCTACGAGAAGGTGCAGCACCAGGAGTTTGACTACATCCTGGTGGCCCCGCCCACTCCCGCCCGTATCCAGGAAACAGACGAGCTCTCCATCCCAGAATACTCACACTCCTGAGAGGGAGACGGGCTGGACGTTGTATAAAGGGAGGGGGGGGGGGGGGGGGGGGGGCATCTTTCTACATGTCTTCTTCTTTATGTGACTTATTGTGTTGTTCATCCAGTGTGTCTCTTCTATAGGTTTATTTATTACTGTTTATTGTACCATGTGAAATATGCAAATAGGCCAGATTTTGTACATTGATAATATATTTTTCTTAATGAATCACTGTTAAAAAAAAAAATGTCCAAAAAAAAAGAAGGAAAGAAAAACGAGTTTCTTATGAATTTTGCATAGCATGTGTTATTTAACGGGCATGAAGACCAGACGCCTATAACCGGGGCCTTTCAGAGGTGGAAAGAATCAATATCAAAGATTATCATGTCATGTGGTTGAATTTGTCACATTGTTGCACAAATAAATAGCCTCCTGAAAGCCCGGTTGTCCCGCGAGGTCATGACGTGACAGAGAGAGAGTGAAGGGAAACGTTCTGACGGCTCACAACACAACTCAAATGAATGGTGTGGGCAGAACGGCTGCCAATGTTCTCCACACATGATGCATAATGCACTCACACACTAAACACCACGAGTTAGCCACATGAACACATTTAATTGGCGCTAAGGATTGTAGTACAGAAGTACAGAAGGTTAAATATATTCCAATAATGATGGGAAACCTACCACATTCTTTACAAGGTGCAAAACAATATAATTACTTAGAGTTGCCACATTTGCATGCAAATGCCACGGAGCCGATCAAATGGTCTTTCAATTATATATTTTTCGAGGGTCAAAGATTCTTTTCACCTTTCGGATTGCCTTGCAGCTTTCCAATTATTCCAAAACGTGATTCAATCGGTTCCTAGGCAACAGGGGCAGCATATTTTTCCGAGCTCTCTCTCTCACAGCTTCACCCTCCTGTTTTGGCACAATAAAGAGCAGCGACCCTGACCGTGAGATCGGGTCCCTCTTGTTGTCACATTAGAATGAGCAGAAGGAGAAGCGGGTTTTTTTTTTTTTACTCGGTCTGTTTATCACGACATCAGCGCACACGGACGGCGGTGTGGCCACGCGTATAAAACAGGCTGCTTCAGACTTTCTGAGTGTTCTTGTTACAGTAGAGCAGATATAAGCCTACTCTGCATATGAGGTCGACATATTATTACACCACGCTTGTTTCATGTTGGACCACACACGTAGTGATGAAAAGTGACATATGCAGGATGGATAAATAAAGGTTATGAATAAATACACACACACGCACATGCGCGCGCGCACACACACACGCACGCACGCACGTACGCACGCACACACACACACACACACACACACACACACACACACACACACGCAGGCACGCACGTACGCACGCGCACACACACACACACACACACACACACACACACACACACACACACACACACACACACACACACACACACACAACAGGTCGCCCTTTATCGAGGCACAGACATAATTTGGGTTGTTTGCCGTCATCTCTAAATGCGAGGCGCGTCACTCACACTCCACCGTGGAATCCGAGGATGCAGTGGACTTCCTCTGGCGTCCTGCTCTCAGACGCGAGGTTCCATCGGAGGGGATGTTGGCTCCCGGCGACACGACCATGATGACACAAACTTCTGGAAAAGTGCAAAGCGGCTCTTTTGGACCAGCGCATCTCAGCACTGCATGGCTCCGGTAGGCCCCATATACATCACTTTAAAAAAAAAAAAAAAAAAAAAAAGGTAATTAAAAAAAATAATAATATGAAGAATGCCACCTTTTATGCATTTATATGATCTGACACGGCAAAGCGTTCGTTTTAGAGCCAGATGTTGTACATGTGTGCACACTGTGCAGGTGTTTGGCCCGTCACCCACCCAGTCGTCCCCGGGGGGTCGTCTGGTGAGGTGTGGGGCCATTGCGCTGATCGTGGGCGCACTCGTGATGCTGTGCGCGTCCATCGGTGCGTTCTACCAGTGGAAAGTCAGCGATAACAACGTAAGAGTCTGGCGCCCCGTCTACTGCGCTATATTTCAGCACAACACTGCGAACAACTCCAGTTATACACGTGAGGATGTGGCTCTGTTCTTGAGTAGGACGTGGGGTTCAACAAAGCTGAACAATTGTAATTTTGTATCCAGAGCAAACAATTGTATTCCTGCTACTGCTCGATATATTTGCAGGGCAACAGCATCTTTCGGAGAAAGGTGAATTTCGTATCGAGCTCTCCTGTCAAAGTCTGCAGTCTAAGAGGTGTGGGTAGATTCGTCCTCTTTAGCTAAATCAAATGAATGAGAACACAAGTACATCTAAAAACGAATCAGTTCATATTTAGGTGTGCATAGGAAGACAAAAGATTGGTAAGGGCAACATTACATTTCTATGCAGTTTTCCTATCAATATCATTGCAATGTGAATGTGCAGATATACAGACATACAGACAGACAGATCTATCTATCTATCTATCTATCTATCTATCTATCTATCTATCTACATAGATAGAAAGAAAGACAGTAGATAGTAGATAGATAGATAGATAGACAGACAGACAGACAGACAGACAGACAGACAGACAGACAGACAGACAGACAGACAGACAGACAGACAGACAGAAAGAAAGACAGAACGACAGACAGACAGACAGACAGACAGATATTAACACTGTGAATGTGGCTGCCCAGGTGCACAATGTTCAGTACAACATGAGGACCAACGGTGAGCTGAAGAAGGGCTCCATGGAGATGGACTCCCAGAACCAGAACCACCTGGAGAGGTTCACCACGGGCAGTGGGGAGGAAGAGGCTGTGGAGCTCCATGACTTCCAGAGTGTGAGTGGAGCAGGTCTTATTCACCCTCCCCCCCCCCCCCCCCCCCCCCACCCGCCCAGCCCTGTCTGGAGTGGGCAGCCAACGCCTTGGCATTTACTGAGGAAAGTTAGCGTGCTGGTGTGTGTAAATATGGCACGCTGTGGCTCAATCCAGGGCACCACTGCGCTGCGCTTCTTCCGGGGAGAGAAGTGCTACATCAAGCCCCATATCAAAGCCTCCCTCCCGGACCTGGGGGCCTACTCAGAGAGGCTGACCTTTGACCTGGTACCGCAAAGTAACACACAACAGCTCACCAACATCTCAGCTCAATTTCACACCGCGCTGCTTCTGTCACGATGCTGCGATTGTCTGGTCCTTTGACTTTGGCCGCCATTCTGTCTTTGGCGTCGCCGCCGGCTCTCCCCTCCAGTCGGAGGACACCCTGCCGGTGAAGCTGGACCAGGACTCCGTGGTCTGGGTCGCGGCGGACCACCCCGTGCAGGACACCCGGTTCCTCAGCCCCCAGATCCTGGCCCTGTGCGGGGACGCGGCCGTCTACTGGCTCCACCGCTCCAACCCCAGAGGTCCGTCCACCACCGGCGCCCCCGGAGCCGTGATGGTGGCACTGAGCCCGCGGCTCGGTGCTGAGCCCGCTGCTCGGTGCTGAGCCCGCTGCTCGGTGCTGAGCCTGCTCGGAGCTGAGCCCGCTGCTCGGTACTGAGCCCGCGGCTCGGTGCTGAGCCCGCGGCTCGGTGCTGAGCCCGCTGCTCGGTACTGAGCCCGCGGCTCGGTGCTGAGCCCGCTCGGTGCTGAGCCCGCGGCTCGGTGCTGAGCTCGCTCGGTGCTGAGCCCGCTCTGCTGCAGCAGACGGGCGGCTGCAGACTGTGGACACTTTGGATTTTATATCTGAAAAAAGAATCTCGGTCAAATCCAGTTTCAATATTTGACATCCGATCCCGTTGTCCGACATGATATGGTGATGATATGTCTGTGTGATCATTTAACCCCTCGTGCATGTCCATGATATGATACCAGATGTATGTGCTTTTGTCATGGACCACGTGGACACGTGTCTCAGCATTCATGGAGAAATAATGTCCCCATCGCCATAACACAAAAAACACATTCAGCGACTTAGTGGACAGAAGAAAAAAAAGTAGCAGTCCTGCATTAATAAAAAAAGAAGCGCTATTGAAATATGCAAGAATGTTTTTGATATCAGCACGGCTCACTCAATTATTCAGCACGGCCGGGGCGACCAGCCCTCTGGTGCAATGTAGGGAGGAGCTCTGAGGACACGCGGGGGTGGAGGTGGTGGTGGTGGTGGTGGTGGTGATAGCAGTAGTGATGGTGGTGTTGGTGGTGGTGGAGGAGGAGGAGGTGGGGGTGGTGATAGTAGTGGTGATGGTGGTGGTGGTGGTAGTAGTAGTGATGGTGGTGGTGGTGGTGGAGGTGGTGGGGGGTGATAGTAATTGTGGTGGTGATAGTAGTAGTGATGGTGGTGGTGGTGGTGATGGAGGAGGTGGGGGGTGATAGTAGTGATGGTGCAGGAGGTGGAGGTGGTGATAGTAGTGGTGGTGGTGATAGTAGTAGTGATGGTGGTGGTGGAGGGGGTGGTGATAGTGATGATGATGGTGGTGATGGTGGAGGAGGAAGGGGGTGGTGGTGGTGATGGTGGTGGTGGTGGTGGAGGAGGTGGAGGTGGTGATACTAGTGATGGTGGTGGTGGTGCTGATAGTAGTAGTGATGGTGGTGGTGGAGGTGGAGGAGGTGGAGGAGGTGGTGGTGGTGGTGGTGGGGGTGGTGATAGTAGTGGTGATGGTGGTGGTGGAGGTGGAGGAGGTGGAGGTGGTGGTGGTGGTGTCTCAAGGATGCTGACCCACTCCCCGTACCTCCTGTGGCCTCCTAACAGATGGAGGGCGGAGGAGAAGAGACACACGGCGAGCCCAGCGCCCGCCTGGCGCCCGGGAGGTTGAAGAAGGAGCCGCCGGCCAGACGACCAGCAGGGGGGGGGCGGCGGGCACCAAGGACCTAGGAGCCGTGGCCCCGGGAGAGGAGGAGGGAGGAGACGAGGTCGTAGGAGCCTTGGCCCCGGGAGAGGAGGAGGAGGGAGGAGAGGGCGGGCAGTCGGCTGCAGGGTCAGCATACAACCCAGAGAACCCGTACCATGTAAGACCTGCTGCCATCAGTGTGATGCTACATCAGTGTGATGCTACATCAGTGTGATGCTACAGCGCTGTGAGCTGCAGCATCAGTGTGATGCTACAGCGCTGTGAGCTGCAGCACAGCCTCCTCTCTCTCACCACAGCACACACAGCTAATTCAATCACAGAATCATAACAGAGCCTACGAGGATATAAACAGAGCAAATTAAAAAGCTGTTCCATTCGGTTTTATCACGCGGCTCGAGTTGAATGCTGGATTCCGATTGGTCAGACGGTCTGTTATTCTGAACATTACAGCGCTGCTACCAACAACAGCCCGTTGCCATGGACGCTATTTACAACTCTGGAATCTACTAGAATCTAAATTCATTTTGGGAGTGCAAAGAAATCTTTTTTCAAAACAATGACATAATTTTTAATTTCTTTTCAAAGATTAAACTACTGCTTTTTTCAGTAAGCAGCCATGTAATGTCCCTTACATAGTACATAGATATACTCATTGATTACTGATTACTGATTGATTACATTGATTACTGATTACTGGTTGATTACATTGATTACATTGATTACTGATTACTGGTTGATTACATTGATTACATTGATTATTGATTACTGGTTGATTACATTGATTAGATTGATTACTGAATACTGATTGATTACGTTGATTACATTGATTACTGATTACTGATTGATTACATTGATTACATTGATTACTGATTGATTTAATTGATTACTGATTGATTTAATTGATTACATTGATTACTGATTACTGACTGATTACATTGATTACATTGATTACTGATTACTGATTGATTACAGATTACATTGATCACTGATTACATTGATTACTGATTACTGATTGATTACAGATTACATTGATCACTGATTACATTGATTACATTGATTACATTGATTACATTGATTACTGATTGATCACACTGTCTGACTGCACTGGCCTTCAGTTACATGAAAAGTATATTGGGGAGGAGGAGGAGGAGTAAGCTGAAGGTCCACTTCCATCATCACCACCACGTGGTCATGAGTTGCCCCTAACGACGGGGGCTCTTCTCCGTCCCTCCCCCCAGCGTAAGCCGGAGGACGCGGCCGTGGCCTTCGACCCCATGCTGGACCACCTGGGGATCTGCTGTGCCGAGTGCCGGCGCAGCCACACCCACTGCCAGCGCGTGTGCGAGCCCCTCCGAGGCTACTGGCCCTGGCCGTACCACTACGCCGGCTGCCGCGTGGCCTGCCGGGTGGTGATGCCCTGCCGCTGGTGGGTGGCGCGCATGCTGGGGGTGGTGTGAGGGCGGAGCCACGGATCACCTGTCACCTGTCTCTGAGATGGATCTGTGTGTGTGTGTGTGTGTGTTTGTGTGAGTGTGTGTGTGTGTGTGTGTGTGTGTGTGTGTGTGTGTGTGTGTGAGTGTGTGTGTGTGTGTGTGTGCAAAACAACACAGAACAAGCCAGGGGTGTCAAACAAAATAAACGTTGCTGTTCCTTCCGTGGTGTGTGGGTATTTATACGCAGGTGTTTGTTTGGTGAAACACATTTATTTGGTTGTAAACACGCGGCGCTGCCAGGGCGCTAAGCTCGGGGAGCGTGAATCACCTCGGCGCCGCGGCGTCTGGATTAGCACGCTGTGCACCCGCGTAATCTGGGGTCACTTGTTTACTCCGGGGGAGAGGAAACGTCGGCCGCGCGAGGAGGGAACCGCGTCTCCCAGCATGCACTCGTTCTCGTTGTGATTTGCATTTTAGAATTCAGAAACGTTCCCGTTTAGCGCGGCGCTGGCGGCAGGTTAAACGGGAACGCGGGTTGAAAGAAAAACAACCGACAAAACGACATGTACTTTCCCCCCCCCCTCATTGAACGGTTGTCAATACATACATAAAGTGGTTTAATTGCGGCGTGAACAGGCTTTGATTCGGTGAATGTTTTGTGTCACATGCGGTTTGCGTCGCCGGCGGTAAACGCGTGGCGACAGCCGGCGTGCGCAGCGCTGCGCCGCGCGGTGGATCAGGGTGAGGGCCGTGCTTTCATGCGCACGATGACATCTGCATTGATGTGAACTAATGCAACCTGAGTGTCACGGCGAGGCGCCGGCCGGGCTGGCTGCTCCACGGAGGAAAGCGGCCCTGGTGTTTTTTTATTCCATGTAAATAAAGAGAACTGAGAGTTGTGAGCGCGGCGAAGGTTCGATCGCCCCGGACCGCTCGGCCCCTCGTCTCCTCACGTGCGCTCGTCTGCACGCTCACTGCCACTTCTCTGGGGTATTCTAAACATGTCAGCATCGGGAATTAATCAGAGGAATATCTCCCGGAGCCATATGCCAACTTTCAAAATAATTGAAAAGAGCCATGTAGCGATGAAGATGATTTCACAGCGGGGGTCCCCCACACGTCAAATTACAACAGATGTGAAATTGCGCCGAATTCGTCACTAAAGCTGCATTGAAACCCGACGAGGAGGGGAGAATGGGAGGCGTGGAGCAGCAACACTGACGGCCGTCTGCTGGGGGAGATCTCTCCTTGGTTCTCCACCGTGGCGAGGTGCTTATCGCGTCTGCAGTGCTGATAAGACGTCTCGCTGCCTCCGTGGGCGATATAATATTAATCCTTCTCCCACGTCTGCGGATGCACTTAAAGGGAGGTGACAAGCGTGACATATCCAGGACCTCCTGATGGCTTGTGCTCTGGAGTGCGGCCGCGGAAAGAGCCCTGAGTACCCTGAAGTGATGTAAATTTGCAGGGGAGTCCAATTTCCATCACAGCCTCTGTCACTGTCATGGTCATTAAACTAAATCAGCCCGCTGCGTGTCACAGGGCTGCCGCGGTAAAGTCTCCTCCATAATGGAGTTATACTTGGACTGCAGATTGCGGTGGCGGCGGCGGCGTGCGGCCGGCTGACCCCGGCGCCCGCGTCCCGCCTGGAGACGGCGAGGGCTGCGGCGGGCGCCGGGCGCCGGGCGAGGACGGAGGTGGACCTCGCCGGGCTCAGCAGCAGCTGCTGCTGCTAACGCGGCGGCGGGGAGGGTATGTAATCCATAGGGTCTGAGCTGAAAGCTGCCAGCTGAATGTCTGTACGTGCGGCGAGATGCGGCCGGGCTGTCAGCCGTTTCCTTGGGTTCCACTCAGACTGTTATTGCTGCTCGCCGTCACAAAGAGCGGCGGCTCTGAGGAGGCAGAGTGAGGAAAATAGAAAAACAGACGCAGAAGAAAGAAAATCCATCACCACAAGCAACAACTCAAAAAAATGGCATTTAAACCAGCGAGGGGGAAAAAAGGGAAAAAAAAAAAACATCGCTCAACAACAACAACAGTTTTGTTATCCTGCGGCCCTCTTCCTGAGCTAGTTTCATGTTTACCATTCCTCCACCCAAGAAGAGGAATCGGCTCCTGTTGAGCAGAAAAGACAAACGCACCGGCAGAGCGGCTCCAGTGTGGACGCCACTGGCTGCTCTTTGTGTTCCTCCCCCGCGGAGCCCCGCGGAGCCCCGCGGACCCGGGGAGCCCTGCAGGCCGGGGAACAAACAGAGCTTTGTGAGCGCTGACCCGCTGCTCCGAGCAGCCAGGCTGCAGCCTGCTCTCCTGTGCTAATGGGCAACCGCAGCCGCGAGGGGCTCTGCAGGCTTATTTTCCCTTGTTTTTTCAGTCTCTTTATTTCTTTTCTTTCCCCTCCCTCTCTTCCCTCCCCCCCCCCCCCCCCCTCCCCTCCCCCCTCTCTCTCCCCCCTCACATCCCACCTGTGCTTTCATCATGGGCCATCAAAGCCGGGGCAGACAGGGCGCCGTGGAGCGCGCAACGTAATTGCGAGAGACTTTGAAAATTTCTAAATGTTCATTTTGCGCCGATGACCGCATGGCGAGCGCTGCGGCGAGTACAGAGGCGCCCGCCGTCTGGTCAGGTGACCGCCGTCTGGTCAGGTGACCGGCGCCGGCGCCACGTGAGCTCGTCTCGTCAGACGCGGCCTCGCGTGAGCTGTTGGCGTGGAGACGTGTGTGTGTGTGTGGGGGGGGGGGGCTGTTGTAAAATCAGCCCGCTCTTATTATGGTCTGTCCTGATAACACTCAGCAGCGTGCAGCGGGGGGGGGGGGGGGGGGGCACTCGGGACCCTTTACATGTGATTGCGTGTCGTGCGGCGCGGCGTGAAACGCGCGTGGGGTAAGCGACAGTGACAACACGTTTTGCTCCGTAACCGGAACACAGGAAGGCTCTCAGGCTCATTATGTCGGCCGCTCCTCTGCAGCCCAGAGCTGAAGGGCTTTCATTGTTACCATGGCGTCGGGCGACAAACAACGTGTTGGGAGTTTTCTGGCCTCGGTGATATCACAGACCCCCCCCCCGAACATTTGTCTCCTCTGCCCGTGCTCAGAAGGCGGGGGGCTGTGGGGGTCGGGGTCCACAGCTTAAATGCCTTTTAATCCCATGGTTGAGTGACCGCTTGCAGTTGTGCCCTGCAGCCAGGCTCTGCATGCCGAGTTCAGCTCCATCGCCTGTTTCCTTGTCACACAGGCTGGGGTCTGTCTCTCTCTCTCACGCGCCATGTCTCTCGCTCGCTCTGCCTCGCTCTGCCTCTCTCTCTCTCTCTCTCTCTCACACACTGTTATTATGTCTCTCTCACACACTCCTTCACTCTCTATAAATCTGTCTCTCTCTCTCACACACACAGTCATTTTCTCTCTCTGTCTATCTCTCACTCTTTCTTCCACTGAATGATAAGACTGTCATTCTGTCTCCTCTCTCTCTTCAAACTCCAACATATTCACTAATTAAATTCCTGTTAACGTGGTGGAGGTGATAGCATGTTTATTTGGGTAATTTCCAAACCCACTGACTTTATATTACATATTTTATATCACTCTCTCCACGCAATTATGTTGCACACGACTCGGAAAACAAAGGCGGTGAGCCCTCCTCTTCCTCTGTCTCAGCAGTGTATTGCATTCTGTTGCAGTGCGCCCACTTCATTAGATGGGAAGTGTGTAGGTGTACAACCATAGGTGCTAACCACACGCAGGGAACCGGCACTGTCACAGGAAGGGAACACGCGCTGGGGGGGGTGATCCAAACCTGGGCGGACATCACTGCCTCATTAGAGCGGCTGCTGCTCTGTGTAGAGCAGGGAGACCTTCTCCGCCTCCAGAAGGTCCACGCCACGCCCGCTGATCTCGCCCAAATCCAGTTTGGACGAGGATTCCAGATCAGCGTCGGGGGGGGGGGGGGGGGGGGGGCACCCGGGTCCTGGGGGTCCCCCTCTGAACCCCCGCCACTGCCCCGCGAGGTGGGCGGTACGTCCACCACTCCCCCTCAGCAGCAGGTGTGGCAGACAGACACACGGACGGGGGAAACACAGTCCAGAGTCGACAGTCTGGATTCATAGCAGCAGCAGCAGCAGCGCGGGCGACGCCCTCCTCCAGCACACGAGCACACAGAAGGAAATCAAGACGGCGCTCGCGTGGAAAAACACACCGCACGCCGCCTCCGCGCGGAGACGCCGGGAGACTGAGGACGTCAGCCTCTCGCACCGCAGCCGGAGCGCCCAGGAGTGGAGCAGGCAGACGGCGGCGCGCGTGTCTGCTAATCCTCCGCAGCGCGCTACAATGAGAGGCGTTTGCGGGGGGGAAGTGCCGCTCCCCGGGGGGGCAGCCGCTACACTTAAGGCTTACAACAGCCTCATTATCTGCCTTAACTCACATCACAGGCCGGGCCGGCGGCCGCCGCGGGCCGCGCTGCCAGGAGGCAGCGGGCCGCCTCTCCTCCACTACTGTACATAACCGCCATATGGACGGCAGTCGGAGCAGGCAGCCAGGACTTAGAGACACCCTAGAGGCAGATTCCCCGGATAACTTGAATGAATATTTTATCTAATTTCCATCTAATTTCCACCGCATTATTATACAGAGGAGCATTTTTTAATTAATTGATAGAACAGATCAAACAGGTTTACACTTTGATGTTTTAGGGAGGGGGACATTTATATTTTGACATAAATGTCCCCCTCCCTCCCCTAAGCATCGCTACATAGAACCACTTAGTGGAGACGAACGTACAGGAACCCAGAACCGGTGGCGGCGCGCGGAACGCTCGCCTGGGCCGTTCCGAACCAGCAGCCCCGTTACCTGCCACTCCACTGATTCATTAATTTCACACTGTTTAATTAAATCCACGGTGTGGGGAGTCTGGGCGGCCCCGCGGGGAGCCCAACGGGGAGCCCCGCGCCGGCCCTGTGTGGCTGCAGATTACCACGCAGCCCTAAATAAAAACACACGCCGGCTGCCTGGGCAGCGGCAGCGGCAGCAGCAGCGGTGGGCGGCGGCGGCGGCAGCGGCGGCCATCACGGCGCGGCTGACGGCTGACAGCCAGGCCGCCGCGGGGGGCGTCGTCACGCCCCGCCGCGCGGCGCCCGGCGACGCGTCGACGCCGTCTGACGCCGAAGCGTTTTCATTTGTTTGTTCTCCTCGTCTGACGGCGGCAACATGTGTCAGAGCCAGGGGGGGCTCGGCGGGGGAGGGGGCGCTCCCAGACGGAGGAGAGGGTGGAGGAAATGGTGGAGGAGGTGGTGGAGGAGATGGTGGAGGAGAGGGCGGAGGAGAGGGCGGAGGAGATGGCGGAGGAGATGGCGGAGGAGATGGCAGCGGAGATGGCGGAGGAGATGGCGGAGGAGATGGCGGAGGAGAGGGGGGAGGAGATGGTGGAGGAGAGGGTAGAGGAGATAGCAGAGGAGATGGCAGAGGAGATGGTGTTCTGGCTCACAAAGTGGCAGATAAACTCCAACAAATTGAAGCTCACGAACAGAAAAGGCTTTTTGTTCGGTGGCAGCTTGGGTAATCACGCCAGTCGACTCTTTAAGCTACAGCGGGCTTAGCGAGGCGTTAGCGAGGCGATAGCCTGGCGCCGCGGGCTGCTGGCGGCGACGGGGCACCGTGGCGACGGGGCGCCGTGGCGACGGAGCGGCGTGCTCCCCAACGCTCTGTCCTCATCTCAGCAGCGGCGCCTTCATCGAGGACGGCGTGGAAAAAGAGCATCTCTGGGTCGACCTTGTAGATCATACTCAGAGCAGGTGGAGAGAGAGAGAGAGAGAGAGAGAGAGAGAGAGAGAGAGAGAGAGAGAGAGAGAGAGAGATTCTTTATTGATCCCTGGGGGAAATTCAAGGTCCAAGACAAGGTTCACACTTATGTGCTGTAGGTTCCACAATGATTGTAAGGTGCATTTCCACAGTGATGGTGGTGCAACAAGGCAAGACAGTGCAGGTATCGACAGAGAGAGAGAGAGAGAGAGAGAGAGAGAGAGAGAGAGAGAGAGAGAGAGAGAGAGAGAGAGAGAGAGAGAGAGAGAGAGAGAGAGAGACGAGAGAGAGAGCTCAGCAGGTGATCAAACTGTGGGCTGGTGAGCACACGTCTCACTACAAGATTCATTCAAGAAGTCACTGGCTTTCACTCACTTGCTGTCCTCTTGAATGCGTTGCTTTCATACACTCATCACAAAGCAAACAAGCTTCGAGTTCAGCGTTTCAGACCAGTTCCCACACTGTTTTCATTCAACACTTTTTAATTGATGGAAAAATATACAG
Organism: Urophycis tenuis; assembly: GCA_036785325.1. NCBI lineage: Eukaryota > Metazoa > Chordata > Actinopteri > Gadiformes > Phycidae > Urophycis > Urophycis tenuis. The sequence continues at coordinate 2,189,751 of JAXIVH010000010.1, read as the reverse complement.
CTAAAATATCAAAACGAGCTCATTCTCAGGGCGCGTGTAAAGGCGTTATTTATTCATGTTCTCCAATGCCAGGTAAAGCTTTTTGGTAAATCTCGATGGACACAAGCGAGTGCATTAGAGGATGGGAGCCCAGCGTCTTGATGAAGTGGAAGCAGCAGCACCGAGTCACCTGTCTGTCTCTCTCTCTGACCGCACCGCTGAGAGAGACACATCGATTCTGGCAGCTCCTTCAGCGAGGCGTCCATGAATACTTTAATGAGTACAATGTTGAGGAGACGCGGACAAAAACCCAGCAACACTGTGGAATGAAAAGCATCCTGCGAACCCATTTCCAAAAGGGATGAGGTTCATTAAAAAACACATCCGTGTAGAGTCCTTCCATCTCCGAGAGTGAGAGAGCTCCACACTTACACGCCTGACACAGCCAGTCACGTCCCACCGCGGCCCGGGTAGGAAATAAGCGTCTGATAATAATCAGGGCCGTGTGGAGCTCTATTTACACACTCCACCGCAGCCAGCGAGACTTCCTCTTAGTTGTGCTTGCCTTGTCCTGTGACAGCAAGACCCATCAGGTGTTCCCTCCCCCCTCCCCTCCCCCCTCACCTGACCTCATTCTGTCATCCTCGTTTTCCTTCTCCTCCCCAACCCCCCCCCCCCCCACACACACACACACACACACGCACAGACACACGCACACACACACACACTCTCCTAGGTCTTTTATAGCATGTCTCTGCGCATTACACATTTAACAATGCATTCAAAACAGGCCGCCATCAATCAGTCATTCGCTCGCCGTCGACAGAATCAACTCGCGGCGCGAATCTGATTACGTGCTCAGGAGAGGGGAGGGGGAGGGGAGGGAAGGGGGGTGGAGGGAGGAGGGGGGGAGGGAGGGGAGGGAGGGGAGGGGGGTGGAGGGAGGAGGGGGGGAGGGAGGGGAGGGGGGAGGCCTGGAGAACCCACGCTGACACGCAATAAGGAGAGGACAACTTTTACACATTGAACCACTTCTGATACTTCTACTGTCACGCACATACGCACGCACGCACACACACACACACACACACACACACACACACACACACTTGCTGACACACACGTGCACACACACACAAGTGCACACACACACACACGCACTTACACACAGGCACATACATGCGCAAACACACGTGCACACACACACACACACACACACACACACACACACACACACACACACACACACACAGGTGGCCAAACACAACAACAACAAGTTCCCCGTGAGACACCCCTTGTATGACAAGCGTACTGTAAATAATACATAAAACAAAATGTCTGTTTGTCAGCAGAGTGCAGCATGCAGGCCCGCCGTCGCCGTCGTCATGGCTGGCCAGACGCCACCACCACCACCACAACAGCGGTCGGACAGCCGGGTGACGGGCGTGACGGGCGTGACGCCTGATGGGCCGCGGCGATGAAAAGACAGCGCTGATGTAATGGCGGGGAGTGGAGGCCCCCGGGCGCTGCAGCCTGAGCCGGCTCCCCTCGCCGGCCGAGGCAGATGTTCACCTGACATCGCCGGTAAACAGATCGCTCTTCACCCCCACGTATGTATTATTAACGGGGCTGATGACATCACCACAGGTGCAGCAGACGGGGGCCAGACGGGCAGAGGAGCTCCTCGCCTCGTCCCCCTGTGGCTGCGCTGAGCTGACGGAGGTAAACAGGACGGAGTAGTGTGTGTGTGTTCTTATTGACGGGTCCCTGGGCGCCTGTATGGACCGTTTCATGGCTGCAAAAGTCTTGGGAATTTAGCGCCCTCTGACTTGTCCAGCCGCCGTGTCCCAGCGCCGTCCTGGAGCTAGGTGGAGGCTCAGGTGTCGGGCGGAGGTGGGGCAGGGTGGTGCTCAGGTGTCGGGCGGAGGTGGGGCAGGGTGGTGCTGCTCAGGCGTCGGGCGGAGGTGAGGAAGGGTGGTGCTCAGGTGTCGGGCGGAGGTGGGGCAGGCTGCTTCTGAGGCGTCGGGCGGAGGTGGGGCAGGCTGCTGCTCAGGCGTCGGGCGGAGGTGGGGCAGGCTGCTGCTCAGGCGTCGGGCGGAGGTGGGTCAGGGTGGTGCGTGGCTTTGATGTGGCTGGGCTCGGAGGCCTCCTCCTGCACTTTGGACTTTGTGACAGACTGCTGCTCGTCATCGGAGCCAGCTGGAGGAGGCAACCACCAGCCACACAGGCACGCCTGGAGGACCACACACACGCAGACACACGCATGTGCAGGCACACACGCATACACACACACACACACACACACACAGACACACAGACACAGACACAGACATTTTGTCAGGTGAGCATCTTTGGTTGGATGAAAAGAGCTGATATTTCCCTTGGTGGACAGATCAGTTCAGACCTTAATTTATTGACTGGTGATTCACACATCAGCCTCTCTATTGAACACCTAATCACCGTCTGCGGCTGGATTCTGAGTCAGTGGGCTACAGACTGTCTGGTGGTCCGTGTGTGTGTGTGTGTGTGTGTGTGTGTGTGTGTGTGTGTGTGTCTGTGTGTGTGTGTGTGTGTGTGTGTGTGTGTGTGTGTGTGTGTGTGTGTGTCTCATCAACACCTTCCTCTGCTCCTCGTCTAAGTTGGGCTATTTTAGAAGTCAATGATTCCAAGGCGAGATAAAAAGACACAGAGATGCCGTCTGGAACACCTCGGGTAGCTTCCTCCCGTATTCTCACCTGCTGCAGCTCTGGAGCCGCCGCAGTGGGCCAGAATAGAGCCGTCAGAGCTGCACATACACACCCTCTTCAGTCCCTCGTACTCAGTAGTACGGAGGGAATTGTGTTTTTAGTGAGTTCATTATAAATTAGTCATTCATAATGAAAACCGAATTGTACACAATTAATCACTTGTCAAATATGACAAGTGATTCTGCGAGTCGAGTGAAATGATGATATCACTTGTTTCACATGACAGACTCACACGCATCCTCAGAATAGAAACCCTTTTTAGACTATATCAGACTGTTAAACACAACACCAGTGCGTATTAGTATTCATTTATGTATGAAGCCATTTAAAAAAGAACGCCATTCAGAGAAAACTTTACCTTGAAGCATTTCTTGAATCTCTTGCTGACAATATAGAGGGCAATGGGATTGATGCACGAGTTGAGAGACGCCATGTTAATGCCAAAGTAGTCCAACACCAGAAAGGCACTGAGGAGGGGGAACAAGTCAGGGTTTAGGAGAGATGAGACGCAACACCGACCTGACAGAGAAACGCTGCATTCCTCGCCATTACCTGAGTAGCTGGCATCTGTTGGGATCCTTCTGCTGGTAAATGGTCAGCTTGAGGATTCTGCTCAGGTAGAGAGGCAGCCAGCACAAGGCGAACACCAGGACCAGGCTGAAGACTGTCGTCGCCACCTCTCGTCTCTGTCAACCCAAACCGCACATTCAAGACATAAATCAATAGGCAGAACAAGTGAGTGATGGGGTGAGACGTCCATTTAAAATCCAATAGAAAATGTACAATCTTCAGATAAGGTGATAACAACACCTTTATTTTGTGTAGTGCTTTTCAAAATAGTCATCACAGCAAGACTAAAGTCACAAAATAAGAACATTCTAAAATAGCAGCATGGTATTATGAAACAATAAGGGAGCTAAAACTAGGAAACATGCAGAAGACTTTAAAGAAGAGGCTCTGAGGGAGAAGGAGCAGGAGGAGAAGGAAACTTTGCAGGAGGAGTAGGAGACTCTGCGGGAGGAGGTGCAGGAGGAGAAGGAGACTGAGGGAGGAGGTGCAGGAGGAGTGGGGGACTTTGAGGGAGGAGGTGCAGGAGAAGAAGGAGACTCTGTGGGAGGAGGTGCAGGAGGAGAAGGAAACTCTGAGGGAGGAGGTGCAGGAGGAGTGGGGGACTTTGAGGGAGGAGGTGCAGGAGGAGAAGGAGACTCTGAGGGAGGAGGTGCAGGAGGAATAGGAGACTGAGGGAGGAGGTGCAGGAGGAGTAGGAGACTCTGTGGGAGGAGGTGCAGGAGAAGAAGGAGACTGAGGGAGGAGGTGCAGAAGGAGTAGGGGACTTAGAGGGAGGAGGTGCAGGAGGAGAAGGAGACTCTGAGGGAGGAGGTGCAGGAGGAGAAGGAGACTGAGGGAGGAGGTGCAGGAGGAGTAGGAGACTCTGTGGGAGGAGGTGCAGGAGGAGAAGGAGACTGAGGGAGGAGGTGCAGGAGGAGTAGGAGACTCTGAGGGAGGAGGTGCAGAAGGAGTAGGGGACTTTGAGGGAGGAGGTGCAGGAGGAGTAGGAGACTCTGCGGGAGGAGGTGCAGGAGGAATAGGAGACTGAGGGAGGAGGTGCAGGAGGAGTAGGAGACTCTGTGGGAGGAGGTGCATGAGGAGAAGGAGACTGAGGGAGGAGGTGCAGAAGGAGTAGGGGACTTAGAGGGAGGAGGTGCAGGAGGAGAAGGAGACTCTGCGGGAGGAGGTGCAGGAGGAGAAGGAGACTCTGCAGGAGGAGGTGCAGGAGGAATAGGAGACTGAGGGAGGAGGTGCAGGAGGAGTAGGAGACTCTGTGGGAGGAGGTGCATGAGGAGAAGGAGACTGAGGGAGGAGGTGCAGAAGGAGTAGGGGACTTAGAGGGAGGAGGTGCAGGAGGAGAAGGAGACTCTGCGGGAGGAGGTGCAGGAGGAGAAGGAGACTCTGCAGGAGGAGGTGCAGGAGGAATAGGAGACTGAGGGAGGAGGTGCAGGAGGAGTGGGGGACTTTGAGGGAGGAGGTGCAGGAGGAGTAGGAGACTCTGAGGGAGGAGGTGCAGGAGGAGAAGGAGACTGAGGGAGGAGGTGCAGGAGGCGGGGGGCGGGGCTGAGGTCAGGGTGGGGGTAGCAGGAGCACCAGCAGATGGGAGGGCTCGGGTGGGTGCATGGCGGCATGTTCAGCTCAGCGTGGTAGGAAGGTGCCAGGTTAAGGGTGGAGCAGGTGGCCGTGTGGACCTGCTTGTGGAGCTTGCTGAGGGTGTTGTCGGAGGTCTGGAGCATCTTCCTGCTCATCAGGGTGTAGAAGACCGCCGTCCAAACCAGCGGCATGACAAAGTAGAACCCAAACAGCCACCAGTCTTTCTGCGCCTTGTAGAACTGAGCAAAACAAAGACGGCTCCAGTGACTTTGCATGCTGGTACGGCATCGTTCAATTTCTATCACATGCTTTGTATAATAATGACAGGGTGAATGTGTAGAGAATCATATAGTAGCTTTTAGACAGCATGATGAGCAAAATGGCTAAAAGTCTTCATTAATTCCAACAACATCAATAAACCTTTAACATTCAACATCAAAGCAGCCTCATTCATCACAAGTCAACCTGTATTAAGTTCCATAGAATATATCACATCAGCCCTTCTTTACCTGCATGAACTGTGATGTTTGCATGGGATGGAGCAGGCAGATCCTCAGATGTTTCCCTTTATATTCCATTGTCATCGTATCAAAGCCCAGCGCCTCAGGCACGGCCAGGCAGGCCGAGATCCCCCAAATCAAAGCTATCTTCACGGCCGTCCGCGTGGAGACGCCGACGCCTTTGATTCGGTTCCAGGACACGACCGCTCGATATCTGCACAATCAATGAGGGACATGAGACTGCTTCAGGGAATTATCTGCAGCCCATAACGCTGAAACATTCCCAAATTCAACAACCATTCAAACTGCGTCACGCAAAACAAACATCTCCCCTCGCCAGGCTCCGGGCGCCGGCGCCAAAGAGCTCGCCGTGTTACGGGCCCCGCCCCCGGCCCCGCCCCCGGCCCCGCCCGCTGGGCCCACCTGTCGACGCTCAGTGCACAGAGGCTCAGCGCGGTGACGCCCACACACGTCTTCTGGACGAAGGGGACCATCTTGCACACCACGGCGCCAAACGGCCAGTCTTCAGCCATCAGCTGTAGGGGGAGGGAAGGACAAGTCGAGTCAGACCAGCAGTGTGGGCAGAGCCTCCGGGGGGGCGGGGGGGCGCGTAACACCAAAGCCCCTTCTGTCCTCTGGAGGTTTCAGGGAAATCTCCCCTCAATCTGAAGGGACAAAGCTTTGAGACGGAGAACAGAGGATGGAGCCGCGGATGGTCGGGCTGTCATGGTGCTGAATGGGCGCCCGCATAATGAAAGCCCAAAACAAAGCCCGCACAGGCAGCGCTCCAAAACACTGCAATTAATGCACGTCAAGAAGCATGCGACACGTAGGGCTTTGAGACGGACGGAGGGCAGCAGGCCAACCGGGGGAGGTGAGGAGAGGGGAGAGCTGGCCTGTTTATTTTCCTCCCCGTTGTAATTGCACGCGTGGCGGGGGCGCTGCGGGCGACTCACCCGGTACCCGTTGATGGGGATGTCCATCAGCACGCGGGCCAGGTCCCCGGCCGCCAGGCTGCCGATCAGCAGGTTGGGCCCGCTCCGCATGCACCTGTTGCTGTGGATGACTCTCAGCAGCGCGCCGTTGCCCACCACGCCCGCCACGAACACCACCAGGGACACGGCCGTGTTCACGTACTTGAAGGCGTCTCTGATGCTGGCGGACCGCGGGCACATGGGCGGCGGCCTGGCGGAAGCCCCGCCCGGCACGCCGGCGCCAGGCGTGGCGTTTGAGAGCGGCCCGTCCGCGGACCACCGGAGTCCCGCGGACGGTTCCTCAGACCGCCGCGGCGCGTCCGTCTCGCCGCTGACCAGGACGTGGGCCGGGAGGCGGAGACTCAGGACCGCCAACAGAACAATCCACATGGTGAACCAGGAGAAGGGGGGGTCTCAACGATGTCACTGGCAGCCGGCTGAGGAGAAAGGACAAACTAAAGGGAATCAATGGAGAGTAATTAGTCCACAGCGCTGTCGATACGACACAAAGGCAGTTACGTCTCGTTTACCAACAGCCCTCGGTGGCATGACTCACCCCGGGGTGGCAACAGACTGCAGCCGCTTCCTAGGAGTGAGTGAGGCGCGGGGCGGCCGGGCCTATGTAGGCCCTCCAGACCCTGCCCTTTAGGGGCGGGGAGCCAGGAATTTATAGAGTGAGGCCATTGCTGTCAGCGTTAGTCATCAATCTGTCGGCATCATTACAGTGTTTAATGCCTCAGCCAGCAGCAGACGGGCTGCGGCGGTCTGTTGTTCTCCGTGTTCCGTCTCCGGCGTGTTCCAGCAGGCCGGCTGCCACTCAGCCCCCCTGACCTGATTTAGTAGCCCCAGCGCATATTTTTACATTTTATTTGCTTGTGATTTAACGCAACGCAACATAATCGCCGTCGAACGGCTGTCTGAGGAGCGGCGTGCGCTGACAGCTCACACAGGAAGCTCCGGCGCGGCGAGAACGCCAACGCCAGGATGTGTTCCCACTTCCAACGCTACGCACACTCAACTTGAACAAAATATTAGAAACATTATCTAGTGAGCGCAGAGAGTTCTCAGGTGTAAACATCTCTGAATGGCCCTCTTGGGTTCTCCTGCCTTTCAAAAGCAGTCAGCCCTCGTCAAAGGAGACAGATCCTGCGTCGGGGTCCTGGGAGAGTGATAGTGAAGGTGACACCGCCCTGCCACAGACACTCCACCAGCAGCCTCAGCTCCTGCAGGAGCACGAGTCAGAGAGATGTTTAAAACCAGCCTAATTTCTCTTCTGAATGCTAACGTGCGCGTACCGCGGGCGCTAAGCGACATTAGCGTGTCGGCGAGGCGCGGCGACAGCAGACAGCGACGTGACTGAACTGCATCTTGATAAGGAAAAATAAATGTGTTTTTGTAAAAGTGTGCTGAGCTATTCGCACATTGATTAATTTATCTGGCGGTGAATGAAAAGTACACACATAAACAAGCCGCTAAACGCTCCCTATAGCCAGAGTTAGCACGCCGGCGTGACAATAAATTGGCTTTTTCCTGACGACTGCGCAGCGGGCCTGACGGCGTGGAGTGATTAGACGCTGGCATCAGGAAGCGCCTGCTCGCGGTGAAGCCAGCCCGGCGGCGCTCTGGGTTCAGTCTCTGTTCTGTACGATCCCGTCAGCTTCATCTCCGGGCGACAAGCCGCCGGCCCCTGGAGGAACGTGGCGGTAAACACCACGCCACGCCGCCACGGTGGCAGACTGGCAGCCCCGCCCCGGGGCCAGCCCCTCGTACCCTCTGCCTCATTATTTCCGGGACATCTGTCAGACTCTTAATTATCGCTCTCTTGTGTGCGGTTCAAAAGGAGGTGAAGGTGTGTTTGAGGAAGACGAGGGCGTCGATGAACACAGCGCGCGCCGCAGTGTTCAGACAACACCGCTGACCCCCACAATCACGCTTCGTTAAATGCTGTGAATATTAATTTTCTATTAACACGAGACAACAGATGCTTGTGAAAAAATCAGCCAGGGCCCGTATGTCACAACGCACCACCAGAGTTTTCTCTGGCTGTTCTCCGCCATATGGACCCCAGAGAGTCAGAGGGACTTACTGTAACATCCTGAAGGCTGAAGACAGCTTCGCCAACACTTGATGATTTACAAACACAATGTCTTACCCTTAATGACAAATCACTTCCCGATTAATCACTAAACGGTGATGAAAGAGAGCAGTGCCTCCATGGCATACTGCTCTGCGTCCAGAATGTCAGTGCTGATTGAGACGTGACCTCGCAGTGTCTTTCTGCCCACAAACTTGAGTCAAAGCAAGCCTGTGTCTGGTACAAAAGGTGGCCTCATTATTCTAACTGCACATGCCTACAGTGGATCTGACAGTGATGGTATTTTCATCTCCGAACAGTAAAGGCACAATGGAGAATAACATGGACGGATACAATTTGTTCCAGACTTTTGGTCCACTGTCGGAGTCAACGCGCAGAATTCTGCTCTTGTTCGGTGTGACTTCTGTCATCAGTTTAGAAAGCCCCTCGTAAGCTCTGACCTTTGGGGAAATATAACAGACTTTGACTCGGTGAACGTGACTTTTATTTTTGGAGGGAACATGGTGATACACATAACAAAACCCTCCATGGAGGCCACATGTACCAACCCTTTATTTGGAAGAAGACATTTCAAACATAAAGGAGGCCATGGTGATGATTCATGTTCTATTATCTTTCACAATGATACAATCGTATGCTAATTTGCGTGGTCTTTGCTGTGAACAAGCGAAAACAACAGTTTTGTTGGAGATGGAAAAACGAAATGCGTGACATTGGATGATTGGAGAGAGGGGTGAGGAGGGGTAATGAAACATTCACCCCCATGTGATGGGGGAGAGAGGGGTGAGGAGGGGTAATGAAACATTCACCCCCATGTGATGGGGAAGAGAGGGGTGAGGAGGGGTAATGAAACCTTCACCCCCATGTGATGGGGGAGAGGGGTGAGGAGGGGTAATGAAACCTTCACCCCCATGTGATGGGGAAGAGAGGGGTGAGGAGGGGTAATGAAACATTCACCCCCATGTGATGGGGAAGAGAGGGGTGAGGAGGGGTAATGAAACCTTCACCCCCATGTGATGGGGGAGAGGGGTGAGGAGGGGTAATGAAACATTCACCCCCATGTGATGGGAAAGAGAGGGGTGAGGAGGGGTAATGAAACCTTCACCCCCATGTGATGGGGGAGAGAGGGATGAGGAGGGTAATGAAACCTTCACCCCCATGTGATGGGGGAGAGGGGTGAGGAGGGGTAATGAAACATTCACCCCCATGTGATGGGGAAGAGAGGGGTGAGGAGGGGTAATGAAACCTTCACCCCCATGTGATGGGGGAGAGGGGTGAGGAGGGGTACTGAAACCTTCACCCCCATGTGATGGGGGAGAGGGGTGAGGAGGGGTAATGAAACCTTCACCCCCATGTGATGGGGGAGAGAGGGGTGAGGAGGGGTAATGAAACCTTCACCCCCATGTGATGGGGGAGAGGGGTGAGGAGGGGTAATGAAACCTTCACCCCCATGTGATGGGGGAGAGAGGGATGAGGAGGGTAATGAAACCTTCACCCCCATGTGATGGGGGAGAGGGGTGAGGAGGGGTAATGAAACCTTCACCCCCATGTGATGGGGGAGAGGGGTGAGGAGGGGTAATGAAACCTTCACCCCCATGTGATGGGGGAGAGGGGTGAGGAGGGGTAATGAAACCTTCACCCCCATGTGATGGGGGAGAGGGGTGAGGAGGGGTACTGAAACCTTCACCCCCATGTGATGGGGGAGAGGGGTGAGGAGGGTAATGAAACCTTCACCCCCATGTGATGGGGAAGAGAGGGGTGAGGAGGGGTAAGGGCTGTGCATTAATAACATTTAATAATAATAATAATAATAATAATAATAACATTTAATAACAGCTACTGGGCAACACTTGGTACTCTCAAATGGCCGTGTCTGTGTTTGACCGTGGGGACTACATGCTTAGTGGTGTGTAGTTGGTAGATAGAGTGGATGTTTGCTCTACAATACGTTGGTTATGTTAGGTGTGTAGTTGGTAGATAGAGTGGATGTTTGCTCTACAATACGTTGGTTATGTTAGGTGTGTAGTTGGTAGATAGAGTGGATGTTTGCTCTACAATACGTTGGTTATGTTAGGTGTGTAGTTGGTAGATAGAGTGGATGCTTGCTCTACAATACGTTGGTTATGTTAGGTGTGTAGTTGGTAGATAGAGTGGATGTTTGCTCTACAATACGTTGGTTATGTTAGGTGTGTAGTTGGTAGATAGAGTGGATGTTTGCTCTACAATACGTTGGTTATGTTAGGTGTGTAGTTGGTAGATAGAGTGGATGCTTGCTCTACAATACGTTGATTATGTTAGGTGTGTAGTTGGTAGATAGAGTGGATGTTTGCACTACAATACGTTGGTTATGTTAGGTGTGTAGTTGGTAGATAGAGTGGATGTTTGCTCTACAATACGTTGGTTATGTTAGGTGTGTAGTTGGTAGATAGAGTGGATGCTTGCTCTACAATACGTTGGTTATGTTAGGTGTGTAGTTGGTAGATAGAGTGGATGTTTGCTCTACAATACGTTGGTTATGTTAGGTGTGTAGTTGGTAGATAGAGTGGATGTTTGCTCTACAATACGTTGGTTATGTAAGGTGCATCCAGTCCACAGGTCACATGGTCCACCTCAGGGTAGGGGACAATTCAGGGGGGGAAACAACGCTGCCCAATCAGAGGAGGGGAAACAACGCTGCCCAATCAGAGGAGGGGAAACAACCCTAATATGCAATTCCAGGAAGTCTAAAGCGTTAAGGGCCTTAAACAAAACATAACAGCCTCTGATTTCTTCAATCAAAAGTTTCTTCCTCCTTCTTGTTTGGCTTCAGACCTGCAGACTTCCCATTCAGGCTGCCAAGCAAGACGTAACATTGTGAAATATGAGTTTCCTCTCCCTCAGAATTCCTATCAGAGAGACCCCTGGCAGGTTTCCACAGGAGAGGCAGAAGACTATAGTACAGAGCACCTGGTACGCTTTAAAGACATCCATGTAAACAGCTTCCACTGCCAACCTGTTCCCTTCCGTTTGGTAAAAGGAGAACACACAACGCTGTGGAAGATGACCCGGTTTCACCTTGGAGATCGGAGGAGACAACGCTCTTCCAGCCTGCCCTCCCTTTGTTCACGCTCCTGTGGCGTGCACGACTGGACACTTATGTTGCTCCATAGATTGCTTCTTTTTGTAGGCCACTATAGCCTGAGTCCAGCGTTTGGCCCTTTCTGGAACAGTCCTTAGACAGTCTGGTCCTTTTTATTATCCACAGCACAGTAATTGTGAGCGTTATTTTGCCGTACTGTAGCATGACAACAGCTTGAGATAGATGAGAGGTTCTACCAGATGGAGAATGTTTCTACTCCATGCATGCACCCATGCCAAGCAGGAAAGAGTTGGGATCCATTCAAGCAGATCAGTAAATCCATTCTAACCAGGGTCATCTCGTCTAATGAGCGTGTGAACATGTGCTTCCTGTGATAACATTCTGCAGCATGTTAATGATGGGTAACAGATAAAGTCCCCCTCTGGAAACGCCGTAATGATAATCTCTTCAGCAGAAGCCTGCGACTTATTTCCTGTGTGGCGCCGGGGACCGTTGGCTGTCCTGAACGCCGTCTCTTCACCAACAAAGACCAGCGTCCGTGTGAGCGTCCCCACGGACCGCGCTGGTAATTGGTCCTCAGTTCATTTAATACTCTTATTACCGTTCCCCCCATCGGAGAGAAAAAAGATTCACCAAACGTTAGGAGGATAAATCTATTTAGTACAGAAATGTGGCGTGCATTCAAAGAGATTTTTAGCATTTCATCTTCCCCAAATGCAGATATACACAAAACAATTGTTGATATTTTGATTTGAGGCAAAAAAGAGTGACATGATAAATGGAATGGTGCTAGTGAACGCAGGCTACTGAATCCGCCTGGAGGCTGTGGCGTACAGGTTAGGGTAACTACTGGGGTAACTACTGGGGTAACTATTGGGGTAACTACTGGGGTAACTATTGGGGTAACTATTGGGGTAACTACTGGGGTAACTACTGGGGTAACTACTGGGGTAACTACTGGGTAACTGGTCTACTCCCAGGGTCCCTGCGGGGCACGCGGCCTGTCCCATCACCCCCCCATCCTCGCCCCCGGGCCCATGCAGATCTGGGTTCGATCCCTGATGTGCCCCTAATACCGGCAGGCTCCTCCAGCATGATGTTCACCCCCCACCATTAATGGCCTGTATCTCTGTCCAGTTATCTTTATGATTATTAATGTTGGATGAACAGACCGAGGTCGGTTGGTATGCGTTTCAGTGGATTTTGAACCTGTGACACTGAAATGATTTGAATCACAAATATGTGAACATCAAACAGATAACAGTGTTATTTCTAACAGTAACATTATAATCCCTCATTCTGTTGGAAACCACACAGCTCACCGGTCCAGGAAGAGACAGGAGACGGTGGCACCAGATGTTCTGCAGAGATAGCTCCAAACCAAGAGCTTGGAGGTGCACGCTGAGCTCGGCCCGGATGCAGACCTGCGTGTCGTCGGGTGGAGGCTGTCTCAGCAGCTGGAGGAGTGACGGAGAGAGGCTGCTCCACAAACATCTAGTAGACACACTGCAGGATGTACCTCGCTCTCATCCGCCACATACTGCCTCAATATGATGATTATTGCATAGATATATTAATTCATTGTGTTACATGCATTACTAAAGGGGCTGTAGGTAAGATTCCAGAGCTGTTTAGCAAGCGAGCAGCAGAGAGCGGAATAGAGCAAGACTTCGAAACTATACCTTACCTCATGCAGGACCTTCCTGCTTCTTTGCAATTTGAGCACAACCTTGGGTTCTCCTTCACTGTTTTCAGAAGAGGATGGGGGGTGGGGGAGGGGGTGGTCATCTCCGAGACAATTCACGGGACAATTCACGGAGAACAAATAAGCATTCTCGGTGTACGCGTACATTCAGACGCAGCGGTGAGTGCATCTCTGACCGCGGAGCTGCAGCCTCAAGGTGGGTCTGCCGTTGGCCCCGGGCAGACCTCCTGGAGTCCAAGGTCTCCAGCACGCCGCTCTGCGTCTCCCATGCACTCTGCTGTTATTCTCCATTTTATAGTCGTTGTATGAAGGGAAAAAAAAATCCATAATACACTGCCATTCAATAAACAGTCTGAAAAGAACGCATAATTCACCCCGGAGCGCTGTAGGAAATTCTACAAGATCAATAGTTTGACTTCCACTCTTCTAATGTAGTTTCAGAGGAAGGTGATCGTCATGCCAATTGGTTGAGGATATATATAGACCCATATATCATATTTGTTGAGCTTATATTTCCAGGCACAAGTACAATGCTTTTGACATTTCTAGTCCCAATATTTTGCTCCGTTGGTACGGATGTAGAAATGAAAATATCCTTTGTGCCGCTTCCAGTGGAGACCCCTCATCCACTCATCCACTCACTCACTCACTCACTCATCCACTGTAGTTGCTAGGGTACAGCAACACATGTACACATTCAGCTCTTCTGCTTTTATTTTAATTACTGTTCCACAGCGGCCTCATCCAGAAGGATTGTGTGTTGGAACCAAAACCTCGTCAGGCACTCAACACATCTGCTTTACTGTGCAGCATGACACACACACACACAGAGACTCACACATGCACAGAGACACACACACACACAAACACACACCTCATTCGGGCTGGTTCATGTTCCAATGGTGAGTCAAGGTTTCCCACACTGAACACACACCTGGTTGTTGGAGCAAATCAATCTGTGGGACAATGATGATGATGATGATGATGACGATGACGAGGATGATGACGCTGATGACGAGGGCCGAGCAGCCAGCAGAGGTACGGGGGGGGAAAGCTTTGATTACTCCAATGTCTGCAGCTGGGTCTCTCTCTCTCTCCCCTCCCCCTCCCCCCCTGCGATGTTTCCCACACTGAGCGATGTAATGTGTCTGGAAGATGAGAGGAAGCGACACACGCTGCACACATGTCACATGTGATCACGGAGCCAGGCAGGGCGCCAAACGCCTGTGATGGCCCCTCCCAGCACGCCGGCATGTCGCGTGACGCCTCGAGACGGGCGCGCGGGGGGGGGGGATGTAAAACGGATACTCCCGGTCCCTGATTCTGATTGGCCGTTCGGACCTCTGTGAACACACACCTGGGAGCGCAGAACTCTTCATTTTTAGTACAAATAGCGCCGCAGCGCCCCGGATACGCCGGCCTGTGTTGCCTGGCAACCACTTTGCTGTCTTGAGGAACTCCATCGCTGAGAGGAAGAATGATGATTTGTTTACAATAAATGATGGCAATTTATGTTGCCGTGTGTTTATTTGGTGAAATACCACCAGGCAGTCTATGGGAACCATTTTAGTAGCCATGTCAGAACAGCAATAAGCCGCTGGAAGCCCTGATTTTCAGTGATTCTGAACAGCTAGCATCCCAAAATCTCCTGAAATCACCTCAAACCACGGCCTGCCGCATTACTGCCAGACGGCGAGAGGACAAGCGTCATGACAGACGGCTGTCTGGTTGAAGGGCTGAGGGTAGAGATGAAGATGGTGTTTTGCTTGAACGTTTCAAACTGTGAGGAAGTGAGATCCAAGTAATCGAGGTCAGGACGCGACATAAAAAGGCTGTTCACTTGTTTAAACCTCGCTCCTGCCGGTAACAACAGGCATGAAAGCCGACGCGTTCATTAGAACCCAAGCTGCTGCAGCGCCTGGAGAAGAGAACAGTCCAGGTTAGAGCCGCCGCTCTGCAGTGTAAAGAACATCTGGAACTGCTGTGGCTAACGGTACCGTCTCCTCTCTTTTGGATCATCTGAAGCTTGAGGAGCTCCTCTATTTACAGATTGTAATCATCAAAAGCAAATGTCACCCAACGTGGGCAGACACAGAGTGGATGGAGACTAGGCAGTCACTGGAGGGTGGAGGCACCAGAGAGGGTGAAGCACCAGAGAGGGTGAAGCACCAGAGAGGGTGGAGGCAACAGAGAGGGTGAAGCACCAGAGAGGGTGAAGCACCAGAGAGGGTGAAGCACCAGAGAGGGTGGAGGCAACAGAGAGGACGAAGCACCAGAGAGGGTGAAGCACCAGAGAGGGTGGAGGCAACAGAGAGGGTGACGCACCAGAGAGGGTGGAGGCAACAGAGAGGGTGACGCACCAGAGAGGGTGGAGGCAACAGAGAGGGTGAAGCACCAGAGAGGGTGGAGGCAACAGAGAGGGTGAAGCACCAGAGAGGGTGAAGCACCAGAGAGGGTGGAGGCAACAGAGAGGGTGACGCACCAGAGAGGGTGGAGGCAACAGAGGGTGACGCACCAGAGAGGGTGGAGGCACCAGAAAGGGTGGAGACACCACAGACCCACCAGGTGATTCTACTGTTGAAATAGCTTCATGTCCTCCCTTCCACAAAGTCGAATAATCATAATCCTCAAACAGAGACTGCTGTAACCTTTAGAAAATAGAGCTCCTTCGACTATTGTCTTTATAAGATTACAGCCGTTGACTAGCCTGGCTGACGCGTCCACATCTCGATGAGATGGTGGTCTGGGAACTAGGTGTGCATTTTATCGTATTTGAGGCGTGGTTTACGAATGGCCTAGAGCCGTTTATTGGGCGCTACGAATGTCTATCATGGCGTCTGGTTCTTCACATGCTGCTTTGCGCGCGATTCATAGCCAATTGCTACTAAAAATTAGCTACTAAAATTAAATTAATTGCTACAAAAGCTACTTAATACACTTTCTAAGGCTGCATCGAACGGTAACGTTGTGTCCGCTGTCATGTTGGATTAACACGCTACAAGCTTCGGTGTCGCGCATAGACGTCTTCATCGTCTTGCTGCCCCCCCGTTCTGTGATTGGTTCCCTAACTCAGGGGAAAATAAGGGCGGTGGTTTCCAGGCTGTCTTTGCAGTGAGAATGAAATCGCGCGCAAAGCAGCATGGGAATTCCCAGGCTAGCCGTTGACAGTCTTTGAACCCCAAAATAAAATGATAATAGATTATATACTGTACATGATCAGCATTCCCTGGAATCTGTTAAGTGTTTTTAAAAGCCATTATCCTGATGCTAAGGTAATTTTAAATTAGTGTTCCCATGGATGGTGTTCCATTACCATAATGACAGTTTTATTTTTCTGGAAAATGTTATGGCAGGGTATTCTGAAACATGGAGTTTCAGAGTGTTGACTTATTCATGAGGCATAAGTTACCTCAAAGAGAATTAAATAAAATATGAAACTCTTTGTCTCCCTCCTCCCTCCCCCTCCTCCCCCGCCCCCCTCCCCCAGAGCCCCAGTAAAAACATGGAGCCTGAGTGGGAGCCGTCCCCAGGTAATGAAGTGGTGGATTCAATCAACAAGGACCCTCCAACTCCTGCCGCTTGCCAGGAGAAGGAGCCGAGTCGTTAGCTAATCTAGAGCGGCTAAACTGGGAACACACAGCTCCCTTCTTCACTCCTCCTGCCTTCAGATTGGAACGACTCCACGGAGCGCAGCAGCAGCATCCAGGAACATCGAGGGAACGCTTCAAACGTGCGACCTAATCTTGGTGACCGAGACGTGCCGCGGTTCCACAAGGAATGTGCACCAAAGTGGCAGAGAGATGTTGGCGCGGAAAAACTACAAAGATGGCCTTTTGGAATGTAAACACGGAGCGAGACCTTAATGGAGTTCATCCTTTTGGGGCGCAATCCAAACAAGACTCATCCGACGAGCCACCAGCTGGCTGAGTAACCCCAGGAGGACTCCCCGATGACACACTTACCCCAGTGTCCACTTCAGACACCCGTTAACCAACGGAGACCACAGAATGGAGTGAGACACTCACACACAGACAGCATCACAATTCCATACATCTTCTGTTGGTGTAATGTGCGCCCAGCAAAACGCGTGGCAGTACACCACAGAGAGCCGCTCAGGCCTGACCTTTAGAGGGCCGCTCACATATTGGCCCCGCGTTTTCATCTGTGCTCCACGCTGATGCCTGATGGCGTGGGTGTCACCACACATCACACATCACAAGGACTGCTCCTCGTATCTGAAGAAGTCCTAACAGACAGCAACCCAGTGGCCCGCCGAACCCACAGGCTGGAGTCTGCCCCGTCTGTTCCGCTTCTGCTGTTTAATGATTTGTGATGGAGTTTGTGGGCGTTTTAAAAAATAAAATAAATCACAAAAGAAGAAAAAAAGGCAGCTGACTTTTTAGACCATGCACCACTTGGTGGTTTAAAAGTATTGAGAAGATCGGACATTTCAAAGGAGACAGAACTTTGGAGCAGGCTGGAGACATTTGGAGAAAGCCATGAATCAAGCTTTTATGTTTTGAGTCTGCTGCCGTGTGAAGAACAGCAGAGGAGACACGTCTGAAGATCAGGTGTTAGAAATGGTTCGTCACCTCCGCAGTTCCATGCCTTAATTAACTTAACAACGTAGCACCTAAGAGACACGAATCTAAGGCCACATGCTACAGTCTGTCACATGAGGCACACCGGGCTGCCAAGGAAGACACATCGCTCCCTGGGCAGGAAGATGTGGATATTATTTATGAGGATAAAGACAGAAGACCAAAGGTACGTCAGATGAAACACTTCCCCACGCTGACCAAACGGAAGACTGCCCACAGTACGGAGCAGGCGCTATGTTCAGACTGAATGCGACCCGACGTATCCATCAGAAACACTGGTCCAGGAGAGAACACTCTGAAATGGGTCAAACATTCCTGGTAATATTACTCCATCATGAGTTCTATCAAACTACATCATAGATCTCACTGTTCACCTTAAAGGTGTGAAAGCCCTCTGACAGGTAGGCTGTGCATGTCGAGGACTGGGCTGATTCTCCCTGATCCTGGGGAACAGAACAGACCTATTCGCTGTGATTATGGGGTCCATTATGCCATATCCCATAATGTCATCAGTCAAGTGATTACACAAGTGGCTTACAGTGAATGTCAGATGAACACCATGAAGGAGCAGGTAGGGCATTAGGCCTCTTGTCTACAGGTGATATCACATCCTAGAACTTCCTTTACTGCTTCGCTCACACTGCTCCTTGAGACACAGGCAGGCTGCGAGGGCGCCTGGCTCAAGGTTCGAACCCTGAACCTTTCTCTGGGCTGGGAGTCGAACCCATCCATCCATCCATCCATCCATCCATCCATTATCGAAACCGCTTATCCTCTACGAGGGTCGCGGGGAGGCTGGAGCCAATCCCAGCTGCAACGGGCGAGAGGCGGGGTACACCCTGGACAGGTCGCCAGCCTATCACAGGGGGAGTCGAACCCATGAAAATAATTACTCTTTTGATCCGTGAGGGAAATTTGGTCTCTGCATTTAACCCAATCGTGAATTAGTGGAATACACTCAGCACACAGTGATGGTGAGGCACACAGTGAGGTGAAGCACACTAATCCCAAGGCAGTGAGCTGCCAACAGCGGCGCTCGGCGAGCAGTGAGGGGCTAGGTGCCTTGCTCAAGGGCACTTCAGCCGTTCGTAATGGTCGGGGTTCGAACCGGCAACCCTCCGGTTACAAGTCTGAAGCCCTAACCAGTAGGCCACGGCTGCCCAAACCCCCTCCCCAGTGTTTGCTAGAAAATGCCCAAACAGAGACAAAGGCAGGGGGAGGCAGTGCAGTCTGGGGGTGAGACAGTCGAGAGAGTGAGAGACTCCTTCTCCTGCCCTCTCACGGGGGGGGGGGAGGTCGGCCCTGACCCCCCATGGCTGCTGCCGAGGTGAGACCACCAGCAGCTGCAGCACATCATCCCCCCCCCCCGCCTCACCCCCACGTCTCGAGAGGAGGGAGTCTCCCCCACCGCGGGGGAGGCGCGAGTCCTCAGATAACGGCTGACGTGGTTATTGCTGTGCTTATTGAATCAGAGCAGCGTGACACCGGCTGGGCGGCTAATTGCAGGACATTCTGGTGGGCGTGGGGGGGAGGGGGGGGGGGGGGGGGTGCATAACACACACCTGGATGTCAGCGCAGCCGTTTCTCTCCCTGTATCAGTATAGAGTGTACTCAATAGGATGCACACCACCAGCGGTACGTTATGTAAGAGTTAGGAGGCTGCTGCTGGCTGGCTGCTGGGATTCTGTCCTGTGTGGAGCGTGGATGGACTGCAGGCTGTGTGTAGCTCTGCTTTACTGAACAGCCCCCCCCCCCCCCCAGGCAGCCTGCATGTCTTGGGGTGTGGGGGGTCTGGTGGGGGGTCTGGTGAACGTGGTGCTGCCGTCCCAGGTGAGCCAAGTCGACGGCTTGAAGCCCGACACGTAGGGCCATGTAAGGGCAGAGGTATGCCTTGCTCTAGAGCACCCGGTTCCTCATCACCAGCTTATCAAAAGGTTACCTCCTCTGGGGAGGTCAAGGGTCAATTTGTCGCACCCACACAGCCGCATGGATTTGTGATGAAGGCGTGACCCCTAAACAGTCCACTAAGGGGAACAGCAGTGTGTATTCTTACAGATCCCCTTCTGGGGGTCTCCTCCTCCAGCACTGCACCTCCTGAGTCATCGACTCCTCGTCCCTCGCAGGAAACAAGACACACACAACAGTCGCTTCTTTGTTTTGGTTTGTTAATCAAAAGGATTCATAAATAGTTTGAGTATATACACCACTTTACATAGCAGAGGCCAGGTAAACAATGCCTTTTTTCATATTTAACTCCTCTTTCCTATAAGAAAAATCTAATCAAACCAAACATACCTATTGATCATTGTTTTCTGCAGTGGTAGGAGAGCAGCATCTCAAACACCCTGGGGCCTCAGATCGGTTTTAGCAGGAGACATAAAAACTTAGAAAACATAAAAATAACCCAAACCACTCCGCTTCTCCTTCTCCATGTGCAACACAGCGTCCGGGTGTGGAGGAACGAGAGGGACACCCCGCGGTGACGGGCAGGGGGGCCGGCGGCTCCACAAGGTACCGGGGAACACGCGGTGTGTGCGTTTTGTCCTTCAGTCTCCAGAGTCCATTAGGAGGCCGGCGGCGGCCTCTGGCCCCTTATTGTCCATGAGCAGTCTGTCTGATGAAGAGCCCTGGTGTCTTTATGAGGGCCCTGTCCAGAGCCGTTGTCCTGACGCCACGCAGCCGCCGCCGCTGCTTTCCCGTTTCCCTTTTCGCTCCCGGTGTCGTCCCGGTGTCACCGCGCACTTCAGACGGAACAGAGAAAAACAACCCCCAACACAAAAGCCCCTGGAAACCAGAACCACCCCCAAACCACAGACGTGTCCCACCGCGCCGGCGCCTCGTTCAAACCCCGCCCCCCCGACTGGTGGGGGCGCCGTGGGCCGGCCCGTCCCTCCGTGGCGTCCCCCCTGCCAGACTGAACACCAGCCGGGGGGCGGGCGTGGCCGTGGGTCTCCCCCGCGCCCGTCCATCTCTGCTGGCCCAGCGCCGCGGCCCGGGGCGGTCCTCGGACCCCCGCCACCCCCTCCCCCACCCCACCCCCCGCCAGCCCGGTCTGGAGAGAGGCTGGGGAGGCGGAGCGGGCGGTTCTGCCGTCTTGGCCGCGGGCGCCGTTCCGTGGTCGCGGCGTGCGCCTACTTGCTAACCGACAGCAGCAGATTAACCTGCAGGGCAAGGCGGGGAGACACTCGTTAGCAAGCTAATCCCACATCCCCCCAGACTCAGACTGAGAGGAACCTGAAGGTCAGCGAGTGTGTCTGTGTGTGAGTGTGAGTGTGCAGTGGTATGTGTGTCTGTGTGTGAGTGTGTGTGTGTGTGTGTGTGTGTGTGTGTGTGTGTGTGTGTGTGTGTGTGTGTGTGTCTGTGAGTGTGAGTGTGTGTGTGTCTGTGTCTGTGAGTGTGCGAGTGAGTGTGTCTGTGTGTGCGTTTGTGTGTGTGTATGTGTGTGTGTGTGTGTGTGTGTGTGTGTGTGTGTGTGTGTGTGTGTGTGTGTGTGTGTGTGTGTGTGTGTGAGTGTGCGTGAGCGTGTGTCTGTGTGTGTGTCTGTGTGTGTGCAGTGGTACGTGTGTGTGTCTGTGTGTGTCTGTGAGTGTGCGTGTACGTGTGTGTGTCTGTGCGTGTGCAGTGGTACGTGTGTGTGTCTGTGTGTGTGTGCGTGTGCATGTGTCTGTGCGTGTGCAGTGGTACGTGTGTGTGTCTGTGTGTGCGTGTGTGTGTGTGCGTGTGTGTGTGTGTGTGTCTGTGTGTGTCTGTCTGTGCGTGTGTGCGTGCGTGTGCGGTATCTCTAAACCGGTGTATCACTAAACCGTGTGGTACGGGGGGGGGGGGCCGGGCTGCCGTGGTCTGCTCACCTGCTCCATGGAGGGACAGGCTATGATCAGGAGGTCCTCCCCGCTGTACTCCTCCTGCAGCATGGTGTGGACCCTCTGGAACATCTGCTGGATGTTGTTCTGGAGGACCACCACAAACACTCGTTATCCAAGCTGTGCACTTGTTGCTCGCCCGCTTTGTTTCGGTGAAACTGTGTGTTGATTGACTCTCACTGTTCTCATTCATGTTCACTGCTGTGGAGCCCAACGCATGAGAACCCTGAGACTCAATCGAAGCACAGTCTAAATCAAACCCTGGGGCTGATGGCAGCCTTACGCAAATTAAAGAAATATATAACGCATTTTAACCCCCCGCCCCACCAACATCACATGATCTTGTTGCCATGTCAACCGTGCCATTTTATTTCTTCTCAAGCTTCACTTAGCCCGGCGCTTGGATGAGGAACAAAGCTCAGAGAGGACAAAGGCTCCTCTAGTGGTGACAAACAGCAGACACGGAGCCCATGGCTGACACACACACACACACACACACACACACACACACACACACGCACACGCACACGCACACACGCGCACACACACAGACACAGACACACACACACAAAGACAGACAGACAGACAGACAGACAGACACACACACACACACACACACACACACTGCAGCAGCAGAACTACATGACTACACGGAGGTGGGACTCCGGACCGCAGAGCCCCCGGTGCACCGCCCACCTCCCTCAGGACACCCACCCTGACGGGCTTGAAGAGGATGAACTCGGTGTCCTTGTTGGCCAGGTACAGCGACATGCTCTGCAGGGTGCCAGGCAGCTTGCTCTTCATCACCCGGTAGGTGGCAGCCACCGTATCGTTGATCTTGGCTGAACGGAGACGGCGCCGAGAGGGACCGAGAGGAACCGAGAAGACACAATAAAACACAAGCGCGATAAAACAAAGCGGAGCGATGCGACCGCCCTGCCGGTGCTGTGGATCAGGAGGCGGGCGGGCCGCGGGAGGCGGGCCGTACCTGGCTGGGCCCACGGCTGCTGGGACAGGTTGTAGGTGGGACCGCCCTGGATGGCCATGGTTTTGAGGGCCGCCACCTGCACCGAAACAACACAGTTTAGGACCGGCGACACGCGGATCCATAACACCTGACCTACGCTCATCGATTAGCAGCTACTTGACATTTAGTGGCCGGAAAATGTAGCGCTTTCCTGTGATCAGCTAATAATCAGAAGTAGAGTTTCTGAAGGTTAAGGAAATCAAACAAAGACACAGACACACACAAAAAAACACAGACACACAGACACACACACACACACACACACACACGCACGCCATACTAGCAAGTTGAAGGTCAGGACGAGCATGCTGGCGCCGGAGGCTGGGGTCTGCAGAGCTTCCATACCTTGGTGAGAAGTTCCTCAAGGGTTCCCACAAAGATCTGAGTCTGCTGCTGGATGAACTGCTCACAGCTCAGCTTCAGGTACCGGTCCACGTCCTTCTTGGAGTCAATGTAGTGCTCCTTTATCTCCGGGGTTCCCTGTGGGTGGGGGGGGGGGGGGGAGGGGGGGGGGGGGGGGGGGGAGACACACACACACACACACACACAAGAGCTTTATTGCCATCAAGTGTGGTTTGCCTGAGCAGGGGTTGCTATCAAAGCCCAGAAGACGTCTCGCTGTGGAAAGGAGAGCCGCTGCTCTCTTACCTCCAACAGGAATTCCAGGATTGCGTTGTGACTGTTAAGTCGGAAGAATTTGGGAACAGCCTTGGGGTTGAGGATTTTGAAGGCAGCGTCTGAGAGGAAAAAAGAAAAGGAGGCGGAGAGGAAAAAAACAAAACAACCCAGGATGACATGATGGGTTGGCGAAGCCTGAGAGTGCCCCCTAGTGCTGCTGGGTAATAATGACCTTGGCAAAGCACTGGGGGAGGTGAAGGGAGGGGCACGTCTACCCACCACCACCACCTCCCCCCCCCCCCTCCCCCCCTCCCCCCTCCCTCCCTCCCTCGTCCTCCTCCCCTCCCCCCCCAGCCCCCCTCCCTGAGCCTGGTGGTTGATGTACATTACGGGGGCTCTGAGCTGTAATTCCCCTCCAGCTTTTTAATTGCGGCCCCCGTTGAGCGGCACGCCGCCGGTCCCCTAACGGCCGGCGACACGGTAACGAGTGTCGCCACGGTAACGAGTGTCTCCACGGTAACGAGCGTGGCCCCCGGGTACCACCCCCCCCCCCCCCCCCCCCCCCCCCCCCGTCACGCCACGCACTCACCTCGGGTTCTCTTCAGGTCCAGAGAGATCTCTTTAATGGAGAAATTGGTATGGAAGGGAGCGATCTGCTCACGCATAATCAGCAGGTGTTTGATCAGGAACAGCTGCCCGTCCACCTGCGTCTGTGGAGAGAAGAGCACGGTGAGGAGACCCACCGCCACGCTGAAGGGCACGGCTACGCTAACCGCTAACCACGCCGCGGAGAAGGTATCAAAAAATAAATAAAAGGGGCTAATGTTTCTCTGAGGGCGGGGGTGATAAGCCAGGATTAGCTACGGCTACAGAGCAGGGACACAATCGATGCTCGACAAAGGGCTAACGGCCGCCGTTTATTGTTTGGGCCAAGTGGTTTAAATGTCGGTAAAAGACTCCGACACGCGGCGAAGAGGAATCCTCGGGGGACGCGGCCCCGCGGGTATCGACCGCGGGGCTTGAAGGTGAGCGGCGCCAATAAAAAGGAGAAGCGGGGGAGCGTGGGGGGGGGCTGAACGCTCGGCGGAGCGCGTTACGCCGCTCATTAACGCGCCGGTTAAAAACCACAGCGTGCCGTTAAGCTGCCGCCGCCGCAGTCGGAAACAGCGTGGAGACATTAGCAGGAAAGGGAAACCCGCGCCGATATCGCCGCTCTGACTTCATTACTCTTTTTGAAACGGTCACAACGGTCGTTTGTGAAAACCGCCGGAGAGGAACAAACGCCCTGCCACACGGCGCCGTCTGGCCTCGCGGGGCCTCGTGGGGCTCCGCGGGGAGTGGCCCCACACACCTTATTCTTGAGGATGATCTCGGAGGCCTTGAGCAGCGACTGGATGCAGGCCGACAAGGCTTCCTGAGATAAACCCTGGAACACGGCTCTCTGGAGAGACACAGAGGAACACACACTCACACTCATCACTTCAGGGACACACAGGGGCCACAACACACAGGGGGGGGGAGGGGGGGAGGAGGGTGAGGGGAGGAGGAGGAGGAGGGGAGGGGAGGAGGAGGGGAGAGTTGGAGGAGGAGGTGGAGGAGGGGGAGGAGGAAGGGGAGGCGAGGGGAGGGGTGGAGGAGGGGGGAGGCGGAGGGGAGAGGTGGAGGAGGAGGTGGAGGAGAGGGGAGGGAGGAGGGGGGAAGGCGGGGGGAGGAGGGGAGATGTGGAGAGGGGGAGGAGGGAGGGGGGAGGAGGGGGAGAGGTGGGGGAGGGAGAGGGGGAGGGGAGAGGTGGAGGAGGGGGGGAGGCGGGGAGAGGTGGAGGAGGAGGTGGAGGAAGGGGAGGAGGGGGAAGGGGGAGGAGGGAGAGAGCTGGAGGAGGAGAGGTGGAGGAGGTGGTGGAGAATGGGGAGGGGGAGCTGGGGGAGGAGGGGGAGCCCACTCACGTCGATGCAGCGGTACAGCTTGGACAGGCACACCAGCGTGCGCCTCACCGTGGGGTACCACATGCCGTGCAGGTCGGCCGGTGGAGATGGAGGCGTGCGGCCGCGCCCCCTCTGCCACGCCTGGAGGGTCCACAGAACAACCACTCAGGACCACCGGACTCCCCGTGTCCCCACACACTGACTCCAGCAGCAGAAACACAGCACTGAGACGTGTACCGGTGGTCTACACCGGCCCTGACAGCTCATTAGCATACAGAGCATACCGCTATGCATGATGGGATACGGTGTGGAAATAAGCGTGCGTCAGTTACACAGGTATTTTACGGTGCATTATGGGTGTTAATTAGTGCACCTTACAGGGGGAACCAGAACTGAACACAGATCTGAACACAGATTGGACAGCACTACTAAACGGTGACACCCTGTAGTGTGTCTGTGATGTGTCTGCAGTCTGTCTGTACTGTGTCTGGAGTCTGTCTGTACTGTGTCTGTACTGTGTCTGCAGTCTGTCTGTACTGTGTCTGTACTGTGTCTGCAGTCTGTCTGTACTGTGTCTGTAGTCTGTCTGTACTGTGTCTGTACTGTGTCTGTAGTCTGTCTGTACTGTGTCTGCAGTCTGTCTGTACTGTGTCTGTACTGGGTCTGTACTGTGTCTGCAGTCTGTCTGTACTGTGTCTGTACTGTGTCTGCAGTCTGTCTGTAGTGTCTGTACTGGGTCTGTACTGTGTCTGTACTGGGTCTGTACTGGGTCTGTACTGTATCTGTACTGTGTCTGTGCTGGTTCTGTACTGTCTGTACTGGGTCTGTACTGTGTCTGTACTGAGTCCTGCACGGGGCACCAGACAAACAGAAGGGAGGCGTACTGGTGCTGCTCCTCCTGGAGTCGGGGTCTTCCAGGTGCACGTCGGAGAAGGAGGACTCGTGCTGCTTCATCTGCTCCTCCTTCAAGCTCTGAGCGATCCTCTGTGGAGGCCCAACAAATCCCCAAACTGTTTTTAACGCGTGTTGGAAAACAGATAAAAAGTGAGCCGGCGAGGGACAGACCAACGGCCGCATCACCGCTGGACTATTTTATCTCCCAGCTTTTAAGTTTCAATGTTAACTGCCGAGAAATTGAAATCCTTGAGTTCTTATTGCCGTCTTGCCCTACAAAGAGGAGATAAAAAGAGGCAGTGGCACGGCGAGTACAAATCACTTGGACCGCCGTCCTCCTCAGCAGCGTGTCAGAAACCAGAGCGCTTACTTTGTGTTCCTCAAACGGGGACAGGAGCCATTAAAGTGGGCCAGTGTTCGTCATTTGATGGCCTGCTAATGTTATTCCCACATGATAAATGATGCATGGACATCGCAAAGGCAGTGGCACATAATTAAGCAAACTATATATAGTCCGGAGAGTTGTTATTAATATTTGAACAATTAAGAAGCAGCCATGGAACAACATTACAAGGAGCCTTCGGCTCCGAGCAACACTTTGAAATCGTCAGAGTTGTCACTGCTGTAGAAAGAACCCGATGTTTTCCTCTGGTTAATATTATTTTCCATTTGCTGTAGGTAAGATTCCAGAGAGCAGATAAAGAGGGCAAGGCCACAAGATTTAGAAAGTAAACAACCCAACAAAACCTCCTGCCCTCCCTCCCTCTCTACATTTCTGCAGCATTGAGAAGTCACCTGAAGAAGAACCTCTGATTGACAGGCAGGATTGATTCCCCCGAACCAATCAGGGGAGAGATGCCCTGAGGGATCTGAAATGAGGCGGGACCATCTAAATCTAAACGGCCTCCCACAGAGGTGGGCTGCCAACACATCTCAGTGCAATCCCCTCACAGACGGCTGGTGCACTGCTAACAAAGTCCCCAGAAACAAGCAGCTGCTAAACGTTCCCCGCGGCCCCGTCGAGAGCTCCGCGGGGCGCCAGGGGGCGGAGCACCCACCTCCATCATCTCCAGCTTCTCCGGGTAGGCCAGGTCGCCGGGGGCGGGGTTGTAGCCGCTGATGTCCGTCTGGATGTAGATGTGGGTCCTGTAGACCAGCCTCTCCTGGACATCCTCCAGCATCTGCTTCACCACCGCGTCAAAGGCCCCCAACTGGCTGGCTACGCACGCGGACGCACGCACAGGCACGCACACACAGGCACACACACACACACACACGCACACACACACACACACACACGCTCGCACACGCGCACACACACACACGCATACAGGCACACAGGCACACGCACACACACACACACACACACTAAATCAAACAACCTCAGGATCACGACAGCCCTTGTCGGTTGTAATTAACCGCCAGGGCCGCGAGCCGTCATGGCCTTATTTATTTAGGCGTGTATTTGGTAATGACTCCGGCGTGCATGTTGAGTACAGTGCGTGTGAGACGAGAGGGCGGTGCCGACGCAAGCAGAGGTCAGGGAAATGTAATGGGCCTCTGTGGGAGGCAATGTGGGGAATCATTCACTTCCAAGGCTGACTCCATTGAGCGCTGAATGAATGACGGGGCGGGACAGGAAATGACATATTCATTTAGCGCGGGATGAGATGCGCAGGGCCGCTCGTCCGCGCTGACGGAGCGCCGAGCCTCCGCTTGGCTGAAACAATATGGAGGAGTCGTCATGCATCACACGCCGCCGCGTCCTTCAAACACGCACACGCCGCGGTACCCGCCTGCTCCTTAAGGGGGCAGCACACGCCCAGAGACGCTGGCTTCACTTCGGCTGGGGGGGGGGGGCAGAAGAAGACCTCTGCAGGCCCCGCTGGTGTTATTCTCAGTGCGGTTTCCGTTCGGTCAGCAGCCCCCGCCGGTCCTACCCAGTGGTTATGTCCAGCACGGTCGCCATGGAGACGGAGCAATCAGATCTAAATAAATCCCGCCCGCCCTACTTCTCTGACCAATCGCGCGCCCGAGTCTGCGTGGCTGTCATCTGTGGAGATTCCAGCAAATGACGACAGCGTCTTGTGGCGCCGGCGCGCCTTGGTGCCTGGAGTGTGCCGACCGCGCTGCCCTGAGGACACCTCCAGCAAACGGCCGCGCCCTACAGGCGTCACGCCCCCCTGGGGACCGGCGGCCACGCCCTACAGCCGCGCCCTACAGGCGTCACGCCCCCCCCGGGGGACCGGCGGCCGCGCCCTACAGCCGCACCCTATAGCCGCACCCTACAGCCGCGCCCTACAGCCGTCCCACCCCCCCGGGGGACCGGCGGCCGCGCCCTACAGCCGTCCCGCCCCCCCGGGGACCAGCGGCCGCGCCCTACAGCCGCACCCTACAGCCCCCCCGCCCCCCCAGGGACCAGTGGCCGCACCGTTGTTGTGGACGTGGTCGTCCAGCATCTCGTTCTTCAGGATGCCGCACAGCTCCGACAGCGTCTCCAGGTGGATGACGTGGATGATGAGCGGCCGCAGCATGTCGTACAGGGACAGACACAGCTTCTCCAGCAGCTCACTGCAGGGGGAAGCCGGGGCCCCGTTAGTTTACACTTTCACAATAAAAGCACTCCGAAAACAAAGAACCAGGGTATGGAAGGCGGTGGAGTAAATAAGCGCTGTTACTTTAAGAATGTGATGTGCGAGTGATGGCTGAACGCTGTTGTTTTAACGTCGAGGCCTCGCTGTCATGAGCCACGCGGGATAAAAGATGTGTTTGCTTTGTAACGCAACGCATCTGCTCAGGGAAACGCCTGCCATTCATGACGCGCACCGGGGCACCGAGAAGATAACAGAGCACAGCCAGCGTGCCTTTGAGCAAACACTGTCAAACAAACAATGAGGTCCAGAGTGTGTGTGTGTGTGTGTGTGTGTGCGTGCGTGTGCGTGTGTGCGTGCGCGCTAAGCCTCTGTTGGAGTGTTGGCTCATATAGGCTGAAGAGGTTTGTGTGCGGTAAAGGGGGGGGGGGGGGTCTTACTCCAGGCGAGGGGAGGGTTTGGTGAAGAACTCGTTGAAGAGCTGATGCTCGTCCTGGCACACGTGGACCATAAAGGCACAGCCGCTCCGCACCTTCAGGGAGGAGAGGGAAGTCAAGGCTGGGCTCGCGTCCACAGCAGCACTCAGCCTGCTCCCACCGTGGGCATAGTCCCCACGGTGGGAGCAGACAGGAAACAAAGGACTTCTAAACCTAGAATTGCATACTATTTAGTCTTTCAGGAGATGCTTGTCACAACATCTTTGTGATCATTTGTTTAACACAGGTCATTCACGAACAGGTAGGTGAGGGGGGCAGCACAAGGACAGTGGGGTTCGAACCCAGAACACAAACACCCGGGACCATCCCCGAGGGGCCAGTGAAACGTGTCCTCACAAGCCGGCATGCTTGTGAGGACAGCGGTGTTAGCAGCAGCTCGACGCTGCAGCCACCCTTAACAGAACACACAGTAACCAGCATGACATCGTGAGGTAATCCCAGGAGGAGGAGCCTGACCAGGGCACAGTGGTCCTTGCTGTCCTGGCCGGTCAGGTCGGTGATGGTGGAGGTGATGCTGGGGCTGAGCAGCCTCTCCCTCTGGTCCAGGTAGCACTGGTGCACCGCCTCCAGCAGGTGGTGGTACCTGGCGGGAGGCGGGGACCACATCGTTAGGAGCACGTTCAAGCGGAGGGGAAGGAAAGTGTGAGACGGCAGAGTTGTGTTTTCTGGTTCAACACTTGAGTTTAGTACAGGAAGGGATGACGAGGACCTCCAATGATTAACTGTCTGCCACCGAGCAGTAAAACCTGAAAATTTCTCATCTCTTATTCCAACATCCAACATCCCTGAGGGTTCTGTGGGGATGCCATTCCTCGCGATTCAAACGGTAAAAGCGATGCAGCAGTTATTGATGGAGATGAACTCCCCGGTACGTACTCTGGGATCCTGTCTGCCCGCTCCTCGATCTGTTCAATCAGCGCCTGCAAAGCACAGCCATCAGGAACAACTTCTTTAAACGCTTTAAACATTCATGGGCAGAAATGATGTGGGAGAACTCCTGAGAGAGGGGATGAGGGGAAAAACTACAAAACTCCACACTTACTCTGACTTTGGGCGCAGCTGCTCTGAACTTGACGTAGTACAGGGTGAAGGCGTTGTCTGCGTTGGCTTGGCCCAGAGGATCCTGCGGAAAGCGAGGGAGAGCTTTGAAGAACACACTGGATTTTGGAGCGAAGCGCCACGTTAATAACCAGAAGGAGTCCTCCTTACCCGTTTGGTGAGCTGGCTGGTGAGGTTGTGCATAGTGTTCACGATGTGGGTCTTCATGAAGTGCATAGCTTTGGAAAGACACTGCTTGAACTTGGCCAGGTACACTGGGTAGTCCTTGAAGTTGGGCTGGAAGCGGTGGAGAAGGCTCATGGGTGACATGCAGAGGGATGCGCGTGTGACACGGACGAGGTGCTGCTGGGCTTGAGCATCAAGGTGCACTGTGTACGCATGCGCTAAACATGGACCAAAACACCAGTACTACTACTGACAACACTTCTATTCTCCTGTACTTCCAAAATGGAGTAAGTGATCGCGATGTAACATCACAATGTACAAGCCCGATTCGCCAAACATTCCAAGGCACAAAAATAATTTGTATTGAATTTTTACAAATCTGTGATCATTGATGTACATGCAAGATATTATGATTGAAGATAAAGTGATAAAGAATGCATGATAATAACAGAAACATCAACTCCTTCTAAGATGTGGAGGCCCGAGAGGAGTACGAGTGAGACAAGGTGAACTCTACTCACATGGGAAGACACATACTCGATGCAGTCATCAAGCTTCGACAGCATGGGTATGAAGCCCTCGCTGTTTACAGACAGGGAGGGCGAATTCAATTTCTGAGGGGCAGAGACAGAGGACGGGAAGAGCGTGAGAGGACGGGGAGAGCGTGAGCAGAGTCCAGCGATGCCGAGCGGGGCCCGGCCCGCAGTGCGCCGTGTCATCCATTACAGAACGGGAGGCCGCGTCGCTCGGACAGTTCTGTAATATCGCTTCACACGCGGCGTGACAAAAAACCCAGCGGTCTGCAACATCAGGTCCCCGCCCACAGAACATCAGCCCACAGACGTCGTTCAGAGGGCCCCGGCTGGACAGACCGGCTGGCTCTCATCACACTAATGCAGGGTCTGAGCCAGCGCCCGGGCAGTGGACCGGGCTAGCGTGGGTAACACACACGGGCCATGGACTCTCATCACGGCAGGTAAACACGGGCGTCGCCTCCACAATCAATGTTGGTTATCACATGGCTCGGATGGACACTCGATTCTGATTGGTCAAGTCACAGCATTCTGTGGTCTGTTACTTCAGAATAACAGACTGATGGTGGGCAGGTTGTATCGGCAAAACAAACTCCTTAAGGGTGATTGAAGACCTAGCAGGGTCCTGAAACACCATCAGGGACCTAATATACGATAATGACCGGCAGTTCATTATCCCTCGGCAGCTGTTGACGTGTTAAAGCACCAGTGTGTCCCATGTGCTAA
>JAXIVH010000010.1:2134375-2149375 GCA_036785325.1 Urophycis tenuis | reverse complement strand
AAACAGGAAAACAAGCCATTTGTAGTCGCATGCTTCCCCCTTGTGGCCAATTCTGCCACTGGTTCACTTTGACTGCAATTCATAACGCTTGCTCGCTAGCGCCTAAACTATCACAGGCCTGCATGCACACGTTTACGATTTAAATGAATACAAGTCAACGGATGTAGTTTTTAAACTCGGATCATGCAAATGCTCTCCCGGATCCGCACTATGAAGGCATTGTTTATCCACACTGGACACCGTGTCTGTCGTTATGGACGCTCTGAGCCATGGCTCCGCTCCTCGGGCTGATTAGATCTGGACGGCGTTAGGAGACGTGTGGCTGCAGTCCAGCAGGACCGCAGATCGCTCCGAGAGACGGCGGGACAGCTGCTTCACTTCCTCCTTGGTTTTACTGTCGAGACACAATAAAAACGTAATGGAGTCAGAGGAGGTGCCAACCGCCCTGCCTCCTCCTCACTGCTTCACCACTGGAGTGTGAATGGCCTCGATTGTCCCTGACGGCCACGGGCAGCGGTTGAGATTACGAGTCGGCGAAATAAGACACGCCTGGACTTCATACAATGGAGACTAGTGAATGAAGTAGGCCTGCAGTTACTGTTTTTAATCACAGAAACATCTACCGAGTAATGGGCCTGCAGGCGAGCCTGAACAGCAATTAAAGCACTTGTTTCATTTAATGTTTGCAGGCCTCTTTTTGTTCTCAAGTGGTTATTATCAAACTGTCATTTTGAGGGATAACTGAACTAGACGTGTGTTTAAAATGGCTTCTATTAATAGACCGATGTAAAGTTTCACCTAATAGCCTCTGAATACACTGGCCAATAGATATTGTTGTAATGTAGGACCTATGAATCACGCAGGGCCGCTGATGAAACATTGGAGTGCTTTGTGAGGACGAGGCGTGGGGACAATAGCCGGCGAGATTCATCTTCCCGGAGAACAAAACCCAAACAAATGAATCAAAGAAACGAGGCTTTAAACAGACTGCAGCTGAGAGGCTCCAGCAAACCGCCCAGGATTCCGCAATTCTCCTGGAACAAAGAGGAGCCCCTGAGGTAGGATGTGATTTTGTTTCGGCTCTCAGCAAGAACACAATGTCAGAAGATTGAAGACAGGGATTAGTTTTACACAAAATGAAGAGTAATACTGAAACTACACTCCCAAAACAACATCAAGACCAAAGTATGTTCAGGAACGATATTGTCATTTGATGTATGTTGTAGGCTTTGAAAAATATACAAGTAAAATTTTATTACAACCACTTTGGCCAAAATGTATATGAAAAAGGATGTGTGATCAGTAATTATTATGAAATATTGTTAAATACGTGGGGATCCATGATGAATTATTAGAAGGCTAAATGAAAACAGCAGCAGAAATGGAATTGGCTTCTGATGACACTCAGCAGTACAGAGGAGGACTTCTCCAACGAGACAAACATACAAATTCAAATGTATGTATGTTTGCACAAGAACGCGCTGTGCTCTAATGTATGTCTAATGTATGTCCACACCCAGCAGGAAATGTCTGCTCTGTGGAGGGCAGGACGCAGTCATGCTGTGTATTTGCAAAGCGATATTAGGAATAAAGTGTTCAACATTTTCAGCGAAACACGAACTAACCAGAGCAGAACATCAGGGTTTCATTTTATCCTGTAAATCAGCAGTAACAGAATGACCCGATGAGTACTGCAAACCCAGTGGGTAAAATGTGTACCATTCTGCCTTTTAATGCAGATAAACAGGAGCTCTGGTGGCTCTCATCAGTCATTAGTGGTCTCTCCAGAAGAAGAGAGGACCTTTTGGTCTTTCTCAGTATTTTTTAGCTATATGGGAATTAAATGTGTTCTCTGCATTTGATCGGTCTTATGGTACATAGGAGCAGTGGGCTGCTATGTTCAGCGCCTGGGGAGCAAGTTGGGGTTCAGTGTCTTGCTCAAGGACACATCGACATGCGGACAGGAGGGGGATCGAACCGCCGACCCTATGGCGGTTCACCTTAGTGGACAACCCTCTCCGTCCACTGAGCTACTGCCACCAGCTACTGCTGAAGAGAAGCCACCAAACTAAACGCGTTGCTAACGGAGCCGGTAAAAAAGGCCTGAGGTTCACGCTCAGTCGAAAGGAAAGACTTCCCGTTGAACAGTTGTTGCATCTGCGTCCGTTTTTAATGCGGAATGCTCTAGAAGATAAATTTGACTTGTACACACACACACAGGCTAGCAATGTTCCATCATCACAATGGTAGGACTGTGTAGAACCACTTAGTCAAGGCACGGCATGTTTCCAACGAGTGCATAATCACATCAAAAACCAAAGATCTATGCAGCGTTACATTTGAACTGTAAACTATATTTTTTTAATACAAAAATACGTGTAGCACAATATCATACAAACGTTATAAGACTTTTGAACAGGTACACACATAACACAAATTCACAATGTTACATTCCTTATACAATTATTACGTTTCATCGATATTTCGAGTAAAATGTGATCACAGAAATACAGCTTAACATTCAGAAACGTGGACTCCTCCTCACGTAGACACAGTCAGTAGCATGGCAGTAGGTCCCCCTGCTCCAGTGAGGTCCAGGGAACTCATGGAGGTCCAGGGACCTCAGGGTGGAGGTCCAGGGCGCTCAGGGTGGAGGTCCAGGTACCTCAGGGTGGACCTTGTGGAGGTCCAGGGCGCTCAGGGTGGAGGTCCAGGGCGCTCAGGGTGGAGGTCCAGGTACCTCAGGGTGGAGGTCCAGGGTGCTCAGGGTGGAGGTCCAGTCACACCAGACTCTCGGGCAGAGCTCCGGCCGCGGCGCCGTCTGCAGAGAGGAGCTGAAAGATGTGCCAGCGCTCCACGTGGCCCTCGGGGGCGGCGAGGGGCGGGGCCGGCCCGGGGGTGGGCGGGGCTTCGGGGGGAGAGCCGGCGGCGCTCTGACCTCCATGGAGGACGGAGGCGGCGGGCGCGGGCCCCGAGCCAGAGTCCCGGCCGTGGTTCAGAGGCCCGGGGAACCCGGGGACGGACGCGCCGCCCGGCGCCTCGCTGTCCTGGAGGCGCCGCCGGCCGGCGTGCACGTCCATCCTCGCCGCCAAGTCCTCTGAGCTGGAGGCTTCCGATTGGCCGCGCGGGCTGTGGCGCAGCGGTGACTCGGCCCGCCTCTGCCCGCGCCGGCCGGCGGGCCCGCTGCTGCAGCGGGCCAGCGGGGGGTGTGGCCTGAGGCTGGCCCCGCCCGATGAGCTCTGTGTCCGCTTGACCGCCGGCGGGCCGTTGCCACGGCGACAGTGGAGCGCCTCCGAGGAGCCGCCGTGCTCGCCCTCCGACACGTCGCCATGGGAACCTGGGAGGATAGGGGGCGAGGCTTTACATCTCCAGCCCCCAGGACACCCTGCCTCATCTTTCAGACAACAACACACGGGAGGGGGTTCTGTTACCCGTCAGGTGGGCGTCCCGTAGCTCCTGGCTCAGCAGGGTCTGCCAGTCCTCCCCGGACGCCTCCTCTGGCAGCTCTAGAGGGAGACCACACAGAGCAGCACAGGAGAAGTCACTGAGCGGCTTTCATTTACCCTGCGAGGAGCTTTCAACAGCCAACATAATAACCACACGGTGTAACACGGCCACCGCATCACACCCAGACTGCTGGGAGCAATCCAAGCAGGAATGTGAATTCTTCTGCGGTGAGCAGCGGGGATTTCAGCCCCGTCTCCGAGGCTGAATGAGTAAGCTATTGGGAGCACAATGAGATAATTGCTTCTCCTTTGTTATTGTAACCTTGTATTATCGTGAACCACGCACGGCGCCCAGGCAGGAAGGCTCCGGACCCGTCAGGCCGCGCTTCCGGGCCGAACGGGTCCGAGCGGAGGCTTAAGACCAGACACTCACGAGACGGAGCGGGAGAGAAAGGGCAGCCTACCTCCCCCGGTGCCGCCGTCCTCCCCCGCGGCGCCCCTCCCCCGGCGGGCCTGCGGGAGGAGGGGGGAGGCGCCGGCCTGGTGGCCGCGGCGCCCCGGGTGCTCCGACAGGACCGGGGAGTTGTTGTCGTACGGGGACACCTCGCCGCTGGAATCCCCCTCCTGGTGGGACCCGCAGGACGAGTCCCCGTCCAGCGCCGAGCGCAGGAGACTGGAGCTCCTGTCGGAACACAAGACGGGCTCGGGTTTGGAGGGTGGAGGGTGGAGGGTGGAGGGTGGGGGTGGAGGATGGAGGATGGAGGGTGGAGGGTGGAGGGTGGGGGGTGGAGGGTGGAGGGTGGAGGATGGAGGGTGGAGGATGAGGGTGGAGGGTGGAGGGTGGGGGGTGGAGGGTGGAGGGTGGAGGGTGCAGGATGGAGGGTGGAGGATGGAGGGTGGAGGATGGAGGGTGGAGGGTGGTACCGCATCACCGCGATGACCAGAGGACTCTGAGTCCCCCGGGGGGGGGGGGGGGGGTGGGATTCTGAGGTCCAAAACTCACGAGTACTGCGAGTCCTTTCGTCTCAGCAGGTAGTCCACCACGTCGGTGTCCGTCTCCAAAACGCTCATCAGAACCTCGTTCTGCAGGTCGCACGGCACCTGCAGGGCACAGCGGGGGAACACCCTGACTTTAGAACACCCTGACTTTAGAACACCCTGACTTTAGAACACCCTGACTTTAACGCTGTCGCAGCAAGTGGGTGACTCATTTCTCAGTGCCACAGTCATTGGAAATAAACTTTAAATAACTATAAAGTCATTTGTGGATATTGCAGTAAATAGAACAAGGACACAACCCAGTGAAATGTTAATGACTTCACATTAATCAGATTGGAATTAATATTTTTGCTTAGGCGAGTTATTGTCTTAGTGCTAATTGACTTGATTGGAATTAAATAGGCCATTAATTCAAATGTGCCAAGTAATGATGCATTGGCGAGTTCATTGACTAAACAATTATTTTTATTTTGCTCCATTACCAATCCCATTTGAGCACCAGATGGCTGCTGATGAGATGTGGGCAGACTATGGTAAACACAATATAATAAGACCATTGCACCTCATTATTTGGTTATTTTTGTTTTGTTAGTTTGTTAGTGGTTGTTGTCGTGGTAATGTATTTCTGTATTATGTATTATTCATGCTGGGTGGAAACCATGTTCCATGTTTATTAGTTGCTTTTTGAGTCGTTGTCTTGTTGTGGTCTGTGTCTGTGGGGTCTGTCTTGATATTGTAGAAAAAAATATTAAAAAACGATTTACATATGCAGAAAATGTTTGTGTTTGAATCCTCAATGTCAGACCCACACCCAGTGATCTGTCCTACACTGTGGGACAGAACTTCCACTGGTGTGCATGTAGTGGAGACAGGCTGGTCTCTACTCCCGGTAGAGGTGGACCTGCTCTGAACGGGCCCTGACAGCGCGGGTCCAGCCAACCGGAAGAAGAACTCCTAGATCAGTTACCTCTCCACAGATACACAGAGACGCGCTAACCCTCCAGAACCACCACAGGAACCACGCTAACCCTCCAGAACCACCACAGGAACCACGCTAACCCTCCAGAACCACCACAGGAACCACGCTAACCCTCCAGAACCACCACAGGAACCACGCTAACCCTCCAGAACCACCACAGGAACCACGCTAACCCTCCAGAACCACCACAGGAACCACGCTAACCCTCCAGAACCACCACAGGAACCACGCTAACCCTCCAGAACCACCACAGGAACCACGCTAACCCTCCAGAACCACCACAGGAACCATGCTTACCCTCCAGAAGCACCACAGGAACCACGCTAACCCTCCAGAACCACCACAGGAACCATGCTAACCCTCCAGAACCACCACATGAACCATGCTAACCCTCCAGAACCACCACAGGAACCACGCTAACCCTCCAGAACCACCACAGGAACCATGCTAACCCTCCAGAACCACCACAGGAACCATGCTAACCCTCCAGAACCACCACAGGAACCACGCTAACCCTCCAGAACCACCACAGGAACCACGCTAACCCTCCAGAACCACCACAGGAACCACGCTAACCCTCCAGAACCACCACAGGAACCATGCTAACCCTCCAGAACCACCACATGAATTATACAATTGGGGGGGCGGGTCCTATAGTTTACACCTTCTTTACGGTAACGTCAATTCAATTTCATGAGCACCCGCGTCTAAGATTAGTCCTTCTGGAAGCAGGTATAAAGATAGTGTTTACATTTCATTACAGGCCTGCCTCACAGCAGGAACCTTCCCATAAACACATTACTGAGATTGGCTTCTTCAGAACCATGGGCTGAGCGACCAGAACCCTTGTTTGTGTAAAGGTTCAATGGCTTTCAATTTGAACTCCAAACTTGGCAGTTTAAAGTTTAAACCAAAACAACTTTATAATAATGTTCAGCCATAATCCTTTAGTCAATCATGAACTAATCATCAACACAACTTTCATTCTAAAGCCTTGAGTTAATGATTTACTAATCATGAACAAAACAATAATATACATTTGTAGACAGTGCTACGTTAAAGAGCCCCTATTTCACCAACATGTGTCATGTTGACTAGCTATTACAAGTCATGTCAAAATCTACACTACAGTGGGAATTTCCACCCAAACGTATGATCAATAGACCAGCCGACCAGTTGGTACAGTCCTCTGGATGGGCTGGTAAACTGAACCATTCATTATCTAGAAATGTATTTCAACTAAAGGCTTATACATTACTTAGGACTGAGCCTTCGTATAAAGTGTGCCAAACAGATCAACAGAACAGAACAGAACAACAGAAGGTGTGACTCACCATGAAGAGCGTTTGGCAGTGTGAGATCATGCTCTGAACCACTCCGATGATGGCAGAGCTCTCCTCCGCCCGCGCAAAGCTCTGCACCACAAACTCTTTGTCAGAGTTCTTCTGCTTGTGCAGAAGATTGGGCCCAAAGATGGTGGCCAGATTGAGGGGCGTCATCTTGTTGCCCGTGATCTGGAGAACAAACACACGACCAGAGGGCCGGCCCGCGGTCAGAAGCCACGCTCACCTTGACCCGAGTGTGGAAACAGATGGATGTTTTAAGGACAATGTCAATTCAGCGCTGATGATAAAAGTTGAGTGGTTCTAACACGATTCAACCTCACTGAGAATGGTCGATTGCTGACTAACCCCCCCCCCCGACACATATATTAGTCGAATATCTACCGTATTGCGTATGTAAAACGGGCTCCACTACATGGATCTGAATCTCCTCCCTCGCGTCCCAGACAACAGAGGCGTGTTGCAGCCTGGAGGCCCAGCGTCCTGAGAGCTACAGGCGCGTCCCTCAGCCCCAGAACCCAGAGCGATGGGCGGGGCAAGCAGCCCGCACCCCGGCCGCTTCCCTGCCGGCTTAAACCCTTCATTACCACCGCGAGCGCTGCCCCCCCCACCCCGCGCTCCGGGCGCCGGGCCAACGGGTTCTCCACCCGTGGGAACCGAGTCGTCCCTCGACCTCAACGCGCTTCTACCCCTAATCCGCGGCCAACGGCTGCGGCTCTACAGAAGAAAAAAAAACGCATTGTTTTCGGCGCACAAAAAGACCGGGAGAGCCGACGCCAGGCGGATCCAGCCCGACCTCACCTCAGCGCCATCGCCATTGAGGCGGTCGTCGGCGTGGGCCGCCACAGTGGACAGGAAGTGGAGAAGGCGCTGCAGTGTGTCACTGTTACAGGGAGGAAGCAGGTATATCAAGAGCTGGAGGGCACTCACTTGGTCTGAATTATCCAGTACTGCAGAAAGAAAGGCCCACGGATAAGGAGGGTTACTGAGGATCAGACGTCAACACACCAAATGCATGGGAAAGGGGGGTGACGTGCGTGTGTGTGTGTGCGTGTGCGTGCTCTGCTCACACATCGAGTTGACGAAGGCCGCGTACAGCTCTCGGGTCAGCAGGGGGTCAGGCATGTCCCTGAGGAACTCTTTCAGCAGCGCGGCCACGTCGTGCACGCTCTGCTCCTCGTCCAGGAGGACCTCCATCCCCTGGTCGAAGTCCTCGCGGAGCTGGGGGGGAGGGAGGAAGCCGTTAGCTGCCGTCTCCGTGACCACGGAGCGCCTGGATGTTCTGGGCGAGTCACCACGGTTCGGTGGCGAGAGCCAAGAGCGACAGCGAGAGACTGTCCATCAGAGAGAACTCTGTTTCTGTCGCACGTTGTGGATGTCGCTGTGTGAAATTATTCATACAAAAAGTATTTGCGTTGTTGTTGTTGTCATCTCCTCATGCCCCCGGCTCCGGGGACGAGGAGTGTGTACACAGCGCACACAGGAAGTAGGGGACGAGAGGCGAGGCTACAACTCCGCAGAATACAAAGCGTGTTTTCAGAGCGTGAGCCAGCAGTCTCCCCCGGGAGGCGCCAGAGCACTTTGTGGGGGAGGAGACGCAAACAACAACATTGTTTAAAAACCGTGTTCCACTTTCTGGGAAACGATTAAAGCGCCGCGCAGCTCATTTGGTATTCTCCGACGGGAGAACCCACCCTCCCCCACCCTCCCCCACCCTCCCCCCACGAGGTGAGTAGCCCCCCGCCGGCAGCCAGGAAACGAGCCCCACCTGCCTGACGCGCTTCCTGGAGCTTCCCACGCGGAAGATCCCCACAGTCTGCAGGCCTGCAAGGAGAGAAGGAGAACAAGGAGAACCATGAGAACCATGAGAACAAGGACGGGGAGGAGCCGCGGTCAAACGAGTGGAACCCTGTTGTTGGGTTCCGGGGTCCGGCGAAGGGTTCTGCCGGCGCCTCACCGTATTTCTCCAGGTGCTGGCAGCAGCAGTCCACCACGCGGGGCACCTGCTGGTAGATGGGGTTCAGGCTGAGCTTCTTGTCTCGCCGCTTCTTCCGGTTGGCCTCCATGGGCAGCGACAGCTGGAGGGCCTCCAGGAGCCGGGACTGGCTGTCGTCCAGGTCTGTGATGCAGTCCACCGACACACCGCCCTGGTGGGGGGGGGGGGGAGGGGTGGGGGGGGAGGAGAGGGGCGGGGGGGGGGGGGGGAGAGGGGCGGGAGGGAGGAGAGGGGTGGGGGGTGACACATGGGGGTTCTCGTAAGGTGGTGTGAGGGTGAGACGGTATGACCTGCAGGTCGATGATGTCATCCAGGACACACTGAACTGAACCTAACAATCTGCAAGCGTGTGGCTTGGCGCAGCCTTTGGTCCTCGTGACCCTGATCAGCTACTGTGTTGTTATCGAGCAGACTGACCCAGGGTGACTGATGGTCCGGCTCAGCGGTGGCTACAGGTAGGCTGTAGGCTACAGGAAGGCCATGGGTACGAGGGATCACACCCAGTATAACCGGTTGTATTGTAAAGATGTGTACCAAC
Organism: Urophycis tenuis; assembly: GCA_036785325.1. Classification (NCBI taxonomy): domain Eukaryota; kingdom Metazoa; phylum Chordata; class Actinopteri; order Gadiformes; family Phycidae; genus Urophycis; species Urophycis tenuis. The sequence goes on along the minus strand of JAXIVH010000010.1, from coordinate 2,140,074 downwards.
ATACGCTCCAGGTCCACGCAGGAAGAGATTGTTCCAACGTTTACAAACGCTAACCTCCGGCATGTTTCATGTTTTACGTAAAACGCAAACTATAACTATATAAACGCAAACCTCCCCCACTCTCTCACCCCCACCACCAGGACCATATGGAGCCACCTAGAGACCTCCCCCACTCTCTCACCCGTCGGTGGATCCTGGGCGCGGTGTCGGGTGGTGCCGGGGGGTCCGTGGGGGTCTCGCAGGTGGAGCTGAGCGAGGAGTTGCTGCTGGACAGCTCCCTGTTGGAGCGCTTGGGGGAGGGGCCGGTGTGGAGGAAGGAGAACGCCAGGTCGCCGCTGCCGCCGTCCTCCTCCCCGCCCCCCTCCCCCTCCCCCGGCCCCCCGGCCTGCTGCTGCCCCGGGTCCAGGCGCTGCCCCGGGTCCAGGCGCTGCTTGTAGGCGCGGTCGTTGGAGATGACGGTCGCCAGCGGGATGCCAAAGGCCTGGGGCAGGGTCTCTGTGGGGGGGGGGGGGGGGGCATCACAGGGATGTTAGCTGTGCTCTGATTGGCTCCCTGGTGGCCTGGGCTCCGGTGGTCCAGCTACGTGGGGGCAGAGCTTCTGGGGGAGACGTCTGAGAGCCAGGACACAGAGCCTGCCGGGGGCGGGGGGGGGAGGGGGGAGGTGATGCTGTGTTTCCTGGCTCGCCGCGGAGATGTTTGATGGAGGAAAACTCTGTGGATGTGGACGGAGCCTTCACAGGAGGACTTTGATACACGTATGCACAGCGGCAGGTCTGCACAATGTTGATTCTAAACCTTTACAGACACTTCTTACAGTCAGCTGGCAGAGTTTGTGTTCCCCATTCACGCTGGTGGGTCAAAACAAATACGAACAAAATAAAGTGATTCTGCCAGATTTCAGCTCATCTGCCGTCAGACTTCATAGATGGATTTTAATCATCAGATATGAATCTAAAGTCCACGATGCCTGCTAGCGCCAATTCACATAATGACATGATGTGCTGATGTGCTGAAGTGTTATATAACAATACAGTACATCAATCAAAAACTCACCTCACGTTAAGTACACTGTGTGTGCACTATGGCCCGCTGCTTTGCAACACTGCAGAGTATAAATAAAGTCTCCAAGTTGTGTTTCTTTCTAAAGTGTACAAATCCACAGTGTGACACATATAATTCAGTGTGTTTAGCAGCTATTCAGAAGAAGACACGCTCTCTGTGTGCTCACTGCCAGGCAGCAGCGAGGCGAGGCCGTCCTGCCCGAGGGGAAGCTGCCGATGATGGATCCACTTCTCAAGATTGTTTTGTTATTTCCCCCGACTCCCCCACACACTCCCCTGACTCCCCCACACCCACCCACCCGCATTCCTGCCAGCATTGTCGGAGGGGGGATGGGAGCAGCGCTGGCTGAAGCCGGGCCCAGGCCGTCCACCCAGGAGCTCGCTTTAATCCTGTCCTTTCCCCTCCGTGCTCCGCAGTGTGCGGCCCCCAGCAGCTGAGAACAGAGCGCGCCGCGCAGCTAGCTAGCTACGAGCAGCAGACACGGCCGAGAGAGAACACAGGACCAACACAACGGAAGCCATTACACAGTGGGAGTGTTCTCCTCCTGTCTCAGCTGCTGTTTGACTGTCAAAGCAAAGCCTCGTGAACGTGAGTGTGTGTGAACAGCGCAACGACATGAACATTCACCGCGTCTTCCAGAGCCACCGTCTTACCTTTATCTTTGCTCTTCTCTTTAGATAATGAGTCTAGCTTCCTCCGGAGTGACTTCTTACGCTTCTGTCCGTCTGAGAAGAAAGAGAGACAGGTGTGCTGTGAGGCTCAGATGTTCTGTGACTCACATGTTTTTCTCCTGTCCGTCAAGATATTAAAGGGAAGAGAATGTCATGAATACACGTGTGATTCCTTTTAATTTGAATTTGAGTGGCGGTTCTGTCTGCACCTCGCCCTCCATCCACAGCCAAACCACGACTTCACGGCTCAGTCATTTATCAACAGCTGCAGGAGACAACGGCAGCGTGAGCACATTTCCACTAACGGCCCTGTGGATGGAAAGGAGCCGTGTACCCCATCAAGCCAACGACAACTAGAGAAACGCTCTGTCAGCCAAGAAAGCATCGCCCCAGGCTGGGGGGCAGCGGACAGGCCGCAGGTCTGTGGGTGAAGACAGACAGACAGGGTGGAGCTGGAGCTGAGAGCTCCACACACCCGACACCCTGCTCATCATCACATGGAAATTCCTTTTTAGTCTCTTGCTATGTAAAGCGTTTTTCACGTTGACTCAGATGAGTTTCAACAAGTTACCCAAAGGAATGGCAACGCAAATAATTTCTTGTGCGCGTGCATGTGTGTGTGTGCGTGTGTGTGCATGCATGCATGTGTGTGTTTAAATGTGTGCATTAGTGTGTGTGCATGTGCATGTGTGCGTGTGCGTGCGCGTGTGTGCGTGCGTGTGTGTGTGTGCGTGTGCATGCGTGTGTGTGCGTGTGTGTGCATGTGTGTGCGTGTGTGTGCGTGCGTGCGTGTGTGTGTGTGCATGTGTGTGCATGTTTGTGTGCGTGTGCGTGTGTGTGTGCATGTGTGTGTGCATGTGTGTGTGTGTGTGTGTGTGCGTGCGTGCGTGTGTGCATGTGTACCTTTGGGGATGGTGATCTGGCAGCCCAGGTCGTAGTTCTGCAGCAGTCTGCAGAAGGCCACCTCCTGCAGCCGAGCTCTCTCCAGCTCAGAGAGGCTCTGCAGAGGCAGCGGGTGGAGGCCCACACTCCGCCCAGACACGCTGTTCCAGGTGAAGTCCCCCTGGAGACACGCACACACGTCCACATGAACACACACGTCAGACATGTTTGAGGCACCGATGTCACCGTTGTTCACGTTCATCGATTTATTGTTGGGAAGGCCGACGTCGTGTCCCGGCGTGTTTTGAAAGGAGCAAGACGACACAAAGATCATTGGGTTTGTCGTCTGCAGAACATGTTTGCTTATAACTCAGGAAACTCTGGGGGTCTCTCCTCAGCATGACCCCAAAGCTTCGGTAGCATCTCGCCGAGTCCTTAAGAGAACGCTGGATCTAACGTTCTATGTCTATGACTCTCTGATGTTGTCATACATGAATACATCAGACAACAAGACGATGCATAAAGTGCTCTTCTGGAAGTGGTTTACATGGACAATGAAAAATGAACAGGCTGTTTTTAATTTGTCCTCATTTGTTTCTGTGTTCTGTTTTCCTGTAAAGCATCGTTGGGTGCTGGGAAAGACGCTAGAAAAGAAGGAGTCTTATCTTCGTCATTATGAAGTATGTGTTTGTGGCGGGGTCACATGGGTGGGATTCCTCTCTTTAACTGATGTAAGCACCACTCTGGGGGGGGGGGGGGGGGGGGGGCTCGATACCAAACCCACGACCTTGGACCATCTCCCTCCAAAATCTGTTGAGGAGATTAGGGCGCCTTTGATCCAGCTCAGGCAGAGCCAATCACACGAGCCACGCAGCAAAGAGGCTTAGCAGCTCATTATCGGGATCAGGCTTACAGTAAGGTGCTCAGCCTCATTAAACAAGAATTAGGTCTTATTGGTACCGCAGTTGAAACTGCTCAGCAGGAAAATATGACTTTATGTGTTATGATTTCGTAAGCCAGAAGCAAGGAGAGGCCAGAAACTAAAACTCTGGTCCACTCGGCAGAAGGCCACACGCAGTAAAGCCACATTCACGCGTTGTAAAACTGTGACCGGCCATTACACAATCACTTACACAAGAACACAATCACTTACACAAGAACACAATCACTTACACAAGAACACAATCACTTACACAAGAACACTATCACTTGCACAAGAACACATTCACTTGCAGAAGAACACAATCACTTGCACAAGAACATAATTAGTTGCACAAGAACACAATCACTTGCACAAGAACACAATCACTTACACACGCTGCAAAGCTGTGTGCGAAAGTATTCTGCATCATACGTCACAAGGCACAGTTTTTTGTGTACGTGTGTACACCTGTTTACACGTTCTGGAGGTCAGCTCCCTGCTGAGATGAGTTGTTGTATCTACTAATATTGTTCCTCGGTCCGTCAGTCACACTGCAAACCATCAAGACAATTGTGGCTTGTCGTCCACAAGACAAACCAACGCTCCTTACTTTCTCCATACAGTGCATTACAGTCCATAACAACAAACCTGATGAGGAGAAAAGTGGTCTCTCGTCTGCCAGATATATTCAGGCCTCTCGTAATGAATGATGGACATGGTAATAAACAGACAGTAGAAATGATCATTGCGGTTCATGAAGAGTCACAAAGATGACAACCACTGATGAATGGGAACATTACCCCAAAGCCCAACATGACTCACTCTAACTTCAAACGAGGTGCAATTAGCAATACGCCTCCATCACATCATTAAAATTAATTTCCATTTGATTATTTTCTTTTGAGTCAATGTCTTTCCAACGCTATTCGAATGTCGTTTGGCTTTCTTGGTATTGCTCAGACAGCAACTAGTAGGTTTGGATGTATGGCAATGGATCACATTAACTCTAATACAAGCCTGAGACACACACACACACACACACACACACACACACACACACACACACACCAACGCCTACACGCACACACACGTTTTTCTGTGGTTGTGTGGGTGGTATTTCTTGTTCCTCCTGTGTCATTTCTACTCACACATCAGAACAAAAAAGTAAGAAACACAATATACAATGTGTCAAGGCGAATACATGCTACGTCATGAAACCGAATGTAGCTCTGAGGAACTAGGCTCTTCAATTCCCTTTCCTCAGATTCATGATGTGTTGAAATACGAATCCTTGTAGTCCGTCACTGGAGAACAATGTGCGGAAATGCGCAAGGTGCCTTATGCAATATACAATATTATATATAATTATATATAAATACACACATACAGCTGGAGAGGCAGGAAAAAAGTAATCAACTACACTTGAGCTCATTTCAAACAGCTGGAAGAGAAAGCTCCTTCCTGCTCACTAGCCCGTACACCTTCTCATACAACATGCTGGATCAAGCTTTCCACCGGAATGCTGACCGGTTCTGTTTGACTGCGTCGGCTTTGCGTGTGTGCGCGTTCCGCGGCCCAAACGAGTTCTCTCCCTGTAGGCATCATACTGGTTCTCTCTCAGTAGGCACCATACGGGTTGGGTTCCTAGTAGGCATCATACGGGTTGGGTTCCAGTAGGCATCATACGGGTTGGGTTCCCAGTAGGCATCATACGGGTTGAGTTCCCAGTAGGCAACGGGTTGGGTTCCCAGTAAGCTTCATACGGGTTGAGTTCCCAGTAGGCAACGGGTTGGGTTCCCAGTAAGCTTCATACGGTTTACGCTGCCGCATCCTCAAGTGTTTTATTGATTCTAGGCTCGCTCACTCACAGGAACATAGATGAGATCCTCCATAACAGCCGACTGACAGCCCACATCACCGTGCCTCGCTTCTATTAAGCCTCGGCCTAAATCCATTTCCAAAGGCTTGGAAAATACACAGTGCGACGTGCAGTCAAGTTCCACATCCTACATGTCTGTTGTCCGCTGAAGGATGACGTCTTCATCATATTGTGATACTTACAAGGTAGGTGACGCGCTTTTGGAGTGGCTCCCCCATGGCGACAGGCTCGCCGAGGCTGTCCTTCGTACCTTACGGAGGAACCACGGTCACAACACTGCAGC
>JAXIVH010000010.1:2104353-2134175 GCA_036785325.1 Urophycis tenuis | reverse complement strand
AACCAGTCGCACATGGACATTGGCAAGTGAGAGATATGAAGATATGAAGTAGTGTGTGTATTCATGGCTGCAGGCCCCTGCACCGCTTCCTGCTTATGTTATATTTGACAGATGATTTCACCTTTTTAATCCATGAGGCAAAGTGCTGACTGTGTAGAATGTGGGCGACTGGCGGGGCCGGCTGTGGTTAAATAACACCTGTGTCTGTGGGTGGAAGGACGTCATCTCCACCCTGCAGGAGAAGCTGTCCATCAAGAGCATCGAACACTTCTCCCTGATGCTGGAGCACCGAGCCGAGGGCTCAGCCAGCAAGCTGATGCTCCTCCATGAGCAGGAGATGTTGGCTCAGGTGAGGCCCAGAGAGAGAGGGGGGAGGGGGGGGGGAGACAGAAAGAGAGAGAGAGAGAGAGAGAGAGAGAGAGGAGAGAGAGAGAGAGAGAGAGAGAGAGAGAGGGAGACAGAGAGGGGGGAGGGGGGGAAGACAGAAAGAGAGAGAGAGAGAGAGAGAGAGAGAGAGAGAGAGAGGGGGGTGGGGGGAGACAGAAAGAGAGAGAGAGAGAGAGACAGAGAGGGGGGAGGGGGGGGAAGACAGAAAGAGAGAGAGAGAGAGAGAGCGAGAGAGAGAGAGAGAGAGAGAGAGAGAGAGAGAGAGAGAGGGAGACAGAGAGGGGGGAGGGGGGGGAAGACAGAAAGAGAGAGAGAGAGAGAGAGAGAGAGAGGGGGGTGGGGGGAGACAGAAAGAGAGAGAGAGAGAGAGAGAGAGAGAGAGAGAGGGGGGTGGGTGAGCCGTTGGCACACACACTAGAGAGGAAGGAATATGGTTGCAGGTTTTTATATTGTTTTTGGCGTGTTTTCACAGACAGAGAGACAAGGGCAAATGTGATGGCACAGGAGAATGAGTGCGGGGCAATGGGGGTAACACTATGCAGAACCTTTTATCTGCAAAATTTGCAGTTAGCCTCTTGCACATGAACATATTAATCACGATATGATACAGCAATGAGCCTCTACCCTCTATTATTTCATAACAACGTGCAGACACACTCTGGGGCGTGTGATTTTACTATTACTGAGCACACAGTCCTGGATGGAAGTCAAGGTAACCCCTAAGCCATAAGAGAAGGCGGTGGTGCGTCAGCCCCTGGGTACGGCACCACCGCTCCATCGCTGTGAGGCCGCAGCGCTCCTAACGGCCGCTGTGTTGATCCAGGTGACCCAGAGGCCCGGCGCCCACAAGATGAAATGCTTCTTCCGCATCAGCTTTGTCCCGAAGGACCCCCTGGAGCTGCTCAGGAGAGACGGCGTGGCGTTTGAGTACCTCTACGTGCAGGTGAATGCTCGCCGCGCCTTCGGTACACCTGAGGATCCACTCATGGAGAGACGCCGGAGCCCGGCCCGCTCCGACGACGTGCACTCGGTTTGGCACGAGTCACAAACACAAAAAAAGCACATTTGCAGAGAGTAAAAGGGATTAAGAGATCTAATCCCCTTTCCCTTCTGTCGCTCACTCATATACTGTACTACTTTCTCACTCGGTTTCTCTCTGTCTTTCTCTCTCTCTGTGTCTCGCTCTCTGCCGGTCTTCGTGTCGACCAGAGCTGCAATGACGTGGTGTTGGAGAGATTTGGGTCAGAGTTGAAATACGACACGGCCCTCCGGCTGGCCGGCCTGCAGATGTACATCCTCACTATCAACACCAAACAGTCTCAGAAGGTTTCCCTCAAGTACATCGAGTAAGGACGCCTCGTTACCACGCTGCCCTCACACCAGGGCTCACACTCTCCTCTAAAGATACAGAGAAAGAGATATCTTTCTTAAACATCCTCCTGTTGTCCTGGTGTCCCGTTGCTTTATTGGATGAGTTATTGCTGCAGGGTGATTTAATAGCACGTCAATGAATCCATGCAGCACCTCTGTGTGAATGGATTGATCAGTGGTCAGGAGCGATGACTTGGCTGTTTGTGTGGAGCAAGGCGAGCTAATCATTATGGATTCTGGCTGGACAGGAAGGAGTGGGGCCTGGCGTTGTTCCTGCCTCCTGCGGTGCTGTCCAGCATGAAGGAGAAGAACATTAAAAAGGCCCTGACTCACGTTCTCAAGACCAACCAGAACCTCGTGCCACCCGGTAAAAAGGTACAGTGGCTTCTGCACCTCCCTCCTTCTCTCCATCCCTCTCTCTTCTGTTCCCTCTCTCCCTCTCTCTCTCCCCCCTGACCCATCTGTGTCTCGCTCTCTATTCCTTTTTTTTTTGGTACCATTTCTTGACTACCACCTAGTGGAGTGCTCAGTCATTGCTTTTTTCTTCTTGGCTTCATGTCGTGAGAACACATCCTTCTTTCTTGCAGCTGACAGCGTTGCAAGCCAAGGTCCACTACCTGAAGTACCTCAGTGACCTGAGACTGTACGGCGGACGAGTCTTCAAATCCATCTTAGTGGCAAGTGCTGATTTTGTTCTTGGTGTCCACGTTCAGAGCCTGGATGTCAATACAGAACCATGTGGAGCGTTGATGCTGACTCTGTGTCTGCAGCAAGGGGAAAAGCACACGGAGGTGACCCTGCTGGTGGGCCCACGCTATGGCATCAGCCACGTCATCAACACCAAGACCAACCTCGTGGCTCTGCTGGCCGACTTCAGCCACGTGAACCGCATTGAGATGTACGCCGAGGATGAGAAGATGGTGCGGGTGGAGCTCCACGTTCTGGACGTGAAGGTGAACGGGACCTTCAGAGTCTGGTATGGGCTGGACTGGTACCCCAATCCAATCCAATCCACTTTATTTATATAGCACAATATAAGCAAACAAAAGGTTCCCAAAGTGCTGTACAGCAAGTTAGAAATACATTAAGACACCACAGAAGCACAGTAATAGGACAAAGTATTAAAATTGAAAAGAGATAAAAACTAAAATAAAAGTAAAAGAGATATAAAAAATAAAATAAATAAAATCTACTGCCCACATAACACATCTACATACCATCAACACGCTACCTGGAGTTAAAAGCCAGAGAAAAGAGGTGAGTTTGAGAACCCCAGCCCGGGTTAGGTGTTAAGAGTCCCCATGCAGCTGAAGAATGTATTCGCTTGTGTTATTGTGAGACACTTTGAGATAATTAGCTTTCTGTATGAAACATGGAAACAGATGCTCCCCCTGTTTCCTACACTCCCAGTTGATTCTGCAGCACTGCAGCACTTTATTCAGCTTTGAGCGGAAAGCTGCCAAAGCAGTCATTATCACCTCTTCCTGGCCCTCCATCCATTGGGTGCTCATTGGTGGTGGGCTTCTCTCCTCCACAGCCAATCACACTGTTGATGGAGTCTGTTGACGCCATGAACCTGGCCTGTCTGACCGCCGGCTACTACCGCCTACTGGTGGACTCCCGGCGCTCCATCTTCAACGTGGCCAAGAGCAGCGCGGAGAATGCAGAAGCGAGTACGTCTCTCATCTGGTCATCCCCGTCGTCCCCGTCCCGCAGCGTGAGACGGCAAGGCCTTTTTAACCCGCGTGGCTTCTTCTCGGCAGGTCACGAGGCGAGGGGGAAGCAGAACTACCGGGCCATCGAGTGGACCTACAGCACGCCCTACAAGGCCACGGAGGGCCGAGGCTGCGGCCCGCGGTGCGGCCCGGACTTCTCTGACCACCGCGAGTGCGACTACCACGGAGACCGCGGCCACCGCGACAGTGACATCGAGCCGGTGTACATCTCTGAGATCCAGCAGCCCCAGCACGGCGTGCACACGGCCCACAGGGTGGAGCGCTGCCGGACCCCGCTGCCCCAACCCTACCACGGCGCCCCCAGGCCCAAACCCCAGGACTCGGCCCCCCGCAGCGCCAAGGTGTCCTTCATCTTCGGGGACCCCCCCCTGGACAGCATTAACCCCCAGAACCTGGGCTACCACAGACTGATGGAGGAGCACGCGGAGGCGGCGGACCACCACAGCCCCGTGTACGGCCGCCTGGAGGAGGAGGAGTACAAGCTGATGGACGCCGCGGAGGACATTGGGGGCTACCGGTATGCGGGCAAAATCTTCGGCCCCAGCGAGTGCATCGAGGAGCCGCTGCTGCGCGACATCTGCTACGCCGAGACCCCCGACGACGGCGACGAAGACGACGACGTCAGCTGCGAGGAGGACGCCGCCATGAGCGACGCGGAGAAGCCCACCTTCCTCTCGCTGTCGGGGTCCGTGGACGACATCATCGACCTCACCTCCCTCCCCCCTCTGCCGGAGGGAGGCGACGAGGAGGACAGCGACGTGCTCCTGCACTCCCTCAACCTGGCCATCGCCGCGCCTCCTCCGGGGTTCAGGGACAGCTCGGACGAGGAGGAGCAGCAGCGAGGGGCCCGTCCCGGACCCCGCCAGGGGGCCCACGACGACATCCCCGTGTCCCTCATAGACGCGGTGCCGGCTGGGGGGCCGGGCCCCGGGCGGCCCCTGGACGCGGCGGTGGTCTCCACCCTGCGGGCGCTGGAGGAGCTGGCGGCGTCTGAGGAGCAGAGTCAGGCGCAGTCCGAGAGCAGCACAGGTTCTTCCTATACCATCGTCACCTTCATCCATTAAGCGTCGCTCACCGCTGGAGCCGTGACCGTCGATCTGTTGTTGCTGTTGTTGCTTCTTTCTTTTGGAATAAAACCCATTTTGTTCTATGTTTCCATTTGGTCTTTTGTTCCATTAGCATGTAATTTGTCATCATGACCATGTCATTTATTATTTATTATTATATGCACGGTATATTATTATTGTGTTGTGGTGTGTTCCTGTTCGTGGGATGTTTTGCTTATTTTCTCATTTGCACTCACGCTGTTTATTGTTCATCGTTTCCATCATTTTTCATTGTGAAAACATGTTGCTGTAAGTATTGACCCCCTCATTGACTAATGTATTAATGTATGATGATTTCCATGCTCCTGAAGCAAATCCTTCAGTTTCTCTTTTCATTATATAGACTTTCCATTTCACTATTTTAACATATCCAACATTTATTCAATGCCCCGAGATGAAGTTGTTTACAAGGTGTTTGTCTTTCTGTGGCACACAGGTGTGGACATTTCCCGAGCCTTTAGTCCCGAGTCCTCCTCCGATTCTGGGAACGAAACAAACTCCTCTGAGATGACGGAGAGCTCTGAGCTGGCCTCCGCTCAGAGACACTCCGAGAGCCACCTGAGAATGGTTCACATCGCCTCAGCCGAGGGGTACCACACCATGAGCGAGGAAAAAACTGAATTTAGTACACCTGTTGAGGGTGGAGCAGAAGACGTGGACTACAACTCCCAGGTGACCCAAGAGGAGGAAGAGGAGGCCAAGTCTTCAGCCGTCTCCTCCTCGCAGATCCTGCACTCGGACGGGGGCGAGATGGAACCAGAGACCATGGAGACCAAGTCACTCACTGACTACTTCTCCAAGATGCACGTGGGCTCGGTGATGAGCCGGCAGTCAGGGACGCCGAGGGACTCCGACGGCAGGACGGCGGGAGAGCCCTGCCGGTCCTCGGACGCCTCTCACGGCCATTTCAAAGAGCTCCACAAAGAGGAGCTTCCTCATCTTGTGGGGAAGTACAACGGCTTCACCGCCAGGGATTCTCATTACATGAATCAGCTGGACTTGGGCCGGACTCCCCTCAGGGAGAGGCAGCAGCAATGGCAGCGTGCGCCCGCAACCAAAATGTTGGAGAACCTGTCCGTCTCAGAATGTGCTGGAGACGCGCGGTCTCCCCACGCCAGCGGCCTGGTGGAACGCGGGGACGAGCGGGGCCAGCCGCTGAGCGCCCGGCCGCGGGGCCCCGCCGCCTGCCCCCGCGGGGACCACGGCGGCTCACGGGGCCCCGCCGCCTGCCCCCACGGGGATGACGGCGGCTCGCGGGGCGGCGAGCAGCACGGCACCAAGGCCGCGTCCGGCAGCGAGCACGACGGCGGGCGTCTCTATGACTACCACCTGAGTAAGCGCGTGTCGTCACTGCAGAGCGAGGGAGGCGTCTTCTCCCCGCAGAACTCGCAGTGTTCCTCCGTCGACGCCGGCTGCAGCACCGGCAGCAGCAGCTGCTGCGCCACGCCGGCGGACTCCCCGCGCTGCGCCGAGGGCACGCTGCCCCCCGAGGACAAAGTGTACGGAGCCCCGGGGCAGGGGAAGGCTGTGGACCCCCTGCTGAGGAAGATCCAGGCGGCCGAGCCCGGCTTCGGGACCCTGAGGGAGGGCAGCCATCGGGTGCCCAAGATAAAAGAAACCACAGGTAAAACTAGACTGAGGTTGTTTGCTTTTGTTTACGCATGTCTTCATAATAATTATTACAAGAAACTTGCACAACACTGCAGTTGCATTTTTGCTTTGGTTGTGTACAACGCTGCAGGGACAGAGATGGTGAAGTCTACGCTCACTTGTCCCTCACAGTGTCCACTTATAGAGATGCTTAACAGTTGTCTTTGTTTTCTACTACCCCTAGTGTAGCTTGCACACAACTGAAGCCGGATTGGGAAGAAGACCCCTCCTTAGCTCTCTGTAATGAGACAATTGAAGCCACCACCACCTCCACCGCCACGTCACCACCGCCATTAAAGAGTAGCACAGATTCAACTGGGTATTTACAGGGCCTGCATTCCTCCTCTACATTATCCCCATGTGAGCCTAGCACAGGCAGCCTCAGGAAACCACGGAGCGATGGCAAGTTGAGGAGAAGCTGGAGCAGCATGACACCCCCAGGAGTCAGGAGCCTCGATGCGCTGCTAGAGAAGACCAAAGCCACGTTCACAGGGAAGAGCGGCGGCCCAGACATCCCTCCTCCAGCGCTTCCAAAGCAACAGAGGAGATTCTCCGCCAAAACACTACCCAAGAGCTGGTCCCAGAAGTCCGTGGACTCGGTCCACTCTTCAGGCAGGAAGCTCCTGCGCGGGGCCTCTGGTCTGCTGCCCACGGCCGCCGTGCCGAGGCTGAAGTCGGGCGCGTGGCGCTGTCGCGCTCCCTTCAGCCACTGCTTTCTGAGCGACCACGTCAACAACGATGGAGATCCCGAGGACAGAACAGTCCCGTTCCCTTTCCCTCCATTGGCTGTGAGCCAGAAGCAACGGCAAATCACAAAGACCGTCACTGGTGAAGAACAAACAGCCTCCCTGAGGGCAGATCAGAGAGGCGGTCCACCCAGCGCGGCCCCCTCCGTGAATCAGGACATGAGTCTCAAAGCCAGGCTGGCACGCGTCAGCTCCATGATGGGTAAGACCTACAGTCTGCCCTCTGGGTTTGAAGGCGCCCGTAAGGATGCCCTAGAGATGATCAGTCTGGTGGGCTGGAGTCTCGGCCACGGGTCCGAGTGTGAATGGCGAGAGGCCGGTGAGGAGCGCAGGCACCCATGGGAGCATTCTGAAGCGCTGCAGGTGCAGGCCAAAGCCCTGAGCGGCGCCTGCAGCCAGATGGCCCGCGAGCACAGCAGTCCTGAGGAGTTACTGCTCACCCTGACGCAAAGCTTCCACACGCTCTGCTGTCTGACGCAGGCTTGCATGTCCCTGGTGGAAGGCCTGCGCGCCGAGTGGCAGCGGCATGAGGTGGTGGCCCGGGTGGATGAGGTCGTCATGAACTATGTGTGTCTGCTGCAGGCTGCCCAGGTGGCCTCAGGAGGCACCTGCAGTGAGCAGAGTGTGGATGCACTGACACGTCACTCTGCCGCCATGGCCGTCATCGTGGACAACCTGACGCTGTCATTGGAAACACTGACACACAAAGAACCGGTCGCTCTGTCTCTGTTTTGCTCAGAGTTTTGAGTTAAGCCATACATGCCATACAAGGGTTGAACCCACCGAATTCAACTGCGTCGATAGACTTTGCCTTGTGTATACAGTATTTTATTATGTAAAGTAAAAACAACTCTAATAATCATATTTAAACATTTAATAATAATATAAAGACCTCTATAAAGAATATAAAAAATTACCTATAGTACCTAATACCAATGCTAGAAGGGATTATTTTATCAATGACCTTTTGGGGCTTTCCATGTAGACAATTAAATATTTTATGTGTTCTTTAAATCAAAAAGCATTCGATCAAGTAAAATTATCGGGAGCTGTTGAGACAAATCATTGCAAACAATGTGCTTAAAAAATGTGATATTGTTGACTTTCCCGTTGATTTGATGAATACTTTGCACATTATCACAGAGTACTTTCCTTGTTTTGTCTGCACCCTCATTAAACATTTAAACTAAGAAAACACAAAAGAATCTTTATTTGGTTATCATTTCTTCTGTTGCATCGGATGGAAAAGCATTTGATGTTTTATTACATTTATTTATTTTCGCATTTAAATTGCACCATGAGAAACTGTCGTGAAAACAAACTCTGTTTGCAGTTCACCTCGGCCATGCTCAGTAACTCACTCTGTAAAGCTCCAGCTGAACGAATGCAGACACGACCAACCTATTTACACTCAGAAGGTACTTCCTAAAACACAACAACCTTTTCTCTGTTTAGTAATAATAAGGAAGTGACCTAACGATCGAGCGCTGCCGGAGACACCTGTTACTTTCACCGCGTGTTCACGCGTGTTGCCTCGCCACGCCGTGTCACAGTGCAGTTGCCTCCGCCACTCAGCGGCTCTGGCACGGTGAAGCGCGGTGTGAAGACCTCTCAGGAGCGATGGACGTGGTGAGTGTTTACCCCCGCACAACTTTTACACATGCCTGTTGATTTTGTGGTTGTGTATCACCAGGGTGGGGATTCATTGGTGGGAGTGTGCGTTTTTTGTTTTTGTTGTTGTGGATTTGAACAAGCCAGAACTGGCATGTATCGCAGCATGTCAGCAGCTGGTTCTTATTCTGTTGAACAATGTGTCTGATTTTGTGCAGCAGTTTCTTTTGAAGCTGAGATTCGTTGGAAAAAATCCTGTTGTTGTATCTCTGAACACCACCCCCCTCTACCCCATCATCCTCCTCCCCTTTCTTCCAGGAGAGAGGAGGTGTCGTCATACTGCTGTGTCTCACCCTGATCAGCCTGAGGCCTCTTGGTCTTGATGCGTCCTCGTCCACACGATGGTACCCCAAAACCCTCCCGTGTAACGTTAGCCTGGCCAGCAACGGCAGTGCGGTCCAGGTGGACTGCACCGAGCGGCGGCTCACATCCATCCCCAGCGGCATCCCGGGGAACACCACCAACATCACCCTCACCATCAACCACATCCCAGAGCTGAACAGCACCTCGTTCCACGGCCTGGAGAACCTCACTGAGATTGACATGCGGTGCAACTGTGTGCCCATGAAGATTGGCCCAAAGGATCGCGTGTGCACCAAGGGCCTGACCATCATGGAGGACGCATTCAGCAACCTGAAGAAGCTGAAGGCGCTGTACCTGGATGGCAATCAGCTTGGCGCCATACCTAAGGGCCTGCCTCCAAACCTCATCCTACTGAGTCTGGAAGTGAACCGCATCTTCTACATTTCTAAAGAAAACCTGTCGGAGATCACCAACGTGGAGATCATTTACCTGGGTCAGAACTGTTATTTCCGAAACCCATGCAACGTATCCTATAGCATAGAGGCTGGGGCGTTTCTACAGCTTAGCAATTTGACATTGTTATCTGTTAAGTCAAACAATTTGTCTTATATCCCTTCCATGTTGCCTCCAAGTTTGAAAGAGCTTTATCTCTATAACAACAATATTGAGAAAGTCACAGAAGAAGATTTCAAAAATTTAACTAATTTGAACATTTTGGATATCAGCGGTAACTGTCCGCGCTGTTACAACGCGCCATTCCCATGTGATCCCTGTGCAGACAACTCTCTTGCCGTACACAAAAATGCATTCCAAGCTTTGACCAAACTGAGCATACTGCGCATGCACAGTAACTCCCTGACAAAGGTGCTGCCAGAATGGTTTGAACATTTAGAACAGCTGAAGGTTCTTGACCTCTCGTCAAATTTTTTGGCAGGGGAAGTAGAGCACTTTCGCTTTCCGAAAGCCCTCTCCAACTTAGAAGAGCTGGATCTATCGTTCAACTATGAGCTTCAGAGATATCCCGACACTTTGAAACTGAACCCCACCTTCTCCTTACTCAAATCACTCAAAGTGCTCAGGCTTCGGGGCTTTGTATTCCAAACGCTGACCATAGAAGGCATCAAACCGCTGATGTCTTTACCCAACCTGGAGGTTTTAGATCTGGGCACAAACTTCATTAAAATTGCCAATCTCAGTGTTCTCATGGAGCTGAAAAGCTTTAAAATAATCAATCTGTCGGATAACAAAATATCTTCCCCATCGGAAGGCGCGGAGCTGTTTACGTCTGCTGCTGGACGTCAGGCCAAACACTGGTCGCCCATGTCTGGTGCTAAAAGTTTTGAAGATGAGGGCGTGAGAGAGATACATTATTTCAGGTATGATGAGTATGCACGTAGTTGCAAATACAAAGAGAAAGAGCTCGGGGTTTTCAACTCCTTCGTCAATAAACAGTGCAGTGATGCCGGCAAGACCTTGGACGTCAGCAGGAACAACATTTTTTTTCTCCATTCAAAATTTTTAAATCTTGGCGATCTGAAATGCCTCAATCTATCTGGAAATGCGATGAGCCAAAGTCTAAATGGCAGTGAATTCACTTATCTCACAAATTTAGAATATCTGGACTTCTCAGCCAACCGCCTGGACCTACTTCATCCCACTGCGTTTCAAGAGCTGAAAAGTCTCACCGTCCTAGACATAAGTAACAACAATCATTACTTTGAATCAGAGGGGTTGACCCACATGCTGAATTTCACTGCAAAACTAACCAAGCTTAGGACACTACTCATGAATCATAACAAGATTTCAACATCCACAAACACAGAGATGAGCAGTGACTCCCTGGAGAGACTGGAGTTCATAGACAACCGTTTAGATATGCTTTGGAGAGATGGAGATATGAGGTACATAAAATATTTCAAAAACCTGTTTAATCTACGTGTTCTTGACATCTCTGAGAACAACCTCAACTTCATTCCACGGGAGGTGCTCCATAACCTGCCAGAAGTACTCTCCGAACTGTATATGAGAGGGAATAAGCTGACGTCCTTTTACTGGGGAGATATATACAATCTGACGTCGCTGCAAATTATAGATCTGAGTGGGAACAGTCTCACGAAAGTTCCCATGGTGCTTTCCAACTGTACCAAATCCCTCAAAAGGCTGGTTTTAACAGGAAACCGTATAGCAAATCTCTCCCCAGATTTCCTGAAGGATGCATTCACCTTAAAATATCTGGATCTCAGTTTCAACCGACTTAAATACGTGGAACCATCAAGTCTCCCTGATAATATTGTGAATAATATGGACATCTTACTCCTACACAACAACATATTCACCTGCACCTGCAACGCCTCTTGGTTCATAGCGTGGCTCAACAGCACCAACGTGACAATCCCCCTGCTAGCCACAGACGTGACCTGCAGTTCCCCGGGGGCCCATCGGGATCACTTGGTCCTCACGGTGGACATGTTGGCCTGCCAGTACCACTACCTGTCCATTCTACTCTACATCCTGCTGACGTCCACGCTGCTCCTCTTCGTCACCCTGGCCATCTGCAGCCACCTCTTCTTGTGGGACGTCTGGTACATCTATCACTTTTGCGTGGCCAAGCTCAAAGGCTACGGCCGCCGGGCCTCGTCGCAGAGCTGCCCGTACGACGCCTTCGTGGTGTACGAGAAGAAGGACGTGGCGGTGAGCGAGTGGGTGCTGAATGAGCTGTGCGTTCAGCTGGAGGAGCGCGGGGACCGGCCCATCCGCCTGTGTCTGGAGGAGCGTGACTGGATCCCGGGCAGTCCTCTGGTGGACAACCTCTGCCAGAGCATCCACCAGAGCAAGAAGACGGTGTTTGTCCTCACCGACCACGACCTGAAGAGTGGGAACTTCAAGACGGCCTTCTACATGGCCCACCAGCGGCTGGTGGATGAGAGGAACGACGTCATCGTGCTGATCTTTCTGGACAAGGCGGTGAGAAACTCAAAGTACCTGAGACTCAGGAAGAGGCTGTACAGGCGCTCTGTCATGGAGTGGCCCACTAACCCCCAGGCTCAGCCGTACTTTTGGTTTGGCCTCAGAAGCGTGCTCTCTACAGAGAGCAACAAGCAGTACAGCAATCTGTTCAGGGAGACACTCTGAAGGAAGCATTACAGATTAAACACACATTAAAGGGAATACATCAAATCAGCTTTCACATTAGACATCTGGGAGGTTTCTCAAGTTCGCAGGGACAAAAAGATGATTCATCTGTGTGACATGTGAAAAGGGAAGTTAAAAAAAAAAGTGGACTTCCGCAATTGATGCTTGCTTCTATTTTAATGAAGCATTCTGCAGTCTGATTTAGTGTGTTCGCCCACAGGGGAATGTTCTGTTGTCTCTACGCTAGGAAGGGGAACATGATTTTACCTAAAGTGCTTTTGAATTGACGTTTACTGACTTTTTACTTTCTACAAATACAATCTTGCGGGTCCACCTCATGCACAATGGTGAGTTATTGAAACTTAATTTTTAAGATGATTATGCAATCACTTGATTTTTCATATTTTCTGTATTTTTTCATATTGTATTTCATATCTTCCAAAATACAATAACTTGTATTCTTGAATTAAAGTTAAACTTAATTGCTTGGTGAGTATTTGTCGTTCTGTCGTTGTATTTTTGATTATATTATGTTCATAATTTTATTAATATTGTGCTATACATGAGCAAAACTAAGGCATCTGTAATTCTCTTTAAACATTTGTTGTCCAAATACACCATATATATATATATATGTCTGTGTGTGTGTGTGTGTGTGTGTGTGTGTATGTAGCCTATATGTGTGTAACCCGTAGAGTATTTTTTAAGGAAATGATGAGATAGGCCTACATTTCTCTAAATGAATCGTTATTCTGTTGTATGTCATCTACAGAACAGCCCCATCTGCTGGACGTACCTTGTAGGCCGACTAGTCTTTCTGTTCTTGCATCAAGGGATTCCTGCTGCCATGGTCCAACCCAGTACGAATTGGATGTCACGACAGTTTCCATGTACTGTCCAAGTCTATCGAAATAGCTTGGTATTTGACTGTCAAGAAAGAAAACTTAAAAGTGTACCTGATGGGATAACCAGCAATGCCACTATACTTAATATGTCAAGAAACAATATTCAGAATATAACAAAGGACGCCCTCTCTCATCTGCAAGATCTTGTTGAACTTGAGCTATATCAGGCAAAATATGTGGGGCTGGAGGACAACGACATTCATATAGATGCTTTCAAAAGTCTAACAAAGCTGCAAGTATTGAATTTAGGCAACAATCGTTTGACGTATGTCCCCAGAAATCTTCCTCTCGGTCTGACAACGATTGACCTAAGACTGAACAGAATTGTGGTTCTCAATGACAATAGCTTTTCTGGTATCACAAATGTGACATCTCTGTACTTGTTCGAAAACTGCTTTTTTAGCAATAATTGCTCAAAGCCAATGGCTATTTCAGATAAGAGTTTAACAGTTTTTACCAAGCTGCAGCTTCTGGATCTGTCCTCTAACAATTTAACTTGTGTTCCAAAGGGACTGCCGCCCACACTAACAAGCCTAGCGCTTGCCAAAAACCAAATACAATACATTTTCAAAGATGACTTTAAAGGACTCAGTCATTTAGAATCACTGACCTTACTTGGAAACTGCCAAAGATGTGAAAATGCTCCACATCCCTGTGTACCTTGCCCTAATTCCTCTCTTGGAATCCATCCTAACGCATTTACTGACCTTAAACGACTAAAAAAGTTATACTTATCAGGCAATTCCCTCACAGAACTTAAGGATTCTTGGTTTGAAAATCTCAGAAACCTTACGCTCCTCTCCCTGTCATTCAATGTTTTACATTATGCCATACAGGGTGAGCTGAATTGGTTCAGTCGTGTTCCAAAATTACAACAGTTAGATTTATCATTCAATTTTGCACTTAAAGTCTACCCTCAGACCATTAAGCTGTCAAACAATTTTTCGTCACTTAAGTCACTTAACGTGTTGCATTTGGTTGGTTTAGTTTTCAAAGAAATTAAATCAGATTCTTTCAAACCTCTTGTTTCGCTCAAACACCTTAGTCTTCTAAATTTAGGGACTAACTTTATTGTTGGCACTTATTCCAATTTTTCCGAAGAATTCCGTCACTTGAATCTACTTCTGACAGAGAACAGACTGTATCCCACTGAAGGGAGTAAACCTGTTCCACCTGGCTGGAAGGAAAGTGCTAAAGCCAACTTGATCTCTTTACCCCACCTGATGGCAGAACATGCGGTGCCTCGTGAAAAGCTATACAAGCCAGAGTGTGAAAGGGAAGGTCGTATTTTAAGTCTTAGCTCAAATAATCTGTTCTACATTACTCCACAGCAATTTGAAGGCTATGATAAGATTGCATGCCTTAACCTTTCAAGGAATGGGTTTTCATCTGCATTGAATGGGACAGAATTCTCGTTGTTGCCTGATCTGACATATCTGGATCTGTCATTTAATAAGATTGACCTTGCCTATGGCAATGCATTCAAAGAATTACAGAAGCTAAAGGTATTGGATATTAGTTACAATGAACACTACTTTAAAGCATATGGGGTCTCAATTAATTTAAGTTTCTTAAGAAATCTGCCTGTTCTTCGAGTATTAAATATGAGCAATAATTATATTCGTGCTTTGACTACCAAACGCTTGCAGAGTGACTCATTAAACGAGCTTGGATTTGCAAACAACGAGCTGGGAAAGCTTTGGAATGACAACTCGTATGCGAATCTGTTTACTGAGCTCACTAATTTGACAATACTAGACATATCTTCCAACAGCATCCAGGCAATTATGTATGACTCTTTACCACGTAAGCTCAGAACCCTGCTCATTAATCACAACAACCTCCATTATTTTGATTGGACTAAACTACAAAATTTCAGCGAACTCCAGACCCTAGATCTAAGTTATAATGATTTAACTGTTGTACAAAGTATTACCTCCTCTTCTTTATCACTACTCAATCTGTCTCATAATTACATTGCCGAACTCTCCGATGGATTTTTAAAGGTTGCCACAAGCCTCACAACCCTCTCCCTGGACCACAACAAGCTGACTGTTGTCAACCAGACCACCTTCTCACCAAACCCTGACAACTACCTTCAAACTTTGTATTTACACACCAATCCTTTTCAATGCTTATGTGAAGCACTGTACTTCATTCAGTGGATTGAAGGCAACAATGTCACAATCCCAAACCTGACAACGGATGTGTATTGCTACATATCATATGGCAACGCTCAAGTGATGATTTTCTTTGAATTTAACCAGTGTGGAATCGACGCTCTGGCTTTGCCGCTCTTCATCCTCACAAGTACTTTCATCATTGTCGCCACGGCGATAGCAACAGTAGCGCACATGTTCTACTGGGACGTCTCGTACGTCCTGCACTACCTGAAGGCCAAATGGAAGGGCTACCGCTCTCCAGCCTTGCCGGACGACGAGTACGATGTCTTCGTGACCTACGACACCCGAGACCCCCGGGTCTCGGAGTGGGTGCTGGAGACGCTGAGGGTGAAGCTGGAGGAGGAGTGTGAGGAGGGGTTGCCCCTGTGTCTGGAGGAGAGGGACTGGCCCCTCGGGACGCCGCTGGTCGACAACCTCACCCGGAGCATCCGCCACAGCCGCAAGACCCTGTTCGTGCTGACCAAAGCCTACGCCGAGACTGGGGTGTTCCGCCTGGCCATGTACTTGGCCCACCAGCGGCTGCTGGACGAGAACCGCGACGTGATCGTGGTGCTGATGTTGGAGCCCGTGCTGCAGCACTCTCACTTCCTGCGTCTGAGGAGGAGACTGTGCGGGGAGAGTGTAGTGGAGTGGCCCAGGACTGCAGCCGCCGAGCCCTGGTTCTGGCAGAACCTCAGGAATGTAGTGACAGTGGACAACCAGTGGATGTACTCCAGCACTTACTCCAAATATTTCACAAGCAGAGGGGACAGAGACTGACGCTCCTGCTGTTTGCAGGGCAAATTGGTTTGCTCAGCTTGGACTCTTTTTTTTTATTTTACTTTTTTTTCTTCTAAGTCTTTTCATTTCATGTCTCATTTCCTTCATGTTAACATACTTCAATTTGGTTGTTGTTGTAGGCTTTATCACTATGTATCTTTGTTGAGTGATGCTGTTGAACTTACTGTTGATCTTCTTCATGCGTTCAATGCCATAATAATGTGTGTTCATAATAAACAACTTAATACTTCTAGTTGTTGGTGTTGTTAGGCTCTGTTTTGTTCTGTGACATTCATTTTGAAAGGCTAGGCTGACTGAACCGTCGTCATTTCGGAAAGGGGCGTGGACTCTTGGCATGACGTCACATTGTGATTTGCATTATGGGGGTATTTATAGGGCGCAGCGGCTCTTAGCACTGCATCCTGCGACCAACATCCAGCACTCTGCAGCAGCACTCCTTCGGTAAGCTCGTTCAGTTGCGTTTGTTCAGAATTAACTGAAGAGAAGCCTGTTTCAGAACAGTAGTTCGTGACTTACTGGCACTAAGACTTCGACTGAGAGGTTTTCATTTTTGATAATTCCACAACCGTTTGTGAGCTGAGACATGCGCGTATTTCCCCGAACTGGTCTGTTAGTTGTTCATTGTGCTGTCCAGCATGCTACTCTGGTTTATTTGATAAAATAAGTATGGTGTTTGGTCACAGAGGTCACACTGGTTCGTACTGCATCTTGACCTGTTGAGCAGGGCGGTAGTGACTTGCGTAAGTGGAGGAAATGCGTTCAGATGTTTCTTCATTGAGTTTCGCAGACGCTACGAATACTGTGTTGGCTTTGACGTGCATTCTTCCTCGGGGCTGGGTGGTGAATTAATGTAACCTTTTACGCTTAATATCTAGAAAACTCGCAAATATGGGAGACAAACCAGACCTGGAAGAAGTCACTAAATTCGACAAGACGAAGCTGAAAAAGACCGAAACGGCGGAGAAGAACCCTCTGCCCACCAAAGAAAGTAAGTTCCGTGCACCAAGTTTCGGAGAGTGATTGTGTTGGACGTTTTTGCTCGAACCCATCTCATTTGGTCTGGTTGTATCTTTGCAGCTATTGAGCAGGAGAAGAGTGCATGAGGGGCCCATCCACCAAACCCCGCTGTACATTCTGCACTGATGACCCGCGGCACACCCTGGACTTCACTGGCTTGTTTTTTTGTTTTTTTTACAATGGGGCGAAAGAAACTGATTCCTCTTGGAATCCGCAACTGATGTGCTCATGCGTTGTTTGCTTAGTCTGACCGTCCAGCTCAGCCCAGCGAACTCATGCTTCCAATTCGCCATGAAACATCAACGTGTGGATGCAGAATCTTGTGCATTTCTTTTTTTTCTTTTTTTTTTTTTTGAAAAATAAAATGTAAAAATAATTTTTGCTTTGTGTTTTTTGTTTGTTTGGCCATATGATGACCTGGTTAGTTTAGAACTGCTAGGTGAGGTTACCTGCCCTATGGTTTGGTTTTATTTAATTTTGAGTAAGACTGCGGTGTTGAATACTTCAGGCGAGTGCAGGCAGAGGTTGAGCATGTGGTGGGTGGGGACACTAATTGCGGAACCTGATTAAGCTGACTGGGTGGTGGTAACTTTGGCGCAGAGCTCCACCCAAGTGTTTGTGGTGACAAAATGGCTGCAGTGAAACCAGACGAGAGGGACTGCTCACTCCAGTCATATGGTTCCTCCAGGGCTAAGACCTTTAACTTTGAACCAGGTGTGGCTTTTTTTTTTTTTTTTTTTTCTTGAGCCCCCGAGCTGTGTTCTGAAGGAGCTGGACTCCGCCCTGACCTCTTACCTCTTTAAGAGACGCTTGTCTCCAAAGCAACATAGGGATTTCTTTCCGCATGTCGTTAAGGGGAGAGTATGGTGTTGTGCGTCTTGTCCAAGGACACCTGCAGGTGCTCTGTAAACATCGGATATCGAACCCAGAACATTTCCAATGCTAGGCCCTTCTGTCTCGTAGTCACACGGACATGAACGCAGCAATATACACGGCTCACTGGGGGATAGTTGACCCCTCTCCCCGAAAATGTAGCCGCTCCTTACAAGGTCATTGTACCGATCAATAACTGATCACAGGCCATACTTTAGCACAGCATTCCTGTAACGGCACAGTCTGAGAACAGCGGCCCTTGAACAGGAAGCGCTGGGGCTGAGGGCAGATCACTTCCCCTCAGTTATTTTTACTGTGCTCAGTAGCAGAGGAAGCTAGCCTGGAGTGTGGTGAAACAACGTCTTTGTCTGTTGCTTTAGAGGCGTGCTGCTCGTACTTCTGGTTTTCTCAGCAGAAGTTGAGGGCTTTGATTGTTTCGAATATTTCGGCTCTTGGTGTTATTGAAAGTAAAAAAAGATGTTCATGACAAATGCTGATGTTTCTAGTTGCAACCCACAAAAGAAGACGGGATCAATTACTATAGTTTTCTGATATGTAGGTTAAAACTATAAAATGGAAGGGCAAACATTGATATACATTCACGCACACCCATGTATATTCTCAGATACATGAACGTACATGCATACAAAAATACATAGGCCTGTTATATATGAGCATGAGGTAAGATAAGGGTTATTGTCATTTGTGCACAATGTATGTCATGAAAAATATCTGTCAAATCAAAAATCCGTTCCCAATCTCTTTTCTGAGAAAGATTTTGGCATTCTGTTTCACCCTGAGTTTGAAGGACAACCAAATACTGTAGATGACTGCTGAAGGAGGGATTGTGATGTAAGACTCGTGAGGTCCCACAGTAGCTGCTCCCCACTGACCTGGCGAGGCAGCTGCACACTCACCCATCCTCACCGATGTATCACAAGAGGCGTGCAAGGACACAAAGACATACATTCTGTGTGTGTGTGTGTCTATATATGTGCTTTCAATGTTAAGTTCTTTCTTCCAATTAGAATCCTTCTCAAATCTAAGGTTCAAACACACACACACACACACACACACACACACACACACACACACACACACACACAGATATTGATGGAACAGGTATTCTGACTGGCTGTCTTCCACACATGCTGTCTGGCTGAATCAGGCGGCGGTGTAGAGTACACCAGATGCAGCACAACTGCAAACGCAAGTATGTGAGTTTGTGAAGCCGCTGCGCGCACAGGAAGCCATGAAGTGTGAGGTTCTAGCGTGGACACGTGGGAGGGCGGCGAGTGGGGGAGGCGAGAGGGGGAGGCGTGCGGGGGAGGTTCACAAGTCTCTGCGTAACATCACAGCATCAGAGCGATGGAGACCACGACGCAGATGTGACACAGGTACACAGGAAGGAAGGAGTCCGGGGCGACCCCTTGCTATTGTTCAACACGTCGACACACAGACGCTCCCACCACCAGGTTGAGCGTGAACATCTTGAGCAGGAGGCAGGAGCAGAGCAGCGCTGTGTGTGGGGGATGTGTGCTCATGGGCGTGCCTGCACTACGTGTGTGCAGGGAGAGACCAGCACTGCTGTCACGTACTTCTGTCAGCAACACTCCTGCTGCTGCTCGCCCTACAGCAGGGGCCTCAGAGGGCCTGCATGCAAACAGCAGAGACACACACACACACAGAGGGCTTCATTTGAGCCGGAACACGCCGGAACATGTTCCGCCACCTCTGACTTTGGATCCAGAACCCTTTTTTATTGGATCCGCCACCTCCCGTGTCACTACGAAAAAGGAATCGGCAAAATGAAAAAGTAAATGCACCGATGCACGGGTTTTGCGCAAGTTCATGCAGTTTTGCGCAAGTTTAAAATGGCTCCGCGTAACTTGTCAGCTGTGATCAAATGCCTTTGATCGTTTTGTCCTCAAATACGATATTCAAAATCCCAATAACCCCCCGCCCCCTGCTGTGGCTTCCATAGCCCACCCAAAAGTCAGAATATAACCTTAAGATAAGATAAGAGAAGATATTCCTTTATTAATCCCCCTTAGGAGAAATTCACATTGACCAGCAGTACAAGGGGATAGAGGAGTGCAATAGAAGACCTGCGTATAGACAATAAACACTAAAAGATAAATAGATTTACCTAAATTAAGATAAAATTATATGCAAGCTCTTAGAATCAGGTCAGATGAAAAAATGAAAACCTATATGGTAGTCATATAGGTTTTGAACAGTGCAGTTGGTGGGTGGACATACATAGTAGTCATTATTGAGATGAACAGTGCAATTAGTAGATGAAGATGCACAGTGCAATTGGTAACTGGTCCTGCTGAGGTGTAGATATAAAAAAAATAAAAATAGATGTGCAGATGAATTGGGCAAAATGGATATGCAAGTGTGCAAAATGTGCAAATTACAAAATACAAAATGTGCAAATATACAGAGGTTGTAAGTAAGACATGTGAGAAGACATAAGTAACAGCGGCCTAGGAAAACAGTCCTGAGGTGTGGGGTGTGGTGTTCAGTCCACTATCTGGAGGTGTTGGGGCTATGGAGACGTTGGGAGCGGGTGGTTGAGGTGTTGTAGAGTCTGATAGCTGATGGGACGAAAGAGCCCCCCAAGCGCCTTGAGGCACGTGACTGAGTGAGCCTGTGGCTGAACGTGCTCCTGAGTTGCCTCAGCTCGGCATAGAGAGGGTGAGAGGGGTTGTCCAGGATCGCCTTCCCCCTCATCCTCCTCTCTGCCACCGCCTCCACACAGTCCAGCTTCATCCCCACCACAGAGCTCACCTTCCTCATCAGCTTATTCAGCTTGCTGGCACCTCCGCTCCCAATGCCTCCTCCCCAGCACACAACAGCGAAGAAGGTGACACTGGCTACCACAGACTGGTAGAGCATCCGTAGCAGCCTAGTGCACACATTGAAGGATCTGAGCCTCCTCAGGAAGAACAGCCTACTCTGTCCCTTCCTGTAGAGGGCCTCAGTATTGTCCGACCAGTCCAGTTTATTGTTCAGGTGCACCCCAAGAAACTTGCAGGTATCCACCATCTCCACCTCCTCCCCATTTATGGAAACCGGTCATGGGGGGGGGATCATTCTGCGCCAGAAGTCCACCACCAGCTCTTTGGTTTTCCCGGTGTTGAGCTGAAGGTGGTTCCCTTCACACCATCCCAAAAAGTTATTCACTAGTTCCCTGTACTCCTCCTCCCTGTTGTCTGTGATGCATCCAACAATGGAGGAGTCGTCAGAGAACTTCTGCAGGTGGCATGTTCGGGAGTTGTAGCAGAAATCCGAGGTGTAGAGGGTGAACAAGAATGGTGAAAGTACAGTTCCCTGGGGTGTGCCGGTGTTGCTTGTCACCCTGTCCGACAAGCAGTGTCGCAGCCTGACATACTGCGGCCTGTCCATGAGGTAGTTTGTAATCTATGCCACCATGTCAGGATCCACCTGCATCACCAGGAGCTTCTCAGCCAGGCGGCCTGGCTGGACGGTGTCGAAAGCACTGGAGAAGTCGAAGAACATGATCCTCACCATACTCTGCAGCCTCTCCAGGTGTGTATAAGCTCTGTGAAGCAGGTAGATGATGGCATCCTCCACGCCAAGTGGGTCTGGTACGCAAACTGCAGAGGGTCCAGGTAGTCACGCACCATGGGCCTGAGGTGATCCAGAACCAACCTCTCAAAGGTCTTCATGACGTGTGACGTTAGAGCCACAGGTCTGAAGTCCGCTGGAGCGTTGGGACGACCCTTCTTAAAGACAGGGACTACGCAGGATGTCTTCCATAGTGTTGGCACCTTTTTCAGCCTCAGGGAGAGGCCGAAAAGATGCGTGAACACTCCTGCCAGCTGCTTCGCACAGATCTTGAGCACCCTCAGGCTGATGTCCTCGGGTCCTCTGGCCTTGTTCGACCTGATCCTTGTGAGCTGCCGTCTCACGTGGCTGGTGGTTGAGCTTGATGGTTGGGGTTGTTATTGCTGGGGTCGCAGGAATAGTAGGAGGTGTGGTGAGGGGATGACTGTCCTCTGGGGGAGGGTGGTGCTGGGAGGGGAGGTGCAAGAGCTGCCATGCCCGGGTCTAGTGGTACAGCAGGGAGATGAGTAGAGCAGGAGGGGGGAGGGGGTGTTGATCTGGCCCCAGTTGGTGTGTCAAATCTTTAAAAAAAAAAAAAGGTTTAACTCGTCGGCCCATTCCTTTGTCCCCTCCTGAGATCCTACGGCAGTTTTCATGCCGGTGATGGTTCTCACCCCTGCCCACACCTCTCGGGAGTTGTTCTGCTGCAGCTTCCCCTCTATCCTGCTTTTGTAGCAGTCCTTAGCCCTCCTCAGTTCCCTCCTCAGCTCTCTTTGTATCTCCCTCTGTGTGTCCTCATTGTCTCCTGCCATGAAGGCTCTCCTCTTACGGTTCAACAGGACTTTGATGTCCCTGTTGATCCAGGGTTTGCTGTTGGGGAAGCAGCGGACCTTCTTGTTAGGGACAACACTCTCCTCACAGAACTTTATATAGTCTGTGACGCATTGAGTGAGACCCTCAATATCCTCACCGTAGTCTTCCTGAAAGTCTTCCTTAGGTTATAGATATGTTGTATTTTTTTTGCTCCATTACCTCTGACCCCCGAACTGAGACCACGTTTACACATAGGGTATTCTGGAAAACGGCTATTTTCTCCTCCTCGTTTGTGAAAATAACTGTGTTTACACCAATGATAAAAACAGCCGGTGAAGGGTGTCACGAACACTTCGAGCAAACAGGTGGCCAATCAGAAATGCCAAACGAACGACTCAAAAACGACAGACCAACGTGTCACAATGCAAAAACGCCGGTTTCCCTATTTACATGCAACCGCGAAACCGGAGTTTTCCAAAATCTCCACTTTGCCCAGAGTTTTCTCTGATGAAAACGGGGTTTTCGTGTAAATGAGAGGCCAAACCGCATGGAAATATCTGCGTTTTCCCATCGTGTAAACGGGGCCTTAGCCTCCGGATCCCCCCCCCCCAGGTTCCGGGACCTCCCACTTTACAAATGAAGCGCTGCACACACACACACACACCTGGGCACACACACACACACACACACACACACCTGGGCACACACACCTGGGCCCCGGCGGCTCACCACTCTGTTTCACAGTCTTCGATTCAGATCACATCATGCTCAAACTCATTCTTTCTTTTTATTTTCATTGGTTTCGCCCCGTAAAACCCTTGACCCTAAAAATGACTAATTGAAATTGGTCAAGAAATGTAAATGTTATAGTGCTTTTTATCCATTAATACCGCAGCTGGCCCGTTCCCTTGGTTTGGTTTACAGGCCAGTCTTGCCCTCTCCAATATGGCAGCCGCGTTGACGTCACCAGTGCAAAGGACAATGCATACGTGTCTATGGGACTGACACTCATTGAAAACGTAAACGTGAATAGTCTCTCAGGTCTTCCACCTGATCGTCCAGTGCCCAAACCACTTCTTCCATTTTCAACTACAATAACAACTAATGAAGAATTGTTTACATCTCCTATTTGCGTATGCTAGCATGTGACAACACACACACATTCAACTCCAGTAAAAGCACATTCCCTGCACTCCACGCCTATATGGCGTACAACAAAACGTTGTTTCGGTTGAGTAAGGAGGGAGTGCCCTACAGCACAGTGTGCGAGAGGAAGTGGTTTGCAGCAGGTTTCACGCTGTGCAAGGCAACAATTACACATCTGGGATTGGATTTATGCTTGTTTAGCAGATGCTGTCATTCAAAGCAACTCAAAGTGAATGTAGACTCCCCTAAGCAGCAGGTAAGGGGATCTTGTTTAGAGATGCCTACAGGTAGACTGTGTGCAGAACCTTACGGCTGGGGGTCAAACACCTGAAAGAGTATCCTGCCCAATTCCTACAAAACATCTGCCTGGTGCCTCCTATTATGAAGTCCTCACATAGCCTGACCGTATTGGCTTGGCTTATTAAAAGGGTAAAGGGGCATTTAGCAGACGCTTTGGTCCAAAGCGACTTACAATCAGTACATTTGTGGGGTTCGACATGTGGACAGTTGGAGGAGGAGGGGGATCAAGGGCATCGAACTGCCGACCCTACGGTTAGGGGACGAGCCGCTCTGTCCACCCCCATTATTAAGCCAGTAGATCAGCTTGTAGGAACACCCTGAGGACAGACTCACACACGCAGAGCCTCCTTGCAAGCCGTCACTGTGCTGCAGTTCCTTGAATAGTGGATGTGAAGCATGTCAATGACCCGTTGTCCCTGGGATGATGGACACGAGGGGCTTGGATCTCCTCCCTTGACCTCAGGGCTCCACTGCCAGGAGTGCAGCAGTCTTCATGACACACAGCAAGATGGAGGCCTGGGTCCAGGACTGTGCCTCTCTGTCTGAATGGGACGAGGGGCTGTGTGGGGAGCAGAGGGGGGGGGTATGTGTGTATGTGTGTGTGTGTGCGTGTATGTTTGTGTGTTTGTGCGTGTGTGTGCGCATACACATGCATGTGTGTGTTCACGTGTGTGTGTGTGTGTGTGTGTGTGTGTGTGTGCGAGTGTGTGCGTGCAAGTGTGTGTGCATGTGTGTGTTTGTGTGTGTGTATGTTTGTGCGTGTTTGTGTGTGTGTGTGTGTGTGTGTGTGTGTGTGTTTGTGTGTGTGTATGTTTGTGCGTGTTTGTGTGTGTGTGTGTGTGTGTGTGTATGTGGGTGTGTGTTGTGCTTCGCTGAGAGACATGAAACTGTAACTTCCGCCATTCTGCTATTTCTGACTTGGTTTTCTGTTCTCTTTGTCTGTCGTACTTCCTTCACATGGCGTGCGCTCGCAGTCAACAGAAACTCATGTGGGTGTTTGCTCTGGCTTCAGTTACGTGGTGCAAGATTCAAGCCATTGTGCATCAACAAGAGGTAAGTGAATAACGAGTGTCCCTACCCACTGCCCCGTTTACAAAGAATGTAGGTTTTACAAGACCCCCAGGTGTGAATCAGGTTAACCAGAATAGGTTTAGAACAGGTTTTAAACCATTCCAGGAATCTATTCACATTGTCAGACTGAAGGTATCTTGGTACATAGTCTTGTGTCTTCAACGTGTAATCATCTCCACCAAAACAACAAATGCTCAACAGAAGAAGTCGCCACATATTTTGTCAAATCTGGATTCCAAACCTTCCTGTGTTTTGGGTTCACGTTGTCGGCCACAGGGTTTCTCAGCTTTCAGCACTCTGAGATATCATCAGATATCAGATGATCACCAGAAGGCTTAGCACCAGCAGTGAGAGCTGCAGTATGCATGAACATGATGGTTACATCATATGGCTTCTCCTTCTCTTACCAACACCTGGGGTTTGTAGTTCAGCAGTGGAACCCCCGTGCTTAGGGGTCCCCCAGATGAGAGGAACAAAGGGCCCAGGTTGACCTCTGACCCCTGAGGATCACCTAGTTAAAAGGTGACTCAAGGTCAGAGATACAAAGACAGCCGATGTAATTTATGAGAATCTTCAAACCTATTCACAACAGCATAACTTGCTGGTCTCAGTGAGGTTGGCAGCGTGTTCCATATTGTGCACTTTGATGATAGCAGTGTGACGAAAGCAAAACGTCATGCGGATTTGACATGATACTGATCCGTTTAGGGCTAGCATGTGCCAGCCACAATGAGACACGCTAAGCCCATTGTCACGGATCACCAAAGTGAATCGTAATTCAATTCAAATGCAGAATTGCTTGAATGCCCACGCACTGTAAAATGATTTGTGCAGAATTCATGGACATCGGGTTGCCTTCGCTTCATCCTGGGGGCACAACTTGAAATGTCCTCATTTAATGATGACACCTCATGAAGGCCCTGGTGGCCCAGGGGTAACAGAGTGTGTGGAAGCACCCCGAATGTTTGGAAGACTGACTCGTCTTCTCGTAACAGTGAACTGTGAACCGTGAACTGTGAACAGGGAACAGGGAACAGGGAATAGGGAACAGGAAAGGGGAAACCCTGTTTTGCGTAATCAAGGCATCAGGTGTGCCCTGAAGATCTAATGGCAAAAGACGATGCTAACATAGCGAGACATAACTCCAGCTATAAAGGAGAACAAGATTACTTGTTACTTGATATATAGATGTATATAGTCATGTTTAAGTGCCAACACGCTCCTGTAGAACTGCAGTGCTAATGCAAACTATTGAAAAAGCGTTCGGTTTCTCAAGAGTTGCACTTTAGTTCTGCAGAAGTACAAGAATAGTTGTGGGAACTTCTCCTTGAACTGATTACCCTGAATGGAGTGGTGGCTGGCCAGGGAACAAGCTGCGCCTCAAACTCACACAGGAAAGGCTCAGTGCTGTCCAAACCTGCTATGCCTGCGTTCACTAAAAACCCATATATAACAAATGGACGGCAGGATATTGACACTGTGAGATAGAGATAGAGGAAGAGAGAGAGAGAGGCAGTGTGTATATGTGTCTGCCCCTCTCCCTCGCCTCTCCCTTCAGACTCCCCCAGTCGTGCTCGGGCCTGTTTACTGTGTTACTACGTTCTTCAGCCCATCTCACGGGGCCTGTGTGGTCACGCTGCCCAAGGCGGGAGCACCTCCCCAGAGAGCACCTGGAACGAGCTTCTCCCACTAGCTACACACCCACCGCATCACAGCATTCCACGTTAAAAGTATGTGTGTGTGTGTGTCACCGTGTGTTTGGGTGTGCTTGTGTGTGAAGTTGTGGGTGTGTGTGTGCGTGTGACTATGTGTGTGTGTGTGTGTGTGTGTGTGTGTGTGTGTGTGTGTGTGTGTCTGTGTGTGTGTGTGTGTTTGTTTGAGGCACACATGAGATTTGACAAAGTAAGTTTAGCTAACAGTCCAGCCTGAGACGTTTCTCATTTGTCATTTTTTATCACACGTCTTTGATGAGAGGTGAGAGACAAGACAGAATTTGCCGGCAGATTCAGAACCATTCTCAAACACGTTGCAGAGGTTTTACTCCATGAGATGAGATGAGATGAATTCCATAACATCCGAAATATTGAACTAATATTTGTGTAGTTCTATGGAAACTCAGCCCAGTGTTGTCCGTGCTCCACCAAAATGATTTGGGATGGAAGTTCTCAGAGGTCTGAGCTCTCAGTGGTGAGCTGGGGTTCTTTGACCTTAGTTCACGTTCCCAGGGAGATGGGCTTCAAGTTGAATCACTAAGGCATTAGGCATGTAGCTGCAGCATCATGGACTTAGTGGTTTGATGCTAGGTGTTTAAATAGAAACAGACCTTGCAGATTAATAAGAAGAAGATTACCCCAAGAAAATGAAGAGGACATTTACCAAAAATCATAATCACAAGGATGTTTTAGACACAATCTGATCAAAGTTCTATTAGATATCCACAAGTGTGTGTTGTTTATTTAAAACAGCAGTAATATTTACACTCACACAAATCATACAACATTCATATCCTATCACAAAATATCATATCTAAAAGTGGTTTCACTGACCCAGGCCCGAGGTGCCTGAGATCCTCTGATGAAGCCCACAGCTTCATCAGCACCGCCGTGTGAAGTGCATCGCGCCTGTCATCTCTGGACTCTGGGCAGGATGTGGTTGGCCTGCGCATGACTCTCAAAATGACTCCCACACAGCCTTGCCTTATATAGTCAAAGACTGACTCTGTGAGGGCCGCGGTGAGAGCAGTGAAACAAAGGCCACAGCGTTCAGCTCTGTACAGACACTGTTCTCCTGCTGACCTCAGTGAGGGTCACATTCTAGTTGTGTCGTTGTGAAGCTTGCAACTTCAATGTTTACTGAACGCAATCTGCAAAACTGAAAACTGCA
Organism: Urophycis tenuis; assembly: GCA_036785325.1. Classification (NCBI taxonomy): domain Eukaryota; kingdom Metazoa; phylum Chordata; class Actinopteri; order Gadiformes; family Phycidae; genus Urophycis; species Urophycis tenuis. The sequence goes on along the minus strand of JAXIVH010000010.1, from coordinate 2,106,526 downwards.
AATAGAGAAGTAAATATCGATGCCAGGAAGTTGGCAGACATACTTCCTGAATTGTCGAAATTACATGAATTTTCTTTTTTTTTTAAGGGCTGCTGTTCCTGTATTTGTTTACAGAAATAGAAAACATACATAGAAGAGGACAGGACAAAGCTTAAAGCTTTCATTGAACCATTGAGCCTTGAAGCGTATTTTCACATATTTAACATCTCAACGTTCAACATTTTAAAAAAGTGTGTACAGAAATGTAATTTATACATTTCAACTGCTAAATGTTAATCGCCTTTAAACAACTTTGAAATCAAAATGTTCAACTTCACAAATAAATATAATTAATGGAATGAAGATGAATCTATTTTAATGAACGAAGTGCGTGATAAACATTCAGCATTGGTCCATTCCAGAATCATTGATCATGTCTCCCCCATGTGGACGAAAACGGAACCGCCGAACAATACCATTTGATTGGGATCACCTGAACATAACAATGTGTTACTAGAATTGACTGCAAGGCGTTGCTGGAGGCAGGGTGCTGTTGTGGGATTGATATGTAGCCCCTCACACAACACAGCTCTCCTCTCCTGCCAAACCAGAACAACATGAGCTAATTATCAGGCAATTCCCTGTTCCCCCATTGAAATCAATTATATATATATATATATATATATATATATATATATATATATAGAGAGAGAGAGAGAGAGAGAGAGAGAGAGAGAGAGAGAGAGAGAGAGAGAGAGAGAGAGAGAGACGACGACTTGCCTGGGAAGACTAATCCCTGGTGTTTCCACAGGAACCTCACCTGTCCTGCTGAACAGAACAGAGGGGCTGTCGGCTGGACCAGATGTCTGTGCTGCCATTAAAGGTCTCAGGCCTCATTAAAGACTGTTGACGGTGTGAAGCCAGGAGGTATCCTGTGTTAGCGGGCACGGCTCCACACGCTCATTAGAGAGGGAACATCAAAGTGTCTGGCTGCAGATAATGAGCGTCTGAGCTCCGCTATTAGCTCATCTGGCTAATCATCCACAGAGACAAAGACAGATAAAACACACACACACACACACACACACACACACACACACACACACACACACACACACTACGTAGAACCTGGATGGCTGTTGGTTGAAACGGACAAACAGCTCCATGTGAAGGTGTAGGGTTTCACCCTCAATATCAAACCCCCTCTCACAGCCATCAGCACCTACCCCAAACCAAGCTTAACCCCTTCACAACGTGACACTCCTCCTCTGGGGAAGAGTGTAGCCTTTAAGACCCTGGGGGGGATGAGAGGGAGATAGTGAGAGTTGAGAGAAGGAGAGGGGGTGAGAGAGAGCGAGAGAGGCATGGGGGAGAAAGAAAGAGGGGGGAGAGGGAGAGGGAGTAAAGTGAGGGAGAGAGGTACAGAGAGGGTGGTAAAGAGAGAGAGGGGGGGGGGGGGGGGGGGTGACTGGGACTTCATCCTAAAGGGGAGGGGAGTTTGGTGGGGGGTGCAGGGGGTGTGTGTGGGGGGGGGGGGGGGGGGGGGGGGGGACATGAACTCAGGCTTGCTTTGGCTGAAGTCTCAAACGGGAACATCAGTGTTGGGCTGGGACTGCTGGACCGAGCTGGAGCCCACTGAGAGCTCTGACCGTGCCGCTCAAAGCCAAGCCTTGGAGGCGCTTCTCTGCACACAGCTGCAGACATGCAACCGTTCACCCTGACGGCCACGCTGCTCCTCTCCGTGTCCGTGTGGTCGGCAGGCGCCGACGTCCGCAGGTAAGGACCACTCATCATCGCATGGCAGCCGGCAGCGCAGACAGAAGCCGCAGCAGGTTCTGACAGCAGCTTGCGGCGCACGGAAACATTTTCCAGAACGCCAACATTTAGACACACGTGTGCCTGCATGCCTCCCACTGCAAAGGTCACCCGAGGTGTGATTAACGCCACGCTCTCCTGAACGCCACCCGTGTTGTCTCTGTGTTGAGACGCCGGCGAGGGTTAGTGTAGCTTCATGTGTTCATCTGTCACCCAGTGTAACGCCAGGCTGCTCCTCACCCAGAGGCTGGGTGCTGTCTAAATGTGGCGTGACAACTGTTCCTAACCCAGGGGCCCACCTGCCGCCCCGGCTCTCCTCTGGGCTATTCTGGTGGGTTTGGTCTCAGATTCCTGGGGTGCCGGTGGAGCCTGGGTTCCT
>JAXIVH010000010.1:2069353-2099353 GCA_036785325.1 Urophycis tenuis | reverse complement strand
CCTTCCCCTCGGCCAGACGCCATCCTTTAAAGTGGAGTCAGGTCAGCTTGGGGCGGACCACCGCCCGTGGGTATGTGGAGCGCTTCACCTTCACCTTGTCGGAATATTCTAGTTAACTCTTAAAAGTAATGAGCGCTAAATATCTCAACAAGACAAGGAAACTAACACATGAGCTCATCAGGTTATACTGCGTTCAGGGCTGGAGATGTTTGGTTTCACTGACATCTGACCTACGAGTACCGGCCCTCTTAGTCTGTCTGCTGGCCTCTGCCTCCTCTGTAGCTGATGACCTTTTGCTGATATCTACAGGCTGCACAAGTTGTTATTGGCTAGCTCTGCCTGGATATGAATCAGTATTCCCGAAGGTCTTCTAAGAAAGACTGAAAATGTCAACAATGAAATAATGCCATTAACACCATTAAGCAGCAAAATCACTAAAGTGTCAAACTAATATAATGGTTGTATTGCCAGAGCTTGCGCGTTTCAACCCAATTCAACATTGATACTACACCTTCATCCTAAATGCAAACAGGCTGAATCTGATATCCCAGACAGCAACTCAACAAACACGAGCTGGTAAAACATGTCAACAGCGTGACACATGACGCCCCCCCCCCCCCCCCCCCCCCTGCTCATCACCCCCCCGGGGCGGTTAGTAAGCGCGGTTGTTGACAGAAGAACGGGTTGAACGCACACACTGTGTCGCCTCTAGGACGCACGGGATCCGCGCCAAGCGTGACCCAGAGCTAAACTTCCCACAACATTCTTAACAAACCAAACAACCCAAACCGCTGCACGGCTCACTGCCACCACGGCCGAGTGAGCCACGGCCGCCGCCCGGGCAGCAAGAGGAGACAAGCCCCTCAGACATCCATCTCCTGCTGGCTGGAATGTCCTGGGCTGGTATGTGAGAGCCCGGGGACACGGCTCATCCACGGTGTCCTCCGCTCTCCACGCCCCTCCCACCCACCACCCCCCCCCCCACACCCCCCAGGAAGGAGGAAAGGCTCGGGGGGGGGGCTTTTATTAGGCCGGCCCCGGGAACAGATGTTGTGCGAACAGATCGGAGGGTCTGTCATCAGCCCGCGGCGTCTCCACCCCCACCCCTCCCAGCTGTGGTTCGTCTGAGCGTCTCAGACCCCCACCCCTCCCAGCTGTGGTTGGTCTGGGCGTCTGAGACCCCCGCTCGGGAGCTGAGGGGGGGGGGCACCATTGTTCCGGGGGCTCTGGATGCCTGGGTCGCTGCTCTGACATGTGCAGCGAGTCCCAACGTGCACGTCGGGGGATAAACTTTTATTTCATGGCGGGGGGAATCCATCCTAGATATTCTAGATTACCATCAGCGCCAGATGACAGGAGGACAAACCCCCTTAGAGGCACAGCTGCTTTTATCATGAAGTGATTTACTTTTCCAAAAAATGCAACTGTTAAGTGTGAATGGAAATATTTCCACCGCCACAAGGTGAATACCAACATTTGTCTTGACAAAAGTTCCCCTCCTCTCTCTACAGAACCAGAGTTTGAATCAGTAATCGGACCTGCAACAGAAATCAGAGAGATCCCAGTTCAGCCCGTACAAGAAGGTAAAGCACGTCTCATTGCAGAGCAGTGGTGCTGACTTCTCACCTGACGTTTGACCTGTTTGATCTCATCTCCCAGAGTTCATCCTGGATTGCAACTTTGACCAGGGGGCTTGTGAGTGGGTGCAGGACAAGAGCGATGACATGGACTGGAGTGTAGGCTATCATGAACAAGGTACATGAATAGATTAATTGATGGATGGATGAATCGGTGAGTGGTCTACTTATTTTATGGAAGGATGCATGGAGGAGTGAATAGATGAATGCGTGACATAATTAATCTGTAAATAAGTAAATGAATGAAAGGAGTGATGAATGGATGAATTGCTACATGAATACACAGTTGAATGCCTGAATGCCTGAATGCCTGAATGCCCCCCCCCCCCCCCTGCCAGGCGGCCAGTACTACATGGCTATGAGCGGTCTTCTGGGGGACGAGCAGGACGTGTCGAGGCTGAAGCTGCTGCTCAGCGACCGCGCCCAGCAGGGCAGCTTCTGCCTGACCTTCGACTTCCGCGTGGCGGGCGACGACGTGGGCGCGCTGCGGGTGCTGCTGGACAACAAGGCGTACCCGGTGTGGGAGCAGGGCTACAGCACGGCGCAGGGCTGGCAGACTGAGCACCTCACCGTGGCCTGGAAGGAGGAGGCCCCGGCGTCGGTCAGTCCTCACACACACACGCACACACGCACACAGGCACGCACGCACACACACACACACACACACACACACACACACACACACACACACACACACACACACACGCACGCACGCACACACGCACGCACGCACGCACACGCGCACACACACACACACACACACACACACACACACACGCACACACACGCTTGACACACACGCACGCACACACACACACACACACCCACTCTCTCTCGCTCACTCACTCACCCACTTAAACACACACACACTCTCAATCTCTCTGTCGCTCACTCACTCACTCACTCACTTAAACACAGACTCTCTCTCTCTCTCATTCTCACTCACTCACTCACTCACTCACTCACTCACTCACTGACTCTCACACACACACACACACACACACACACACACACACACACATGGATTTCCCGAAACAGATCAGTAGGACGACACCCATCAAGTTCAACTGAATGTGGAGTTGATATGGTTGATGGTACTTTTCTCTCCAGATCATTTTTGAAGCGCAGCGTGGGACCGGGGTTGGAGGCGAGATCGGCCTGGACCACGTGGTTCTGACCTCGGGCTCCTGCCAGGACCAGGAGGCCCTGTTCTGAAACACACACATCTGCTCCTCCTCACAGCGGTTCACCTTCTCTTCGTACCCAGCGTGTCGTTCGTGGAGCTCCTCATCTCCTCTCCTCTCCACACACAGCCAGAGGAACGCTGCTCCACCTCTGGGGGGAGCGAGGGGGGCGGGGCCAGTCGAGGCCACACCCCCTGCTGTGCCCGTTATCTTGATGCCAACGTCAGAGCTACAAAGTGTGCTGCACTCAGTGTTCAGATAGTACAGATCTCAGGTTTGCGTGGACAGAACCATCACTTTCATGTTGATTGAAACAAAAACAAGTACTTTGCTTGGTTCACTATCATGTGTACTTATGGTGGATGGAGGAAATGATCAAAAACAAAATAAGAAATGTTTTGATTATTATTTGATGAAAACATATTAACGTTAATAGGATTGTGATTGTGTAACCGCTTGTAAATTATGCTTTCGTATTATGACGATTAAATGTTTTTTTTTTGTAGTGTCTGTGTGTGTTGTTGCTGGTTTTTGAACACAAAGCTTTTTAGGAGGTGCATGCCCTCTCTCTAGACTACCTTGATTAGGCCTACTTTGTAGATTACCTACATGGTGTAATTCACTTGATGTTGTCTGACTCCAGCCTACAGACATATACCAGAAACCGGTCATATATGAATATAATATTGAATTTGAATATAACTGGAGCGCCTTTGCTCTCTCTCTCTCTCTCTCTCTCTCTCTCTCTCTCTCTCTCTCTCTCTCTCTCTCTCTCTCTCTCTCTCTCTCTCTCTCTCTCTCTCAAATAAACACACACACACACACAATCACACACACACACACACACACACACACACCATGTGTACGTTATGTCAGCTAAATGTCACCCTCTGTCGAAGGCTAGTGGAGGCACACGCGTGGTACGTCCGAAGCCCGTAGAAATGTATGACTTCGAAACGTGTTTACAAGTCAATGCGTGCTACACTAGGAGGACACGAGAGAAGTCCGTCGAATTCTTCAGCAACAGTATTTATTATTAGTCATCGTGCATTTCCGTGTGCCTGTGAAGCTAAGTAACGTGTAGTCACCATAGATCTATGGCAGTCACTACCGTGTCCTGCGACCTCGAACGCCGCCTGCCTGCCGTAGGGTCGCTTGGTCACATGACGCGGGTGACGTCACGTAGCTAGCCGTTGCCTGCTAGCAGCTGGTAGCTGACGTTAGCGCCGAGTCATTGGAATCGGGTGTTTTTCCAGCCGTTTGTTACATGATTTCCGCTCAACGCGACAGACCCGTCACCGAAGGTAGAGAAACAAAGTCCATTGAACACGATGACATGATTCATTTAGGGGTATGGTGAGGGCTACGTGACATCGCTGTTGATCCAGATGTCCTAGCTTCGTGCTTTAGCCACTGTGTGTGTTTTTTAGTGTGTGCTGGTTTGTGTTGCTGTATGCGCATGATTGTTGGTTTGTGTTGCTGTGTGTGTGTGTGTGTGTGTGTGTGTGTGTGCACGCGCGCGCGCGTGTGTGTGTGTGTTTGTGTGTGCGCGCGCGCATGTGTGTGTGTGTGTGTGTGTGTGTGTGTGTGTGTCCAGTAATAAATTGAGGGTGGACAGATTTTGCAGTCACATGATGTACAGTTCAGGCTCCGCACAGTGAAGGGCCCTCTGCTGACATTGTGTCTACGGGCCTGTGGTCCTTGTTGTTGTTCTTGTTGTTGTTGTTGTATCCCTCCAGCTGTTCACTGCCAGATGTTCCACACACCATGAGACAGGGGCGCACTGTGTGACTCAGGACGACTTGTTACACTTCATGGTCTGGGCAGGTGCAGGAGGACATCCCGAGCAAGTCTGTGTGAGTCCAGTAGTTCTTTAATGTATACAAGTCCTTCTGGCCCAAGGGCTCATCAGATCAGGTGGGCCCGTGGACAGTGAGTTGAAGCCTGTTTGTTCATATTCTACATTGGTTTTGTGACATGCGCGCTGCGTCTCCTCCTCAGGTCACTGGGTCCTGTGGTCGGTTGCTCCGTGGACGTGAGCAGCCATGTCATCCAAAACCTCCCTCCTCAAAGTGATCCTGCTGGGTGACGGCGGCGTGGGCAAGAGCTCGCTGATGAACCGCTACGTCACCAACAAGTTTGACACGCACCTGTTCCACACCATCGGCGTGGAGTTCCTCAACAAGGACCTGGAGGTGGATGGCCACATGGTCACCCTCCAGATCTGGGACACGGCCGGCCAGGAGCGCTTCCGCAGCCTGCGGACTCCCTTCTACCGCGGCTCCGACTGCTGCCTGCTCACCTTCAGCGTGGACGACAGCCAGAGTTTCCTCAACATGGGCAACTGGAAGAAGGAGTTTATCTATTACGCGGACGTGAAAGAGCCGGAGAAGTTCCCCTTCGTGGTCCTGGGGAACAAGGTGGACGTGCCGGAGCGCCAGGTGTCCACCGAGGACGCGCGGCAGTGGTGCCAGGAGAACGGGAACTACCCGTACTATGAGACCAGCGCCAAGGACGCCACCAACGTGTCGGGGGCCTTCGAGGAGGCCGTGCGCAGAGTGCTGGCCCTGGAGGAGAGGACTGACCACCTCATCCCCACGGACACCGTCAACCTGCACCGGAAGCCGCGCTCTGCCACCAGCTGCTGTTCGTAGCGTGTCGTCTGGGTCTCTCGCCCCGGCTTCTTTAACCGCAGGCGTGCTGCTGTTTGCCGAGGGGCGGCGCGGTGCCACCGGGGGCTCGGCTGGTTCTTATGTACTTACAGGAAAGGTGAAGGTAAACTGGTCTTACTCGTGTCAACTGAAAACATGGAATTTTCCACGCTGCGTGTCACGCGCTCGAATAGATTTCTGGAAACAAATTGTCGTGTAGGTGTAGGGAGTTATCGCTGGGTTTGCAAGGTTATTTCCTTCTCAATTCATGAAATATTTAATATAATAGAAAATACATTCTATGCCATGTGAGATGTCAACACTTAAAAGTGGATAACATTTCTGCCCTCCAAATTGGATATTGGTATTGGACGGCCGTATCACAATATTCATTTTTGTAATACGATTGCCTTGCCGTTGTCATTCCAACAGGCCTTCATTGTTTTCATGTGTCTAAGTGGTAGTCACGTAACAGTTAGAGATGTATGCAACTCACAACCACAGCACCTTCTGGCCTCGTTGGTGTGTTTTTCATAATTCTGTGCCAGGAGCACAAAGGGATGAAACCTCCATTACACCAAGCAAGTAAACATGCATGGCATTGTGTATTTATTCTCTAGAAATACTTTTTATTTCCTTATCCTGTTTGAAATCAATAACACTGTTTAACATGTGCAATTTAAATTGTATTTGATCTATTGTGTTGACATAAGCTATAATATTTTATTAAAGCACTTGCTAAAGGTTTGACACCAATATTTAGATCTTTTGTCTGCATTTTGTTTGTACTAATTTGAAGTGCTCATTCTGTTTAATCCCATCTCATCCACTACTAATTTCTATCTGATAATGTAACAACTTCCAAGTCAAAATTATTAATAAAAAATATGCAAAAAATCCTTGTGTACATGTAGTTATGTACTGTATTATAATAGATACCAATACATCCATTTTCAAATGTCATGTTGCAGTACAGGACATCATTCTTATTTGCACACAGCTGAACTGACTGGCTGGGGCTCTGTGCTCCAGACCGTAATGTGGCCCGTTAGATATTTGTTTAAGTCATTCGGCCCATCAACCAATATTTACTACAATGTCTGCCTTTTCTGTACTCCTTGTGTTCACTCTCTGGTTTCTTCCCTTTTGATTGAGTTTGTCCGTCACTGTTAGAGTATCTCACAGTGTGAGGCCATTCAAGACTAACTGATTAAGAGCTACATAGTGGTTTATATAACTTCACATAAATGAAACATTTATTCAAGAAAGAAATTAGCATAAATTACGAAGACAATCGTGTAGTTTCTTATTTTCCTGACATATTGACTAATAGAAGAGTGGAAAAGCAGAATAACATGGAGCATTCCTCAAAAGCAATATTTACAAAACCGATAAGACTAATTCTGGAGGTTAGCTGATCAACTCAGGAGGTGTTTCTTGCCAAGAAACTGGACTTTTCTTTCAAACGCCGTGGATCGTATAGGAGCATTGACTTCATAGAAGGGGTTCATAGCAAACTGGAAAAAAGGAAACAGGAATACATTCATTAGATTTAAAAAAAAAAAAAAAAGAATCACCATACATGAGTTATTAATAACATACAAATGAAAAGCAAGTAACTTACCTTTATGTACAAATCATAGACATCATTGAAGAAGTTCTTGATTCCATCTTCTTGCCGTATGTCATGCAGCATGATGAGTCTCAGATGTGTGAAAGAGTTAGGGAAGCCATTCTCTGTTCCAACTCTTCCATAATGCCAACATTCTTAAAATATGATACTGCACAAAACATTCACTCAGCAAAACGTGTGTTATCCTGATACAGACATCGCATTCAATAGCTGTATGATAATATGATGAGGGTGCGCAAACATGACCACATCACCCCCATCCTGAAATCGCTCCACTGGCTCCCGGTCCCACTCAGAATTCAGTACAAGGTCTCCCTTCTCACCCACCAGTGCATTCATGGTCACGCCCCCCCCTACCTCAAGGAACTCCTCACCCCCCAGACCTCCTCACGCTCCCTCCGCTCTGCAGCCACAAACACGCTCCAAGTCCCCAGAACCAAGCTCCACACCATGGGTGACCGGGCTTTTTCCTCTGCTGCCCCGAAGCTGTGGAATGCCCTCCCTGACCACCTCAGGGCCCCACAGACTACAGATGCTTTTAAACAAGGCCTAAAAATCTCTTTACAAAAGCATTCTGCTAAATGTTCTTTTATTGGTTTTTAGGTTTCACTTTTTTGTTGTTTGTTGAATTGTTTTTCTTTTTTTTTTTAAACTATTTATTGCCATTTCTGTTTTTAATTGTATAAATTCCAACAGTTTTTAATCCCTTCTCTGCTCTGTAGCACATTGAGATTGCTCAAATGTAAAGTGCAATACAAATAAAATACATTATTATTATTATTATTAAAATAGCAAACTACTGCTGAGGTTTCAATTGTAAAATAAAGTATTCTTGTATGGTTGTTTGATCTGTGGAACACAGATTAGATTAAATACAACATTTCTTTGGACTATTCTTGGTTCGTTGGGATGGAATGGTCTCTTGCATTTTAAAGGATATGTCCAGCTGTCACAAAGGCAGAAACAAACCACTCATTGAACTTGTCCACAGTTTTCAGGTACATGTTGTTGGACTGCCACATGTTCTCATCCACCAGATCAAGAGCTGCATGGGCAATGAACTGGTTCAGGTGACGGTGGTCATCCTGTCCAAGAGAAATGCACAAGGGGACAGTTCAAGTTTCAAGTCCTTTATTGTCCAATCAATGTGCAGCGTATGTGCAGTATAGTCATACTGCACAATGAAATGTATTGGACGAGGCCCGTTCCAACATGGAAGGTAAATTAAACAAAACAGTTCAATTAAATTAAATACAATAGGTACTAAATAACAGTAAGAACAGCAATGGAGAATGTAAGATGAGGAATGAAAATAAGCAGCAATGGGAAATGATTTCTAGCATGTAGTATTTACATCATACATAAACTGGAGGTTTGTACATGAGCTTTGATGGATGCAGTTGATATATTTTTTAAAAATCGTCAAATATGACACGATACAGATGTGCAGGAGTAAAGTGAAAGTGCATATAAGTATTCTACAGTGTTATCTAGTATTTTATATGGTCTTACATAGAGTGTTGAGTTACGCATATAAGTATTCACATCAGTGGCTATTGACAATAGGTGTGAGGTAGCGTTAGGGGAAGAGCTCAGCGGTTCAGAAGCCCGATGGCCTGCAGGTAAAAGGTGTCCTTCAGTCGCGAAGTGCGTGACTGACCACTCCTGTAGCGTCTACCAGACGGTAGCAGGGTGAATAAAGTGACTTGAGACACTGCTCATCATTTGGATCAGTAGTGTGTCAGCAGGCTCCCACACACCCGACCTGTCCTTAGAGACATCACTCATCAAGAGGTTTACCTTGGACTCTGCTTTCCCAGGTGGCAGAAATTCCATCTCAAATACAGGGTTGTCATGATGACCGACCATGACAAAGTAAAAACTCCCAGACATCTCTGCAGCAGTGGAGACCAGATGTCCTGCAACCAAAAACAACGTAACCGTTTAGACAAAAGACAGGACGTAAGAATGCCAGCTTCATGCTAACCATAGCAGGGAAGCGCTAGCCTTGCACAGACGCTCGTTAACTCCACATTCGCGTGTGAGACACACGTCACAAAACATGAGCAGGTCCATAACAGCAACAACCACGAGACTATCAAATACTAACGATGAAAGCTACAATTGCATTAGAAGAATCGTCTCAAACACCAGAGCATAGACAGACATTTGTTTACCTGTCAGGCTGCGCTGCTCTCTTGTTCCGTCGCGTATCGATGACGCGACGCCCCAACTAGTACATTCAATACTAAGTACTAAATAGTAAGAATTTGTTATTGTTAACACCGTGGAATCATTTTGAAAAGTTAAACTAAACCATATTTCCTGTGACACAGATTATTTTGGTTGTGTTATTCTAATGATGATTTTAGATTGATGACGTCACGGCTGTGCGCCGCTGTAAGGAGGTCGGTTTGAATCTGGAGTTGATGAGACGCCGCTCTGCTCCGATGTTGGTTGCTAGGAGGAATACACGCTCAAGTAATCCTGTTCGCATCATGCTTCGTTAACAGTTAAACCTCTGATGGCAGTGCGATAACAGTCCGGCCCTGGTCGCCCGTTCCCTCACTTTGTTGTCCCAGTTTGGGTGTTTTACTGTCTTACTGTCTTCAGTCATGTCTACCGCCCGTGAGGACTTGTTATCTCCCGACGAGCTGAGGAAAAAACTCTACCAAACCTTCAGAAGTAAAGGTGTGCTCGACACGCTCAAGGTAAGCAGATCCTCTCATACATCACTTTGTTTTCCGTATGATCGGTATCGCTATCTGTCCCTACCTGGTCCTCAGTCCTGGTTTCTCTGCAGACTCAGCTGCGGAATCAGCTGATCCAGGAGTTGAAGCATCCTGTGTTGAGTGGAGGGGAACCCGTCCCCGGGCCGGTATCCTCCAGGTCCAACTCTCTCCTGGTCACAGCGGCCAACACTGTAGTGGCCGACTATCTCAAGACCTCAGGCTATGAGTACACCCTGTCAGTGTTTTACCCTGAAAGCAGCATGCGTAAAGACAAGGTAAGAGAGCCCCTGCTGTATCTATTCATACAGCTTGTATGCTTCACATAATGATGTCATTTCCTCTGCCAATCCCGCTAGATTATGAGTCTGAAGGACATGCTTCAGTTTCTGAAGATCAGTCATCACTCACCGCTTTACACATCCCTGGTAGGAAGCATTATTGTCAAAGCTCAAGAGACATTGTTATTCAAGTGTTGTGTTAGTGGAGTTCACAATTCTCTCTGAATATCTGCATGATTCCTCTCTCCCCAGACGTCCAGTGAGGGTGAGGCTGAAACAGGTATGCTACATAATCTTTTTGAGTTGACACCAGCTGCTGTTTGAATGCACTCCCCGAGCACTGTGTATGCCCTGCAGGTGTCCTGACCAGTCTGCTGACTCATCTCGCTGATCACCGTGACCACAAGTTGCACTCTGACGCCGACACGCAGACCACCTCGGCCGGGAGTTACAGAGAGTCTCTTGGTATGATCACAAATGAAACATTTGACCTCGCTTGTATAGCTGTACGTACTTTGGCTATTAGGAATTCTGTCACACACACACACGCACACATGCACACACACACACACACACACACACACACACACACACACACACACACACACACATACACACACACACACACATTGTTTCCCTGACTCTGTGATTCTTCACAGTTGACAAGATGAAGATGATTGACCAGGAGTACGAGAGTCTGCATCCCCGGGGAGACAAGTGGATGTCGTACGAATCAAAACTCGCTGCGTATAAAAGAGAACTGGAGACCCAGATGCACGCCGAACTGAGCGTCAAGGTCGGTTCTGTGACCTTTAAACCTTTTGTGTGTGTGTGTGTGTGTGTGTGTGTGTGTGTGTGTGTGTGTGTGTGTGTGTGTGTGTGTGTGTGTGTGTGTGTGTGTGTGTGTGTGTGTGTGTGTGTGTGTGTGTGTGTGTGTGTGTGTGTGTGAGAGAGAGCAGAGTGTACAATGAGAGTCTAAACTTTGGGTGCCTACATATCAAGTCTATCATGTCTGTTTGTCTACTTTGTTTGTCCATTGTTTATTTTGCACCGCAGGTCTGAGAGGACTGCAATTTCATCTGTACTATATGCCTGCCATGTAGCACATTTGACAATAAAGATACTTGAATCTCTTGAATCTTGAAGTCTTAAATGCTTCATAGAAGAGGCTTCCATAACCATAAGTCCATAAGCATTTCCTGCAAGATGTAAATATCATATAATGTCCAGTGCCCTCCCAGTTGTGTAAGATGTTTCTTCCTGTGTATGCTTCTTTAGATGCAACATTTTAAAGATGTAGAATTGGCCAAGGTGAGGATGGAGGAAAAAGCTAAATCCCACAAGGAGTTTGCAAACTTCCGACAAGACCTGGAGAAGGCGTATGAGATGAGAAGTCCAGCGCGCTGATGAACCGGGAGAAACATGCCATCGATCGGTTACAGAAGCAGCAAGAGGTGAACGACTTGAGAGGCGAATGTTCAGGAAACAGGAGCACACCGCTGCCCCATCACAGCAGTTATCTGCCTCCAGTTTGAGAGGCTAGTTTTGGTATCAAAATAGATTTGTCAACCCATCGTAATGGGAAAATGTATTTGCGTTGTTTCTCAGATCGATGAAAACAACGTGTACATGCAGAGACAAACACTTTTGAAGGACATCGAAAAAGTGAGGAACAGAGAAAACGATCTGAAACTCAGGATGGAGGGATTTGAAAAGTAAGGCCATTTGATAGAGTGAGAAAACAGCAGAATCATATATAGTATATAATAACAACAATCATAGTGACACACGATAATGGTTAGAATGACGAGACGGCCTTTCACACAACGTGATGTAACGCTGCCGACAGGACATGTGGAATTCACACAGACAAGGTGAAGGCCATGGAGGATCTTCTGAGGAGGCGGGAGCTGGCAGTGAAAACTAGCGAGGACACTTATGAACAGAAGCTCCACAGTGAAGTCTCCAGGTACATCTATTATGTACATCACTGCCTCCAGGCTCTGAAGTGATACGGGTTTGAAAAGTGCAATAATAAAAAAAGTAAAAATGAAAAAGTAAATAGTGCTCAAATAAACCACAATTAGGAGCTTCATGTTCAATGCTTTACATTTCAAGACGTGTAGACCACTTAATCTGTTGAGAAATATGTCACAGTTGTTGTGACAAAACAGTTCAGGTGTCTCTAACTTGTTTCATCTTCTGTTAATTCTAGGCTTAGTTCTTCAAAGCCATGCACACATTTTACTGTCTGCCTTTAGTCTGTTTGGTGTTTTGGATGTTTGTTGTTTTATACTTAACTAAAGTATTGTGTTTAACATGCACACCCCTGAGACTGAACCATGTTATAACTTGGCCTGCCTAGTGGTCGTGTTGCACAGTATATTACAGAGCTGGTCTCCTCTTCGTCGTCAGATATAAGCTGGAGTTGAAGGAGGAATTCATCAAGAGGACGGAGCAGCTGACAGAGAATGAGAACAGGAACAAAGGCCTGTATATTTATATATATATATATATATATATAGGCCTGTATATACTCTCTCTGAAATGAATACAAAACGAATAGGAGGAAATGTCAGCGCTGTGTGTGACACTCTCATTCTGTCCTCCCCACCACAGTGGAAACGGAACGCCTTCAGCGGGAGTCGGCCGCACTTGATGCTAAAACAGAAGAACACCTCAACGCCTGCGCCGAGCTGCGCCGTGTGCAGGTGAGCACAGCAGGAGGTCTTTACTCAGCACCTGGGCCCCTGCAGTCGCCCTGCAGTCGCCCTGTAGTCGCCCTGCAGACGGCTGCAGTCGCCTGCAGTCGCCCCAGTCGTAGTGCACGTTCTAGATGGAGTTTGCTTTGTATTTCCGCTGACCATGCAAATGCAGCGGCTAAATCAGGCCAAGGCTCTATGATTTGTTATTTACTTTGTGGTTATGCCTTTCACTTCAGAATGCACCATTTGAAGTCGACTGCTGTTCCCTCTGGACTCTGCAGGTGGCGCTGGAGGCGTCGGAGCAGCGGGCGTCTCTGCTCGGCCAGCAGACGGAGCTGCTGAGGGACCGGCTGGAGGCGGTCAGCGACTACTCAGGTCTGAAGAGGGAGACGGTAGAGCTGCAGGGCGAGCTGCGGCTCCTGAAGAGGCAGCTGGAGGAGGCCAAGGAGGAGAGCAGACTCCTGCGTGCAGGTGGGGAGCCAGAGCCCCGCGGGAAAACCATCCTCTGGTGTCTCTCCTTCTGTGTTTAGAACGTGTTCAAGTGAGATTCTCTGAAGACGCTTCCTGGGCCTTGGACATGGTTAACTGATTGGATTGGGAGTTTCATACTAAACCCCTCAGGGCCGGTTTATGTCCTGATGGGTTTATGTCCTGTCCTTCTAAAGATGTACTAACTCTGACCACATCATGTCCTTCTAAAGATGTACTAACTCTGACCACATCATGTCCTTCTAAAGATGTACTAACTCTGACCCATCATGTCCTTCTAAAGATGTACTAACTGACCCATCATATCATTCTAAAGATGTACAGTACTAACTCTGACCCATCATGTCCTTCTAAAGATGTACAGTACTAACTCTGACCCATCATGTCCTTCTAAAGATGTACTAACTGACCCATCATGTCCTTCTAAAGATGTACAGTACTAACTCTGACCCATCATGTCCTTCTAAAGATGTACAGTACTAACTCTGACCCATCATGTCCTTCTAAAGATGTACAGTACTAACTCTGACCCATCATGTCCTTCTAAAGATGTACTAACTGACCCATCATGTCCTTCTAAAGATGTACAGTACTACCTCTGACCCATCATGTCCTTCTAAAGATGTACAGTACTAACTCTGACCCATCATGTCCTTCTGAAGATGTACAGTACTAACTCTGACCCATCGTGTCCTTCTAAAGATGTACAGTACTAACTCTGACCCATCGTGTCCTTCTAAAGATGTACAGTACTAACTCTGACCCATCATGTCCTTCTAAAGATGTACAGTACTAACTCTGACCCATCGTGTCCTTCTAAAGATGTACAGTACTAACTCTGACCCATCGTGTCCTTCTAAAGATGTACAGTACTAACTCTGACCCATCATGTCCTTCTAAAGATGTACAGTACTAACTCTGACCCATCATGTCCTTCTAAAGATGTACAGTACTAACTCTGACCCATCATGTCCTTCTAAAGATGTACAGTACTAACTCTGACCCATCATGTCCTTCTAAAGATGTACAGTACTAACTCTGACCCATCATGTCCTGAAGATGTACTAACTGACCACATCCTGTCAGATGCCGGCAGGCCGACTGAGCTGCAGCTGGCCCTGCAGGCGGAGCTGCAGAGGCTGCAGGGAGCTCGCAGGCTGGAGCAGGAGGAGTTTGACAGCCAGAGGCAGGTGCTGCAGGCCCAGCTCCAGGGAGAGGTCAGTATGCCACGGGCCTCCTCCTCCTCTTCCTCTCCTCCTCTTTCTCACTCTTCTCACGGAGTGTGGGAAACAATGCAGTCTGCTCTGTCTTTTTTCACTTTGTGGTAGAAATGTGCCACCAGGGAGAGGCTGTTGTGATGCAGCATCCAGGCAGCTTGGTTTCCTTCACTCTGTCTTCCTTTATATATCTTTTCTGTCTTTGTTTCCTTCTCCTTTCTACCTTTCTTTCTTAATCTTTCTTTTTCCCTCAATCTTTCTTACTTTTCGTTTAAATAAATGTCCTTATTATTGCTTCCTTCACTGCTTCCTTCCTTCCTTCCTTCCTCCTGATCCACCCAACATGGCCGCCGACCCTGCTGCCTCCATGGTCCTGTGTGGTCTGTAGGTGGAGCGCTGCGCCCAGCTGAGGGCCCAGCTGACGGAGAGCGAGGAGAGGAGCCGCTGGTTGAACACCCACGCTGAGGAGCTGAAGACGCAGCTACGTCACACCCAGCACGGTACCGCATGGCCCGCCTGCCCCATCACTGGTTCCTCCAGGAGCCGCTTTTAACCACGCTTTGACCTGGTTCCCTTTGCTCGGTTGACATACCAAAGGCTTAAAAACTGAACCCGTTGTTGTTCACTTTTTAAGGTCCTAATGTGTTCACCTTGTGTGTCTAGTGTGTATACAGTAGTGAGTCTAGTGTGTCTACAGTAGTGAGTCTAGTGTGTCTACAGTAGTGAGTTGGTAGATCTTCTTCTGGTGCTTCCTCTTTAATGGTGGTTGGTCTTCTCCCTTCACTTCTCCTTCCCTCCACTCTTTCCATTTCCACTTCCTTTGCGTTCGGCCCGGGTGCGGGCAGCTCTGGAGAACGAGGTCCTCCGAAACCCCAAACCCTCCCTAGTGGACCGCTCGGTTCTGGACCTCACCGCCGACATGCTGGTCCCTCCTGATGTCTATGTAGAGCGGCCCCGGTGGAGCGGGCTCCTCCAGGGTCGTTGTGACGGTGCTGGTGGTGGTGCGGGTGGTGTATGTGACGTAGGTGGAACCCTGCGAGGACGGGCCCTCCCCCGCTGGGCTCCCAGCGTCTCCCCCCAGCCCGAGGAGACGGACCTGCTGGCCGGCGCCAAAGCCCGGATCCGCGAGCTGGAGAGGGAGGCGGAGACCCTGGAGGAGGCCTACCGGAGCTACCAGCAGAGGGCGCTGCGCTCGCCGGTCTCCCACCTGCTCCCGGCGCCGCCGCGGCCCTACTCCCCGCCGCCCGTGCGTCACGCCGCTGCCCCGCCCCTCGGGAGATGGCCGCCGCGCCGCTCTCCACCTGCCTCGCCCCGCAAGTCTCAGGTCTCCGGGACGCCACGCTCCCCTCCCCCGCAGCGAGCACACGTCAGCCGCCACCCCAGGACCCCCTCCCCGGACCTCAGGGCCATGTACCCCCACACCAGGACCCCCTCCCCGGACCTCAGGGCCATGTACCCCCACACCAGGACCCCCTCCCCGGACCTCAGGGCCATGTACCCCCACACCAGGACCCCCTCCCCGGACCTCGCCGCCATGTACCCCCACACCAGGACCCCCTCCCCGGACCTCAGGGCCATGTACCCCCATACCAGGACCCCCTCCCCGGACCTCGCCACCATGTCACCGCGGCCCAGGACCGCCTCGGCCGACCGGACCCGACACCGGCCCTCGGGCCCGGCCGGAGTCGCTGACCTCCAGTCGTCGGCTGACCCCTCCTGGGTCACGCGGTCCGGAGGGCCCCGAGCTCCAGCCCTCTCTCCCTCCAGACGCCTCTCCTCCACCCCCCTCTCTCCCTCCAGAAAGAGGCGTCCGGCAGAGCGTCCAGAAGGTATTTATACTTCAGTGGGACCGGTTTCATCACGGCCATTCAGTTTGGACCGGAGAGTTGCAGAACACACACACACACACACACACCTTTAACCTTTCAGGAGAGGAAGTAACATGCTGCCTAACTTTATTTTACTGTATTCACAAGAAGATTAACGTTATTAAATCTGTTCTCATTTCCCGCTCTGCCGCGAACATGAACCCCTCTGCCTGCTCTCTCCAGAGGTCATAGCGTTCCCCCAGCTCTCCTCCCCCGAGGGAAGCTCCACCCAGGGGGGAATCTCACCCGAGGGAGGGCTCTCCCCGGCCCCCCACAGAGACCAGACCCCAGCCGGGGGCGACTTCTCCCCAGACCTCAGCCCCCCTCACGCACCCCAGCTACAGAGCACGGCGCGAGACCGGAGCAGGTAGTCCGTCTCCTGGAGGGTGGGGTTCAGCCTGGTAGTCTGTCTCCTGGAGGGTGGGGTTCAGCCTGGTAGTCCGTCCCCTGGAGGGTGGGGTTCAGCCTGGTAGTCTGTCTCCTGGAGGGTGGGGTTCAGCCTGGTAGTCTGTCTCCTGGAGGGTGGGGTTCAGCCTGGTAGTCTGTCTCCTGGAGGGTGGGGTTCAGCCTGGTAGTCCGTCCCCTGGAGGGTGGGGTTCAGCCTGGTAGTCTGTCTCCTGGAGGGTGGGGTTCAGCCTGGTAGTCCGTCCCCTGGAGGGTGGGGTTCAGCCTGGTAGTCTGTCTCCTGGAGGGTGGGGTTCAGCCTGGTAGTCTGTCTCCTGGAGGGTGGGGTTCAGCCTGGTAGTCTGTCTCCTGGAGGGTGGGGTTCAGCCTGGTAGTCCGTCCCCTGGAGGGTGGGGTTCAGCCTGGTAGTCTGTCTCCTGGAGGGTGGGGTTCAGCCTGGTAGTCTGTCTCCTGGAGGGTGGGGTTCAGCCTGGTAGTCTGTCTCCTGGAGGGTGGGGTTCAGCCTGGTAGTCTGTCTCCGGGAGGGTGGGGTTCAACCTGGTAGTCTGTCTCCTGGAGGGTGGGGTTCAGCCTGGTAGTCTGTCCCCTGGAGGGTGGGGTTCAGCCTGGTAGTCTGTCTCCGGGAGGGTGGGGTTCAGCCTGGTAGTCTGTCCCCTGGAGGGTGGGGTTCAGCCTGGTAGTCTGTCCCCTGGAGGGTGGGGTTCAGCCTGGTAGTCTGTCCCCTGGAGGGTGGGGTTCAACCTGGTAGTCTGTCCCCTGGAGGGTGGGGTTCAGCCTGGTAGTCTGCCCCCTGGAGGGTGGGGTTCAGGTGGTGGTGCTCCTGGTGCTGTGGAACACTCAACTGTGGTTCTGTTGTTGTCCTCCTCCTCCAGTCCCCGCCGGGCGTTCTCCAGCTCTGAGTCTTCCCCGCAGCCCGAGGAGATCCACCTGGAAGACCTCTCCAGCACTCTGCCAGGTACCCACTGCTGCTGCCTCAGCTGCTGCCCCAAGGCTGCTGCCCCAAGGCTGCTGCACCACTGCTGCCCCAAGGCTGCTGCACCACTGCTGCACCACTGCTGCCCCAAGGCTGCTGCACCACTGCTGCACCACTGCTGCACCACTGCTGCACCAAGGCTGCTGCACCAAGGCTGCTGCCCCAGCTGCTGCACCACTGCTGCACCACTGCTGCACCAGGCCGCCACCATGTTTGGGTTTCTCCGCCATGTTGTATACAGTTCCATGGAATGTGCAGGCTAGTGTTGGGCTGAGGTGTTTACCTACCAACAGCTGGGCCCTGGGGTCCACAGCCTGACCAAGTGACATTCATGATGGGGTCTTGTTGTGGAGCATACCCCCCCCTCCCCCCTCCCCCCCCCCCCCCCCCCCCCCCTGCGTGCCTTCCCGTCCCTTCATGTTGAGATGAGAGGGCGCCGAATGGCACTGATTCAGAATGAGGGTCTTCAGATATGTATCCTCATCGCCCTCATCGATGAGATGACGGTGGATGTGTCTGCAGATCTGCCGTCACTGCAGGATCTGAATCAGAGGAGCCGAGGCCCCGGGCTCAGCCCCCGGGGGTCTGCTAGCCCTCACACAGCAGTGCTGTGTTCCTCTTGTCAGGAGCGCCTCCAGGGATGCGTTTCACTTGGCTTTCTACCGCCAACACCAGAGTCTCTCTCACTTCCACATCTGTCTGGTCAGAGTCACGCACGTCCGGCCTGAACACAAGGCGTTCTCCTGTGAATGGGCCTCAGTGATCCAGCCGTACACGTCATGGATGGATCCATAAACCCCCCAACACATTGGTGGCGTTGTAAAGATATGCCCGGGATTTCTTTAGACCGCCGGGCCGGGATTAGTATCAATTCACTTTTGTACCAAGCAGCCGTCTGAGGAACAGAAGTGTTCCTCGGTGTGAGAACAGCCGCGCTGCCGCACGCCTCGTGGCCTTCATGGGCTCCGGGAAGCTGCTTTTTTTTTTTTTTTTTTTTAGCCGCGACCATTTTCATGAATTCATGAATTTCCAAGCAGCCCTTACAGTGGCAGCATAGAGGGCCTCTGAGTGGCTCTGGGTTGATCCCCTGGCTGTGTGTTAATGAATGTGTGACCGGCCGGCGCCGCGTCCTTTCAGCCGCGCCTCACAATGGCGCAGATGAAGGCCATCTGATTATGTATTCCGCGCGGCACCACGGCTGCCTGTAAAGGGGCTCTTTGTGCGTCTCGTCTCCTCAGAGCCCCGCAGCATTCCAGAGCTGCTCCTGGACACGGCAGCCCCGCTGCCCCGCGAGGGCCCCGCTGGGGCCCCGCGGGACCCCCCAGAGACCCCGCTACCCCGGCGAGGGCAGGAGGGTGAGTGGCTGCTCTTCTGTCGTTTGACAGAGGAGGTTCTGTTTGACCGTCGTAATGAGCATCCTTACCACCCACTCCCTGATGTATCTATCCCCTCCTCCACCCCTGATGTATCTATCCCCTCCTCCACCCCCCTGATGTATCTGTCTCCTCCTCCACCCCTGATGTATCTATCCCCTCCTCCACCCCCCTGATGTATCTATCCCCTCCTCCACCCAACCTGATGTATCTATCCCCTCCTCCACCCACCCTGATGTATCTATCTCCTCCTCCACCCCCCTGATGTATCTATCCCCTCCTCCACCCCCCCTGATGTATCTATCCCCTCCTCCACCCCCCTGATGTATCTATCCCCTCCTCCACCCACCCTGATGTATCTATCCCCTCCTCCACCCACCCTGATGTATCTATCCCCTCCTCCACCCACCCTGATGTATCTATCCCCTCCTCCACCCCCCTGATGTCTTAATACTTGTGTTGCCGTGCAAATCTCTTGCTCTCTAGCTCTGATGTCTCAACTTGATGCGGGTCACGTGGGCCACGGGGGGTCTGACCACGGGGGGTCTGACCGCGGGCGTCTTGGTTCTCCAGACGAGGAGGACAGCGAGGAGCAGCGGTGGGAGAGGGAGAGGAAGGAGAGACGGGAGCGGCGGCAGAGGGAGCAGGAGGAGGCCAAGGAGAGGGAGCTGGAGGAGCTGAGCAGGCTGGAGAGAGAGACGGTACCGAGGGAAGCGGCTCTGTCCGGGTGGGCCGGGGGCAGTCGCCAGGGAGGCTCGGATACCATCGCCATGGCAACACACCACTGGATTGTAGCTGTTTAAGATGGAAATTTCCTGTGTGCCTGTGCGCGCGCGTGTGTGTGTGCGTGTGTGTGTGTGTGTGTGTGTGTGTGTGAGACCAGACTCTGCTAGAGGTGCAGAATGCTGAGAGGAGTGATGGCGAACAGGAGGAAGCGGTGGGAGGGAAAGATGAGCCAGTGGAGGAGGAGGAGGCTGGCCGTGGAGCTAGGAGCCCTAAAGAAGATCCTCTACAGACATACATGAAGGTCCTGGAGGCCAGAGGAGGGCAGCGAGCACAGGTGACAAGCATGCTAATGTGCTAACCAACCCAGGTGGTGAGTGTGTTAGCATGCTCATGTAGTGAGTGTGCTAACGTGCTCACAGCGTGCTAACGTGCGCACAGCGAGCTAACATGCTCACAGCGTGCTAACGAGCTCACAGCATGCTCACAGCGAGCTAACATGCTCACAGCGTGCTAGCGTGCTCAGAGGCAACCCTTCTGAACAGCGGTTGTTAGCAACAAGAGTCCATCTTCTGTCTGTCCTGTCTCCGCAGAGCCCGGTGAGGGCGGAGCCGGCCAGTCCGGGCGGTTTGTCCGAGGAGAGAGACGACAGGTACATCTAAACAGACGACGGGCGCTGAGGAAAAGCAGATGTGTGGTGTGCATGTGGAGTTGCAGCTTTCTTCAACAAAACCAGATGCTGTTTTCGGTGCGACCGTTTATTTACGATTTGTAAGCATGGGAATTCTCCCAAGGCAGACGCACGACCTCCCACAGCGCCAAACTGCTGCTCTAGTGACTCCTCTTATCGAGTCACTGCTTTTGGAGGCAGGTGTCTGTTTCTGCGTTATATTATGTCTTGCTCTCTGGAGGAAGGGCTTCCTGGTTGAAATGGCAGGACGACAAGTGAAGGCTTTTTCCTGACTTGGTGTTTGCTGAGTGTGGATACTGATGTGTTGTGTTCCCAGCATCGCGGCGTACTCTCACGAGGCTGTGGACGATGACTTCTGGTGACCTGGTGACCTGGTGTCCACGGGTGGAACTGAACCTTCTCCAGCTGTGTGTCTCTGTGTGGAGTCCTATTCATTGTAGGAGTAGAAATAAACCTTTCTTTAATCTTTTAATTTCACTAACGAATGCCATTTTATTTAAAGTGCAGTCGATTAGCTTGTGTTCCAGGACAATAAAAACACCATTTTGAATACTTTTTTTTTTATTTGTAATTTTTTTTGTAAACAGGCTGAGGCTATGAGGAAATGACATCATGAGGTGACATCATGTGTTGAACTCTCTCCCGACAGGAAGCAGGATCCTTCTGCTGATAGAAGCTTCATTCTTCTTCAGTTTTCTGAAGAAGAATCGTTCTGCTCCTGTGGCCTTCATATTGAGCTGGAAGAGCTCGGAGTGGTTTTTGGTGTGAAAACATAGCAAATATATATCTCACACTTTGGCTGAATCTAGGATGTAGATCGCCATATCCAATGCTGATTTCCTGAGCCATTACCAACAGTGGAAGAACTGAAGTAATAACTGAACAACTGAAATCTTTGAAGGTGACCCTCATAGAAAACATGGGAATATTGTCAGTAACAAAATACTATAGGCATCATGTGGGGTTTTATCTTCATTTAAAAAAAAAGACTACAACATCTAATCTACTGCTATACTTGTACAAAGTGACGGTACGTCAGAAATTAGTTTAAAAAAAGAATGTGGAACCGGGCAAACGCTGCCTACTACTGATGTCAGTTAACACCCTGTACATCCTCTGTCGCCGTGGAAACGGCTCTCCATGCAAGAAGGGAACACGATGTTCCTGTAACATTCTCCTCTAACAGAACAATCAAGTCATAATCACAATTGCATTAAAACAGATGCAATGACAAGAAAACAAGTCTATTTTATCTCCTTTAACAATTAAAAAAAAACATTCAGAACATTTACTACATTATATACCATGTAGTGTTTTGTAATTTCATACCTTAAATGTATGTACATTTTAAATTCAGTCTCCAAATTGAGTATCAATTATTTTCTCTTTTTTTGCCAACAATTTCTGAAAGAACAAATCATTTTACAGATAGCGGTGAAGACGAGCGGTGAATCTGATTGGTCAGCAGAGTGGAACCGATTTGGGTGGCGGTGGGATCAGAACTGGGTTCGAGCCGGAGGAGTCATGCTGTGCCGCCTCACGCCGTGCTGGTGCCCATTATTCTCTGGTGACAGCACCAGCCTCAGCCTCGTGTGGACGGCGGCCATTTGTCATTTCAAGCAATTCAATCAATTCACTGTTGTGAACGCCTGAGGTAGAGTTAGTATCTATGGCGTTCATCAATGGCCACTCATCACTAAGACAAATGAACTGCTGATCGCTTATGTCAGTGTTGTTGCTGAACAGTGATGAACGGGCCAGAGCTGTATGCATGGTTTAGTACATACTAATGTACTAAATGGTGCTCATGTTAAACTCACTTACTTCCTCCAGCAGACATCCTAACAGTGTCAGACGCTCTCTTTGTCTTTTGGTACGACAGGTTAACTTGACTTTGTACGCAAGGCCTTTCATGCATTGTTGAGAGGGAGAAGTGATGCTTTGATTTTGAAAAGGCAGAGAAAACAGCCTCTTTGTGGCTGCAATGACCTCGCGTCACCTTGTTTGGAAACCACTGACATAGACAAGACCACGTGAAACTGTCAAACAACCTTGGTGGTACATTTTTTCCTCGTGTGAGGATATAACATCTAACATCTAACGTTTGACCAGTTCAGCTGGCTCTGGACAAAGGTCTGGTGGAAACAAGAAGCTCAGCCAAAACACTGGAGAACAGAAACGGAAGAACTGCGAGACAAAGATAAGGTTCAAACACACGATTTGGTGAGTTAGCGCAGAAAGCAACGACGTGGGACGCATTAGTCTGTTAGAAGCCTGGTTAGTGCTGCACAGTGTGAGGGAATTTGGCAGGTCGTTTATATGAACTGAATGTTCTCTCTGCCCACAAACGGGCAGCCAGCAATTGGCCTTCATGGTGTCTACGTATTGTCGTGTGTGTGTGTGTGTGTGTGCGTGCGTGTGTGTGTGAGTGTGTGTGTGTGTGTGTGAGTGTCTCCTCATCCTTATGTGTAGGAATTGAGGCATTCCTTGGAGCGTGAGGTGAGGTCCAGCAGTTCCTGTTCCTCCTTCAGTTTGATGTCTTGGTAGGCATGCATGTGACTGGCATCCTTAAGGTAGGCCCAGTTTGCAGAGAGAATCATGAGGAAGTGGACCTGCAAGAGAAGGTGGGTGGATGGCCTGTGAGCATGTCCAGGTGCAGAGCAAGCTACGTCAGGAGTCAAGAGCTAACTTATCACACACGCACACACACACACACACACACACACACACACACACACACACACACACACACACACACACACACACACACACACACACACACACACACACACACACACATAAATACACATACAGGCAAACACGCACAGTTAAGCTTGTCAGAAGACATAACACACACACACACACACGTCATTGCGTTGACAGTTACTAATCATGGTTATTACAGATCAGACAGGAGAGGCACTGCGGTGAGGAGAGACAGGAAGCAGAGTCATGCAAGGCGATGGCGATGGCACACACACACACACACACACACACACACAGGAGGTTAGCTTAGCAGCGGTTCTGAACTCCAGTAGTGGACCCTATCCCCTGTTAGCTCGGTTTGGTTTTACCGCTGGGCCAATGAAAGTGATAAGAAATACGCTGTGTGGGAATACTTTGGAAACAAAGATTGTTTATTTATAGAAAGGGAGGAAAAAACTACAGTCTGCCAAAATCATAGGAGAGAATTAAATATATGATATATGAAGTATAAGTAATCGTAAACATATAAAATAATCTCCAAAGAAAATGTGTAAGCATGCAGGCATACAGTTTAAAAAAATCAAGAAGACATCAACATGGCTCTTAAGGGCACTTTGAGTTAATGACGGGGAGTCTGGACACAAGATCAACTTCATATTTAGAGATAAAAACAGCCTTCGATATAGCAAAAAATATTTACATTTTTGCCTAGTCTTGAGAAAAAGGAAGTGAATTGCATTTCATGGATATAATAATTAACGAAACAGAGGTGGTGCCATGTGTGGAGGTACTGCCTCAAAGCCTCTCTATTGAGCAAGGCATGACCCTCCCCTGCCCCGAGGGCCCAGCCTACGTCATAATACGGGCCCAGCCTACGTCATAATACGGGCCCAGCCTACGTCATAATACTGGTGGTGGTGCAGGGCGTCTAGTTTCCTAGCGTGTGCACAAAGCAGTCAGGAATACGACTCGGTGTAATACTCTGGTTCCGGTGGTTCACCGGTTGGCATAACGACGTGTACGTGAATTATGGGATGTTTTATGGATTTAGCACTTGACTGAAACGTGGCTAGAGCTAGTGTGGTTACAAACGCTGGCCTAGAACGTTCCGTCCGCGGGGGGTTCTGGGCTGACTCGTTAAAAAAAGGCCTGAAGCTTTAGAGCTTTTCGTGTTTCAAATGTCAACGCTTTACTTTAATTCGCCTCGTTATTCACATGTGAAGCTTGGGGTGCTTAAGAATCCCCCCACACTCTCGTTCTATAATTGGTCCCAGTTTAGAACTCATCGAAATTATATTTTGACTTTTATCCTAACCGATTTGAAATACACGTGTATATATATTTTTAAATATATAACCAATGTGTTTTAGAGTGCCGTAGGACTCTAATAGCTGGCATAGCGAGGGGGGAGGGGGTGTTTAAAGGACAAGGCCCCAACAGGACTGTAGGTACGGTAACAGGCTATGATGGTGACTCTTCATCAGGCCCAGGGGGGGCTCTCCCCAGACTGCCCTGCCCTCGGGGGGGCTGCGGCCCCCTGGGTATCAAATGCTAGAAGATGCAGTGGTCTATTGACACGTGTGTCACAACGCTAATGGATAAATGTTGCTATTCCCACGTTTTTAGTTAACTTTTTTCTTTGTTGTCAGTGGAAACTTTCTCTACTTGGCAACGACTCAAACGCTGCGCTGTGCGCTTAGAAAAAAAAAAACCAAGAGAAAAAAAAACAGATTTAAAACTTAGTGCAGCAATCTTCTCGACTCTTAAACTTCAAAACGGCAAAGTTATAAGTGGTAGCCATCATGTAGATCAGCTGGTGGAAGAGAACAGAAACAAGAGGTCAGAGAAACCATGAAGCCAAGCCAGCGCCCACCACCCCCTCCCCCACCACACACACCTTTCTGGACACCAGACACACCCTCAAGGTTCTGGCGCTGACCCGGGGACCCGTCGCTGCCCGCCCACCCTCCAGAACCAAGCTAAGCTCCTCATCTCTCCTCCACACAGACAACCATCTGGTTAGGCCCACTCAGGGCAGCCAGCTGTGCTCCACCTCTCCTAACAGGGTGTACGTAAAGGAGCTGCAGGTAACCTTCCAAGAGCATCACATTGAGTGTAGCCTGTTATATCACAGCTCTAGCCTGTTATATCTCAGCTGTGTGTGAGTGAACTGCTCTGTGGGGGTAACTGTTGTGTTTGACCTGTCACTGTATGAGACCATCTAGATTTCAGACCGCCCCCCGGGTCGGGCCCGACCAATCAGGGCATCTCTCCCGGGATTGTTTCAGGGAATCCACTTTGCCTGTCCATCACAGGTGGATGCATCAGAGAGGGGCGGGGCCCTGTTATGTTTGTGTTGTATTTCGTTAAATATTGCTCTCTCTCTCTTTACAAGGATCAAACCCCACCTACAAACCCTACTTCCAAACCCTACCTACAAGCCCGTCTTACAAGCCCTACCTACAAACCCTACTTCCAAACCCTACCTACAAGCCCGTCTTACAAGCCCTACCTACAAACCCTACCTACAAACCCTACCTACAAGCCCTACCTACAAGCCCTACCTACAAACCCTACCTACAAGCCCTACCTACAAGCCCTACCTACAAACCCTACCTACAAGCCCTACCTACAAGCCCTACCTACAAACCCTACCTACAAGCCCTACCTACAAGCCCTACCTACAAACCCTACCTACAAGCCCTACCTACAAGCCCTACCTACAAAACCTACCTATAAACCCTACCGACAAGCCCTACCTACAAACCCTACCTATAAACCCTACCTACAAGCCCTACCGACAAAACCTACCTACAAACTCTACCTACAAGCCCTACCTACAAGCCCTACCTACAAGCCCTACCTCCAGCCCCTCTAAGCAGTCGGTGGAGAAAGCGGATGACATGGGGAGGCTGGGTGAGGACATCATGCTGCCCTCACCCCGGGGGTGTGCAGAGCCCCCCCCACCCCAGGCCTACTGACACACACGTGCAGAGGATGGGCGACTACAGGATGAGCGACAGTGTGGCGGGGGGGTCAGGGGGTCAGGGGGTCTTACCAGGGCGATGACGGTGGCGCCCGCCCCAGCGCAGGCCACGATGTACAGGTGGTAGGACAGGTAGAACTGGGAGGAGGAACAGAGAACCGGATTACTTCCTCTGTGTTATCGTTCAAGAACGGTCCACCGGGAATCACAAGATATAAACGTTCAGCAATGTTTTACTTTCATTTAATTGATTAGAATTCTTTAATATGATCCACTCTACTGATCCCAGACGGTCATCTGGGATCATCTACTGAGGTCTGGCCTTGTGGCTCCAGAAGGCCGCGGTGTTGCAGATGTTACCTCGCTGGTGTTGCAGATGTCTCCCAGCGCCGTGCCACAAGCCTTGCCCGGGGTGGCGTTCCAGGGGATGATACCTGCAGTGGCCACACAGCCGCGGTCAACGTGTGTAACATGGAAGCATCTCTACAACACGCTTGTTCCTTTGAAAGAGACAGCCGGGCTTAAAGGACAACCCCGGTCTGGTAACACCAGGTGCAACCACCAGGTACCACAGGAAGTGATATCGATCACTTCCTGGTGACAACGGTCGTACTGCACTGGAACCGGAAACTGTACTGTACTGGAATCGGGGAGGACGAGGACGCGATCTTGTCATCTCAGGTGGTGACAGATGTTTGACCTCCCTACCGAGTCCCTCTGAGCAGCCACACACCCCCCTGGTTGTACAACAGTCCAGGTGTGTTCATGGATAAAGAAAGAGATGTAGTGTGTTCCCTGGACTTCAGACACAGAGGTAACCATGGAAACTGAGGCCGGTCCTCACCGTACTGACGCACGTCCACGCAGATGGAGGCGATGTCGGTGATGTTGGCCGCCGAGGACTTCATGGCGGTGCAGGTGGACCACATGTTGAAGAACAGGAAGACCGGCACGGCGGAGAAGCCGAACACGCCCAGCCAGGCCACGCCCAGGATGTAGGTCAGGAACACAAACTGTTCAGAGAGAAGTGGGGGAGTTATCACATCACAGCGTACCTTCCAATGCGTCTAGCATATCGTTCTGTGTGTTTGTCTCTATGGGTATCCATGGCAACGCACCAGCCCACTGATGCAGCGGCCACAGATGGTGGTCTTGAACTCGCTGTGCAGCTCCTTGACGGCGCTGGTGGTGTAGAAGCCCTCGGCCAGCAGGATGATGCCGTACAGGAAGAAGAAGGAGGCGATGCCGTAGATCACGTACTGCATCATCTGCACTCTGTGGGCCACACACACCAGGCTCAGCACGGGATCATCAGGGCCCTGCAGGCCTACCGTGGTACAGCAGGCTTACAGCAGTTCTACCGTGGTACAGCAGGCCTACAGCAGGCCTACCGTGGTATATCAGGCTTACAGCAGGTCTACCGTGGTACAGCAGGCTTACAGCACGCCTACAGTGGTACAGCAGGCCTACCATGGTATAGCAGGCTTACAGCAGGCCTACCGTGGTACAGCAGGCTTACAGCAGACCTACAGTGTTACAGCCGGCCTACAGCAGGCCTACCGTGGTATAGCAGACTTACAGCAGGCCTACCGTGGTATAGCAGGCTTACAGCAGGCCTACTGTGTTACAGCACGCCTACAGTGGTACAGCAGGCCTACCGTGGTATAGCAGGCTTACAGCAGGTCTACCGTGGTACAGCAGGCTTACAGCAGGCCTACTGTGTTACAGCACGCCTACAGTGGTACAGCAGGCCTACAGCAGGCCTACCGTGGTATAGCAGGCTTACAGCAGGTCTACCGTGGTATAGCAGGCTTACAGCAGGTCTACCGTGTTACAGCCGGCCTACAGCAGGCCTACCATGTTACAGCAGGCTTACAGCAGGCCTACCGTGGTAGAGCAGGCTTACAGTGGTACAGCAGGCCTACAGCAGGCCTACCGTGTTACAGCAGGTCTACCGTGGTACAGCAGGCTTACAGTGGTACAGCAGGCTTACAGCAGGCCTACTGTGTTGCAGCAGGCTTACAGCAGGCCTACCGTGTTACAGCAAGGCTACAGTGGTACAGCAGGCCTACAGGAGGGCCTACTGTGTTACAGCAGGCTTACAGTGGTACAGCAGGCCTACCGTGTCACAGCAGGCCTACAGTGGTACAGCAGGCCTGCCGTGTGCAAGCAGAAGAAGCTTCTAGGAGAGGGTTTTAATCTGTGTACTTGTACAGTGGCCTGTCTACACGCTGTTGGTTTTTTCTGGTTTTTCAATCACACGTCTACAGATCTCCACCTCCAGCAACATGATGACTTGAAACAAATGAAAGTGAGGCGCTGTGTTCCCCAGTGACACACACTCGTGTGCCTCACCTGTGGGTTTGCACACTGTTTGCAGGGTGTCATTTTGCCTTCTCTGGGTGGCGCTATTGCTTGAGATGTTTGCAGGCAGCTAACGCTCCATGTTGGCACATCGAGTGCAGGACTTGAAAGGCCTCCTGGCAGCAGCCCTCGGCCAAAGGTCATTCATATTCCGTCCGTAATAACTTTGATGCAACCCACCCCTACCGTGAGCCCCCTGCAGGCCGCTAGAGGAACTGTCCCTTCCCTTCCACAGGCGGCTGCACGGTGTGGACACACTGCAGACCAACGTGGCGCGTAAACAAGACGCAGCGCTGCGAGGTGTCCTGCCTCTTGAGGACACGCACACTAAAAGTGTCCCGGCAGAGTCCTGGTGTTAGAAATACCAGCTCTCAGAGGGAGAGAGAGACACCACACTTCTCTCTCTCTCTCTCGTTTTGGGGTTCTTGGTGGAATCTTGAAATCATTAGTGAGCAGAGCTGATAAATTGTCAACAGATGGTTGTGCTGAGCTAGGGAGACGTTGGTTTCCTTCGCTGCTCGTAAGCTCTCCTCTCTAAACTCCACAGATAGGAGGAGGACGTCTGGAGGAATCATCTGCTGAGAGAGAGACACACACGCTGCCCTGGCAGATGCAGCCTTAAATTAAACAGCCCACTCAAGAGTACGTATCCTTCAAACCCCAATCTAAAATAACTGCTCAGGTTCCCTGCTCTCTGTTGTTGTGGTGACCAATGGAGAGACAATGAGGAGGAAGAGAAGAGCTCCTTATTTGGTCTTCTCTGAGGGATGACAGACCTCGCTCTCAGGGAATCTACTAACTTTACAAATACAAATGCATTAAGGCGAGTCATTAAACATATCATGTGTCCTTGTGGAGGCGTCGGTACAACGTGTACTTAGCTGAACTGCGTTTCACGTCAGGCGGGCTGTAAGCTGTGTGTTGTTCTCCTCTCCGCAGAACACAGGACCTGCTCAGAGGCCAGCGAAGGGCAGCGTCTCCATGGAGGGTTTATAGTCCTGCCCCCCCGGGCCAAGTGCTGTGTTTACTAAAATGAATTTGTACCGAATGCAACTACGACTGATCCGAAACACGTGTATGTATGCTTGTATGCGTCTGTATGTGTGCACCGCTGTCTCTGAGGGGAGCCTGCAGCACGTCCTGCCCCAGGCTGGACGATAACGTGGTCTTCTCCCCCCAGGCTGCAGGGGGGAGGGTGCAGCAGCTCCCTCACACTACTCACACGTCAGTCAGCATGGCGTGGTCGCTGGTGACCGTGGAGAAGTGGTTCTCCAGGATGGTGACGGTGCCGGTCAGCGCCACATGCCCGCAGCCGCAGAACAGCGCCACGCCCGAGAAGCAGAGGATGGTGGCCACCAGCGAGGCGTAGGGGACCCCGCCCAGAC
>JAXIVH010000010.1:2022722-2066653 GCA_036785325.1 Urophycis tenuis | reverse complement strand
CTCGAATGTGTGTCAAGTGATTGCTTCTTCCCAAATGGACCATTAAAGTGTCCTCCGTTTGTTTGGGTGCTGCTGAAGGTGTGGCTGTGACCACAGCAGCCTCTCTCCAACAGGGTGCAGCGCGCCATCTTTGGCTTTTTTTTGGTTTGCTATTTTTACAAATGTTATCAAGGCCTGTGATTTTAGAAATTGATTGAAAGTGGATTTTCTTTTTGCATTATGCAAGAAGAAAAAGGAAAGAGAGAGAACAATGACATCGTGTCGACCTGCTCACGTGGACACGTTTGGCCATTCTTCCATCCACTGCGCTCCTTCTTCCTTCTGACTGAATCTTTTCAACATTCTGTCGATGATTCAATATATAGGAGACACAGATTTCATTGGCCATTACGGCAATTCACTTAGGCCTATTTCGCTGTTCAAACGTGGGACTTATCTTCTACTTCTCTTCCTCTCCGCTCCTGCGTGTCCTCCGCACCGCACCGCAGCGCAGAGCAAAGTTGTGTTGTCTGCTCCAGATCTCCCCCTCCTCCCGCAGCCTGGCCTGACCTGGGGGGTGACAGTTGAGTGCCCCCCATGGGACCCCCTTCCTCATTAGAAAACACGGCCGTGCTCCAAGAGTTCATCTGTTGACGTCACCCGCGGCGATCGATCCAAAGGAACGAGGAAACGAGCGACGTTTACACCTGCATGTCCACCCTGATGCCGAGCTGATCCGCGTCCACGGGTCTGTGGCGTGAGAAGGCCTACCGATCTGTCATTCACTAAGCAGGTGGCCTTTAGACGACGTCTTGGTGTCTACATGCTGATGGATACCAAACAGGACAGCGGGAGCTACACGCTCTCTAGAAGACGCTGCTGAAGGGACAAGAGACGCTGCCACTTTGGCTAGTGATAGATTTTAAACTGAAAATGAAACCAACACAAAATTCATATTTTAGGTATTTTGGTATTTAGCCATTTTTAGGTCAGATATCTCATATTTCCTGCACAGCCCTGAACGCCCCTCTGGGAGTTTTAGACAACCTCCCTGAATGGAGATATAAAGCTGTCAAGCCTCTCTCAGGTTTTTATCACTGGGATCCCATGAGTCTCTCTGTGTCCCCCAGACAGTCCAGACTCACCCCAGAACCACGCGAGACAGCCTGGAACTGAAACAATGGAATAACTAACAGCCCATTACAGCATTCAAGGTTCAAACGAGTGGACAGCAGTGTTGCATACACCAAACAAAACCATGAAGCCATGTTCAATGTGTTGACATAATTTCAGTACATGTGTATAGTCTACAGATCATGTCTGTGGCTAAGAGTACAGCTAAATAATCTGCAGTGTAATGCTGCAAAATGGTCCAGGAAGATATCAAAGCTTAACATTTCTGTTTCTCTATTACATGTGTCCGCCTGATGACTGATGCCAAATTACACTGTGGGTGGTTGTTACTCTGAATTGATTTGAAACATATGGGCCAAATCAATATGAGCACATCTGCAAAGCAACATCTGTGTGCCTATATGTGTTTCCTCCAGAGATGTGTGTGTGTGTGTGTGTGTGTGTGTGTGTGTGTGTGTGTGTGTGTGTGTGTGTGTGTGTGTGTGTGTGTGCGTGCGTGCGTGCGTGCGTGCGTGCGTGCGTGTGTGTGTGTATATGTGTGTGTGCGTGCAGCTGCAGCAGTGGTACTGAAGCAGAGGGAGCATTGGTAGAAACCAGATAAGACTTGTGTTTGATGTCTCCCTTCATAATCAGAAAAAACCATAAAGAAGAACTGACTTTTGTCTGTTCCCCCTCTCGAATACGTTGGCATTGTTTAATTGCGCTCGCCGGCTGAAAAAGCCCTCTCAGCTTCGGAGGTTTCATTCTTCATCAGACGAGTGCAGCTGCACCAATCCGCTTATCAGCGTGAGTCTGGGTGATGTTTCCATGGAAACTGTGTTTACTGCCCCTTGGTGTTCTAAAAATGGTTCCGGAGTGATGGGAGCCCGGCGCTGGCTGCTGGAACATCCTAACAGGTGGAATCACACGTTGCGTCAAAACGTTTCGACTCCTGTCGCGTTTCTCTTTCAACAGGACGCTGTGTTGTTGCGTTACATTGAGCGTGTGCAAAATCATGTTTATGCCTCCTGTCTGCTTTTATTTATTTTTATATGTTCATCTCTCTTTGTCTCCCTGAGCCTTCTCTCTCTCTCTCTCTCTCTCTCTCTCTCTCTCTCTCTCTCTCTCTCTCTCTCTCTCTCTCTCTCTCTCTCTCTCTCTCTCTCTCTCTCTCTCTCTCTCTCTCCCTCTCTCTCTCTCTCTCTCTCTCTCTCTCTCTCTCTGCTCAGTTATTGTCCAGGATTCCAGCTGATGTGAAGACTGGGACAGAGGGACATTACACATCGGCCCAGTGGTAAAATATTTCAGTGTGGATCCCAAGTTGTGAATTAAAAAGTGTAAGTGTGTCATTATTTCCATATCTCATTATTTATATATCTCAAATGAGGCGGATTCATTTGGAAAACCCTGCCTGCAGATAATGGGACTGGTTATTATAAAGAATCTATTGTCACTTTTAATTGTGTGATTTGCCCGGTCGCTACACGGAACACATAAATATATATTGTGTTGTTTGGAAGGTAATCAAACCAGCACGACCCGGTTTAGGTTTATGAATCATAAAAGTCATGGAAGACAGATTGGCTGCACGTGGCGATGCTCCAAAACATGACGCCCCTCCCGTCTCTGGAGCCGGCCCTCCTGGGGGCCGCTGGCCCGGTGCCGAGCCCGGACCCAGCGCCGACCCGCGGGCCGTCCTCCGTCTCCTCTCCAGAACCGACTGTAGCGGGGACAGTGTGGGCGGGGCCTTGGGTTTCTGTTGATTTGCGTTGTTCTGACAACAGCGTGTGTGCAGCAGAGCGGGACCTGGTCACATGATGACGTGCAGCGTGTGTCCGCAGGGCGCCATGGCAACCTGGAGGAGGAGAGAGGACGGCCATGGATGTCTTTTAATTATTCAGGGTGCTGACCTCTAGGTGGTGACCGATGCTCCGGGACCGCAGCCTGGAGCAGAGTTAGTGACAGCTGTGCTCCAATACCTGCAGGCTAACCAAGGCCAGCGCCACACGATACGCCACAAAGACTCACATCAGTACAGGAACAAGAGCAGGAAGCAGACTTCTTATGAACCATCATTCAGCCAAAGATAGAGAATATGTTTCTAAATCAATATGGTATGTTAACTTGGTTAACTAGGCAAGGTTCAAGAGCTTTAATTTGAGTGTAAGGTGTTAGAAATGGCACAGCCATCCGTCAGATAGTCCAGAGCTGTGAAAATGTCAGTCTGGAGTTGGCTGTCACTTCCTGTCTGGGTGAGGGTGGATGTTAGACGGCTCCCGGCTCATTTGTGACCAATCAGGGCATCTCTTCCCTGATTGGCTCGGGGAATCCATCTTGCCTGTCAATCACTGGTGCGTGGATGCAACACTTCACAATGGTGTCACAACATTGGGGGGAGGCAGCAGAGAGAGATTGGACTTTTGTTTGGATGTGTATTTTCTGAATCTTGCCCCCATATTCAGCCCTCCTCTGCTCTCTCTCTCTCTCCTGTTACTGCTGTGCCTTTCAACAGACGTCCATTTGAAATATCTGCATCGTACAAATCTGCATCAGTTCAGGAGGGTGTAAGAGGCAGGCCTAGCAGAGTACCGTGGAGGAGTCCTGGTGTTTAAATCTCCCTCACGCCTCCCCGGCTTCCCGTCAGTCCAGGGCTTCACGATGGCTCTGAGAAGTTCTGCTGCCTCGCCTTCTCCAGGATCACTCGTGTTGACAGGCTGTCGCCATCACGGCCGGCAGACAGATGTCTGACGCTTTTCAACATTCACATTTGCTCATCGCTGTCAATTTGCATAAATATTTGTGCTTTTGGAATGACACACTCTTGGGCACACACACACACACACACACACACACTGACATGTGCACAGTCAGACATCGATGACGAAGAGTCTGGGACATCACTTAACGTTCTTGTCTGGGTGATCAACGTACTGTACGGCACACATTTGGCTGCATCACACGTCTTCTGCCATATCCGTCTATCACCGATAGCTGTGATATTACCGAACGCCTCGGGGAGATTAACAGTAGCATAACATTAGTGTGTGCCAAGCCAGGGAGGCTACACTGCTGCAGATGGTAATGGGCTGTAGCGCGCTGTGTGCAGTGGAATGCAGGCCGATGTGATGGTGAACGGCTGCGTGTGTCAGCCAGTGAACACCAGCCGTCCAGCCACTCTGAGACTCCCTCCACGCTCCGAGGACCAGCGTGTTGACAGTCCCATCCCTAATGCGTCGTCATCCTTCTGACAAGCAGCGGGCTAATCGCTTCCATGAAGAACTTGTTTAGAGCTAGCATGGCCGGGTTCCGTTTACCGACGTATGTCATCTCTGCGTGTGTGTGTGTCTTCTCTGTCACGGCTGGTAGAGCGGCCACGACAGCAGCTGACGAGGCTGGAGTTTCTCTGTGCACGGACCGTTTGCAAGTGAAACCAGAAGTCAGAGACCGAGTCTTTCAACGCTGGGAAGTTCCAGCGTTGGTCAAAACAAAGTGAAGAATTCAACTATTAAGGAACTTCTGGCTTCACAGTGACAGGGGGAACGCCATCAGATATTAATATTCAACCCCACGTTCTGCGTGCGTGGGATTAGTTTTCTCCACATTAGTGTCTTTGTGAAGACGCCCAGCCTGGGGGATGAGTGGTGGCTCTGCAGGAGACGCTGCTTCTCTGACACTTGTGATCCCCCTCGGAGTCTCGGAGCATGAGACGCTGGCCTGCGGAGGAAGTGGAAGTTCAATCTCCACTCTCTGCGTCCCAGCTCTCAGGTGCTTCTGGAAGACTATAGACGTGGGGGCACTTTTGACAAAATCACAAATCTGATTAAAAATGAAACCAACATAGCATTCATACAGAGAATAACGAAGTATATCTATCGTTTATGACGAGGCACTTACCCCAAAAGACTCGACTCACCCACCCTCCCCCCACCCACCACCACCACCACCCACCACCCCCATAAAAGCAGTGGAACACTCAACACCTGAGTGGGAGAACCTGGTGGAGCTTCCCAGGAGCTCTGAGCTCCAGCCCTGATGGGTGGTTGGTGCTCAGCAGCCCTCCAGCTGCACACGGACCCCCTCTGGGTTTTTACCTCGACTGGCCAAAATGTGAACATTTATGTTGACTGCGATTCTGTATTTATGTATCTATTATCATTTTCTGTTTTTTGGTATATTGTATTGTAGATTAATTGGGTTGATTTTGCGTTTTCATATTTGATAAACATGGATGATTGTAATAATGTCTGCCCTGTACTCTGCTGTGAAACCCTGGTCACGGTCACGATCTCTGAACAGAGTGCGGTGTCATGGTGGGGCTGTGAGTTCGGGGGGCTGGAGGAGAGAGGGGGGGGCTAGACTCAGGGATCAGAGCAGGATCTGGATGCTCAGCCAAGGAGGAAGGAGGCTCTGCCTGCTCTGTCAGGCCTCTGCTCCTCCCACATGGAGGGACTGTGATTGACAGGTGAATTACAGTGTGAGTGCAAGCCTCTCTCTCTCTGTCTCCCTGTCTCTCTGTCCCTTTAAGTCCCTCTCTCTGTCTCGCTGTCTGTCTGTCTGTCTCTCTCTCTGTCAGCTGCCCTCAGGAAGAGACGCCCCTATAGGAACTTCTCCATCATCTATCGCCATCATCCTAATCATCATCCTCCTGGGACTACAGTTGGCTGTTCATTCACCCTCTCACCCCGCCCCGAACCA
The DNA here is from genome assembly GCA_036785325.1 of Urophycis tenuis. Taxonomy (NCBI): domain Eukaryota; kingdom Metazoa; phylum Chordata; class Actinopteri; order Gadiformes; family Phycidae; genus Urophycis; species Urophycis tenuis. The sequence continues at coordinate 2,060,866 of JAXIVH010000010.1, read as the reverse complement.
CTTCACATGGAAGGAACCACTTTACTATAATCATGGAAGGAACCACTTTACTGTAAACATGGCAAATTATCTCCCAATCACCTTCATTTGTCGTCATTACCCTTGTAAAGATTAATTATAAGTTGAGCGTTGAGATGATGTCATCTGAGGAGCGCTGGGTCTTTGGAGGACGGACTGCTCTGCACTATCTTCTGGATCCCACTAATTAATCCATTTGCATATTTCTCTTCTGGCAGCAGCAGTAAGAATTCTGCCTAATGACCTCTCAACTCAGCAGCTCTACACACTCTCTCACTCATTCTCCTTTTTATTCTCTTCCTATTTTATTATATTTTCATTTTTCCCTGCCAGGGATCAGATCCCCAGTTAAATTATAGAATGGAAAACTCTTTAAGTGGGTTGCCCCGCCTCCAAAGTTCACAAAACATTTCAGCACATCGGTAAAACCTTGGATAAAGCCCCACCCACCTCCACCACCACCACCACCACCCCCATCAGCTCCACCACCACCTCCACCCTCCCATTCTCCCCGCTCCAATGCACATAAGCCTCTGGACGACCGAGCCAGCTCTGTGCGGCTTCCAGGTGAGATCACATGGTCCGTCCAGCGGGGCGCCTGATTGGTGGAGAGGATGGCCAGGATCACCGGGGGCAAGGCAGCAGCAAGGCGATGCGTAGGGGAATGATTTCTCCTCGTTATTCTCAACGCAAATGTTTAGTTCTGTTTTGGCACATGAATGTGGGGGAACTATTCTCTCTAAATTCTTCGTAGGAGTAAAAAGAATCGTATGAAGGTGTTTCTCTGGTCGCATGTTGAAGGGAGGGAATGCCGTGAGGAATAGAGGAGCCGACTAAACCCTCTAAACTGCAATGGTTTGTTGACAGACATTTCAGACATGAGTGACAGCAGAGGGACGGAGTGGCTTCCAACACCAGCCTCTCAATATAAAACGCTGTGGGCCAGATGCTATAAAACATCCTGATTCCCAAGAGAACAACAGACTTAAGTGGCCACTCGACGCTGGATGTGGTGAACGTGGGAGCTTCAGAACACTGAAGGAAGCTGCGCTGCTCGTCTGAAAGGAGAGCAGCCAGTGAGTGGACAACTCCTGTCACAGGATTATTCCTTCTCTTTCCCTTCACCAAGAGAGATGAATAACATCTCTCTGTTCGCATGCCCCACCACCTCCATCACCTCCACCTCCTCCTCCATCTCCACCACCACCTCCACCACCTCCACCACCATCTCATCCACCACCTCCATCTCCTCCACCACCTCCTCCACCTCCAACACCACCACCTCCACCACATCACCTCCACCACCTCCTCCACCATCATCTCCACCACCACCTCCACCACCATCACCTCCACCACCTCCACCACCATCACTCCACCACCTCCTCCACCACCATCTCCACCACCTCCTGCACCACCATCTCCACCACCTCATCCACCTCCGCCTCCTCCACCACCACCTCCACCACCTCCTCCACCACCATCTCCACCACCTCCTGCACCACCATCTCCACCACCACCTCCACCACCTCATCCACCTCCACCTCCTCCACCACCACCTCCACCACCTCCTCCACCACCACCTCCACCACCTCCTCCACCACCATCTCCACCACCACCTCCACCAATTCATCCACCTCTGCCTCCTCCACCACCACCTCCACCACTTCCTCTACCTCCACCTCTTCCACCACCACCACCACCACCACCACCACCACCACATCATCAATTGGACGTTTCCTGACCTGCTTGAAGGAAGGTTGTGTCTTCTCAGAGACTAATGACCAATCAGAGCCCTGGCTGGTTAGCGTAGCGTCGGGGGTCAACCGGAGCTGTCTTCGAGATGGAAAATAAACGAGTGGAGGGCCAGGTGAGGTGTGACCCCTCCGCAGTCCGCACCCCCTCATTACAGAGAGGACACACACCAGAGAAGGGTCGGAGGTCAGACTAAGTGGCGTTTGAGATCAAATATGCTTCCTCTTTATACAACTGCAACACAAACATGACTCGTTGTTAAGAGAATCAGCGGGAATATTGTCCTTCGCCTTGATGACACCAAGACAATGAAGAAGATGAAGTCAAATAAGTAATGAATAACATGAAGAGTAATCAGACGAAGAAAAACTCATGAAGCTACTTCTCGATTGAATCATTTTACCCCCCCCCCAAACCACTTTTCTGTCATCATGGACAGAACCACTCTACTGTCAACATGGACAGAACCACTTTACTGTCAACATGGACAGAACCACTTTACTGTCAACATGGACAGAACCCCTCCCCTCAGAGCCCACGCTCTGCCCCACGCGGGGAACAGGAAGCTTTGGTTGTGGAGGTGAGCCTTGAGGACGCGGCCGAGCCCCCCCCCCCGACGCGTCCTGGGTGGCGCGGCCCGGGAGAGGCGGGACCTCTCTGAGCAGCAGGCGGATGAGTCTGGATTAGGGGGCCGGTCACCGCCCCAGACCCCCGCCACTCGCCCCGAACGCCCCTCTCAGGGGGGGGGGGGGGGGGTGCATCCGGCCTGAACGGGGGGCTTATCTGGCTGCCACTCGTCCTCCAGGGCGCATGCCTGCGTGGCCGCCTGGAATGAGTCACTCCTGGCCTGGTGGTCCTCAGAGTGCTTCAACCCACTCACACTCTCAAACACTCCCAGAGCCACACATGGCCCGGTCCACGTCTGGACTACCTACAACACACACACACACACACACACACATACTCTCTCACACACATCTATACTGTGTTCACACACACACACACATACTCTCTCTCACACACACACACACACACACACACACACTCACACACACACACACACTCACACACACACACACACACTCACACACACACACACACACACACACACACACACACACACACTCAAACTCACACACACACACACACACACACATCTATACTGTGTTCACACACACACTCACACACGCGCACACACACACACACACACACACACATCTATACTGTGTACAAACACACACAAACACACACACACACACACCTATACTGTGTTCAAACACACACACACACACACACACACACATCTATACTTCTATATTTGGTGAATAAACGTGTGTGCGTCATCATATTGACCCAAGTTTTCGGTGTTTTAATCGAATCACATTTTGCGCGTCTGACCGCGACGTTACCGCGCTGCGTGTCTGTCTGTCTGTGATTGTGATGTCCGTCGCTCCGGGAGGCCGACCTCGCAGCGTCTCCACTCATGTGCCTCGGGAAAAAAAATCTGTTTCCAGGGCAACCAGGGCACCCAATACTTTCCCAGTGGCTTTTCGCCGCTGTCTCATTTGTTTACATTCGCGTTGAATGTAGGATTCGGTTCTGCTCTCAGCCGAACACACATGGAGAATCAGATCTTCATCTCACAGTCCGTCATGAGGAAAGATGCTCTCATACATACATACATACATACATACATACATACATACATACATACATACATACATACAAACATACATACATGCATAGCCGACATACATACCTACTTACATACATACAGATACACATGCACACGCACGCACACACACACACACACACACACACACACACACACGCACACACGCACGCACGCACGCACGCACGCACACACACACACACACACACACACACACGCACATCAACATTATTTCTAAAACCTTGGACACTCTCAATATTGTACAATATTGTATTTCAATTTGATTTATGCATGCAGCGGAAGTGCGTAAGCAAAGACATTCGATCCGTAATGAAGGAGGCAAGCAAAGTTTCAAGTGTTCCGAACACGTTGACTCCATCGTGCGTTGGACTCGATTCAAAATCAACTCACGTCCCCCCAGTTTGGAGCCTTGCGCTTGCGCGTAAAGGAGCCGAGCGCTGTCCAAGTGCTGAAATGAAGAAAAAAAAAAGGCGTTCCTTTCCCATTCCTCCACAGAGGAGGGTCCTTCACCTGAGAAAGATGTCTCTCCTCAGTCAGTGAGGACCATGTCAACGAGGCGCCCGGACGCCAAACTGATGACCATTCCAACCACTGCGTCTCGGCGACGGCACCAGACGCGGCGCGATGTTTCTGTCCACCTTCTGCTGCTCGGCAATCCGCGTCCTCCCGTCAGAGTTTCCTGAAACTAAACTATGATTCGTGGCTATATTCTGGAATGTCTCCTGCGTTTTTATTTCACACAAAAACATGTGAGAACCAACGACTTAGCCAGGAAGAAGGCTGCGTCCCGGTTTGGATTATGTTTTTGACCGATGCAAACATATGGAAGAAATTAAGAAATTAAGACCTCAAGTCAACCTAAAGGAATGAATCTCTTCTTCATACAAGTCTTGACAGCTTTAGTTGCATGTTTTATGGAGACCATCAAGTTCAGGTAATCCGACTCTTTTGAAAAGAATCATCTGATAACGGCGACGCGAAGTTTGCTGTGAATATAATTTTATGGAGATATTATGGAAATATGATTTGATCAAACTGGAATAGAAGCGACATAAGACAGAGATAGTCAAATGCATTTGTAACATTTTAAATAACATTGAACTGTGCTCTATATTTGAACACTTAAAGTTTTTATCACCCAATATGTGTGTTTTATAGTGTAATCGCCCAGGAGACGAAAACGTCGAAATCAAAGCAATAATTCGCTGAAAATGTTTGACAGTAAATTACACTTTTTGGGGCATGTCAGTAACCGCTGTGTGTCTGTTGTAGGCTTGTCGATGCCAATGAACACGAGTCCAGATCCTCGAACATGTCTCCATCGGACTTTCTAGATTCATTAATGGGTCGAACAAGCGGCTACGACGCACGAATACGACCTAATTTCAAAGGTTGGTTCAAATCTTATTTTTTTCCATTCATTCAAACATGCAAGTGCCTTTTCGTCACCACCTCCAACACTCTCGAAAATTATCATTTCAATTATCAATTATCATTTCATTCTGAACCCCTGTAGATAATAGAGATGCGTTAAAGGCACTCCCTACTGCTGTACAACATCACGCCTGGAGCGTGGACACCTCAGAAGTGGGCTGTAGAGCCCCACACACAACAGACATGCCACTCGGAGGGGCCAACATGGCTGTGCTTCGGCCCCAGAACCATGACTCCCAGAGGGCTTCAGTAAGCACTGACTCCACGTCTGGACTCAGACTGTGATGACCATTTAGACACTTAGTAGTAGAGGGTTGCTCTTTGCTCGAGGCGACAGGCTGCATGGATTGAGGTTTGAACCCGGAGCCTGGAGGAGGGGCTCACCGGTACCCCCCTGGACCCCCTGCCCCCACAATACTGGGGGACAACGAAGACCCTCAGATTAAAGATGATGTCCCCCGGGTCGGATTCTGTTGTGGACATGTGAGGTGGGCCTCAAGCTAGCTCACATAAGCAAGAAACAAGGCGAGGATTAAGCAGGGGCCAGGTTCTGGTTGTGGTTCTGGTGGCGGTGGGCCTTACAGCTAGTTAACGTTAGCGAGACTGCAGCGCAGCCGTGAGCCGCGTGGCCCAGATCTCTCCCTGTGATGCCGGCGGACGGGAGGCGCTGACACCAGAGATGAGAGGATCCGCCGCTGCCGTGTTAGACGCTGGCGTCTCCGCAGAAGAGATGAATCAGGAGGAACTTATTATAGATGGAGAGGAGAGGAGGGAGAGTAGCAGGAGGAGCATGCTAGCAGCTCTGTCCCCGGGTTGCTAGCCTCGCTCGTCCCGTGTAGGAAGCGCCACGTTCCGAGGGAAGCATGTCGCTTAACAAACGTGGAGAACGGGACAAAGCAAACAGTGAATAGAGCTGGTAATTAATCTACATATTTTAATTATAATACATAATCCATCCCTGTGTCCTTCCACACGAGCCCACTCCCCAGCCATACACACACTGAGGCGTTGGCTGCCTTCTGTGTGTTAAGAACATATTTGATTAAATGCCCACCCAAATAAATAAAAAAAGATGAAAGGGAGGAGAGTGATGATGTGTGAGGACCTGCTGGTCATAATTTGGAGACAGTGTGAAGCCGTTTGCAGGAGCCTGACCTAGACGTGCGTGCCCAGTTTGTTGTGTTTTCAGTTTTCTCCTGCTAGCGATGGCTAATGTAGCTGAGTACAAAGTGAGGCAAATACTAATAGTGAGAAGCGTGCAATATTGATGAAGAAGGCAAACAACTTCACTTCACTCTGGCCTCCTCTGTCACATTGCGCTGAGCTTTCAGTTCAGGGAGAAAACACACAACCTCAGACAGATTCAAGCTAGTGTTGGATTAGCATTGGATGGCAGGTATCCTACATTGATAGCGGCACCACAAATTTGACCTGTTTGTACTAAGAGTGGGTGTGTGTGTGCATACCTGTCTGTGTGTGTGTGCACCTGTGCATACCTGTGTGTATGTGTATGTGTGTGCATGTATGAATGTATGTGTGTGTGTGCATGCCTCCACGTGCATGCATGCCTGTTGTGAACACGTGTGTGGTGCGTGTGCGTATGTGCACGTGTGCACGTGTGAGCGTGTTCTACTGTACACGTACTTCTTATTATATCCCTTCCTCCGTTGAGATGCCATGAATGGACCGAGAGAAACACGCCTAATCCTTCTAATCCACCTTCGTCTCCAACAACCTGCCGGCGGCCTCAACACGCCTCGCTGCACACGTGTGTGCGTTGGTCTCTCTCTCTTCTCACCATCGCGGGACGGGAGTGGGGTCCCCTGTCCCCTGTGACAGGGGGCGTTTCCATCAGCGGCTGCGTCACGGTGATGGCGTGGCGAGCGGTGCTGACCCAGTGACGGCGTGGCGAGCGGTGCTGACCCAGTGACGGCCCGGCGAGCAGTGCTGACCCAGTGACGGCCCGGCGAGCGGTGCTGACCCAGTGACAGCGTGGCGAGCGGTGCTGACCCAGTGACTGACGTGTGTCACTCTGTCTCCACACCACAGGTCCGCCCGTCAACGTCACCTGCAACATCTTCATCAACAGCTTCGGTTCCATAGCAGAAACCACAATGGTGAGTGGAGCGCCGCGGGCGTGTTCCCCCTCAGAACCGGCGCAGAACCATCCCACCTTCATGAGGTCCGATCAGCGCCGTGACCTTCTGTTAACTCGGTTTGGGTTGTGTCATGGAGGGTGTTCAGGCGGGTCCATAAAGGCCTTTCTTTATTGGCTTCACAGCCACACATCTCATAAAAACTATATTGGATTTATTTGCTCCCTTGGGCCTCTGTTGTACACGTGTCCAATGAGTGCAGATTTAATAATTCACACACTGAAGACCGGCTAATTATTCACTTTAAGTGCAGCCAATCTCTGTTTGTGGGTGGAGGCGCGGGGGTTTGTGGGTGGAGGGGGGTGGATGGGGGGGTGGATGGGGGGGTGGAGGCACCATCACACAGGTGGTGTTGCCCCCGCCCAGAGCTCTGCCCCGCGGCGTCAACACCACCAGGCCCGGCCCACAGCGACACTCCCAGTCACACCTGTGGTGGTTTGGTGAGGACTGTGAGGGGAGGCAGACCCTGTGGGGCAGGAGAACGGCAGGAGAACGGCAGCAGATCTACTCCCAAGTGAAGAGAGTAAAAGATGGCGTTGGACCCGCTTTGACGTATAAATGGTCTCACTGTCGTGAAACGTTAAAGAGGTTTTCTGAAACTGGAATGGAAGCAACAATAAAAAAGAGTTAGTAAAATGGAATAGGATACATTTGAAATATTGCTATTAAAAATAACATTACAGAAATGTCATGCATCACAGCAAACATGTCTAATGGATATCCAGAGACCCGTATAAAATGAAAGCAGTATTTATCTTATTCATATAATTAAAACTTTAATCCTTCGATCCATAATCACCAATATTCTTTACGTTTGGTTCCACCTGTTGATCTCAGTGCAGTGGATTTGCACCTGCCCACGTTTAAAATATCAGACTCATAAATGTTGTGATGGATCATGTGACCACTCAGCCCCCAAATGGAGTCACCGCCCGCGTGCTCTTTAGCAGGCGGTGCGGGGCGGCTCATCACTCAAGCTATTGTCTGTAATGTTTGTCATCAAGAGGAAGCCTGATGGATGCAAACAGCAGTGGTTTGACCGCCGTGTGTGCGTGTTTAAAAGGGCCGTGTTAAAGCTGTCCTGACCCCCGCAGGACTACAGGGTGAACATCTTCCTGCGGCAGAAGTGGAACGACCCGCGGCTGGCCTACAGCAAGTACCCGGACTCGTCCCTGGACCTGGACCCCTCCATGCTGGACTCCATCTGGAAGCCCGACCTCTTCTTCGCCAACGAGAAGGGCGCCAACTTCCACGACGTCACCACCGACAACAAGCTGCTGAGGATCTTCAAGGACGGCACGGTGCTCTACAGCATCAGGTGAGCCGCCCGACTTCCAGAACCTTCCCGTCAGGAGGGTCCCATCGTCCGTGTGGTAGATCACGTGTCTCTTCCAGCCCCATCCTCCTCCCCCCCATCCTCCTCCCCCCATCCTCCTCCCAAATCCTCCCCCCATCCTCCCCCCCATCCTCCTCCACCATCCTCCTCCCAAATCCTCCCCCCATCCTCCCCCCCATCCTCCTCCACCATCCTCCTCCCACATCCTCCTCCCACATCCTCCTCCACCATCCTCCTCCCCATCCTCCTCCCCCATCCTCCTCCACCATCCTCCTCCCCCATCCTCCCCCACCCATCCTCCTCCACCATCCTCCTCCACCATCCTCCTCCCCATCCTCCTCCACCATCCTCCTCCCCATCCTCCCCCCCATCCTCCTCCACCATCCTCCTCCACCATCCTCCCCCCCCATCCTCCCCCCATCCTCCTCCCCCATCCTCCCCCACCCATCCTCCTCCACCATCCTCCTCCCCATCCTCCTCCACCATCCTCCTCCCCATCCTCCCCCCCATCCTCCTCCCCCCATCCTCCCCCCATCCTCCTCCCACATCCTCCCCCCATCCTCCTCCCCCATCCTCCCCCCCATCCTCCTCCCCCCATCCTCCTCCCCCATCCTCCCCCCCCCATCCTCCCCCACCGCCTGTATGGGAGACGTAAAAACAGAGGAACATTCATTTAGTTTGTCCTCGGGCGCCGGGCCGCGGTGCTGAAGGTACCGGGCCCGGGCGGGGCCTCCTGTGTGCGTGCTGGGCCCTGGGTCCGGGAGAGCCGGCGCTCCATCGAGTGCTCGATCAGAAGTCTGCGCGGCGCCGAGCGCTTTCATTTCACTTTGAATACCGCTGGCGTCACGGCGCCGGACCATTCTCAGAGATGATGCCACAGCAAGAAGATCAATTTCATAGTCCATTTAGATGGTCGTTTTCAAGGCTGCCAGGATGAGAGGGTGAGGGGGGTCCGGGGGAGGAGGGGGGAGACAGCCGTGGTCAGTGGGGAGAGATGAAAGGCAGTTTGACACCTTTTTTCATTTTTTTTTTTTCATTTGAGTGCGAGAGGGAGCAGACTTCAGAACACAATGCAGAGAGACAATAAGTTGCACTAATGAAAGAGTGATAGGAACCCACTGGAGGGAGACCTATATACTGGGGGAGGGAGGGAGAGAGGGAGAGAAGAGAGGGGAGATAGATGAGAGAGAAGAGAGGGAGAAGAGAGGAGATAAAAGGGGGAGTGAGAGATATACAGAGAGGGAGAGGGAGAGAGGATAGACAGGGAAATGGGAGAGAGAGAGGGGGGAGAGAGAGAGAGAGAGAGCAAGAGAGAGAGAATGAGAGATAGAGAGAGCATCAATTTATCTGCGGAGCTCAGTACCACCACTACGACAGAATCTTCTTTGTTTCGGGTTAGTACGTCCTGTAAGTATACATAATATATAAGTGTCATGTTTTTGAATGTATTGTATATTTGTGGTTTCTGTGTGACACCAGATTGACACTCATCCTCTCCTGCCCCATGGATCTGAAGAACTTCCCCATGGACGTCCAGACCTGCACCATGCAACTGGAGAGCTGTAAGCACCTGACCCACGGGCCCTCCTTGTTTGTTTCACGTGGTGCAGACTGTGAGACAGACCATGCCGTGCTCCTCTGCCCCCTGCAGTCGGCTACACCATGAACGACCTGGTGTTCGAGTGGCTGGAGGCTGGAGCCGTGCAGGTGTCAGAGGGCCTCACCCTGCCCCAGTTCATCATGAAGGACGAGAAGGAGCTGGGCTACTGCACCAAACACTACAACACCGGTACGGCCCGGAGCCGTCACACGACGCCCGCCCGCGGTCCTCTCTGAGTGGGGCTGCGGGGCTGTGGGGCTGTGGGGCTGTGGGGCTGTGGGGCTGCAGGGAGACATGAGCTCTGTGACTTCAGGGTCATTTGTTTGAAGCGTCTTCGCCGTCCGTCACGGCCTGACACGTGTGGTTCAGGAGCGTCTCGGCCACTTTCCATTTCCCAGATTTATTAACGGCCGCAGAACACAACGCCCCCGGGCCCATGACACGCGGCAGCCATCTTGGTTGTTTGTGAAAATGCCTGAAGGGCTTAAGCCCCGCCCCATATTAGATAAATGTTTGTGATTGGCCAGACCCGGATCAGGTGTGCTGGAGATCTGTCAGAATGGACGGGGCCAGACGCACAGAGCCCATAAAAATGAGCTTAGTGAGTTAAATGCTCTCTGATAAAAGAACAACTATCGATTTTAGAATTTAGACCTCATTTCTGAGTGCACACACTCAAAGTGGGGAAATGTTTGGTTGTTTAGTTTGAAATGTTGCTATCTACCTTCACAACTCTTGAGTCCCACCAGGCGCAGTTTGAACTACAGTGACTGTGTTGGTGTTCATTGTGAGCAGGTAAGTTCACCTGCATCGAGGTGAAGTTCCACCTGGAGCGCCAGATGGGCTACTACCTGATCCAGATGTACATCCCCTCCCTGCTCATCGTCATCCTGTCCTGGGTGTCCTTCTGGATCAACATGGACGCCGCGCCGGCCCGCGTGGCCCTGGGCATCACCACCGTGCTCACCATGACCACCCAGAGCTCCGGCTCCAGGGCCTCCCTGCCAAAGGTAGGATGAGAGAAGCTTATGAGTTTCATCACACATCTGGTCCACCAAACCGCAATGTCCATCCTCTCACTCTCTCGCTGTGACGATCTGTGGTCACTCAAGTTAACAAGAACATCAACAACAAAGACAAGCAGAACAAGTAGGATCTTTTGAGTGGGGAAGGAGATAGACCTCCTCACCATGGCCCAGCAGGCTGTCTCACCACCCCAGCAGGCTGTCTCACCACCCCATGGCCCAGCAGGCTGTCTCACCACCCCATGGCCCAGCAGGCTGTCTCACCACCCCATGGCCCAGCAGGCTGTCTCACCACAGCCTCTCTGCTGCGCCTGTCAAGCGAGCCAAACACTGATCAATAGAATAGGCATGATTGGTAAATATCACCTGTCATATCACATCACATCATCGGGGTCTGATAGTCCAGTGGTCCACAGCCTACCTGTAGGCTGTGTCCGTGAGCAGGATGGCCCAGGCTGCAGTCCTACCTGCAGCGGCGAGACATGTAGCTCGTCTCTGATTCACCGCGTGTCACTTTGGATCAGAAGGTTCTGCCGGAGGACCAGAATTAGAACACGTGGAGGTGGGCTCCATGGTGACAGACTCTGAGTCAACCATCTGGACTTTTTAATTAGTAATAACCAGGGGTGCAAATAACGAGCGTTGTTGGCGTGTCTGGTAAAGAGCAGGAGCGACATGCCAGGTCTCGTCCAGGGCTGACGGCCACCGACCCAACAACTGGGTCGGTGGCACGGCCGCAGACCGCAGGATGAAAAACTCAACGGAGGAAATTGCGAGGCTCAACCGAGGCCGATAAAAGAGTTTGGCTGTAGCCGCCGCCGTGCTCGGGTGTCTCTGGCGCCTCGCTCCGTGTGTTCTGAGACTACAAGCCCTCCTCGTCTCCCTCCTCATCTCCCTCCTCGTCTCCCTCCTCCTCTCCTCCCTCCTCGTCTCCCTCCTCGTCTCCTCATCACCCTTGTCTCTCTTCTCCTCTCCCTCCTCATCTCCCTTGTCTCTCTTCTCCTCTCCCTCCTCATCTCCCTTGTCTCTCTCCTCCTCTCCCTCCTCGTCTCCCTTGTCTCTCTCCTCCTCTCCCTCCTCGTCTCCCCCCTCGTCTCCCTCCTCCTCTCTCTCCTCCTCTCCCCCCTCGTCACCCTCCTCCTCTGCCCCCTCGTCTCCCTCCTCCTCTCCCTCCTCCTCTCCCCCCTCGTCTCCCTCCTCCTCTCCCCCCTCCTCTCCCCCCTTGTCTCCCTCCTCCTCTCCCCCCTCATCTCCCACTACGTCACCCTGTGGCGGGCGTGGCGCAGAACTGATCTGAGTTGCTCTGAACAGAGGAAGAACATTTGTCGTATTCCCTTTTGACATTACCCAGACTCTCGTCTTTTAGTGGTTGAAACAGCAGAACTAGTAGTTTGCTGCCAAGAACAAAAGTCTTCTGGTTTGTGATAAACAGCTCATCACGGTGTCTCTGCTTCAGTCACATCGGGGCTGTGCTCCAAACACAAACACTAAACATACAACTGTTCTGTTCAGGAGGACTATATGTGAAGCTGAAATCGTTTCATGGTGGCAACCCGAACTGGGTCATTTTTTGTCTCACATTCACAACGTGGGAGGCAACAGTTTTATTATTACCATTACTATATTTCGCCTTCACAACGGGGACCTTATTAAGCAGCTCACGCATGTGTAGCTATTGACGGGAGCTGCCAGACGCTAACCTCCGCAGAAGTTAGCATGTAGGGCTAGCGTGTTAGCATGGAGATGTGCTACAGCCAACAGGCTACGGCTCCACATCCATGGTCAGATCTTGGTGAAGATCACCTGAAGATCAAGGCTGATATGCTGATCAATACTTTGAGGAGCCTCTGAGAGAGCTCCCCCTACGAGGCTGTGTTGGTCCACTGGTACCTACAGGGAAACACTTACGGCCTCACCCTCTTTTGAGTATTCCCTGGGAGTTCTCTAAAAGGTGCACTAGTTAATAACCATAATGCACCGTATCCCATGATGCATAGTGGTTGTCACCATCATCAGATCCATGCAATAGAGTTGGTCCTGCACATACTGGTTCTTCTTGCATGTTGGCTGTCAAGGAACAGCGTCGTGGAACAGGTGTGGACTTGTTTATGCCAAAACACGTAAACAACGATCCAGAACATTTCAGCATATTCCCCGCCTTACTTGTTTCCTAAGTAGTGTAATATGGAGTGTTCACTATGTAAGGAAAAGGGAGGGAGAGTGAGCCAATTCCAAAATAGCCCAAAAGTCCCAAATGCCTCCTAAACTCTTTGAGTGCACGGCGGGTTCCTCACATTTCAGCCAGGAGATTAGGAGAGGATGCTCAGAAGCTACGTGGTAAGCAGCTTACTGGTAAACTCCTGAATGGATCGGTCCGCTCCTCTATTGATATTGTTGGCTACTAATTGAGGCCGCAATTATTTCCCTGGGTGCATCATAATACCGCAAGTGAAGGTTTGACACTGGTGTGAGCCAGCGGGGCCAATAATGAGCCCTGATTTAGGAGACACAGCAGGTAAACTCTCCTTAAAGACAACCGCGCCCAGCGAGTGAACTTATAATGAGACGTCATCGCTTCAAAATAAAACGCTAGCCCAATATCCCTGTGAGTAAGCGTGGAGAACCTGTTGAGTCCTTCGGTGAAGTGATGAAGGGCTTCTTGAAGGCACGGTTCATGACAGCATTTGGGCTATTTTTCTTTCTCGTTTATATAGAGAAAATAAACACATACTTTCTGTGAGAGTTCATTCAAAACACACCAACCAAGTGAGAAGGGATTGAGAGCATCATATTTAATATAGAATATGTACTGCGACATATTAGTGCCAAGATAGTTCTCTTCTGGTGTATTTAGTCACTGGAACAAGTTTGGGTGCGAGGGTTCTCGCGAGGCCAAACCCCTGTCTCTGGCTGCAGGTCTCCTACGTGAAGGCCATTGACATCTGGATGGCTGTCTGCCTGCTGTTTGTATTCGCTGCACTGCTGGAGTACGCAGGGGTTAACTTCGTCTCCAGGCAACAGAAAGAGTTCCTTCGATTGAAGCGAAGACAGAGGCGCAATCAGAAGGTATGGCTCGAGATATTGAATGTTGGTTACTGGCAACCAAAGATTTTGGATAAATGCGGCAGAACACCAAACTGCTACCAGTAAAATGTTGAATGTGAACTTTTGGCTCTCAATTGTGTTCACCATGAAGTCAACATTTAACTGTGGACTTTGTAGGACGCATTCATTGGCAACACTTTACAATGAGGAGACATTCATTAACTATTAGTTCATGCAGTAATAAGCATTAACTAACAGTTAATTAACAGCTAGCCAATGTGTCTATAATTTACTAATGTTTATGTTAACAGTTATTAATTCATACATTATTTCACAATCCATCATTTACCCTAGTTATACAACGATGCTTATTACTGCACTAATGTTAATAAATGGTTAATCCATGTACCTTTATAGTAAAGCATGACCCAGTCTCTGACCTGCTGACCTTTGCTTCCTGCAGGACGAGGACCTGCGAGAGAGCCGGTTCAACTTCTCCGGCTACAACATCACCCAGTGTCTGGCCATGAAGGACGTCCCCGCCACCAAGACCCCCGCCACGGCCGCCATCCCCCCGCCGCCGGCCCCCAAGGACATCGACACCACGCGGAAGAAGTTTGTGGACCGGGCCAAGAGGATAGACACCATCTCCAGGGCCGCCTTCCCCCTGGCCTTCCTCATCTTCAACATTTTCTACTGGATTACCTACAAGATCATCCGACACGAGGACATCCACAAGGAGTAGCCTCTCCTGGGAGCTCCTTCTGTCCCCGGGCTGCGTCTCCTCCAGAGGCCGGGAGGTGGAGGCCGGGAGGTGGAGGTTGGGAGGTGGAGGCCGGGAGGTGGAGGCCATTAGGTGGAGGTCGCTGCCAGGCGTTGACAGGATGCCGTGACCGTAGCGTTGCTCGTTCAGGGAAACATGTAGAGCAGAAATGCATCGCGGACGCAGACGCACGCGTTGGGGAGAATCGGTCCAACAGCTGGCGAGATGTTTGGAAGCTGGTTGTTGTTCTTCTGTTATCAGTTAATTAGTGTTATTAGTTTTAGGTTTTATTAATGGCTGTTGACACACTGCTGCATAATTTGCCCTTTAGACTTCACCAAGGATCGTTTCTAACTGAAGGAGTAGTCGAATTCTGGACCAAAATTCCAAAATATCACTGCCTTGAGATCTGTACAATCAACCCATGGAACATTCCATGGATTTCTGCGTTTAGAAGGTCAGAAGCCGAACCCAGAGGACGGCTGCCGAAAAAGAATAAGAGTGTTTCATATAAAGGGTGTTTTCAAGTATTTTCTATAGTATAAATGTCACATACTTCCTCAGTATTTATATAACTTAAGATATTGACTTTATAAAGCGAAACAAGCACACACTGTATTCTACACACCGAGATCTTTCAGGCATGTGTTGGACTAATCAAATCTGTAATTGGCACTTTGTACGCATTCCAGTAATCAACACAGAGCCATATAGATCTAGATATCACAGATTGGGTGACACCAAACGACACACTTACCCATTTCCATAACTGCATATTAAGTTCCACGTCTCGCTCTCCGACTCGGGGATGATGCATTACAAATTATAATCGCTCGCGGTTGATTGCCACCTGAATCACACGAAAGGCACAGACGCCTTACGTCTTCCCACCGCTGAATAATTTCTAACAAATCATGAATGTTAAACATGTTGAAATGCTGAGCCAATGTGTGGGGCATCACAGAGACCGACCTCTGGTGGCCCTGCTGTATCATGTAATCCATATATGCCAGTGAATTTGTTTTTTATATTATAAACAGGTAAATATGTCAGCTGTCTTGGATATGGTTTTAGAGTTGGAGTGTATGTTTTTGTAGATTTTAGTCAAACAAAATATTTATTCTAGTAGGATGTGTGTGGGGGGTATGTTATCTTTATGTATCTTCCTCTATATTTACTCATCTCCCCCCGTGGTGTGTTCTTAAATGGCCATGCGTTAGTGGAGTAATGCATCGATGAACAAGAGATAAGAGATAATAATACTAGGCCTACTTCTGTCTTCACTGTGGCGGCAAAAACTCCTTTCATGAAGACTTCCTGAAAACAGTTTGTTACCGCCCGGCCGCTGAGTTGTGCATCTCATCTACTTAAAACAATAAAAACCGACTAAATAAAAAGGAGAAACAGCACATTGAGTCAGAGTTGTTGTTGCCAGCCGCAGGGACCCGTTCCCGTCGCCAGTATTTACATACAGGCTCTGTATGGAAATATATACGGTTCAAAAGCCACCGTCTCCACTTGAGCAGAAGTGAAGCGGAGCGAGAGTCGCATCCGTATGCTTGGGGAATCTGTTTAGGGATGACATTAATTCAGCGCCGCTCGCCAGACGCGTGAGGTGTTTGCGTGGTGATGGCGTGACGCAGACGCGTGAGGTGTTTGCGTGGTGATGGCGTGACGCAGACAGCTCCTGACAGCGGGGGGGCCGGCCAGGCGAGTGAGGGGACGCTGCGCCGAGCACACGTGGGCCTGCCTGCCTCGGGTGGTGCTGACACCACCTGCCCCAACGCCGACAATACAGCAACGACTGCTCCAGCAACGACTGCTCCAGCCTTCTAAATAAATACTCACCATTCAACCACTCACGTCTTTGAAGCCGTTGGGTCACACACTTAATTCTGTTAAGGAAAATGTGGTCTCATATTTTATGGACACATAAATAAAAGCTGGGGCTTACGCCCTCTCCCTGAGCAACCGCTGTCCTGCTGTGACGCGTGTCGGTGGGCTCATCCGGGCTCCGGCGGTCCGACGATAAAGCAGAACTTCTCGGGGGAGACGTAACGGAGTCTGGGCCAGAAACCAACCACAGAGGGGCGGGGTTACGGCTCGTTTCCTGTTTCGTTCAGATCTTCTACAGAGGAAAAGTGGTTAGCGTGAATGGATGAAGTGTTCAGAAGATGATTCTAATAAGTGCGTACAGATCCCCCCGCCCCCGCGACATGATTGGTCGAAACAATCGAGGCGACAGAAAGCGTGAGGCGGCGTTCACCTGGCCTGCGCTCGTCCGCGTCACACTGCTAATTCACCAAACGAACGCCTGCTTTGTGAGACGGGGGGCTCTACAGCTGTTCAATATCCATCTGAAATATGTTAGACGGATTTGGGGAGATGGTTGCAAGACACGCAGCGTGCACCGTGATTGGTCCAGACTCCAGCAGGATTATACCTCATCGGGGATGCTAATCCCCCGGGAAGAAGAGGGGTGCTGGATGTGACGGAGCAGCCTCCATTATCGCTCATTATCTGGGGGTAAACAAGCAGGGAGGGGGGCAAACATCCCACCAAGCCCCCAATCAAGCACGGAGTGACAGCCTCTACAAAGAGGACTATTCTCAGCCCTTTGTATAAAAATAGACCCTTAATTGTCTGTAAGGGGGAAACTGTGTCCCATAATTCACTGGGAGCTCGGGAGGAATCTTCAGGAGATCTGAGAGAAGAAATGAGGGTTTCCATAGCAACTGCATAGGAATTATGGAAGCTGGCATGAGAGCTACATAGGGGAATTTAACTTGGGGAGACACGCAAATAACCTGTTTTTAAATGAATAATAAATATGAACATCAATATTAATATTGTGTATCCAGTCCTCGTTAACAACGCGGGACAAAATCCTGTTAATCTCACGCCATCCGGAGGACGTCAGGCCATTCTGTTCTCTGTAGTCATTTTTTATTAAGCTATTTTGGCCAAACTCTCCGGCCCAGCAGTGATTATATCAGCAGCAGGAGTGCAGCTCAGCGCCGGCCGGGCTGCCGGGGAGCCGGGGGACTGAATGAACAGATATCACTGGCTGCCATGCAGTGATGCGTGGGCCGGCAGTATTGACCTGTGTCTCTGTTCTGGTTCAGGTTCCTCTCAAGCGCGGTGGATGAGGGAGGCCTGTGAAGGGGGCGTGGACCGCTGGCTCAGCCCAGCCCGTAACACACACCCAGCCTTGGGAGGAGGGACACAGAAGGTCCCTGGTGGCTGTAGATAGAGTGGATGGGATCACTGCAGAGGCTCATATTTATGACAGCGCCTTGATACAATTACGGTTGCCAAGGAAACACAGAAAAACTAAATTGTTCCAATAATTGGGACTGGCGGTAATTAGTTTATTTGGGGTCTTCATTGATCCCCTGGGATTTGAATAAATGGAATGGAGTTTGGAAACGAGTAATCAATAAGACGCGCACCTGAATGATCAAATATGCGGTGAATGAAAGGGTTTCCATGTGGGCTGGAAGTGAAAGCAGCAGAATGAGGAACAGATGATCAACTGACATACAGGAAGTGAAACTGACGGGAGAGAATGACTTTTAGTCTCGCCGACACAAGGTCGGCCATTTGAGGAAGTTCAACTCAAAACGACGTGTCAAGCAAACGCCGCAAATCTATCTCAGGTTGACGTGTCTTTGATGGAAAAGACCACTTTGGTCTACACACTGTCCACCCTTTTCACGGTCGACTCTACTCTGTATATTCTTCTACCAAGACATTTCACCATTAGCAGAACAGCCTCCTCAGAATCCAATGAAGACATCGTCTTCACTGCATCCAGCAGTGACTCTAGTCAGTGGAGGAGACGAGCCACGTGGACGCTGAGCTCCGTGGAGTCAGACAGACGTCCCCTGAAGGACAGACAGCAGGTCCTGGACGTCCCCTGGATGACAGACAGACGTCCCCTGGATGACAGACAGCAGGCCCTGGAGGACAGACAGAAGGTCCTGGACGTCCCGTCTTTTTCATCTGTAATTTACCAGCCTGGGATAAATAAAGTATATCTATCTATCTATCTATCTCTATCTATATCTATTTCCGCCATCAAAGAGGAAGAGCTGACTACTGGTCGCCAACAAAAGCTCACAAAAGGTGGAGTTGTTTGTGAAGGTACGGAGACTCAGGTTCACAAAGAGCTTTAAATATCAGCACTTACAGGCTGTGGCGTGAGACGCAGAGCAGCTGTCTGTTGTTTTAAGACCACCAAGCAAAACGACCGGTGAGTCAGGAGGGAGAAGTGCTGCTAAAAGCTTTCACCCATGACCCCGGGAGGACAGAACTCTGCTTCCCAGAACTCTTCACAGTCAGACTCGTAGAGACCGTAGTGGGCATTTCCCGCGGACGACAAACCCAGCCCCTCCCCCCCGCCAGACAGCCACAGCAGCAGGGACTCGAACACACGGAACACGTCTGAGTCGGGTCACAGAATGAGCCCGGCACCACAGACCGCGGACTGCAGGACCCAGGTGGATCCTGCAGTCCAGCAGGCTGATCTGCTGCACCCCCCCAGCGTGTGTGTGTGGAGGGGGGTGCCCAAGAGGCAGTCTTAAAGGCTAGGCACACGCAGGCACACTGGCTCTGGGGCTCTGGGGAAACACATGCACATCTGTACAGTGAGCCACTGTGGTCTTTTCAGAAACATGAAATATGCATTTCCTTTTATTTTTTTAGAGAGGTCAAATAGGCATGACTTGATTCTAAACATTTTGGTTTCCGTTCGCCATCAGCACCATAGATGTTGCTTGTGCATCACAAAGTGTTTATTCAGAGGATGAGGACCAGACTGCACGGTTCACCTCATAGCGCGTCCGGTCGTCTGGTGACAGTCCGTGTTCTGCCGCCGCGGCCCGGAGTCCTACGAACCCGCCTGCAGCAGAACCGCGACATCGGCCCGCAGCTGCACCTCCGTCAGCCTGCGGGTCAGACTGCGGTACCGCTCCACCTCCACCGGGGGCAGCGGGTCCAGGCCGGCCCCCCGGAGGTCTCCGTCCCCCCGCCGCCCGCTCCCACCGCGCTCCTCTCCAGAACCCCCTCGCCGCTCCGCCTCTCCGCCCAGCAGGGACGCCGCCGCCCGCTTCAGCGCCAGGGCCTCGTTCTCCAGCGCCAGCGCCAGGGCCCGTGGGCCGGCCCGGAGCCCGGGCCCCCGGAGGTGCCGCACGGTGCAAGACGGCAGCAGGAAGCCGCTCAGACGCTCCAGGAAACGAAGCATCGGCAGCCGGCTGGACGGAGGAAAGACGCATGAGCACGGAAAACCCTTTCCCCCTCTCGCAGTTCTTTAAGGACAACATACGGCATGTTTTTCTAAATCCGTATTGAATGCTTTTCCTTTAATTCCATCTTGAAGGGTGCAGTCTTTTGCCCAGGAGACTAATTCACTTTGAGATTCTAAATCCTATCAGCAGAAGTCACCGTCCACCTCAAAGCTAGCTAAACTAGGGCCAGCTCCGATTGTTGGGAAATGTTGACTGTGCGCATGAAATTACACTTTTCATTAATATCAATTATACCAAACAAATAGGCATAATCCCTGTCCAACCTTTCAGTGTGTGTAGTTCACCCTTCTCCAGAATCCATTCACCTGAACTCAGGGACAGCCTTTATTTGCACAATGTAATTGGAGAACAAACGGAAAATCAATTAGGAGCCGTGGTGTGTCTGATCGGAGTCCTAATGAGGAACCCGCCTCAGTAGATCCCCACGTGGTGTGACGTCACGCACCAGGACTCGTAGGAATAATTCATATTCATAGACAACTTCTGAAAACCCAAACTGGCCGTGCTAAACTCCCTTACTGTCTGCACAATGAAGTGAAACTTCAAAGTGAAACTTGATTTCAGACTCATTGGGAAATGAACTCACAATTAGGAAAGGATGAACGATCCCAGGTAAAGGTATCAAAACCCCCATGTGATTTGTAAGGCCATGACATCACATCACAAACTACAACTCCACCACATGCCCACAGATCCCAGGCAGAGCCGTTAGGGGGCAGAAATGTCAGGAGCCCGGGGACGAGGGCTGCCAGGTCGGCATCACAAACAATCATCACATGTTGTCAGGCTCAACTCTACACCCACCCAGCATCACCAGTCCCTAAAGAGATCACTGAACACCACGGCAACACCTCGCTGTCCAATCACCTGGCGTGGACAGAGAGCCGCCCCTGGAACATGGAGGCGGGGCTCAAGCGAAGCAGCATGGCGGCCGACGGCCCCTCGGGGTGGGCCACCAGGTACTGAGGGTTGACCTTTAACCTCTTGCAGCAGGCGGCCTTCTGCATCCAGTGCTCCACGTCCCCCAGGCTGTGATGAGGAGAGTCCAGGAGGAAGACCTCGTGGTCCAGCACCGACAGAGCACTCAGCAGGTCCTCCTCTGGGGGGGGGGGGGGGGACACACATGGGTGAGGGCCCCCTGGTGACAGGTGCTGGAACTGCAAAGTGTAAGCTGCAAACTCAACGACGCAGCAGTCTGTACACTGAAGATGAGCGAGACCAGAACTGGACCCCTGGACCTGCAGCCCTACCTGTGGTGCGCTCAGGGTCCGCCAGCAGGCGGCCGTGGGGGTCCGCCCGGATGTCCACCACCACCTGACCGCACTGGAACGCCGCAGGCGTGGGCGTGTCCAGGGCGGGGGTCTCCCCCTGGTAGTGCAGCACCACGGGGCAGCGGACGCGGCCCCAGGTCCGCAGAGAGGTCAGCGGGGTCACGGCGGTGACGGCCAGGCGGCGCGGCCCGCCGGGGGTCCGGTGGGGACCGCCGTCATCGTCTCCCTTGGTTCTCTTGGCCGCGGGCCCCGGGGGATCGGGGGAGGGGGGGGAAGGGGAGGAGGGGGAGGGGGAGGAGGGGGAGGGGGAGGAGGGGGAGACCAGCTGAAACACTTGGCTGCGGGTCTGGATGACGGTGGGCGCTGATCCGGGGACGCCGTTTGTCAGGACGGATAAACTCACACAGTCCACTGGTCTGGAACAACACAGAGTAAAAACTATTAAATAAATAACACATCACCGGCAATCACATGTCCAGAGCCCGGGAGGCTGTGCTGGGTGATGGGAATCGATTACAGGGGGGGGGGGGGGGGAGGGAGGGGGAGACAGAGAGAGAGACGGAGAGAGGGAGAATGTTTCAGTGAGTGAGGAAGGCAGTGGTTTCAGGCGACGGAGCTCACAACAGTCAGTCTGCCTGTTCCAGTGTCACCACACGCACACACACACACACACACACACACACACACCAGAGAGAGAGAGAGAGACAGAGACAGAGACAGAGACAGAGAGAGAGAGAGAGAGAGAGAGAGAGAGAGAACACGGGGATTGGAGACACAGAGAATCTGATTGTTTCTCGGTACTCCGAGGGGTTATTTGATAAACGTGTTGCCATGGCGACCACCTGGCAGCCCAGAGCAGCCTGCAGAGCGGCCGGACAGAGACGACAGGGTGGCAGCGCCGCGGCCACCACCATCATCATCATCATCATCATTACGACATGACAACACAGAGCCGGTGGACAACAGAGCTGCTCTTCATCAGCCACAGTGAGGACGTCTCATCATGGGGAAACACAACCGCACACACAGAGCCCAAATAAGACGGCAGCCTTCCTCTGATGACGACCACGAGGCTCAGGAGAGGACAGAGAGCCTTTTGTGGCGCGCGGCGACATCACAGCGCGGCGGCCGGTGTGAGGGGCGTGAGCAGAGAGAGGCGTGGCGGCCGGCTCCGGTGTGTGACGGACCCTCTCAGCCGCCTCCCACTCCGGGCCGCACCGGCACAACAACGCGTGGACGCCGTGGAGCCGCGGGGGTCGGGGGGTCACAGGGGTCACGGGGGTCACGGGGGTCACAGGGGTCTTACACAGCGCTGTCCGCCGCCAGCGTGGCCCCCACCACCAGGTGGTCCTCGGTGAGGCGGTGCCACAGCCTCTCCACCCGCGGCCTGGAGGACGGGCCGCCCCCCGCCGGGCCAGAACCCTGCAGCCCCTCATCACACACCTGGGCCCCAGGGTCTTCTTCATCCCACAGGGGGAAGAGACCTTCCTGTAGACAGAGGGAGGGAGAGAGAGAGAGAGAGAGAGAGAGAGAGAGAGAGAGAGAGAGAGAGAGAGAGCCCAATCATCATAATTTCTTTTATTTTCTTGTTTCAGGAAACATCTGCTTTTGCATTTCAGCTTTGAAATACAGCTTGAGTGTGCATGGCGGTATTGTGAATACCAATCGCTTCATAAAAAGGCAAGCATAGGTTAATGATGCTGTGAAATGTAATTGTGTTGTAGGAACAATAGACAAGCTCGTGCCAGAGCCTTGATTAGGGAGAGCCGCGAGCTGAAAGACTCAAAGGTTTCCTCGTGAGTATTCAAAACATGCTAGAGAGAACAGCTCCAGAACAGCTGCTTCCACCAACCTCTCAGGTGGACTCTGACACGCGCCAGCCTCGCTGGTTTGAGGACAAAGGGAGGCTGAGTCTTAATTGTGCCGTGTTTGTTCAACACAATGCCTGGTATTGTAGGAACCTGCTCCAGCAGGCACAATACCTGCTCAGGCTGTGTGACCACAGGATCTCTCCCAGAGACGAGGTCTGTGAGGGCCTGGATGGACTGGAGGAGAACCTTCTGCTTCAGCCTGTCATCCCTCTGGAGATCCTGGACCACCGTCAGCCCACTCTACACACACACACACACACAGTGTGTGAGCTACACTGGTGGAATCCATGCACGCCATCTCAAAGCTCTGGCTTTGCGACAAAAACACAAACAGTTGGAGGATGAGTGCTGTCACAACAACACCACGCTGGGTGGATCTCTACCTGTAATCTTGATTCTAAAGCCTGAAAGGTGAGCAGCTGGTTGTGTCCGGCTGGTTCAGATGCAGCGTCCATGTTGTTCCTCTGAACATTCTACAATCGAAACTCAAAATACTTAGTGGTGACAAAGAACACGCACACGCACACACAGAGTCAAAGTGAACACATGCCACATGCTGAACTGTTCCTTACTGATAATGAAATGCCACAGAGGTCTGTGAGGAGAAAGCGGACATCCGCTATCTCTGGACATCCTGATCTGTCCTCGTCCTCAAACAGCAACAGCAACTGTTCGGTTCCACAGCCCAGGAAGTCGTCCACATGAACAGAACGTACTGCTGACCAATGGGCAGCCACCTAGGAACACAACGAAAACAACATTGGATCAGATGAGTGTTTGAGATGTGGACACCTCACGGTGGTAAAAGGAGAACCCTACCTGAAAGGAATCCTTCCAGATAGCACAGGCGTGGCCTTGGTCAAAGCAGACGGTGACCAGACAGCCATTCCTCCCCGTGTCCACGACATGAATGTCTTCAGGTGCATCGAACGGAAGCTGGCAAACGTCTTTCGGAACGCCGTCCTCAAAGAGAATCAGTTGTTTTTCAGAAGTTGCTGCGACTAGGGAAGACTTCACCAGAACCCCGTTCAGCTTCTCCGCACAGAGCACCAACAGGGTTCGGGTGATGGGAATGTAGGCACAGGGTAGCATCACAGTGGCATCAAAGTGGCCTGCACTTAACAGCAAACAGCCACGGCTTTGGCTCGTTGTTTTATGTCCCGATATTTCTGTCTTGGGGAAACTCTTGTTGAATTGACTGGTCATGGGTCCAATGATGAACACGTCACCTTTGTGAAGAGGTAGTACTCCCATCAGAGGACGGGACACACAGGTAGGTGTTGGTCTGACCACTGCTACGTCCTGTTTCTCCAGGACAGAGGTGTAGAAGCCCACCCCAGCATGGGTCCACAACACTACAGGACCATGCATGATGTGCACCTTGTCCCTCAGCTGGTAGGGCAGTTTAAATGTCACCTTTGTCTCTTGTTTGATGGAGCTGCTGAGGCCAAGGAGACTATACTCGTAGCTTCCATCTTTATTGCCCTGCCTCAGTAAAATGAACGGAGAGGTGACTCTCTTCTGCACGTCGTAGACGCATGCGCACGTCACGATGTCCACAACTGCGGCACGTGTTCTGTAAAGAACACTCACATCTTCCGCATCAACAAAACAGTTGTGTTCTCTGTTGAACGTAAGGCTGCGGGACAATATCTCGGATGGATTGCTTTCATCCCCCCTGTAGAATGAAACTATCCTTCCCCAGAAGGACAGCTGGTGGACTGCGTGTCCCCGTCTGTCCGCGGCCACTTTCTCCGTCATAGTTTGAGAAACTTACTGTTACTGAAAGTGCAAATAGACTCGAGGGCTTCCCGTAAGGCGGAAGTGCAAGTGGGCCGTTTGTTGTTGCGTTTGCGTAGTGGCGTTATCTGGAACCGCTACATTCAACTGGTAAACACAGGCGCTGCATTGTCATTTGGGTCGTACGTCAACGTCGCCGCCATGTTGGAGAGGCCTGTAAACGGAACAAGTAGAACGGCGAGCTGCGTATGAATGGATGTAAAGTACTATAACGTTTACATGTGTTGGCCAAGTTCAATGAGTCGCATTTAATACACGGGTTTGTGATTTACTTGGGGTAAAATTAATAATAAAATAAATAATATTTTAGGAAACATTGTGTGATTTCATTACAACATAAAACACAAGAAACTACACACAATTTATATCAGTTTAGAAAAGTAAACTTTATGTAGTGCTTATCAGCCAGAAAACACGCCGCTCTCCACGTTGCTTACAGGCCAGCCTTGGCCTCTCCAACATGGCGGCGGCGTTGACGTGTCGCAGCAACGGGTTGAAGCAGACAACGCAGCGTCTGTGTATATCTTTGAGCAGTACTTACGTCTACATTTCTACTTCACGTCTTTTGAGTTAAACGACGCATACGCGGCTATCCTCGTCTCGTTTCCAGCGTTCGTATCACTGTCGCCGACAAACTTTTTTCGCGTTGACTCGGCGGAGGGGCGGTAATCTCGCGGTAATCTCGCGATGGGCGAGGAGAACAGCGCTACAACGACCTGCTGCACTGATTCTGTTCTCCAGGAGTTCAGGCTAGCCATGCTAGCAGACAGGAGCTAAGCACCTCCACTGCCTGCAACGAGAAGAACGAGGAGATCCCCGAGCATGGCCGAGCCGGATCAGAACGAGTCAGAACAGGTAACCACCACATGAACGACAGCAACACAGACATGTTGTTGACATGTTGTACCAGATGTGTCCTTACTAACGGTCCATGTCTGTGTGACAGACCGCAAGCAAAGTGGAGGAGACGAGAGAAAGGTTCAAGACGGAACTTCTGCAAGGTAATACCGGTGGTGTAAACTGTTAATAAGAGACCCGTAGATGAAGCGGTCCTGTGCTGTGTGTTATTAGTGTACAGTGCTGTAGTGTGAACGGCTTAGGAGGCTCTGTCAGGGCACCACTTCCCTGTTGTCCTGTTGACACTGAACACACAGAGGTCCACCTCACACTCTCTACAAGCAAATGCGCCGCTGAATGACCCATCTAACAAACATTAAGCCACATAGGGTCATAAACAGCTTCATCCTTTTCTGGACTAAGCAAAAAGGAGATCTGCGTGTATATGAATGTATTACGACTGTGTTGAACTGCAGATCTTCCAGACAAGTATGACCCCAGGGACGTGGACAGGCTGCTGAGAGATGATGCCCTGGTGGACAGCTACCTGACCTGGAGGCACTTTGTGGTCGACGACGCCTTGAAGATGATCGACGAGAGCTTCCATTGGCGGAAGGAGCTGGGTCTGAACGGTAGAGGAGTCTATGTTCTATTCATGGAAGTAAACAAAGCGTCCGTTAACCACGTTAGCGTGTAGGACGGCCGGGTGGTGCAGCCCTGGCTGCTCCCTTTGTGTGGCCCGACAACAGGCCATTGTGTTGTGGCCGCCCAGGCTGCTGCCGTGCACACACAGCCCGGCCTGCAGCCACACACTGACTAATTGAGTTGCACTTGGTTTGTTTTTGAAATCCGATGAAAGGATTCTTGAGATCCAGAATCTGGTGCGCGGAGATCACGTCATGGGGGAAATGTGTGTGTGTGTGTGTGTGTGTCTGTGTGTGTGTGTGTGTGTGTGTGTGTGTGTGTGTGTGTCACAGATCTCACGGAGAACAGCATCCCCAGGTGGATGTTTGAGACCGGGGCCGTCTTCCTCCATGGCTACGACAAGGAAGGCAACAAGCTGTGTACGTAGGACTCCCCAGCGCCTGCTCTCCCTTCACTCTGGAGCCGCACGACGCCCAGCGGCGCCCAGCACCTCCCTCACTGACCTGTGGTTGCTCTCGTCCCCTCAGTCTGGTTCAAAGTGAAGCTGCACGTGAAGGACACCAAAACGGTGATGGACAAGAAGAAGTACATAGCGTTCTGGTTGGAGCGCTACGCCACCAGGGAGCCCGGCATGCAGCTCACCGTGGTGTTTGACATGTGTGACTCGGGCCTGGGGAACATCGTGAGTCTTCAGTACTTTCTGTCTCCTTTCTGTTAGATTGTGTGTGTTGTTTTCATTGAATGTACTCAACATAGATACGTTTTATGACTCAAGCAACACATCAATTCATTTTCTATTCATACATAAGATAAGATAAGATATTCCTTTATTAATCCCCCTTAGGAGAAATTCACAGTGACCAGCAGTACAAGGGGATAGAGGAGTGCGATAAAAACCTGACTATAGACAATAAACAATAAATAGATTTACCTAAACAAGATTAAATTATATGCGAGCTCTTAAAGTCAGATCAGGTGAAAAAAATGAGAACCTATATACATACATAGTAATCATCATTGAGATGGACAGTGCAAATTGGTAGATGAACATAGTAGTTGGTATATTGCGCATATTAATAATGATTCATATTTATTCATATGTTTGAAGATTTTTTTCGGCCGATTCAAATGTGGTCATATGTAATGAACATGGAATTATTTCCTCAAGTGGTTATTTATAGTTTCTATTTATTCGCGTCTCGTCCATTTCAAGTCCCTGTCTGTGAGGGACTGATACTCTCTGACACTTGGAAGATTAAAGTGACCTTTAAATCCAGCCGGCCAATCCAAGTGGGCCACTAATCCACGCGCTGCCTGTACGCGGCGGCGGCGTCACCGGGCCCTGGCGGCGCCGCCCGGCCCAGCGGCTCAGCCCCCCCGCGGGATGAAAGTCTTATTTAAACGCCGTATGCAGGAGCACGCCAAACTCCACGCATACATGTGGGAAACCCCAATATGGGCTTAGTGGACTTAGAGGCCCGGTGGTTACGTTGTAATGGAAGTTCTCTAAGCCGCACCTCGCCGGTCGGGGCTCATCTGGCAGGGGGACGCGGCCAGGCAGTGAGCAGCTCTGCAGCCGGCCGCTGGAGTCTGGCCAGGCAGAAGGGGCAGCCCTCATCCAGCCATGGCAACACTGTACAGCCCAGTAGAAACAGAGGTTAAAAGACACTTCTGTTTCATTAAAAGGTGGAAGTTGCCAAAATGCAGCCACCCATGGCCTCCGTGTCACACGGGCTGCAGATGTTGGGCTGCTGACTCTGCTGGCAGCTTCCACCGCGCTTATTTTAGGAGCATATTTAATATGCGCAAATGTCCCTTCTGTTTTGTTGAGTGCTCTGCTCTCTGTTGGACTTTATTCAATAATTTGTTTCCCTTTCACTGTGTTTACTGTTTCAGGACATGGACTTTGTGAAGTACATCATCAATTGCTTCAAAATCTACTACCCAAAGTTCCTATGTAAGTGATGGTTCCACGGGAGAACACGTGAGATGGGAGGAACCGTGTTCCACAGCTGGACCAGCTCTGATTCAGAACCTTAAAGCTGATGCTGCTTCGAGCCGAAACGCCATCACTAACCATTTATTGTGTTTTATTTTCTTAGCCAAAATGATTATTGTGGACATGCCTTGGATCATGAATGGTAAGATTGAACAAGCTTTCTAATTTCTGTTAAAGAAAGCGTTTCCCTTTTTCTTCTTATGACCTCATGATGATACTAATGAGACCACTGGGGTCGATGTTGCAGCTGCCTGGAAGATCGTGAAGACCTGGCTGGGCCCTGAAGCTGTCAGCAAGCTCAAGTTCTCCTCCCGGTCCGAAGTGCTGACCTTCATCGACCCGGAGTACCTGCCAGCCCACATGGGGGGAACGGTACGGGCCCTGGAGCGAGGCCAGGGGGTTCTACCTCCTGTGTGCTGATAGGTTATCACATGGAATCAGCATTCTGTCGTTTCCATTGTCCTCACTGGTTTCTGTACGTATGTGTTTAACGTGTTGTCCATACCTGTTGGTTAAGAGGCGTGTTCTCCATGGTGTCATGACCCCCAGGACCCCTTCAAGTACAGCTACCCTCCCCTCCCCGACGACGACTTCCTCACCCCCGTCATGGACAACGGGCCAATCGGGAGCGAGGAGGACGCGGAGCCCAAGGAGAGCCAATCAGAGGCCAAGGAGCCTCTGGAGACCAGCTTCAACTCAGACGACTCGAAAAAGGGCAAAAAGGTAATGAAACATAATGTGTTTATAAAGGCGGTTCATAAAAAACATCAAATTTTCCTCCATTTAAAGGACAACACTGGTCCGGTCTGAGTGGCCAAACCAGCGTAGCCTCTCCTGGCTTCACTGGAACAATCCATTACCGATACCATGTGTTGAAGTCACTTCCATGTCCTGAGTGTCTGCCACGACCACCAGACCGGTGTTGTCCTTTGGGCTTTGGAAGGCGTGCGGCTGTGACTGCAGTAAGGGTCAGGGTCAGACATGCACTACAGATGTGGTTGTAAGGGTCAGGGTCAGACACGCACTACAGATGTGGTTGTAAGGGGTCAGGGTCAGACACGCACTACAGATGTGGTTGTAAGGGTCAGGGTCAGACACGCACTACAGATGTGGTTGTAAGGGTCAGGGTCAGACACGCACTACAGATGTGGTTGTAAGGGTCAGGGTCAGAAACGCACTACAGATGTGGTTGTAAGGGTCAGGGTCAGACACGCACTACAGATGTGGTTGTAAGGGGTCAGGGTCAGACACGCACTACAGATGTGGTTGTGATTGCGTTAAGAGGTTTGTTAAGTGTGACTGAGCAGTGAAGGGGATTGTGTGGCTCTTGTTCGCTGTGTCCTAGAATCAGACAGTCTTTACATATAGACGTGCTCCTTTCAATGTCTCGATGAGCTCAGAGTAGGGCGAGCAGGAGCACTGTCTTCACAGAAGCGGTGATTAATCTTTTTTCGCTGAAGTTTTGAATACAGGCCCACTCATTTCGCCTTAACAACAACAGGAAGAGTCACTCAGAGACACTCATCAGCGAGACGAGATCAAGTGACTCAATCAACGCCCCTGTGGAACACCACCACGCCACCGGCCCTGATAAGCATACGCTGGCAGCGTTTGTGTGATGAAGTTAAAACCAGTGTGGTGGAGAGGCTGCTCCTCACTAAGGCCCTTTGCCTTGTTTCCAACTTTTTTCCCCCTCGCCCGATTACAGCGTGTAATCTGGCTTCTCTGCTGAGATTTAAGCGTGAATTAAGTGGCATTAATGCCCCGATTCAGCTTGTCGTTAATCCACGACTCTTTGTCTCTGTCAAGGTGACTCCCACTGTCTTGCGCGGCTGCAGTGTAATCCCTGCAACAATAACCCCCACGTCTCCACGCCGCTGTGATCTCTGGTCACACTCAAACACACACACACACACACACACACACACACACACACACCCACACACGCACCCACACACACACACACACACACACACCCACACACACACACACACACACACACACACACACACACACACACACCCACACACACACACACGGCTGCCATGCCAACCGCCGGCCCCCTGGCACATGGCTCCGCACGCCGCCAAGCCTCCCTCATCCTGCCCCGCCCCGCGGCGTGTTGTCTGTTTGTCTGCGCTGGTTTCTTGAGAAATGGCCGCAGCGTCGACCTTGTCTGCTCCGCTGGGCTCCCCGGAGGCCGTCTCTGTTGTGGACGTGTGCAGCGGCACCCCGGGGTCTCAGCGCATCCACGACACAGCACTCCTCGCTCGCCCGCTCAGCCTAGTTTAGTTTAGCTCTCTCTCCCGAGCTGCAGACGGGGCCGGTGTGCCACACTTCCCCTCACGGCGTCCCTGTGGCCCTCTCTGGCCGGCCCTCTCTGGCCGGCCCCTCTTCATCTGGTGAGCTGCTCTCTGCAGCCCACGGCCGGCCGACCGCGCGTGCGTCTGCATAGAGAATGCCACTTAATGAGGTCATCTCAGGGGATGGCCATGGTGAGGAGGAGGTTTCAGTGCGTATGGAAGCTAAGGCTCCTCAGACAGGCCTCCCTCGGCACCCCTTCCCTTTGGCGTTTCGTCCCTCTCAGCCGCCGTGCCTATCGATGGCTCTGGAGGTTTTAATGACTCAGTATTTATTTGCCGTTTCCGTTTCAGTACCCAGATATCGACGGCCGCAGGGTGAGAGTAAATGTGATCACTGGGGCTTGAGGTCGGTCAGTAGCAACAGACCTTTTGTTGTTGAAGGTGAGGGCTCCTCCTCTGGTCTTCAGCCTCAGGAGTCTGCGCCTCCTTGGGGAGGGAGGCCGGCGTGTTGCTGAAAGGGGGTCACACAGGCATGGCCCCGCCCCCCCGCAGGCATGCAGTCACTCTCTGCCTGCGAGTATCTGTGGAATCTCTCCGTCGTTTAGCATAACGGTTATCTTGCAGTTCAGCCGGTTTTCTCCCTGTAGTTGTTTCAGTTTGTGGTTCTGTTGAGCAGTGGTGACTGTGTTAATACAGCCAACCTGTGGTGACTGTGTTAATACAGCCAGGGGTGAATGTATTTACAAAACCAGTGGTGACTGTGTTAATACAGCCAGTGGTGAATGTCTTAATACAGCCAACCTGTGGTGACTGTGTTAATACAGCCAGGGGTGACTGTGTTGATACAGCCAGTGGTGAATGTCTTAATACAGCCAGTGGTGAATGTGTTAATACAGCCAGTGGTGAATGTGTTAATACAGCCAGTGGTGAATGTGTTAATACAGCCAGTGGTGACTGTGTTAATACAGCCAGTGGTGAATGTGTTAATACAGGCAGTGGTGAATGTCTTAATACAGCCAGTGGTGAATGTGTTAATACATCCGGTGGTGAATGTGTTATTACATCCCGTGGTGAATGTGTTAATACAGGCAGTGGTGAATGTGTTAATACATCCAGTGTTGAATGTGTTAATACATCCGGTGGTGAATGTGTTAATACAGCCAGTGGTGAATGTGTTAATACATCCAGTGGTGAATGTGTTAATACAGGCAGTGGTGAATGTCTTAATACAGCCAGTGGTGAATGTGTTAATACATCCGGTGGTGAATGTGTTATTACATCCCGTGGTGAATGTGTTAATACAGCCAGTGGTGAATGTGTTAATACATCCAGTGGTGAATGTCTTAATACAGCCAGTGGTGAATGTGTTAATACATCCGGTGGTGAATGTGTTATTACATCCCGTGGTGAATGTGTTAATACAGCCAGTGGTGAATGTGTTAATACATCCAGTGGTGAATGTGTTAATACATCCAGTGGTGAATGTGTTATTACATCCAGTGGTGAATGTGTTAATACATCCAGTGGTGAATGGTGGTTCATCATTCCCCATCCCCTGACTGATCCCTGTGGGGCGAGGCGGTTCTGGTTCTCAGGTGCACTATCTCAGGTGACTCCTAAGTCGGAGGCTGTGGGGCTGACGGCCGGCCGGGTCGGCTCCATGAGACACCGACCGCCACGAGGCTCTAAACAAAGGACGGCGTGTTGACCACTGATTGCCTCTCTCTCTGTTTCCACGATAAGGGCTGGTGGAGGTGAGGCAGTGGGTCAGGCCACACAAGGACCTCAGAGGCCCGGACCTATCAGGGAAGGCGGCTCGAGTGTGGCAGGGGTACTAAGGTACTCGGGTACTGGGGGTACTCGGGGTACTCGCGGTACTCGGGTACTCAGGGTATGTGTCGGGTTGAGCCCCAAGTTGTCCCCGGCCTGCGTGGGCCACGGATGTTTTCTCCATTTCATTTCCACATTTCAACGTCAACCTTTTGAAGAACGCCAGATTCACACTCCACCGGCTCCATTTTGAATCCTTGACCGGGAAACAAGTATCTTTTGTCATTTTTTGTCCAACGTTTTGTACGTTTCAAATCCGTTTGTATTGTCCAGAGCATTTCAAATGCTGTGCGTCTCTCTGCTAAGCTGAGGAGAGTGGAGAACACATTTCTGTTTCCCTAGCATTTCAAACACTTGAATACTTTCTACTGAACAAACTGTGATTCAACAGGAGAGAAGTCAAAACTCAGCACTAACGTTTATTCTGCTGGAATATTTCTATTGTTTTAAAAACATGATATTATTTCACTAATAGTAACTACTAATCATTAGCACTTTGATAGTACACTAATTAACACTAACTAAGTCAGAGTTGTGCCTTAATACTACTATCATCATAATCAATAACATATTGAACAAATTGTCTACAGATATGTCAGCTTTGGGTAATGGAGAAAAATTAAGGATATTTAATTTTCTTTTTAATTTCGCTCACATTTATGTGTAAACTATTAAGTACAATGTAATCAATTTGTTTCTACATCAAAATGATGTTATGTTATGATTGATTTGAACTATTGATTTGTTCTTTTTGAAATGATGCAATGTAATGCTTGTTATATAAAAGGAATACTAATCTTTTTTTTAAACAAAATGTATTTAGATTTTTCATCTGCTGGATTTGTTTAATTTGAAGAATATAAATCTTTGAGTGAATCATAATCATGAATGTATCATTTGGATTACATTTGAAGTATTTTACCAACATGGTTTTCCATTTCATTTCAGTGTCTTATTTACTTGAATACAAATCGTTTGCATGGTGATGATGTGACGCTTCCTCCCAGCTGAATAAACAGACAGAAGTTAGACTCTCATGTCTTTATTGCAGCAGCAGCCCTCACATGAACTCCCCCCCAGTGGGCTGGAGTTCACAGTCCTACAACCACTGCTCCTCCGTTCTGAGTCACAGGCCTGTTTCTGTCACTGAGGTGCCATATTAACCTCCCACACACACACACATACACTCTCGCCCACTCCCATCTGTCCCCCCCCCCCACCCAACCACACACACAGCCGTGACGTGGACGTTTCCAAATGACCTTTGTCTCTATAAAACAAATGGACCAATAGCATGTCCACTCTGGGTGTTTCCACACAGCTGAGCTGTGTGTTTGTGATTATTACGGTGCTGTGTGTGTGTGTGTGTGTTTGTGTGTTTTATGAACTTGCAGCAGAAGTCTGTATGGTTCACATGAAAGTGCTGACTAGACAGACATGAGGCGCGTGCACCTCTTACCAAGTCAGTCTGTCAGAGATCATGTGCTCCTGGTTATTTTTGGGGAGTTCAACCACTGGGATTGACTGGTGGTCCCCACGATGGGGGGGGGTTGTCCTGCACACCACGCCATCTCCTGACCAAACCCTCCTCATTCCACAAGGGCAATCATACATCATTATCTACAACATCAACTGACCACCTTCTGGAGGTGATCATCTGACCGCTGAGGAAGTGGCCTGATAAGGGCCACGATGTGACCATCACGTGTCTGTGTTGTGTGTCTTCAGGTGAACTTCCTGGAGGACAGCCTGCGGTCCGAGGACAGCGAGAAGGGAGACGCCGTGTGTCGAGCCAGGGTGGTCCGAAAGCCCCTGACCACCTTCAGAGGCCCGCTGCTGCACGTCAGGTACTCCCCGGGCTCGGGTCAGACTTCACGCCCGGCTCTGCCGCTCAGATCTGGGTGTGCGTTGTTTAGCTTCATATTTGTTCCAACCAGTGGTGGCTGCTGGGCCGGGGGGTCTGTGATCGCGTGGCACTGGGACACTAAGGAGGTGTCTGAAGGTTTCATACCAAGAGTCTTTAGATGACTGCAGGAAGACACTTTCACACAACAAACAGCTGCAACCACGTATGACTGAGTTTGGTCGGTCAAATGCCTCGGTAACAGAACAGGAAGCGAGGGGTAACCCCGCCCCCTTGCAGTTGTTGGTTTCCTGCCCCCCCCCCCCCTGTGTTCTCACCCCAACGTGTTGACCCTGAGGGGACTCACATTTACCAGGAAACCAGTTTTTCCTGTTTATTTCGTTTTAACAGAATGGCAGTTTGAAGGCTCTCGCAGTAGATCCTCCACTGCCACAATATGTTCACTGTTGATCTCAACCTTCTGGGTGCAGAGGGCAGAACAGAAACAATGGTGTGGGATCCACCGTCCATTGGGTGGAAACGTTTCATTTGTTACTGAGACGCAGCGGCGTGCTGATGAAGGCGTGAGACGGCCTAGCGAGCCACGCCCGCCTAATGGAGCTCGACGCACTGCCGCGAGAGAGAGAGAGAGAGAGAGAGAGAGAGAAAGAGAGAGCCCAATCATCATCATTTCTTTTATTTTCTTGTTTCAGGAAACATCTGCTTTTGCATTTCAGAGAGAGAGAGAGAGAGAGAGAGAGAGAGAGAGAGAGAGAGAGAGAGAGAGAGAGAGAGAGAGAGAGAGAGAGAGAGAGAGAGAGAGAGAGAGAGAGAGAGAGAGAGAGAGAGAGAGAGAGAGAGAGAGAGAGAGAGAGAGAGAGAGATGAGCTGATAGCCAATCTGCTCATCAGCGCTGATCTGTCGTGCTGTTGTTGTGTTGCTGTTGATCTGTGTTGGCAGTGCGCCGGCTGGTTCATCACGTTCAGGTGAGCGCTGGCCTACTTCCACACACATGTCGCTCGGCGGCTCAGTCCTCATGAATAATGCCTACTGGCTCCTTCCCCTCCCCGCATATCGTAGGCTTTGATCAGAAGGTCTTCTGTGGCTGGAGGCTATGCATGAGAGCGATGGAAGAGATTATTCAGGACCTTAAAGGCAGAGACGTCTCAGAGCCAATCAGAGACCACGGTGGTTTGGGCTGAATGCTTTGGGGGCTGTTTGGTGGAAAGGTTTCCCTGGCCTCCAGAGTTGGGGTGTCGTACCCCAGGGAGGGCTCGTTTGCCGTTGCTGAACACATGAGAGGAAAGAAGGGGGGCTGCATGGCGGGGGGAACCCAAAATGAAAAATGAATCCATAGTGAGGCTCACTGGGAAGAAATGCTCCACTTTGAGACGGCTGAATGTGTGGGATGAGCGGCTGTTTGGAGGTTTGGGGAACAGATTGGGTAAACAGAGCCTTACGTTCACCCAGGAGCACCCTGGGAGTTGTAGTCTTACGTTGCGTGTGCGTTGGGGTGTGATGGGGCCCAGCGGGCTGTGATCGAGAGGCACCAAGTCCAGCCCACAACCCGGCCCGCTCAGGGCCCAGCGCCGGTCCGCTCTGCCCGCGTCCTGCGCCACGCGGCCCGGTTCTCCCTGCGTCCTGCGCCACAGGGCCCGGTTCTGCCTGCGTCCTACGCCACCGGGCCCGGTTCTCCCTGCGTCCTGCGCCACGTGGCCCGGTTCTGCCTGCGTCCTGCGCCACAGGGCCCGGTTCTGCCTGCGTCCTGCGCCACGCGGCCCGGTTCTCCCTGCGTCCTGCGCCACGTGGCCCGGTTCTGCCTGCGTCCTGCGCCACAGGGCCCGGTTCTGCCTGCGTCCTACGCCACGTGGCCCGGTTCTGCCTGCGTCCTGCGCCACGCGGCCCGGTTCTGTCTGCGTCCTGCGCCACAGGGCCCGGTTCTGCCTGCGTCCTGCGCCACGTGGCCCGGTTCTGCCTGCGTCCTGCGCCACAGGGCCCGGTTCCAGACACGGGGACTGAGCGGCGCCGGGGTGTTTGTTGACGTCTGGTTTCCAGCGCTGCGTTCCCAGACGGCTAGCCGACGGCGCGAAGGCTGCTATTCAAACACTCGCTTTCATCTTGTTTTCCTCTCCAGCCCGGCAGAAGAACTCAGCTTTGGTTCCAAGGAGACTGAGAAGAAATGCCTAATTATCCTCAGCAATGTGACGAAGAATCAAGTGGCCTTCAAGGTGTGTGTGTGCATGTGTATGGGTGTGTGTGTGCGCGTGTGTGTGTGTATGTATGTGTGTGTGTGTGTGTGTGTGTTTGTGCATGTGCGTGTGTGTGTGTTTGTGCATGTGGATGTGTGTGTGCCTGTGTGTCTTTAATGGGTATCTGATACTGGCTGTGACCTCCACAGGTGCGGACCACAGCCCCAGAGAAGTACCGGGTGAAGCCCAGCAGCAGCAGCTGTGACCCGGGGGGCTCTGTGGACATCGTGGTCTCCCTGCATGGAGGTACGTCTCTCACCTCAGTGCCTTGTTACCTCGCCCAGAGTGGGCGTGCTGCTCCGCTCTCTCCTGCCGTTCTTTAACATGAATATTTCAGAAGAGGTAAAATAGAAATCTCTGTGAAAGTAAAAGAGTCTTTAAGAGGCCGGTGAAGCAGGAGGTCACAGTGGGAACTGCAGCGTCGTGCAGCAGGTACCTGAACTGCTGGGCTTTGAGAACCTCATGAGGTTCCAGTGTGAGTCCCGGCGCTGCTTCACATGGCTTTTCTTCACTTCACTTTTCTTCTCATTGACCTTTTCTAAGTAGAGACTCCGTTGGTTTTCTCAGGTGTAGGACTTACTCTCCCGAGCTGTTTTCAAAGTTAATATTTAAGATCAAGGTCCACACAAAGTACTAATAGGAATTTAAAATATTCCATCAATGTAGGTGTGGCTGTCGGCCTCCAAGTTTGTCTGTTTCACTCTGGAGTGTTTGTTCAGGGTACACTGTTCGTTCACCTGGAGTGTTCCGTGTTCCACGCAGGGTACACTGTTCACCTGGAGTGTTCTGTGTTCCACGCAGGGTACACTGTTCATTCACCTGGAGTGTTCTGTGTTCCACGCAGGGTACACTGTTCGTTCACCTGGAGTGTTCTGTGTTCCACGCAGGGTACACTGTTCACCTGGAGTGTTCTGTGTTCCACGCAGGGTACACTGTTCGTTCACCTGGAGTGTTCCGTGTTCCACGCAGGGTACACTGTTCACCTGGAGTGTTCTGTGTTCCACGCAGGGTACACTGTTCGTTCACCTGGAGTGTTCCGTGTTCCACGCAGGGTACACTGTTCACCTGGAGTGTTCTGTGTTCCACGCAGGGTACACTGTTCGTTCACCTGGAGTGTTCCGTGTTCCACGCAGGGTACACTGTTCACCTTGTGTTCTGTGTGTTCCACGCAGGGTACAATGCATCCCTACAGGACCGTTTCCTGGTCATGGCTGCAGAGATGGAGAACAACGGCACGCAAGAACTCGCACAGTTCTGGAAGGATGTGTCCAAAGCCAACATTGTGGAACACAGGTACAGAACCCCCCCCAGCTGTCGTTCAGCTGACACTTCAAAGACACCCTGGGGTCTGCCATGGAGGAGCCT
>JAXIVH010000010.1:1982722-2017722 GCA_036785325.1 Urophycis tenuis | reverse complement strand
GGGTCATCCCGGGACAAGGGGCGTGGCCCCGCGCGTGGCAGCACGTCACATGACAAGGCCCGCTCCGCCTCCACTTTGGCAGCGTGAATGTAAATACATAATTCATGTTCGGAGTGACACCTGTGTTTGTCATGCACCTCTGTAAGACCTGACTATTAATATCATAGATTAATGGGAATACAAATGAGAACATTTGTATGTGATTAGTGTAAAAAACGGAACACACACAAACTCTGAGATGTGAGGAGGCGCAGAGTCCCACTGGGCTGAGGCTATAATTGGGAGGGAGGCGTTCAATCTGAGCAGCATCTAAGCCCCTCTCTGCTAATGACTGCTCTGCCTCCATCCCTCCTAAAGCTGTTTTCTCATTTCCTGCTCCTCGCTGCCCAACACGAAGACGATGCCGAGAAGATGATGAAGACGATGCAGAGCACGAACCGAGTCAGACGGCGAGAGGTGAAAGGTCAAAGAGTGCCCCCTGTAGGCTACACGTGTTAGGGGGGATGAGACGTGTAGAGCATGCGTACACACACACATGCCTACACACACATACACAAACATACATTCACATGCACACACACACATACACAAACATACATTCACATGCACACACACACATACACAAACATACATTCACACACATACACAAACATACATTCACATGCACACACACACATACACAAACATACATTCACATGCACACACACACATACACAAACCTACATTCACACACATACACACACATACACAAACCTACATTCACACACATACACAAACATACATTCACATGCACACACACATACACAAACATACATTCACACACATACACAAACATACATTCACATGCACACACACACATACACAAACATACATTCACATGCACACACACACATACACAAACATACATTCACACACATACACAAACATACATTCACATGCACACACACACATACACAAACATACATTCACATGCACACACACATACATTCACATGCACACACACACATACACAAACATACATTCACATGCATACACACATACATTCACATGCACACACGCACATACACAAACATACACTCACATGCACACATACATATGAACATATACTGTACATACATATGTACATATACATTACATAAATGCATACACAGAGTACCGCATTGCAAGCACAGTGATGACAGGATAAAAACTATTTCTGGTTTAGCTTCAAATGATCAGCAGCAGAGAGCCCAGATTGACGTTTTGAAATTATTCATTTTATTATTAGGATTAGACTAAATGGCCAGCATAATATTAACAATGACATCTCATCCAAAGGCACCAGAGGGACACTGTGGGCCTGTGAGAGAGACCCATGCAGCCGGGAACACACGACCATAATCTGTGACCATCAGCCGTGACCCCCGACAAACAAGAAGACCCTGCCAGACACACAGGCCTGCGGACACTGATAAACACACCTTGGTTGCCAGCCCATAATATTTAGCCGTTATCATTGTGTGTGGGTGTGTGTGTGTGTGTGTGTGTGTGTGTGTGTGTGTGTGTGTGTGTGTGTGTGTGTGTGTGTGTGTGTGTGTGTGTGTGTGTAAACGAGAGCTCCACAGCGTTGCTATGCTCAGTGAGCTCTTTAAGTTGGAAAACAAACTGAACAAACTCAACAGCTCCTAAAAATAACAAGGCCCATCGATACATTCTATTGACGGGAGACTTTCCCTACTGATTTGCTCAACAGATATGGCTGAGAGGACTCGTATCTGTTCTAGAGGTTCTGATGCAGTGTTGTGTTTTAACGGTGGGATAAACCTGAGGACGAATACAATCACATCTACTTCACTTTCTAAAAAAGCTTCATAAATATAGTTTCTTTGCATTTCCTGTTTTCTTTAACCCCCAGAATCGGTGTGGTAATGTCTGAAAATAAGGTTTTTTTTGCCATTTAATAACGTTTGGTCAACACAATATTTGTACAAAATATTGCCAATATT
The DNA here is from genome assembly GCA_036785325.1 of Urophycis tenuis. Lineage (NCBI taxonomy): Eukaryota > Metazoa > Chordata > Actinopteri > Gadiformes > Phycidae > Urophycis > Urophycis tenuis. The sequence goes on along the minus strand of JAXIVH010000010.1, from coordinate 2,015,737 downwards.
GTTATACACACAGTACTGCCGTACAACCACAACGATAAGACTATTCCCAGTGACTCCAGTCCCCCCCCTAGCGGCCACACGAGCTCAGTGTCCCCCGGAGGCGGTGCGGTACAGGAGGTAGTCCTTCAGCTCTCCGGGTAGGACCAGTCCACACACACCCGCGATGCGCTCCTTGTCCACAGTCCTCCTGACGCGGAGCCTACACAGCTGCTTGAGAGGCGGAACTCCTGGAGGAGCGGCCGGAAGTAGAACTCTGCGTTACCGGGCTTGTGTGTTGCGAGGTGGCGCTCAACGACCGCCTCCGTTTTGGAAGCACAGGAGCGTTTAACGGAATGTTAACGTAGTAAGAGCAGTTCGGTCGTTGTTCAGTAATTTATCGTGGAATCACCATTGTGCATTACGAGGCGAGATTGTTGTGTTTGATACTACCATGTGGCAAAACGACATTTTGATTTTGGTTTACTGAGGATTCTGCATTACCAAAACGCTCTTGTGTAGGCTACTCTCAAAATGGCGGAGTATCGCCAACAAAAATCCCATGATGCATTGTGATGTACAAGACCGGTTATTTTATTAAATCATTAGGTTATGGGATGAATCACTTAGATGTTGCTATGGATACCTCTGGATTTTCCCAGCATCCTCTCTGCCAGGCTGCCGGGAGGCGCGAGGTCCACGGGCCGTTGGCCCTGCGGGTTCCTGGCGGAGCAGTCAGCCCCGTGCTCCATCAGGACAGACACCATCTCCGGGTTGGACAGACGGGCGGCCATGTGCAATAGGGACTCCCCGTCCACACTGCTGTGGACACTGGCTCCTGAGGGGGGCGGTAGAGTACAGTTCAGGATTGGTGAGGCAGGGCGATCCTTGAGTAAAGACAGTGGACTGAATTTAGTAGGCCTAAATAGATGAAACAAGGGTTTCTTACGAAACATAACTGGGTGTCTCAGTAGTTCACAAGCAGGTTTTTCCCACACTTTGAAGGGAATTTCATCATTGATTGATTGCATGACAACTCCAACATCAGCAGCATCCAATAAAAGACAAACAAACAGTGTTGTCCTGCTGTATGTTGTGAGGATACGTTTCCAGCTCTCTGTGTGCGAGCCGAGGTGAGTCTCTGAGCCTCTAACGAGGCTGTCTGGTGGAGACTCACACCTCGTCCTTCAGTCACTAAACCCGGCAGGAGAAGCAGGTCCTCACCCAGCTGGAGCAGCTTCCTGGCCGTGCTCAGGTGCTGATTGGCCACAGCGGCGTGGAGCGGAGAGCCTGATTGGTCGGCGTGCTGATCCACGTCCACCCCGCGCTCCACCAGGGCGGCAACACACTCTGGGTGACCTGCACCCACATCACAGTCATCAGCACCCACATCACAGTCATCAGCACCCACATCACAGTCATCAGCACCCACATCACAGTCATCAACACCCACATCACAGTCATCAGCACCCACACGAGCCCGGGGTGAATTACACCTTGTGGGGACACCTTTGCAGAACATTAAATGGACCTTGTGAAGGCTGATTAAAAAAAAAATCAATAATAATTCATTCTAATTATGAATATGACAAATAAATATAAACGTAAATATAATCTATCGATATAATATATCTATATGTAGAATAAATGGATTCCTGGTGGAAAAGGCAGGAAACTAACTGATAATATACCCAGCAGGCATATTCCTTTGAGAACATGAAATATTGAAATGTATATGAAATATACAACATCAAATATTCTGTCTGATCTCGATTTGAGTCGTTTATTTATTCCAGGTTGCGGTACAGCTACGATGATCAGAGCACGTGTGGCATGTGACCTCTGACCTTTGGCGGCAGCGCTGTGGATGGGGGAGTGGGCGTGGCCGCCCGGCCCTAGGGGATTGGCCCCGTGCTGCAGGAGCAGTGACACGCAGGTCAGGTGACCCCGAGCGCAGGCCTCTGATAGGGGGGTTGATCCGTCCATCGTGGCTAAGTTCACCTGTGGAGCGGCACAGCAGCCATGCAAAGCGGCAGGCGGGGTTGTGAGTTAAAGCTGCGCTGTGTGTGTATGTGCTGCCTCTAGTGGCTGGAGCTGGAGCTACAGTTACAGCTGCATCACTGTCACACTGTTGTGACACGTCCCTACAAAAGTGGACCAGCACAGAACCATATATAGGTACAATCTCCATGGGCTAATCGCCTCGCAGGCCAGCACGGACCTGTCAGAACAAGTTGAAGGCAGTAGGCAGGCAACATGTCTGTCGGGTCTGGTTCTACCAGTATGCACAGCAAGACACGTAAGGCAAGACGCTTTAGCTTGGAATGGTCCAGCTTCTCTCTGCATTACATCTTCCTCGTATCTACATCTTTCTCACAAGAAGGAAAGTTGCAATAGTAAGACCGTGTGAATTAGTGAGACTTTTTTCGAGTAAGACTTGAAAACGAATTCAATTCTGAAGCGAGGACCATTAAAAGATAAAATGGCCTCCACAGATGTGCGAAGGATGAATAGTGAGTTTGGTGATGGTGAGCTCACTGACATTAGCTCCGTTCTGGATCAGGAGCCCAGCGCACGAGGCGTGGCCCTGGCGACACGCACACAGGATGGGGGAGACTCGCTCCAGCGTAGCCAGGTTCACACACCTCCCCTGCACACATCAACACACAGAGGGGCTCCACGTCAGCAGGCAGGGGGAGTCAGGCCCAGGGAAGGGGCCGCTGGGGGCCCCAGGCCAGTGGGCTGGGTGTGTCCCCACCAAGCGGCAACATTCCATGCTGAAAAATGAAGCCCATGCGGAAGTGCAAAAACTTGCAGTTCGACTGGCCGCTTGAGGCTGGCTGCAGAAGGGAGTAAACTCCCATAGACACCCATGTTAAAATGTCCAACTTTACAGCCAAAATAAACATGTTTACAGCCTGGTTCAAAAAACGGTTTTGGTGTCTTTCAGTAGTGTTCGAGTCCATGACAACTGTGAGGGAGGTGAATTTTTTTAGAATCCATTATTTCAATGCACAGAGAAGGATTTATTTTATGAATAATTAAGGGCGTGGTCAACTTGATTGGCAGCTCTCATCTGTCATCACGGCATGACCTTCACGGATTCGAGGCTTTGATTGGTCTGGCCGGAGGTAGGCGGGCTTAGAACACAGACTGAAATGTCCAATATGGCGGCGCCCTGAAGCCCCATTTTAGGCTTCATCTCCGCTGTTAAGAATGTCTATGGGTGACGTCACGGAGGGTTTGTCCATATATATATACAGTCTATGGTCCCCACGCTACCTGTCTGAGGAGCGCCTGCAGGGCCAGGGGCCGGCCGCTGAAGGCCGCGTCGTGGACAGGAGACCAGTCAGACTCGGGGTCTGAGGACGGACGTCGCAGAGAAGATCACGCGTGTTACAGAGGGGTACACAGACACCGGGTACAGATATGACATATTGTCAGGATGTTATGTACAGATAAACAGAGCTTTTACAGGGTAAATAGTGTCATTCACAGCTATGAAGAAAGAGCAATATAGATGAATACAGGGACAGAACTATAGAGAGGTACAGTTACACAGTGAGTTTTATATTACTGAGTTACTAATTACTAGTGTAAGAGTAAGTGCTGTGTTAAAGTTTTAGACAGACAAAATGTTCCTTTGTCGAAGGAAAATACACAAGCACCATAATATATATATATATATATATATATATATATATATATATATATATATATATTATAGCTATATAGATATACTTACATATATATGTGTGTATAGAAACGTGTATGTGCGTGTTTCAGCCTGTGTGTGTATGTGTATGTGTGTGTGTGTGTGCGTGTTTCAGCCTGCATGTGTGTGTGTATGTGTGTGTGTGTTCGCGTGTGTGTTTCAGCCTGTGTGTGTGTGTGCCTGTTTCAGCCTGCGTGTGCATGTGTGTGTGTTTGTGTCTGTGTGTGTATGTCTCTGCATGTGTATGTGTGTGTGTGTGTGCGTGTTTCAGCCTGCGTGTGCATTTGTGTGTGTGTAAAAGGCCTTCCTGCCACGGCCTCCTGAGCTCCTCCTGTTAAACTCACCGCTCATCAAGGGGTTGGAGAAGTAAACAGGTCCTGGAGCAGCGCCATGTTCCTCTGCCACGTTCTCCCCTGACATGGTGGCGTCCAAACGGCCGCACGGCGAGGGTCTGTGGCCTCCCGGCGCCGCCCCTCGCTCTGTGTGTTTCGATGTGGCTCTACCAAGGTGGGAGCAGACCTCCTGAGGTCACTTCCTTCCACAGTCTGCCGGTCAGGAAGCCACAGGGGTTCCACTGGGCTCGCTGAGGCTCACAGCCTCTGCATGGCGGGCGGTTCCTGTTCCACAGGTCTGTAACTCGACACTGCGGTTTGTTGTCAACACCCCGGCCCTGGGGGGCACGGGGGGGGGGGGGGTCGAGAAAGACAAGGGGGAGGTGTTTTTAGGTGGCTGTGGTTGCAGGCCTGGCTGCAGCTGACCTACCGTGAGCAGGAGACAGTCTGTTTGTTTAAGCTGCTGGGTCAGAGTCGACCTGGTTAGTGATTACCTCTTCAACAGCCAGCAGGAGCATCCAAACAGTTTCAATTAAAATAATAAAATAATAAAAACCCATGTTCTGCATATGATTCTCTGGGCTGTCGCTTATGGAGACCATTCGATACAATATCAATTATTAGATAAATAGGCCTGAATTCATCAATCAATTAATTAACTAACTAATTAATTGATTGAACTAACTAATTAACTAACTAATGCCTGAATTTCCCCCAGCGATCAATAAAGTTTTTATCTACCTACCTACCTACCTACCTACCTACCTACCTACCCACCCATCCACCCATCTATCCATCTTTCTAATAGGTACTAGTAACTTTGCATGATAATGAAACCAGCATGAGGAAATGTTGAAGTGGTCTGCCAGCCCGAATGCCCAATCATGCATTTCCTTCATGACTCATGGACCCCCGCAGACACGTGTGGACCCCTGACCCACCAGCAGATGACGCCACGGAGAGCAGACCGGTGGGAACCCACCCAACAACCCCGACGATCCCAGTGGAAAGGTAACCTGTGGCCTGCTGTCTGGTCCCAGGAGGAGGTCCTGGCCGTCTGGTCCCAAGAGGAGGTCCTGGCTGTCTGGTCCCAGGAGGAGGTCCTGGCTGTCTGGTCCCAGGAGGAGGTCCTGGCTGTCTGGTCCCAGGAGGAGGTCCTGGCTGTCTGGTCCCAGGAGGAGGTCCTGGCTGTCTGGTCCCAGGAGGAGGTCCTGGCTGTCTGGTCCCAGGAGGAGGTCCTGGCTGTCTGGTCCCAGGAGGTGGTCCTGGCTGTGGGTGTCGCCATACAAAGCCAGAGAATGCTTTGGGCTGAGGAACAGAGAACCAACGGAAACCTTTACGTTTTGTTTCCAGTGTAAATCGGCTGTAATTCCCAGCCGGGGTCTCGGACCTGGGGCCAGGTGGTCCTGGCGTCTGGGTGGTTAGGATGAAAGGGAACAGACGGACCCTGAGTATATTTTATTGTCTGCATATCAAATAGAAAACGATCAAATAACAATCCTAATCAAATAATACAATTCAGCAAAACAGCACAGATCTGATCAAAATGATCCATTTATACATTTACAAGCTGATCAACTGTGGACCAGAAGAAGGTGGACTACTTTAAACCCTCCTTTTTTTCTCTTTAATGTAATTTCCGCGGAGCCAAGTTAAATGAAAAGGCTCCTGCCCAAACAACATCATCAATGAAACAAAATCTATCCACCCTCTAATGTCAGACAACGGGCCTTTGTGGCTCCTCTGGAATGGGTGAGCATAGTTGCGCCATGACTGGGGGGAGGGGAGGGGGGGAGGGGAGGGGAGGGGGGGGGGGAGGGGGGGGGGGGGATAAACTGAAGCACATGATCTCAGCCCCGTGATTGCCTCCCCCTGCGAGAGGCCACCAGCTCCTTCCCCTGAGTCTTCTCCTCCTCTTCTGACCGGGCGTCCGGGCGCTGCTCCCGGTGGCATGGCGTCCCCACGGCTGGAGACCTTCTGCTGCCCCAACAGAGACGCCGCCACCGACCTGGTGGTGACCTTCCAGCCCACCGTGTTCAGCGCCCTGAGCGTGGCCAGCGCCTGCCTGAGTCTGCTGCTCACCGTCCTGCAGATCCTGCCCAAGCGGAGGGGCTACCGGCGGCTGGGCCACTACCCCGTCCCCAAGCCCGCGTCCTCCTCCCGCATCCTCCTCATCATCAGCATATGTGACATTCTGGGATGCACAGGTAAACACTGACGCCGTTCCCTCTGAGGACGGCCGTGTAGGACTTACGACCATGAAGGACCGAGCGGACGTGTGTTGTGTAGTGTGAAGCGCAGAGCCTGCAGCCCATTTCCACATCCTGTGGCTTATGTGCAGGTAAACGGTTACTTAGGCTTAAGCTCTTATAGGCTGGCCAATTAATTTGTTAACGTCATTGCCGAGAGGGACACGGTGCGTTTAGCACATTGAGTCGGTCTAAAAAGTTCTGTTTGCATGATTAAGTAGGCTGGATCACCTACCTGGTTACCAGGCCATCAGAGCACGTCATGGTGACGTGAGTTACAGTAGGCCTGATGTTTTAAGTAGCCTACTGTTACTCCTGCCATGGTAACGCCAGTAACAGTAGGCCTGATGTTTTAAGTAGCCTACTGTTACTCCTGCCAGGTAACGCCAGTAACAGCAGGCCTGATGTTTTAAGTAGCCTACTGTTACTCCTGCCATGGTAACGCCAGTAACAGCAGGCCTACACTCATGTTTTAAGGTCCCTGGACGTCCATCATTGTGGGCAAATCTCAAAACGAATTGGTGAAGTTCACGTTGAATGAACAGGATTGCGTAACAGCCGTCCCTTTTCTCCAAAGTCGGACCAGATTTGTGCATGAAACACACTTGATTGAATGAGAATGGCCAATTCATTGACATCTTTTTGCTATTGAGCTGGAATGAGTCACTGTCATAAAATGTTCTAACACCGAGCAAATCTGGTTAGAGAACAGTAAGTGCAGGCGGTGTAAGTAAAGCCCAGGCCAACACGTGGCCCCCATCAGGCTGGGGTTTACTCCTCCAGCTGCTCCGCTGTACAGGAAGAACCTTCTCTCATAAAAGAAAACGAGACCTTTAGTGTTTCCATTACCTCCTGCTTCAATTAAGGACCCCATTACACAATTCCAATCATGAAGCACGTTACAATTCAGCCGGAGCTCAAAGCCTTCTGCTTTAACGGTGTGTTAATTGAAACCCTGCTTTGTGTTCAAACTGACCCACTGGTACGAGTCAAGATGGTTAGTGAAGCCCTCACCGTCTCAGACCGTCTCAGACTCCTTCATGATGGAGAACAAACAAACAAACAAACCTTAAGGAGGAACTCAGAGTGGGGGTTCCCCTCTCTGCCAGGGGTCCATCTGGTGGTTCTGTGGTTGTGGCTGATGGGGTTCTCATCCACACAGGTATCGTGGTGAGGTCCTCGGTCTGGCTGGGCCTCCCCAGCGTGGTGGAGAACATCTCCGTGAGCAACAGCAGCACCGTCTGGCCCGAGGTGTTCTGTGTGGGCAGCGCGGTATGTGGTAGTGTGTGTGTGTGTGTGTGTGTGTGTGTGTGTGTGTGTGTGTGTGTGTGTGTGTGTGTGTGTGTGTGTGTGTGTGATACATGACATTTACAGACAGAGGTTCCTTCCACTGTGACTCTGGAGCACACCAGGAAGATGAATGGCCTTTGATTTAGTCGCTCGCCCTTCCAGTGGAACAGCTGGCGAGGGAATGACTGAAGGAGAGGAACCTGATGAGAACCCAGCCAGCCGTGTAGAGAGCAGTGTTTGATGCTGGCGACGCGCCTCTGAATACCCACGTTGCCCCAGATGTGTTATTATTGTAACCTCTCATGCGTGTGTGTTGCCGCGCCTCAACAGGCCACAGTACATGAACACACAGATAGACGAGGCAACACGGTGTCCTGCACACCAGCAGCTGCATCATTAGTCTGTGGTTTGCTCTTCAAGCCTCGTGTGTTTGTCGTTTACCTGTCGACCCGCCTGAACCAGGGTGTGACTGGGCCTCTGTGTCCCCTGTGGTAGATGTGGATCCAGCTGTTCTTCAGCGCGTCCTTCTGGTGGACCTTCTGCTACGCTGTGGACGTCTTCCTGGTGGTGAAAACGTCCGCAGGAATCAGGTACCATGTCTGCTTTGGACCTCCGTCACCTCTCTCCTCCTCCAACGGGAACCACCTCCCCCCCCCCCCCCCCCCCCCCCACAGAGACCCCCAGCCTCTCTGAGGGGACCTTCTGCAGATCAAAGGAGGAGGTGATCTATGGATCAGTTGATCTGTTGGTCTGGTCTGGTGCGTGTCACTAATGGGTTGTTGTGGGGGTTGTGTTGTGTCGGTACACTGTGAATGTTGAACAAAGTGCCACTTGGGACAAATAAAGTTCTACTCTTCTGTTCTACCCACTGCTCCATTGATCCACATCTCCTCCGTGTGGAGCTCTGGTGCCTCTCTTTCCCGGTCACATTTGTGTCACTCGTGCCAGGAGCCGAGTGGCCTGACAAGCTTGTGAGTCTACAGCGAGGTCTCATGACTGGTGTCCCCTGCTCCCCCCCCCTCCCCCACTCCAGCACCATCATCCTGTACCACATGATCACATGGGGCCTGGCGCTGCTGCTGTGTGCCGAAGGTGTGGCGATGCTGTACTACCCCTCCATCTCTGAGTAAGACGTTCGCACGCCACTCATGAAACACACGTCACTAGTGAGCCACACGTCACTAAAGACACACACGCATGTCACTAGTGAGCCACACGTCACTAGTAAAACACACTTCACTAAAGAGACACACGCACGTCACTAGTGAAACACACTTCACTAAAGAGACACACGCATGTCACTAGTGAAACACACTTCACTAGTGAGCCACATGTTACTAAAGAGACACACGCATGTCACTAGTGAAACACATGACAATAGTGAGCCGCACGTCACTAGTGAGCCACACGCCACTAGCGAGACATACACATCACTAGTGAAACACTCGTCACTAGTGAGACAAACACACATCACTAGTGAAACACACGTCACTAGTGAGCCACACACACATCACTGTAGGGTAGGTTTAAAAATGGCTCGTCAGGCCTTTTCAATATCCCCCCTGGTGGTAAAATAGGGGTCTTTTAATACACAAGGGTCTGCTGACTGACTTTCCGATTCACGTTAAATTTGCCTTGAATTGGATTATCTTGGCGTCAACATTCAAGCAGTGCCTTTACTCCATGACCTTTGTCATGGAGTAATGGACCTTTGAGCCTTCAGACCATCCAAAGCTTCAGTTGTTGAATAATTCACGTCGACGTGGTTTGAGTGTGACTGTGTGTTGGCCGTTCTGTGTGAGCGGTATGCTGTGAGAGCAGTATGACTGTGACTGTGTGTGTGTGTTGTGCTGGCCCCCAGCTGTGAGAGTGGTATGACAGTGTGTTGTGCTGGCCCCCAGCTGTGAGAGTGGTATGACAGTGTGTTTTCTGCTGGCCCCCAGCTGTGAGAGCGGCCTGCAGCACGCCATCCCACACTACGTCACCACCTACGCTCCCATGCTGCTCGTCCTCATCGCCAACCCTGTGTTCTTCATCCGGACCGTCTCCGCAGGTTAGGCCTCTTCCTGTCTGTCTGTCTGTCTGTCTGTCTGTCTGTCTGTCTGGGCCCAGGGTCGTAGGTCACACTCACCAGACACACGGCACATCTGGAGGAAGCCTCGTTGCTGCGGCAACAACAGATTTGATCGTTCCTGCATCCCAGAGTCTGTGGTGTCAGACAGACAGACAGACAGACAGACGTGTAGTTACATAGTTGCTTTAGGTCTGATTTAGTCTGCTATTGATTGATTTGATGTTTCCCCCACACATTCTGTTGGTTCCTTCCACAAAGAGGAGATGTAACCCACTGTTTTCTCCTGGCCTCCAGTCACGTCTTTACTGAAAGGACGACAGGGAATCTACACAGAGAACGAGCGGCGCCTGGCCTCCGAGATCAAAATACGCTTCTTTAAAATAATGCTGGTCTTCAGTGTTTGGTAAGCCATCGCTGTTCACATCCATCTCTCTTCATGTGCCCGAGATCCCCTGAGTAACTCCAGAGCCTTCTCTGGTTCTGACCCGTAGCTGGGTCCCAAACATCATCAACGAGTGCCTGCTGTTCTTCTTGGAGGTCCAGCCAGACATCAGCGCCAGCAGCCTGAGGGTGGTCCGGAACACAGCCCTGGTCACGTGGTTCTTCATGGTACCAGTACCATTCAAATAACTTTATTTTATATGGGACAGACAACACACAAGAACAAAACAATAAACAAGTGCATGTTAAAATGTTTGAAGTGTCAAAGTCAGTTTAAAGGACAAAATACCTGAGGAGTTGAGTAGTCTGATGGAGGTGGAGGGCTTGGTTTGGAGTGGGAGTGGCCAGCATCTACGTCCAAAGAACATTTCTCAGACGTCCCCTTGTGGGGTTTCTTCCAGGGGATCCTGAACCCCATGCAGGCCTTCCTCAACACGCTGGCCTTCCACGGCTGGACCGGCCTGGACGTGGACTTCGGCTCCAAGCGTGGCCGGGACCTGGCCTGGGACTCCATGTCCACGTCGGCCCCCAACGGCGCCGGGGGCGGCTACAACCCGGTGATGGGCGCCACGCTGCTGTACCAGAGCCACGTCCAGGAGGGCAAGAACAACATGGCGGGGAACGGCTTCCGCCCCTCAGACTCCATCAGCGCCCTCTCAGAAGGTACCGCCCAGAGCTTTGGTGCCAGCACCTCGCCGGTGTATCAGGGCTGGTGAGGGAATCGAACGCGCGGTCGCTCCGCTCTGAACTGGACCATTCTGCTGTGGAGCCACAGGACGTGTTGTGGTTCAGTGAGAACCTTAAGGAGTGAATGATTTGATTCATGGGGAAGACGAGGATGAGAACTGGTTCCTCAACTACGATGAAGGAGAGTTTTGTTACCGGGAATGTCGTTGTGCTGTTTGTGATGCGTGGCGATTGTTTTTCACAATGTTCATATTTATGCTGTAATATACCCGACGATAGATTATGAAATGTATTTTGGGATGATTCCAAAATTTAAAATGACCAATCATTTTTGCGCACCTTCAAAGTGAAAAAATAAATGTACAAAAATAAATGTAAATGTTTTGTTCTTACATTTATGACTCTTGACCTGACATCTGCAGAGAAATAAAGTTGAATTGAAGTTTTTCATGTTTCAGTATTTGTTCACTCTGAAGGCTATTATTTGCACAAAACCACTTTAGTTCAATAACAAAGGGAAAATCACATTAACTCCAAATGTAACCTAATTAAAAAGAGTCCCAAAATACATTTTCAAGACCAGTGTGTGTATGTTGTAATCTACATTTGAGAGTATAACCAAGATGGCGTTCAACAGAATGCAGAAAGTAACCCTCCCCTTCCCCTCCCCCCTCCTGGTTTTGTCTCGCTAGGTGGTTCAGAGTCTAGTACAGTTGAACTCCACATGTCCAGTGAACAGCAAGACTTTGAGGACCGAGACGCTGATGCAGAATCCCTGGAGAACTCAGTGAGGAACTAGACCCTGACTTCATGCCACCCAGTCTGATGACATCCTACCATCCCAGTCTGATGACATCATACCATCGCAGTCTGATGACATCATACCTCCCCAGTCTGATGACATCATACCCCCCCAGTCTGATGACATCCTACCACCCCAGTCTGATGACATCATACCTCCCCAGTCTGATGACATCATACCCCCCCAGTCTGATGACATCATACCTCCCCAGTCTGATGACATCATACCTCCCCAGTCTGATGACATCATACCCCCCCAGTCTGATGACATCATACCCCCCCAGTCTGATGACATCATACCCCCCCAGTCTGATGACATCATACCACCCCAGTCTGATAACTTCATACCACCCCAGTCTGATGACATCATACCTCCCCAGTCTGATGACATCATACCTCCCCAGTCTGATGACATCATAGCTCCCCAGTCTGATGACATCATACCTCCCCAGTCTGATGACATCCTACCACCCCAGTCTGATGACATCATACCTCCCCAGTCTGATGACATCATACCCCCCCAGTCTGATGACATCATACCTCCCCAGTCTGATGACATCATACCTCCCCAGTCTGATGACATCATACCCCCCCAGTCTGATGACATCATACCCCCCCAGTCTGATGACATCATACCCCCCCAGTCTGATGACATCATACCCCCCCAGTCTGATGACATCCTACCACCCCAGTCTGATGACATCATACCCCCCCCAGTCTGATGACATCATAGCTCCCCAGTCTGATGACATCATACCTCCCCAGTCTGATGACATCATACCACCCCAGTCTGATGACATCATACCTCCCCAGTCTGATGACATCCTACCACCCCAGTCTGATGACATCATACCCCCCCAGTCTGATGACATCATACCTCCCCAGTCTGATGACATCATACCTCCCCAGTCTGATGACATCATAGCTCCCCAGTCTGATGACATCCTACCACCCCTTCATGTCTACTCATGAAATCCCACCCTGAGACAACTCAATGAGGAAGTATGACCGGCCAGATATTGCTGTGGGTATACTGGGGAATGTGTTTTTCTTTTGACTTCAGCTAGTTCTCCTAGTAGGATTTTCAAAGTAATCATTGTTTTTTGACATGGTGGCGTATGAAACATGTTCTCCTGGAAGCCAGAGCCTGATGGTTCGAGTCCTTTTCTGACCATGAGGTCCATGTCTAACTGAGAGGGTCACCATTCAAATGGGCTTAAATATTTTGAAGGTAGGATTTTACAGTCCAATTGATATTCAAAATAGAAATCCAGACCTTTTTTATAAGTCATAAACATAGATATTCTATGAGAGTCAACTAATTACTTGCTTCCAAAGATTCTTAGTTTTTTATTTATTTCTCATGTTACTCACGTTTATGGTTCAGTTGATGGCAAACTGCTTCATCTCATCCCAAGTTGAGGTTTGAAGCAGCACCAACGCAGGGAAATCAACTCTCTAAACTTTGTACAAACTGTGTTCTTCTTCACACAAACACAAATAAAAAGAAATAGGACTCGTTGCATTCTGATATCAAAATAGAGTGATTTATTTGAGACATCGAGTGACTTCATTGTTTTGTCTTTGAAACAGGTGACCAAACCCTGAACATGGGCGTGAAACAAGATGGCGGGTCTCACATCACTAATTCCACACCGGGCTACTCGGCAAGCCAAGATGGCCGCCAACACCAGCCCAATTCTCAGTCTGACACAGACAATAATGGCTCCAAGCCAATTAACAAGCCAAAAAAAACTAACAAAAAAAAACAGTGAGACATCCATCAACGCCAAAGCATGACGCAAATTAAGAGACAAAAGAAAACAAACCGACAAAAAATAAAAATAAAAATCTGCAAAAGACCAACTTTCTGCAATTAACGCCCACGAGCTGAGAGAGTACACTTGCACCACCAAGTGCAGCTGAAAGAGAAAAAACGACCAGACGGAGGAAAGGCTTATCAAAGTAACGCGAGCTGGAGTTGTGTACAGTTGTTTTGACATGAGAACCCAATGAGCAGACGCACTGCATGCCGTTAAAGCTCCGCCCACAGACTCTGGCCTTCAGGGGTCATGACCTGTCAGGCCAGCCGGCTGGGAGGGACCTCACTCCTCTGGTGGCAGCAGCAGCTGGCCTGCGGGCTTCACGCGGCCACACCGGGCCTCTCGCCTCAAAATGTGCGGTGAACTTTCAGTAGACTGACGGGGGGCGGTGGCGAGGGGGGCGGAGCCTACGCCACAACGCGGTTCACGGGCCGTGCTGAGCAGCGGAGACACGTGGGCCAGCTGACGTCTTACGGTAGTCTTACGTCTTACGGTCGATACATCCCCCCCCTCCTTACTCTCTTCCCCCCCCCCCCCACCCATGTCCGTGTGGTACGCAGGACCGGCCGTCAGAGGTCAGGGGTCGCCGTCTGGCTGCACATTACGGCCGGCCGTGTCCTCGGGGGGCCATGAGCAGATGGCCTTAAAGTGTATAGAAACATATATACACAGTATATAACTCTGTGTTCATCTCAGGTCATTTACATCACTTTACATTCATTCAATTAACATCCGAATTTGAGAAGGTGTAGGTAGGAGTCGGGCCTTTTGAAAACGCACTGACGCGATGCCCCGCGGGGCGGAGCCCGGAGGCCTGAGGGGAGGAGCCAAAACCAGCGCCGGGTCGCATCACAACGGCGTCTCTCACAACTACTAGACGGGAGATTTTGCGGAAGGTGATTTATTTTAAACAGCAATGACCAGCCGGTTTCCGCCCCGGGGCAGAGGAGGTGGTCATGGTTACCGGTCGTTGTCATGGTCACTGATGGTCATTCCCTTTCATCACGACCGGGCCGCGGGGCTCAGAGTTGGAACTCTCTGGAAAATCAAAATATAAAAACAAGAGAACGGCCCTCCGTTCCAGAACCAGAACCGCCCTCCGTTCCAGAACCAGAACCCCCTCAGTGCTCCACAGCATTTCCCGGTTCTGACACAACTTTGAACCTCACGTTAAAAAAGACTCTGAAGGAGTGCAATCACAGGCAAGTCTGAGCCGCCGTCCGCCCAGCAGCCCAGAGAACACGCGGAGAACACGCGGAGAACACGCGGGGAACACGCGATGAACACGCGGTGAACATGCTCGCTCACGGCCGCCCGGTGTCAGTGGGTGGGTTTGTTTTCGGTGGTGTCGCTTTCGTCTTCGTCTTCCTCCAGAGCCGCGGGGTCTTGTGGGGGTGCTGTGGGGGCGTTGTGGGGGCCTGGTGGGGGCGTTGTGGGGGCGTTGTGGGGCAGCCCTCCGGAGGAGAAGATCATTCACCGCATTTACCTCGCAGCCCTTTTTATCAACCGTTTCAAATGTTTTCGGCAGAACAAAGTGTTCAGCCGCCAGTCTCTGGTGGGGTGGGGGGTGCGGGGGGGCGGGGGTTATTTCCGGAGGTCCAGGACGCACACCTGGAGTGGAGAGAGAGAGAACACACGCCGTCAGAACCTCAGCCCAGCTGTCTGCTGTCATTGAGCATCGCCTCCCGCGGCGACATGCAGGTCCTTCAGCTGCAGATGAGGGGAAGCCACCTGGCTTAAAGCCCCGCCCCCAGCCCCGCCCCCACCGTTAGACCGCGTGACCCCGTCTTACCGAGCCGTCCGAGGCGCTCGCCCCGACCTTGTCCCCGGAGCTGTTCCAGCACACCTCGAAGATCCCTCCAGTCCCCCGGTAGCTGTGCACCAAGGACCCGGTCTGAAACGCCCCCAGGGAGCCGTCAGTACAACACAGAACACGCAGACCCTGGAGAACATCCTGAGACACTTCTATACTGCGAGACAGAACCGCACCCAGACCCCACCCCCAGGTCCAAAATCTACTTTCATAATGGCGGTCTTCTTACTTAGAGTGGAAAGATCTACCATCCGAGCAATTGCTTTACGACACCATTGATCTGATTCTTCCACCTGGCCCAAACGGCCCGGTGGGCTTCCCCACAGCACCCACCGTGGTGTTCCAGATGTGGACGGACTTGTCGAAGGAGCCGCTGGCCAGGTGCTTCCCGTCGGGGCTGAAGGCCACGCTGTAGACGGGCTCCTGGTGCTTGGTGAGCGTGTGGACGCAGACACCACGCTCCACGTCCCACAGCCGCACGGTGGAGTCGAACGAGGCGCTGGGGGGGGGAGACAGGGGGAGGCGGTGGGGGGGAGACAGGGGGAGACAGGGTCAGCCTCGGGTAGTCGGTGCACAACCATGAATCACACAAGGACAGACATGATACTAATAAAAAACACATTTACACAGGAGTGCCGTGTGCTGGATGAACATCTAATGAGCGGAGATGTGGACGTGCTGTGGACAGACTTCAGGGGCACGTCGACACACACTGGCTCACACAGGGCAGCCAGAGGTTAGTAGGATGGGCCCGTTAGGAAGGGAATATGTGGCACAAATCTGTTTACAAGGCGCTGCAAGGGCGCTCAAAGTGGACCAGACTGAGAGGAACATTTGGGGTCAACCATCGCCCGGGGAAATGTTTGTGTTGTCTTTCTGAAGCCAAAACCATGCAACACATTTGTTGTCCAGAGAAATAATCTCAAAGAAGGAGTTGCAGAATGTTGTCTCCTGCTGTGAGAGATGGCACACCTGCCAGTCAAGAGCCAGCAAAACTTTAACACTGTAGTCTGAGAAACACTATGAACACGAGACATTGTGTGAACATCTACAGCGTCGGGATGCTGCAGAAGGCTTAGGCTGTCTACAATTAGCACATCTTCATCACCACAGTTATTCATAGAACATCTCATCTCAGCTGCCCTATGGCGGCATTTGCAGAGGAAGTTAAAAATAAAAAAAAGATTCTGAAGAGAAATGGAGTTTAATAAAACATGTGCGGCTCATGAAAGAACCGTGCATTTACTTAAAGCTAACAGGCTTCACCAACGCGCTGTGGACCGCGTTACACTAAAGTGTCTCAGTGGACCGGCTGGCCGCCTCAGAACCGAGCCTCGCTCAGAGGGGCTCAGGGGTCCGGTACTGGGAGGTGGCGTGAGAGGTGTCCCACCTGGCGAGCATTATGTTGGCGTTGGGGCTGTTGGTGCTGGGCCCGGTGGGGCTCCACTTGATGGTGTAGATCTCCTTACTGTGGGCCTGCAGGTCGTGCACACAGAGGTCCTGCTTCACGCTCCAGATCTGGAGGAGGAGGAGAACACGTCTCATCAAAAGGGGCCGGAGGTAAGACTCACCAGCTGCCGTTTGAGTGCGTTGGTCGGCTATTAGGAGGTGAGATGCTCCAGGAGAATATCTGTTCTGGTTGGCTGTCTCTGCAGGAGAAGCTTTAAGCTTTCAGCTCGCAGCTCGTTTCTGATCAATATGTTTGTGGAATCCTTCTTCAAAACTCAAAAGAACACATTGTTACGTGTTCATTCCTACTGTCAGAGTGTGACGCTCACCTTCAGAGTCATGTCATCTGAGCAGGAGGCCAGTAGCATCCCTGATGGATCCCATTTGATGGCGTTCACTTCATTCTGTGAGACAACACAGCCAATCAGCTCAGAGGTCATGGCTAATGGACACCGCTTCTCTGACCAGTGGCCGGTCAAAGCGCTTCACAGTTACAGTCTCACATTCACACTTTCATGCACACATTCACACACTGACGGCAGTTCCACCATGCAGGGCAGCGACCGGCTGGCCGGGAGCTCTCAGGGTTTAGTGTCTTGCTCGGGGACACCTCGACACTCGGCTAGGAGGAGCCAGGGATCGAACTGGCAACCTTCCGTTTGACAACCAGAGTGCACTCTTAGACCCAACATGGACATTAAATAGGGGCCGTAGGGTTGTGACTGTAAGGTTCTGACTGTAGGGTTGTGACCGTAGGGTTGCGACCGTAGGGTTGTGACCGTAGGGTTGCGACCGTAGGGTTGCGACCGTAGGGTTGCGACCGTAGGGTTGCGACCGTAGGGTTGCGACCGTAGGGTTGCGACCGTAGGGTTGCGACTATAGGGTTGTGACTGTAGGGTTGCGACTGTAGGGTTGCGACCGTAGGGTTGTGACTGTAGGGTTGCGACCGTAGGGTTGCGACCGTAGGGTTGCGACCGTAGGGTTGCGACCGTAGGGTTGTGACCGTAGGGTTGTGACCGTAAGGTTCTGACTGTAGGGTTGTGACCGTAGGGTTGCGACTGTAGGGCTGTGACCATAGGGTTGTGACCGTAGGGTTGTGACCGTAGGGTTGTGACTGTAGGGTTGCGACCGTAGGGTTGTGACCGTAGGGTTGCGACCGTAGGGTTGCGACCGTAGGGTTGTGACCGTAGGGTTGCGACTGTAGGGTTGTGACCGTAGGGTTGCGACCGTAGGGTTGCGACCGTAGGGTTGTGACCGTAGGGTTGCGACCGTAGGGTTGCGACCGTAGGGTTGCGACTGTTCCTGGGGCTGGGAGGAGGAGCTTTACCGTGTGGCCTTGGAAGGTCTTGAGCGGCCGGTCACTGCCGAGTCGACACACGTGGATGCACATGTCAGTGCTGCAGGAGGCGAAGGTGGTGTTGTTCTGCCAGTCCACATCCAGGGCGGGGGCTGAGGGCAGAGGGCACGCGGCGTTAGAACCGAATCCAGAGGACAGGGGCGGCTCACCGGCCGGACATAAACAACTGGTGTGTTAGCAGGGGATTTAAAGCCAACACGGGTCTGGTGATCACACCAGCGAGGCCGTCTCTACTGGCTTCACTTAAACATCAACAATGTTGTCAAGTTGACCAGCACAATGCTGTAAAACAGACAGAGGGCTGTTCAGGCCTCAAACCACAGCACCAGGCTTTTCAGGCCTCAAACCACAGCACCAGGCTGTTCAGGCCTCAAACCACAGCACCAGGCTGTTCACAGGCCTCAAACCACAGCACCAGGCTGTTCAGGCCTCAAACCACAGCACCAGGCTGTTCACAGGCCTCAAACCACAGCACCAGGCTGTTCACAGGCCTCAAACGACAGCACCAGGCTGTTCACAGGCCTCAAACCACAGCACCAGGCTGTTCAGGCCTCAAACCACAGCACCAGGCTGTTCACAGGCCTCAAACCACAGCACCAGGCTGTTCACAGGCCTCACACCACAGCACCAGGCTGTTCACATGCCTCAAACCACAGCACCAGGCTGTTCACAGGCCTCAAACCACAGCACCAGGCTGTTCAGGCCTCAAACCACAGCACCAGGCTGTTCACAGGCCTCAAACCACAGCACCAGGCTGTTCACAGGCCTCAAACCACAGCACCAGGCTGTTCACAGGCCTCAAACCACAGCACCAGGCTGTTCAGGCCTCAAACCACAGCACCAGGCTGTTCACAGGCCTCACACCACAGTGCAGGGCTTACCTGAGTGGAAGGGGAACTGCTGCTTGGCCTCCCCGGTGTGGGCGTCCCAAATGATTGTCGTCTGGAAGGGAGGAGGAGGTCAGGGAGGTCACATTAAATCAAAGCCAGCGTGATGGCGAGCGAAGACGCAGAGGTCACGGCGGAGACGTGACGCGGCGGTGGATACCTTATCTACCCCCGCGCTGAGAATAGAGTTTCCCTTCTTGTTCCACTTCAGTGCAAATATGGGCCCTTTGTGCTGCCCCAGGGTGCTGGCCAGGTTCCCTGGGGAGGAGAGGAGAGCGGCCCGTTAGCAGAGAGAGACTCTGACCCAGAGACGGCCCGGTGGCCCGTGACGCCGCGGGTCACACTAAAGCCCGCCTCAGAGACCCACCGTCCTTGGTCCAGATCCGTGCGAAGCCGTCGTAGGAGCCGGTGGCCAGGAGAGTCCCGTCACTCTGCGGAAGGGAAAGAGGCCCAGAAGATCATTCAGGGCGGCGCTGTGAGGCGGCGCTGTGAGGCGGCCAGACGGCGGGGACAGAGGAGCCAGGGGAGAGAGAGCCCTTACATTCCAGTCCAGCGAGGTAACGTCTTTGTTGCTCGGGACGTCCTGGCCGCCCTCCCGGATGCAGTGGCGCAGGACCAGCTGGGTGGAGCTGGAGGTGCCCTTCTCGTTCAGGTTCCAGATCCGCGCCGTGGAGTCCCCCGAGCTGAAGGACGCGGCAGACCCACAGGTGTAAACCACGTGTTAACCCGCCTTACTAACCCGCCTTATTAACCCGCCTTACTAACCCGCCTTATTAACCCGCCTTACTAACCCGCCTTACTAACCCGCGTTACTAACCCGCCTTACTAACCCGCGTTACTAACCCGCGTTACTAACCCGCGTTACTAACCCACGTTACTAACCCGCTTTACTAACCCGCCTTACTAACCCGCCTTACTAACCCGCCTTACTAACCCGCCTTACTAACCCGCCTTACTAACCCGCGTTACTAACCCGCGTTACTAACCCGCGTTACTAACCCACGTTACTAACCCGCTTTACTAACCCGCTTTACTAACCCGCCTTACTAACCCGCCTTACTAACCCGCCTTACTAACCCGCCTTACTAACCCGCCTTACTAACCCGCCTTATTAACCCGCCTTACTAACCCGCCTTACTAACCCGCCTTACTAACCCGCTTTACTAACCCGCCTTACTAACCCGCGTTACTAACCCGCCTTACTAACCCGCGTTACTAACCCGCGTTACTAACCCGCGTTACTAACCCGCCTTACTAACCCGCTTTACTAACCCGCCTTACTAACCCGCGTTACTAACCCGCCTTACTAACCCGCCTTACTAACCCGCCTTACTAACCCGCCTTACTAACCCGCCTTACTAACCCGCCTTACTAACCCGCCTTATTAACCCGCCTTATTAACCCGCGTTACTAATCCGCCTTACTAACCCGCCTTACTAACCCGCGTTACTAACCCGCCTTATTAACCCGCCTTACTAACCCGCATTACTAACCCGCCTTACTAACCAGCCTTACTAACCAGCGTTACTAACCCACCTTATTAAGCCGCCTTACTAACCCGCCTTATTAACCCGCCTTATTAACCCGCGTTACTAACCCGCCTTACTAACCCGCCTTACTAACCCGCGTTACTAACCCGCGTTACTAACCCGCCTTACTAACCCGCCTTACTAACCCCCCTTACTAACCAGTGTTATTAACCCGCCTTATTAACCTGCGTTACTAACCCGCCTTATTAACCCGCCTTAGTAACCCGCCTTAGTAACCCGCCTTATTAACCCGCATTACTAACCCGCATTACTAACCCGCCTTACTAACCAGCCTTACTAACCAGCGTTATTAATCCGCGTTACTAACCCGCGTTACTAACCCGCGTTACTAACCCGCGTTATTATCTCATGTTACTAACCCGCGTGTACAAACACACGGGTGTTGATCCTTAACTTGACCCAGAAAACGTGACGGCTCTTTAAGAAAGCCAGCGGAGCAGAATGTCCTGGCAGTGGAAAACTAAACCGTGAATCACAGGAGAGGAATGAATGGCTTCTAAATAGTTTGCTTGAACAAAGAGAGAGGGGGAGAGACAGACAGAGGGAAACAGACAGAGAAAGAGAGAGAGACAGAGGGAAACAGACAGAGAGAGAGGGAGAGGGAGAGAGAGAGAGAGGGAAACAGACAGAGAGAGAGAGAGAGGGGGAGAGAGAGAGAGAGGGAAACAGACAGAGAGAGAGGGAAACAGACAGAGAGAGAGAGAGAGAGAGAGAGAGAGAGAGGGAAACAGACAGAGAGAGAGAGAGAGAGAGGGAGAGAGAGAGAGAGGGAAACAGACAGAGAAAGAGAGAGAGAGAGAGGGAAACAGACAGAGAGAGAGAGGGAAACAGACAGAAAGAGAGAGAGGGAAACAGACAGAGAGAGGGAAACAGACAGAGAGAGAGAGAGAGGGAGAGAGAGAGAGAGGGAAACAGACAGAGAGAGAGAGAGGGAAACAGACAGACAGAGAGAGAGGGAAACAGACAGAGAGAGAGAGAGAGAGAGGGAAACAGACAGAGAGAGAAAAGAGCAAGACCGAGATGGAAAGGAACAGACAGAAGAGAGGGAGACAAGCAGAAGGAAGTGAGGGTGAGACAGAGGAAGGGACAGACAGGGGAAGGCGGGGACACTCACCCAGAGGCCAGCAGGTCACTGACAGGGTTCCAGGCGCAGATGAACACCTCAGACTCGTGGCCCCGGAGCACGGTGGCCTTGCTGGCTGGGATCTCCACCTCCACGTCCATCTCCATGGGCTCACTGTGGTGGTCTGGAGGAGACATCAAGGGCATCAGCATGGGTGGAAACGCGGCCAGGCTGGCGTCTTAATGCTCTGTTTATTGATCTGCTTCATGGTCTCTCATGAGGTTTCATTTGACAGAAACATGGTTGGAATACCCATGTTTTCTTTCTCAGGTGATGAGATAGGAGGACACATCCTGAATCTGAGTCACCGCAAGCACACGGCAATGTTACTGACACAATGTGCACAGAGTGTGCACGTCTTGATGGACAACTTAATTAACTCTCAGACAGTTGAGCGCTGGCTTCCTCTCCTCAGTCAACAGTGTGCAGCATCACCCCACCGTCTCCACGCCGTCTCCACGCCGTCTCCACGCCCCGCAGCCACGCGGGGTCTTCAGGGAGCTCGCTGCTCAACATCTGCTGCTGCTAATTATGCTTCTGAGTAACGACACGTTCAGCTGAAGAAAGATCCTCGGCACGGCGGTGTGTTTATGCTACAGCTTAAGAGCGTGGCCTTCAGCCATGGAGCTGTGGTTGTGTCCACAGGGACTGCTCCGGTTCCTCTACGTTCCTTCTCACTGGAGGAGGTACCAGCGTGTGGTGAGACACTAGTGGAACAACATCTCAACCACCAGACCTGCCAGGTCCCCACCGATCACAGCCCCCCAGAGCCCACTCACTCATGTTGTGCGTGCCGTTCTCCTCTCCGTTGACCGGGGTCTCGCCATTCTTCGGCGCCGTGGCCTGGTGGGCGGGGCCAGGGGCGGGGCAGACCCCCTGCTGCTGCTGCTGCTGGGCCAGCTTCTCCCGGAACGCCTGCTGCCGCGTCTGCACGGCGTCCGGCATCACGGCGTCGATGAGCGACAGCGACTCGATGGGCCGGCCGTCGAACACGGTGCCGTCCTGCGAAGGGGAGGGGGTCAGCGCTTTGGTCACATAACTGCGACACTGACATCCACATGTTGCGGTGTTGTTGTTCAGCTGACGCACAACCACCACGTGCATGCCGTGTCCTCCGGGGGATTAAAGAGTCTCTCCTGGCGCCGCCCAGACCTCCGCACAGCGCCATCGGTCCACACGGCTCGCTGTGCTGAGGCTGAGAGGGTGAGCGAGCCACTAGTTCTCTTCGGTAATCAATGGGCCAAATGCTGCAGCTAATTGTTGGGGTTCGCTGCGATCCACAGAACCGCCACGACGAATTTGGACAAAATCTCTTGAGGGATTTGAATGAAGCCAGGAGAGGTTTACAATGCTATCCTCACCCCAACAGGAATGACCCTTAACCCCCAGTGTAGCACTCAGTTTTAATTTAATTATATAACAAATTACTTCACCTTCCATTTATTTAAAAAGGGTCAAAAGTTTTCTTCATTTTCAGCCGTTATCACATTAAAATGAACCTCCATCCACATTTCATCAATCGAGTGCAAACGGTCTCTTGGGAAGAGCCGTCCCATCAGGCGGTGACATCACCCAGCACCTCCTGGAGGACCTGCAGAGATCTCCTCCCTCCTCACCTCGTTGATGCTGATCTCGGCCTCCACATACTGGAGGCCCTTCTGCAGGATGGAGATGAGGGCAGCAGGGGGCACTAGAGTTCCGTTGATGTTGGACTGGCTGATGTGGCTCTCGATGCCAAAGGTGAACGCTGAGTGGGAGAAACCTGAAGCAAAATTGAATGAATTAAGCAGGGGGAGAGCCAAATAAAACCCCGGGCCGTACATACACAAACACAAACAAACACCCCCAAGGGGGCGCGCTTGGTTTTAACCCCGGGCTAACCCTGTTTACCAAACAGGCTGGAGAAGGACAGAGACGTCCTCTTTGTGCCCATGGCGTCCAATGCCGCCCTGTAAACGTAAATGTCACGTTTACTGGGACCCGTTGGTGGCGTGTAAGGTAGCGTCCATTTTGGACAGTCAGAACCGCAGGAGGCGTGTTCTCCAGCCACAGGGTGGGCGGACCCACCTGGAGGACGGTCTCCTGGACGCCACGCAACAAACAGACGTGTACCACTGATCACAAACAACACATGGTCCGCTCTGTGTCAGAACATGCAACCCCATTCCCACAGTTTTAATGTTGCACAAATAGCACAGGCACTGCACACAACAGCAATCTCAAGACAGGGCTTTCTTTATCAGTGCTATGGTCAGAGGCCAATACCAGACAACATGTGTTAATATTACAGAGGATGACTAAAAACATTGTTCCTTCTTCATATATCCAGCAGATTTCACTGTAGAAGACAACTCTTGGGATTGTGGTTTGACACTGTGTGTGTGTGTGTGTGTGTGTGTGTGTGTGTGTGTGTGTGTGTGTGTGTGTGTGTGTGTGTGTGTGTGTGTGTGTGAGTCCTACCTGACTCCTGAAGATATCTGTACACCAGGAAGTTCACCTCGTCACTGGTTATACTCATTTTAGTCTGGCTGCTGGCAGGCGTACTCAGGAAGGCTCGGCTCACCCTGGGAAAACAACGGGAGGAAAGTGAGTGAGTGAGGAGGGTGGTGTGGCGTGTTGCGCAACACTCCCTCCAGTCCCATCCCCACCTCGCGCTGTTCCCCCCGGCCCAGCTGAAGCTGTTGTGACCCGCTGCTCGGTCTGACTGAGTCCACGTCGCCGGGCCGGCACCATGTGGCCCGGCCCGGCACGCCAAGACGCACAGAGAATCTAATTGGCTGAAAATCAAAGGCGTTTTGTTTTTCTGTGCGCCCTCCACCACATCGTCTGGTCTCCCAGGGTCCACCTGGAGAGGCTGGGGACGGGCAGCCTGGGCTTTGAACATCTCACTGTGTCTCAAAGAAACCCAGTGAGAGTGGTTTGAAAGCCCGCCGCCTGTGGCCGCTGGGCAGCGCCGGAGGAGCAGGTGGCCTTGTGATGAGCCGCCAGGCCCGGGGAAAGGAGGGGGATACTGAGCCGGCCCCTCGGCACCGAGACGACAACACTAGGAGTGTTACGCTGGCTGCACAGCGCGGCTCTGCAGTGGGAACCCCCCGCAGGCCGGCCGTGACCCTCAGCGGCTGGAGATGATCCCGTTCTGAGGGAGCCGACGTGTCCACAGAGCAGGTTCTGAGCGCACAAAGGGAGGAGTAAGAAGGAACTCGGAGCGTCTGTGGAATCGTTCCTGGGCAGACTTTGACGCGAGCAAAAAGATAAGAACAAAAAGCCAGGGAGGGGGGCCTCGGCCAACCCCTCCAGAGAACCCTTTAAGGGCCCACTCAGGTTCCCCTCCGGTAGCATAGCAACAAGCAGGAACTGGTGCACACAGAACGCCGTTGTGCCAATTAGGAGGAGGCACGCTGCCTGGGGTCCAGAACACCTTACCCAACCTGAATTATTTACTCTCAACCGTGGGCCGTTCTCCGAGGGGCGGGGCGGCCTGCTCGTGGCCCGGCAGGCCTACCACAAGCCTACCACAAGCCTACCACAAGCCTACGATGGAGCCCCGCCTTTGGAGCGGAATCAGAGCGTGAGGTTTCCAGGAGAAAAAGACCTCCTGTTACATCAGGCCAACAAACATCTCTCAAACATGCCTCAGAACACATTGAAGGGCCAAGGCTTGGACCTGCTGTACTGGAGAACCAATCTCACTCTGGAGACTCTGAGTCACATATTCGGTCCATTGTGCTGTTTGATGAGGCAGCGGGGCTATACACCAAGAAACGACTGCCTCCAACCAAAGGCATTGACTACTTTCTTCCGGGAACACGTCACACTTTCCATCTCCAGCCGGAGAGGTTCTGGTGGGCCGCGTCTCATCGCTGGCTTATCAGACACCACACAGCCGGGCGACGAGCAGAGAGAAGCCCTCAAACCCTCACTGAACCAGCGGCGACATAACGGAGAGGTTGTCTGATGAGGGGGGGTGGGGGGGGGGTCACGTCCACGGTGGTAGATCCCGGTTCAGACGGGCTTCACAGAAACACCAGCAATTACAGCAGAAAATAGAACCTTCTGCGTCTTTCGGGGAATCGGGCCACAAGAAAGGCCGGCGGTCCTCAGGGGCCCAGAGGCTGGGCCTCGAGGGGCCCAGAGGCTGGGCCTCGAGGGGCCCAGAGGCTGGGCCTCGAGGACCAGAGATGAGCAGCTAACATCTAAATGAGAAGGCTGGGGGGACCAGTCCGAGGCGGGGCCATGGCAGCTTCAAAAGGACACCAGAGAAGAGCATTTCAAGAACATATCCACAATACATTCTATGAATGACTCGACGCAGCCTGAGACGAAACGTAGTCATGTGATCAGTGATTCCTCCCCACTCGCCCACAGCGCACAAGATGGGCCACAAACCCACTCCTTCCTGCACACGAGACAGACGACAGAAATGGAATATGAAACCTGAAACAAAAGAGCAGTTGCAAACTACTGTTAAACCGCACAGAAAGGCTCCGTATCAGGACCTTCTAGGGCTCGTCCCTCAGAGTGCATCATGGGTATTTCATTGGCCATACTCCACCAGGAGTGTGAGCTGTAGCACTGCAAGCCCCCAGCGTAGCCACGCTGTGACCTACAGAGGGCTTTGTTCATGTCTCACTTAGGAAACACCGAGGCCGTTTCAAACACAGCACGTCTCCCCATAATGACAATTCATTTCACGACCACTAATTAAATAATGACCACAGAAACAACAACTACTAACATGGTGATTAACACCACAGCGCTCCTCTCCAACATGCACTGGGAGCATGGAGCCATTCCTGTTCCATCTCATCCTCCACAACACGCAGCTAAGACAAGGCATCTCCACAGTCCACTGGCCCCGCAGGCCAGCAGCCCTCAGGACCCTCCGAACCCCGGCCTGAAGAAATATCACTAAACAAACACCACCCATATATCCTAAACACCACCCATAGATCCACCATGGGCCCGCGTCCCGGCGCCGTGTCCAGGGTGCTGCCAGAAGACTGGCTACACCCTGGCTACACCCTGGCTACACCCTGGCTACACCGGACCAACCAGGTGCCTGTCTGTGACCCCTGGGGGTCACCACGGCCGGCCCCGTGCGACCCGTTACAACTGTTACTCAACAGCCTGAACTGTACTCGGAGCTCCCTCGCCAGATCACGCCCGGCCCCGCGTGGAGCACGCAACACGGCCACTGGCTGTCGGCAAACTAGGGCGCGTAAACAGCATTAGTCATGCAGGGACCTGTGGAAACCAAAAACGCAGACCAACTGCTCGGTTTTCATTGAGCTCCTTCTAAAATAGACTTGGGAGCCCGGCAGCATGTTTGAGGGGAGCGTGTGAGGGAAATGGCTGGCGTTGGCCGGTCTCCTCCCCACCCATTCATTATTCACCGGACCAAAGGAGCTCCTTAAATGTAGCGTAGATTGTGAGTGGAGATGCACGCTCAGGCCCAGAACACAAGCAGGACCCTTTAAACGGCAGCCTGACATAACAGTCATTACTGCACAGGAAACACCACCGTCATATTCCTCCACTACTCGTCTACGCCGGGCCTCGTTAGACCGGTTAGTCAATAGTTCCCCACAATGACTCAAACTCCAGCCCGGTGTTTCAGCGGCGGTAGGGGTCACATCCTGGTCACCGCGGACTACAGCCCCGCATCGGGGAGACGACCCAGAACCATTCGTCAAACTGCCACCGCACCCCGCCATCATTGGGGCTTATTCTACATCCAAAATGTACTCCTTCGTCTGTACGGAACAAAGCATGTCGAGATAAGCATGCTGGCAGGCTCAACATCTGAACCAATGATTTCACAAGATGTTTCTTCAGCAGACGGCATCACTGCATCCCTCCCCGTACCAAGCCTGGAATGGGTTAACACGCCGCTGGCGAGCTGGTTCGTTTCCCCGCTTTTGGCGAGATCCAATCAAACCCCGATGTATCATAGCACATTCCTCCTTTGTATCCCGGGATAATTACCCGACGGCTGGGCGCTACGTCACACTGCTAAGAGCCCTGAACGCTACTCCAGTCAGCTTTCGTTGCAGGAATACATTTGCAATACTTCGCACGTGTGTATTTTTAGAGTGCCCTGGTAACCGAAGCTATTTCTGCCAGGAATAATGAAGTAGTGCTCTTAATCAGAATAACTAGGTAAACAGAATGTCCATCACAGAGTCACAGCGGGTTTCAGTTAAAACAATCAATAGACTAAAGCCCAGATATATGTAGATGAAAACCCATTTGTTTTTGGCACGAAACACAAAGACACCCCAAGATCATAAAGCTCATTCATGACATGCGGAAAACAGAACAAAACAGAACAAAACCAATATATTGTTCAATTCAAACAGCAGCACACCAGAGAGCGAGAGAGAGGCACACTGGAGAGGCAGAGCAGAAGGCAGCTCCATTCTCCACTCGCATGGCGGGGAGGGAGCTCATTTTCTCCTGAACAGTCACCCCCAGACAGATGTGCAAACAAGACCTGGAAACAGCAGCCATTTTCTCTTGAACTGCTCTGCTGAGTAAAACCCGCCTTTGAAGCCTTTGGTTGGGGCTGAAGCCTTGTGAAGGGTGGGGGCGGGGGTGATGGGGGAGGGGATGTGGAAGTGTGTGTGGGGGAGGGGGGGGGGGGGGGGGAGTGGGACTAGATGAATAATGAACCCATAAGCAGGTAGCCACAACAACGGTTTGAGAATTATCCTCGCCTTTCTGAATGAGTCATTTGGCGACCTCTGATGTAGGTCAGGAGGCGGTGGGGGGATGGGAGGAGAGACAGTAGTGTGTGTGTGTGTGTGTGTGTGTGGCAACACGCTCAGCGTCTTCCAGAGCCCACCGGCTGTGTCCAGGGTCCAGGGATCCCTCTCTCAAAAGGTCGCCCGGGTATGGTGTTGTGATGAATAGGAGTGAGTGAGTGAGTGAGTATTTTTGTGGCGGTACAACTAATAGCACCCTGTTGCCAGGACCCCATGAGCACGGTGACAACGGGCCGAGCGCTCTGATAGACTGGCTACACCCCCCCCTGCGGCCGCTGAGTAATCATGGGCTCGGTCTAGATGGTGCAACCCTGGCGTTGGGTCCAATGGAAACACGGGCGTTCTGCTGCTCAACCGAGGCGTGGTGGAGTAAATGTGGTGTTCCCCCAAATCCTCCTCCCTCACCCCCCTCTGAGGGAGATGTGGGGGAGGGTAAGCAAGGATCACTAGGAAGGGGGAGGCGTTTGATGGCCCAGGGAGGACCTCACACACACACACACACACACACACACACACACACACACACACACACACACACACACACACACACACACACACACACACACACACACACACACACACACACACACACACACACACACACACACACACACACACACACACACACACACACACACAGCACCACGTGGGGTTTTATCTCCAGCCATCAGCCGCGCTGCGCTACACGCCTCACTATCACCTAATCTTCACTTCCTGTGACTGCCTGCAGAGATCAGACTACAGCCGGGGAAACGTACAAAATGCAAACACTCAGGTAACGCCATGAATGGGGCAAACCAAAGAGACAATTCTGGACTCTACCAAAACGCTATAAAAAGGAAACGTTATGCGCAACGTTTTTGAATATCTTGTGCCCTGCCCATCCCCCGCCAAGGAACTGAATGTTCTGACGGTGGACAAGATGTGTCTCAACTCAGGGCCTCTCATTATGAATCAAGCTGAACGGTGACCGGAGCACCGCAGGGGAGACGCTGCAGTCCCTTCCTCTTTACTAATGGTTGGATAACACCATAATCACTGGCCCCCAAAGACGGCCGCCGCATCACCCGTCACACATTTCTCAGTCGAAAAAAGGATATTTCTCAATCTTCAAAGACCTTCTCTATTGTGTGGCCGTCAGCGTTTTGTGCTTCATTCCGGGAAGCGGGGCGAAATATTTTGCGACGACGGGCTTCTGGGACACAACACGGCGGTGTTGCCCAACGCAGGCGGCGCGTGTTGCAACACAACGACGCAGTGATCTCGTCCGTCGCCGGCACAGCATCACATGGCCCACGCATTCTAATGGCGCCGATGGATGAGCCGCACGCCCGCGGGTCCAGGTTCAATCAAGTCCAGCGGGCTCCTCTCAAGCCAGCGTCCACGTCTCCCTGAACAATGGCAGCATTCGCCGTTTAATAATTCATTTGTGTGTGTACAACAAATACTCAGTGTAATGTTTGGTTAATGAATTAGGCTCTTAAAATCTAGGCCACGGGATCCAGACAAAGCCACACAGGTCTGCATATTTAATTCCATTATGTAGCATGATGTGATAATGGGCTGTGATCATAGCGTCCATACGGTGATAAACTGTTGTTCCCTGAAGAATGGCACATTCATGACAGATTTGAATAGATGAGGAGAAACTCATGCTCCCTGTGCCCACTAAATGGCTGAATTATCATTCTGGGCTAATAATAATATTCATTATCTATATCTACGTCTGCAGAGGAAACAGACGGCCTCGCCAGCACACGCTGCAACACAACACACAACATTTTTTATTTATGTTTTCGTAGGTTATAACACCAACATAGGTTATAAAACTGTTGCTATGGCGACCAGAAGATCCTGCTTCTCCCCCGTCAACAGCTGCTCATGCCACACTAAAGGCCCCCTCCCTCCCTCCCTCCCCTCCCCCCCCTCCCTCCCTCCCCCCCTCCCTACCCACAGGAAGGGTGATCTTCATGCTGAACCATACCTGGGATTCACAAGGCACATGCACCGTAACATGACACCAGAGCTACACACAATGGCTTCCCTTTCAGCCGCTATGTGTGTCCCTCATCGGTTGACCACACACACACACACACACACACACACACACACACACACACACACACACACACACACACACACACACACACACACACACACACACACACACACACACACACACACACACACACACACACACACACACACACACTCATTAGCATAGTTATTTGAATACTTGACATTAGAGTACAGTACATTAGAATGGCTATACATTAAACGGTTCCAATAGTCCAGTGACCAACAATAGATTTGAAATCAAAATGGTTTGTTCCCACAGTCGTTGGGCCTTCATTGCATTGGACAATTTATTTAGAATGGCTTAGAAAATCAAATAATTCAAAGGCAAATTATTTTCTGAATAATAACGTGAAGGAATATGCAAAGTGAAACAAACCGAGCCAGCGTTCTCCTCGGTGCCAGCAGCTAACTGCCGCTAAATTGAGCGCGTCTAAAAGGGGTGGTTTAAAACAGATTTCCACAAACCGAGTTATTTTCATCCAAAGCAAGACCAGGCCAACTGGTTGGCATCAACCAGAGAGACACAGCCTTCACAGTGGAAGCCTTGTTTCAATCAAAACGTTAAGGGCTATGGAATAAAACAAACAGCAAATACCACGAAACATGACGATGGAAATCGTTCATTCACTCGTGGAGGTTTTCCATATTTCACAGATGCAGTCGGGGCTCATTTTACACACTGACCACAGAGAGGTCTACATCTAGTCTGACTGGTTCAGGATCACACTGACCACAGAGAGGTCTACATCTAGTCTGACTGGTTCAGGATCACACTGACCACAGAGAGGTCTACATCTAGTCTGACTGGTTCAGGATCAAACTGACCACAGAGAGGTCTACATCTAGTCTGACTGGTTCAGGATCACTCTGACCACAGAGAGGTCTACATCTAGTTTGCGGAGCCATTCTATCTGGCTTGAAGTATATTCATATTCCTACAGGACAATGATTCTAACATCCATCAAATCCACAGCAAACTTTATTCTTGGTGTAAGGAACAGAAAGCACTGCTCTCTGGGCCAAACCCCAAGCCCATTGGACCGCGGTGGGAATATTTAGGGGAGAAAAAGACTAAACTGTACTGTAACCCACTTGTAAATACTGCCACAGATCTCTGGAAACGTGTGGATTCTCCCAGAAAATCGTTGGCAAACACAGCAAGACAAACACAAGGCATTCTGGGCATATTTGACGATAATCTAATGCAGCTAATCGGCGTTCATCAGATCATTTCATAGATCATCAATGAAGTACAAGGCAAGGAAAACCAGACTCCAGGTCTTCGTTTAAATGGTGACGTATTTCACATGTTCCTTGGAAGACAAGACACACCCTTCCACCGAGCATTCAGCCCTCTTTGTCCATTCTGGCCGATGATTAACCAGCTCTGTTCTGCGTAATGATTTACGGAGGCTAGTGGTGGTGCTGGAGGTCTACTCCACCCCTGACCTCGCCTCGATGCCCGGACGCATGTGTGGTATGTGAGCCGGTCAGGGCAGCGCGAGACAGGTTTGTACTGTACTGTACTGGCAGTCTGTGCAGGAGGCTGGTTTCATACACGCACTCGGCTGCAAGCCTTTGTTCAAGGCCTTTCCTCGAGATAACGAAACCACTGACTGCACTTTCACAAGGTCACTGACAAGACGGTTCCAGTCACTATTAAGGTTAGCTTTCATTCTTTAAGAGTGCATAGTCAGTGCTCTGTTGAGAAATAGAAACGTTCAAGTCGAGATACAAACGTACAAATGCAAAATATTCAAAAGTGGTTTCACAGTCTCCTTGAACTGAGACAGTATTACCTTTGGCTATATGTCTAGGTTATACACACAGCCAAAGCCAACCACAGTTTACTGTTATAATAGTGTATGGATTCAAATGTATTCCTGGATAACAAACGACAAAACAGATGCTTCAAATTCCTTCAATAAAGACAAAAAATGTCAGTGGAAGAAATAGACCTTGGAGGAACAGGCTTGCGCCGAGAGGGCTGCGAGGGCAGCTCTGAAGGCTGAGCAAAAACACCCTTTAAAGTCTGATGTGTACAATAGAGACAACACAATGGTTCACCTTTCCCTACACAGTCATGCCTTGACCGTGAGGGAGGCCTGACAATACAGATAGATCTCACACACACAAGAAAAGGATTACGTGGTTGTAGAGTCTGATGAACGGCCCACACTTCTCCAACCCAGACCAACCACGAGGTGAAGGCACACGAGACAAGAACGATTAGCACAACTCTTCTAACTGGAATGAAAAATACAAAACGACAAAAAAAATCAAACCTCCGTGGACCAGCAGTGAGTACTTGGGATGGCTGTTATTTCAAGAGAAATGTTCCCCTGCCAAATGGCACACTGCCTACACACACTACATGCCTTTTTTTTAAGGTGGGGGTGGGGTAGCTATCATAAATAAATAGTGCTGCAGAAATATTTGGGCAGTCAGATAGTGATCTTCACAGCAGCTTTGACGCTGGCTTTCTCTGGGACCTCCATGCACAGCTGGCCAATCTACAACCAACCTCTGAAGGCCAACAACAGCGCTCACAGAACACACAATCAGGGTTCGCCCTGGGCCCTGCATGAGCACCATAGGAACACCA
>JAXIVH010000010.1:1962722-1977722 GCA_036785325.1 Urophycis tenuis | reverse complement strand
CACGTGACCTTTCTAGACAGCACAGAGGACTGATAGTAATGTCTGCTGTGGGGGAAGGGCGCGCGCAGTCACACCAGTCCCGCTGCGCCGTGGGACTCGGGGGGGCTGCGGGCTGGCCCGTGACGGGGGGCTTTCCTGATGTAGGGGCGCTGCTGGCGGCAGTGTCCGTCGGCGTATTGTATTTGGCTCTCCTGTTTATGTGCCCTTCTTTAAGTGAATAACACGCCTTTAGAAAGGAAAGACACAGGCAATCATTCAGTATGAACAATGCATAGAATATGCTGTGTATGTGTCCGTCTGTGTTACTGTGTTACTGTGTGTGTGTGTGTGTGTGTGTGTGTGTGTGTGTGTGTCCGCCTGTGTTACCGTGTTTGTGCTGGTGTGTATCTGCGCGTGTGTGTGTTAAGACAGAAAGAGCAGTGTCTACCTCACATAATACTGTACAGCCCCTCCCCCACGGCACCCGGGAGACAGCAGGGTTTCCATGGTGCTGTTATGTCATGCAGACCTATTTTCCAGACAAAACACAAGCAGAAGGCAGAAGAACAGATCTATTTCAGCGCAGCGTTCGCGGCTCTGTAATGAGATAAACATATAATACCAGGCTGCATAGGGAGCACTCGGCCACCGCAGATTCCAAATAGTCTCCTCAAAAATGCACATTATTCTATTGTCTGTTGTTGATTTTACCCCAGTGCACTCTATTTATATCACTCATTTCGTACAGAGTCAGCGTGCTTTGTTCTGAATGGTGTGCATGTTGGTGGATGCTCACATTCCTTCCTCTACTGGAGTTAAATTCCTTCGACGGGGGTGGGGGGGGGGGGGGGCAGATGTTGGAGATCCAGAGGTCACAGGGAGGGGTCAGCTGTGTGTGACCTCTGGGATCGCCCTACTCTGGACCCAACGCCTTGTGACGGCTCTACAGCAGGACAGTGAGGGGCTGGGCCCACAACGCCCACACATCTATAGTTCTAACACAAAATGCCAGAACCAATAGAACTATGTATAGTTCTAACACAAAATGCCAGAACCACTAGAACTATCTATAGTTCTAACACAAAATGCCAGAACCACTAGAACTATCTATAGTTCTAATACAAAACACCAGAACCATTATAACTATCTATAGTTCTAACACAAAACGTCATGGCTTCGTCCCCCTGCTGCACTGTCCGTCTGGAAACAAACACAATGTTCAACACCAAAAAGAAATGGCTGCAAATATAACAGCAGGACGGCGTTTAGCAGTTATTAACGGCCAGTCGTCATCAGAAGAGTCAACACTTGAGGCAGAGCTGCTGATCACTTTAACACTCTGGAAATGTCAGGAGTGGTTTCCATGGAGACAGAGACTGTTAGTGGCATTCTTAAAATGAAACGTCCAAAGGAAATTTAAAAACGCTTTAGCGTAAATCGTGCTATACTATGAGATAAGGGTATAGTATATGAGTGATTTTAGCTGGATTTCCCTCCAGGCATTCAAACAGTAACATATGGGGTTTGATCACGTGTTTGCGTTAACGGTATTTCCTGCTCTCCTGTAATACTGCAAAGTGCTTCTCATGGTGGCAGTGTTGGTAATGTGTTTGTAATGCTTCCCATCATGTGGCAGAAAGCTATTCTGTAACAGCACTGACAAACACAACTGGCTGGAGCAAGGCTTTAAAAACATTCAATGTTTTTAAAGATAGGCCTTTAGGTGTTTGTAAATCTCAATGTCTCAATGCAATGAGACATGCACTGTTTAGTGATTAATCGTGAATTTGAATGTCATTGAAATGATTGATGTTGTTATTTGAATCAGCCACAGCAGATGCGGGATGTTTCATTAGCCGAGGTGTATTCCCCTTGATTCAGGACTCTACAGGACTACGACCGCCCTCTCAATATGGCCGAGTGCTGCCACCAAAACAAATCCCATGATGCATTCTGGTGGACCTACATTTGTGATAGGTTATGTTGTGTCCCGCCTGTCCTGATGGCTGGCCAGGAGAGCTTCTCTGCTGCACGGGGTGGACACAATAAGACCTGCCTCAGTACACAGCAGTACAGCACCATGACATGCTGTCCCTAGCCTGGCTTCACCTTTACACTCTTTGAAATCACACCAGCTTACGGAGCATAATGGGCACCATTGTGTTTGTCTTCATGAGGATGAGGTGTTCCACAGGAAGAGTCCAGGGGAGCGTTTCTTTGGGTCTTGCGTAAGGCGGTTGCATAAGGGTGACGGCCCGTGTCATCATGGAGGCCAGAGGAACACATAATCTTCACACACCAGTGTGGAGCACGTCACCATCTGATGGCTATGGGTGAGCTGGCTACCAATGGATTACCAGCGGGTTGATTATGCACTGCAACACACCTGGTTATGAAACCAGCCACACGATAATAAACCAAAGTAGGTTATAACAACAGGGAACATTCCTCTGTGTGTGTGTGTGTGTGTGTGTGTGTGTGTGTGTGTGTGTGTGTGTGTGTGTGTGTGTGTGTGTGTGTGTGTGTGTGTGTGTGTGTGTGTGTGTGTGTGTGTGTGTGTGTGTGTGTGTGTGTGTGTGTGTGAGAGAGAGAGAGAGAGAGAGAGAGAGAGAGAGAGAGAGAGAGAGAGAGAGAGAGAGAGAGAGAGAGAGAGAGAGAGAGAGAGAGAGAGAGAGAGAGAGAGAGAGAGAGAGAGAGAGAGAGAGAGAGAGAGAGACGAGAAAGAGACACACACACACACACACTCAGAAAAGTGGATAAAAAGACAGACTGAGTGTGTGTGTGTATGAGTCTTACAAGGCATCAGAAAGAGAGATTGTTTGAATTATATTCTCTTGTTATGTCTCAAAACAGTCCCTTGTTTCCATCCTATCTGATCACTGTTTTCCTCAGACACAGCGAGAACAAACCCCTTGATAAATTCTCCATTGTTTGGTATTAATGTTGGATCATCTCCTGGAAAATATTGTGTCAGAGAAAGGGGGAGTCGGGTTCTGAACACGGTTTTGGACTATTTCAAGGCGAAGCGGATGTACATGCTGTGCGGGACAACACTGTCATCTAGTGGCAGGAAAGCAACATGTTATTATTGATTCAGTTTGAGATCAGCTTACTTTGTGTAATAATTGCAATTTTAATACCACTAAAATGTATAGAACTGTAATAAAATGCATCTATTTGATCCCCAATGGAATTTCCTGTTTACAACTACCTGGCATGAAAACGTACTCAAATACTTCGTTTATACATAACCGACTTTCACCAATAGCTTTAGTAAACCACTAGGGGGCATCAAGCACGGGCCATGAAGGAATGGGCAGCTTCAATAATACTAAAATAGAATAAACACAGAAAGTCCCATCAAAGTTTAGATTGGATAATAGCGACACATTACGAAGTGTTGGCAGAGTTGTTTGCTGTAGTTGGCTCCTATTACTGTAGTCCAACAAAAATAAGACGTCATTCTTTCTTTCAGTCCAATTCTTGACTGACTTGACTTTCATTGATTCATCATTTCTTTGTTCATTCATTCACAGGCCAGTGTCATGGTGTTACTCACCACCAGGGGGCTGTCCAGTGTAGGCCAACCTCCACCGAATCCACACCTGACTGTACAACGGGCCAGTTGTACACAGAATAATTATGGCATAAATAAATATGGCATCTAAAGGTTTCCAATCACCACATCACCTGAAGTCTCCATAAGAGTTAATAGTCTATATTTCTGTAACATTAATGGATAATGTGAGGTAATATATCCTCTACATTAATATGTGAAGATCTCATCTCTGGTGTGTTAAAACAACGTGTTTTAACACACCAGAGTCACACCTATTTAAGATCTTCACCAGTAATACTAGGAAGCCTGAGGTGTAGCCACTATCATATGAGAGGCCTTTACAATAGTTGTAACTTGGTTTTCCATTTGTTTAGGAAAACCCTGACATTTACCACAGACAAGTCTGTCAACAATACTTAATATAGAAGAATATAAAATAGGAATATGAAAATAATGTAATAATAGTATACTACAATATCTCTCTGACATTGTTTCTGAAATAAACCGTTGACATTTGACAAAAGATAACACATTACTGGTGATCTCAATTGAAATCCACAACTGACATCAAACACACACACACACACACACACACACACACACACACACACACACACACACACACACACACACACACACACACACACACACACACACACAGGTAATCCCATTCAAATCCCCACCCTCATGTGGGGGAGTGGAGCTGCACCACATTAGACAACAGGTAAGCCCAAAGGATAATAACTGGCCACTATTTGATGTATTAGTCCTCGCCACTATTTGGTCTGTGTGTGGAGTTCACAAGCCCTCGTCTCCCTGGCACCCAGGGGGGCTTCTCCTCCGCAGGTGAGAACAATGAGACCTTCTCCAGCTCCACGAGGATCAAAAGGAGACGAGCGTTTGATTGGCGAGAGCCCGCCTCCCACGCGCACGCAGCCTTTCTTCTGCGGCACGCCGGCGTGGAGAGCGATGCTGGCGGACCCCCCGTCAGGGGGCCGCCGCTCCCTCAGATCAGTGGCAGAAGCTCCCAGACGCTGCTGAGGCCCTCCCAGGGAGGGAGCGAAGGGGATCTGAGCCCTGGCAGAGTGCTCGACTCCCGCCACAAGGTGCCGGGTTTGATCCCCAGCAGCGCTTCACAGCGTCTTAGATGTTGGTCTCAGAGCAAGATGATTCCCTGGTTGTGCTTTCATGACCTTGATCTGAACAGGGTCTGATTGCAAAATAGGATGTACTTACTATGAAGCACAGGAGTGGTTGATTGATATTCAGTCTCAACGTTGGTGCTAATTGACCCTTTTCACAGAGGGATCACAGGAAACATACAGGTTTTGCTCTTAACATTAATGACTCACATTGGTACACGCAGGGCGCCCTGGTACACTG
Organism: Urophycis tenuis; assembly: GCA_036785325.1. Lineage (NCBI taxonomy): Eukaryota > Metazoa > Chordata > Actinopteri > Gadiformes > Phycidae > Urophycis > Urophycis tenuis. Next base: position 1,972,801 of record JAXIVH010000010.1, on the reverse strand, counting down.
CAGCAGACCCTTAATTAGTGTTATGAGCGACACCTCTGTTGAAGCCAACTTTTCATATACTCGCACTGTCTTGAGGGTCCCAACCCCAAATTTTTCAGTGATAAGTCTATGAATGTTCTCATTCATCCAGGTCATGTTTAATCCGGCCAACAGTTAAATCGAACGCAACTGGACTTAGATTTGTCTGTGAAGACGTTTCGCCTCTTATCCAAGCGGCTTCATCAGTTCGTAACGCATCAGTCAGACTAGTGCGGACTAGTCAGACTGATGCGTTACGAACTGATGAAGCCGCTTGGATAGGAGGCGAAACGTCTTCACAGACAAATCTAAGTCCAGTTGCGTTCGATACCTCTGTTGAAGTTTGACATTGGAGGCTGAAAAACAATCAATGAAGATGGAATTGTCCAGAGAGGTCTGCATTCACGGCTCAGAACTGAATCATCCCCACGGTACACTCGGACTGTGAGGTATTGATGCTACAGGTGTTATGAATTACTATTCAGTTATTTATTGAGCAGACGCTTGATCCACTGCGAGGCAGTGTGCCATCAGACATATGGAGCAGGTAGGGCTCAGGTAGGCTGCAGACATCGGGGAACGAACCCAGAAGCTTTCAGTAAGCACTGGAGCCACCCAAGACACTGCCCTGCCCCCGTGGCCACCATCAGGTTGTTAAAGTACAGTTAACGAGTGTAAACACCAGACTGCAGGCTCCCCGGGCCTACTGTAGGCACAGTGAGGGCTCCCTCTCTCGTCCAAGGCAAGGCCGCCAGAAATACACATCCCACGGGCTGTAGGAGACATGAGGACCACACACACACACACACACACACACACACACACACACACACACACACACACCGACACACACACACACACACACACACACACACACACACACACACACACACACACACAGACACACACACACACACACACACACACACACACACACACACACACACCGACACACACACAGACACACATGCCATAAAGCAGCCCACCTTGCCCCCAGCCTACTCCCACCTCCCTGCCCACACATGGCTGTAATAAGGCAACAAATTAAGCCATTACCCAGTTGTTGTTTTTTAAGGTACACAGACATCCGCGTTTAAAATGGTTTAAGAGGAGCGAGGGGATCACTGTGTGTCTGAGACCACCAGGGAACCATAATCCACGAGCTTCTGCTCTGATGACGTCACGGCCGCAGGCAGACAGGTGACCTGCTAACTGACGCTAGCCGCATGAACACGAACACTAGTGGGCCACACTTCTGCCTCGCTCCTCTAAGACGTCCTGCCAGTCCAACAACGACGGGTGCTGTGTTCTCTGTCGGTGTGTTTCTTTACCGTAGCTTTTTTTTTTTTTTAATCATAGCGTAACTTCTGCCGAGGAGGCGGTCTGCTCGCTGGTCAGCACGGACTCTGATCGGGGCCTGCAAGCTGTCTCCACCGAGGGAACAGTGCAGAACAGCTGAAGCGTTCTGGGCCAAGCTGTCGCGGGCCCGTGGTGAGCAGCCTCCACCAGCCAGATCCGTGCTGGTGTGAGAGTCTGTTTCGGTCTCCGTTTTAAGAGCAGTGCCCATTAGGGCCCATTATGCTCCCCCGCTGTAATGCGGTTCAGGGAAGTTCTCCCCGAGAGGAGAGGGGGAGAGGGAACTAGCAAAGCCTCCAGGGAACTTTCTCATTTAGTAATTTTCCCTTTTTCCCCTCCAATAAATGGCAGGGATTTCATCCTTTTCCGACATGTCATATTTTCTCCACACCTACACGGGGAAGCTGCCAAAAGCAGGGAGTCTCCACGGAATGCAGTTAAGGGTGGCTTTTAATTGTTTTCCATGTTGAGGAGTTTTTCCGGGCTACCGTTAAACCGCCAGGCTGCGGCTCTCGAAGGGCTTCCCTGGGTATCTGGCTGTCTGCATGGGAGCCATATGTGAGGGCTCGGTCCAGGCAGCCGGTCTGTTGGCCCTGCCGTGAGGCGTGCCGTCGGTAGGGGGCAGTAGGAGGATCACCACAGCTCCGCGGTTACCTCAGGGCACCAGGGATGGAGGGTTGTGTTGGTGGGACCGAGCGATGTCTCCGAAATTGAGTTGTTTTTCAAATGGCGAATGCCTTTAAAGCCCGGATGGTGTTACAGTAGAATCGATCAACACACACCTCGTATAGAACATCTCTCAATGCGCAACATACACGATTCATAAAGCAGCTTATGAATTATTGCCATATAGTTGGAAGACAGATTACACGCCCACGTACCTAACAGTCATTACATAAACCAAAGTATTTCCCTTAATGATTTGACCAACAACATTTCGCCATCTGTCTCATAAACTAAATGTTTTCCGAGGCATGCAGCGCCTGCCCATCCTTCTGACTGGAGGAGGACTGTCTACCTGCTGGAGACCTCCTGGACGTCGCTCAGCCCGGACGAGCCAATGGCAGCGGAGGACTCGCTGCTGGCTCCTCCCCGGTGCATAATTTAAGTTTAGTTTCTACAGCGGAGTCCACACTCTCAGTGTAGTGCGATTTGTGGAAGGGATACAAACGACAGCCGTCGGACGATGTTTTCCACGAGGAGCGGCGCCGTGGGCTCCAGCCTGTGTGTGTGGATTATACTGATGCTGGCCACCCCGGGAGAGCTGTCTGCGAGGAAACAGGACGACTCTTTCTTCACCGCCAGCATTTACCGAGCAAGATGCGCGTCGAGATGCCTCAGTCTGCACATCACCCGCATCTCGGCTTTCTTCAGACACTCTCAGGTAGGCGCCTGATATCAGGCTGGCAAACTTTTAATGGAGCCTCTCCACCAACCCATTAGCGAGGCAGACATCATTTAGAAATACCCCGTCCCGTTTCTCCCCCTTAGCTCATCAACACCAAGTTGGCCTGGAATTAATTCTGTCTGAAAGTGTATGTCTATAGTACTGCTGTAACGAAGCACAGCGTTTCTCAGATTAAATGTCACAATGTTTGCAAGTCGTCTGCGCAAACGAGCCGTGGTTGCGCCCTGCATGGTCGGCTGCGTAAAGACGCAGCCTGTAGGTGGGCTGTCTTCACCAGTCCTCACGTTGACACTCTAACTTGGACAGCCTGCGACTTCGTATCTGTTGGTTCTGTGGCCCATTGGAATGTAACGCTGCGTGTTGCTGAATGTAAGCAGCGAACCGTTATAAATGTATTAAGAGATCCAGATATGTAGTTATTGTTTTTTTGGGTTGTCATATTTCTACCTAACAAATGAACTTGCTCAAGGGGCGCCCTGCCCTCAGACTCACGGGGATGGCCGTTAGTTTTCCGTCAGTGGCGTCCCCGCGGACCTGCGGTGCGCCAGGCGTCATGTTGTGTTGTTTGCTGAGAAACGAGCGCCGTCCTCTGGGTGATCTGGTATGCGGTGGTAGAGGTCGCTCTGCACCCTCCCCTGGACACACTGTTCTCTCTGCAGGACCCTGAGGGCTGACCCCCCCTCTACCACCGCCTCATCCTCTTACCATACAGTCCTCCCCAGTCTAGCCAAAGGGAGAAGTGGACACTATATATCAGCCACTATATATAATGTATGAGCCACTATATAGCACTACATTTACATATACATTCAGTGGCTTCCAGGATGAACTGTGTAACACACAGAGTGCCCTCCTTCCTACATGGACCTCCTTCTGGGGGGGTGGTCAAGATCCATGCAGGGTCTCCAGTGTCTCACAGCACTTACTAAGTGACACCGTGACATTAGCCACCAGTCAGGCCACTTGTGAAGTCAAGGGGGGTGCAAAGCAAACCATAAAGTCCCACCTCTAATGGGGGAGCTAATAGTCCAGATAATTGAATACGCTCTCCGGCCCAAAGCGTTTCAGAGGCTGACCTCAGGTGAGGCCGCTGAAAGGGAAATAGGGAGGAAACGCTTCTCTTGAATAAGGGGAGTTGGGGGGAAGGGACGGGTGGAGGAGGAGTAGGAGGAGAAGGAGGTGGAGGAGGGGGGCGTAGTATGTGGGCCTAAGAATAGAAGGCAATTGTTGATACTCAGCGAGGACTGTCCTGGCCACCGGGTCCTAAACCCGCCTTTCATGTGGAAATGGGGGGGGGGGGGGGGGGGGGGGGGGGGTCCGGTCAGCTGCATAAACACATGGCTCTTCTTTCCTCTAAAGCCTCCTCCTCCCCACCTCCCCCCCCCACCCCCTCCCCCCTGCCCCTCCATATATGCTGGCCGCCGGCTTACAACCCGAGCCGCCAAATGCCACCGCCACACCTCACAGCCCCGGCGACCAGCGGAGCCGCTGGATGCTGGCGGTGGCGTGGAGGTCACCTTCCTGCTAAACGCCGCGCCCACCCCCCCCCCCCCGGCCCCGCCCCCCCTCCGGCGCGATAAGCACCAATGTAGTGCTTCTGCGGCGAGGCCCCGGCGTGCTCGCTCAGCACAATCTACAGGTGGATCTGCTTCCCAGTCCGGCTCCGGTTACGGCGGCGGGGGCTGGCGGCCGCGCTCTGCTCCAGTCAATTGATTGAGACAGCAGACCTGGAGGCCTCGTCCTTTGGGGTCATTTAATCTGTGATAAGGAGAGCAGGACACCCTACACTCTTCCTCCTGGAGAGGATGAATCATTCAGCAGTTCACGCTGGAGGGGAGTTGAGGCTCCCGGTGACGGCGGTGTGTTGTGGACACGCGCTCGCGTGCGGCGATGACTTCCCGAGATGCTGGAGAGCTGCGGCGTTTCCTCCGCAGCGCGAGACGCTGAGCGGGCCGGCGGCCGTCCGGACCCTGGTGTCGGCGCTGCGGCGGGCGGTCTGGTGAAGCGTGTGAAGCCGGCGCCGAGCGTGACGCTGCAGAGCGGGAGCCCAGGAGAAGCCCTCCGGCCTGTCAGATTTACGGCATCCCTGGATTTATGAAGCCAGTAGAGTGTCCAAATGCAGATGTATTTATTGATGTTTTACGCCACGTTTGGGGGACCTCGCTACAATACACAGAAGGGGAACTCCCTGCCATAAATTTCCAATTTATTTTTTAAAATCCGAACAGCAAACTGGTGTTCTCTAGCGGGATGCATTGGGAAGGCGTCTGAAAGATATTTATGTGTGGACCCCCGAAAGCCCCCAAAACAAGGTGTGTTTGTGTGGTCTTGTTCTTACATTCAGAGTCATAAAAGTCGACGTCTAAATTCACCCATTCACTTGTCTAATGTGAATGAGTGCGCCAGCGTTTGCGTTTGGTACTGGCGGAGATTTGTGTTCTCGGTGAAGGGAAGGAAAACATTGGAAAGTTTTTTTTTCCCGCGTCCCCCTCATTTCTGTCCTTGATATTAAATAACCCGCGGAGGAATCAAACCCGCAGCCAGCAGTCCAATGTGAGAGCTTTTTCATTAGCGGAGACAGCAGATGAATGGGAAGTCTGTAGCTCGGCCGGCCGTAGCCGTGAATGGCTTTTAATTATGACTCCTCTTAGGGCTGGACACCCCCGGCCTGAAGGAGCCCCCGGCCCCGTCACCAGACACGGCTCCCAGCGCTGCTTTAAAACAACACCTCACAACGGTGGACATTAGCTCGTTTTCACCCTCTCACAGCGAGTTATGTAAAGTAAATAATCGATGAGGTGGAGACCTACTCCTCTGCTCTGCTCGCGTCAAGCCTCCAAATCTTGAGATGGTTTATTTTGGTGAGAGATATGTGCCCCTTGGGGTTAACTATTCTCAGCTTGTCTGAGACCCTCTGGTGTGCGTGAGGACACACACGTCTGGAGACGGACAAGGGCGTCCAGGACGGATGGGACGTTGGACAGGATGAAGACGCTCACACTCACCCGCTAAGTGGGGGTCAGTGTGGGTGACTTCAAGGCAAAGAGACCAAAGGGGTGGTGGTTGTGATAGGGGTGGAGGTGTTGGTGGTGGTGATAGGGGTGGTGTGGAGGTTGTCATGGAGGGTGGCGGTGGTGATGATAGGGGTGGTGGTGGTGGTGATGGTTGTGATAGTGGATGTGGTGGTTGTGAAAGGGGTGGGGGTTGTCATGGGGTGGAGGTGGTGGGGCTGGTTGTGATGAGGGGGGCAAAAAAAACAAACAATCCATTTTTCAGAATGTTCTCTTGAAAGGCAGATTCCTTTTTGTTCTCGTCCGTGTTCTGTCCATGTTCCTTCACGCGGAGACAATGGGAACACGCCCGCGGGCTCCTGCGTCTCGGCTGACACCCCGAAACGATACATCACCAGGAACCCATGTTTACATGAGAGAGAGAGAGAGAGAGAGAGAGAGAGAGAGAGAGAGAGAGAGAGAGAGAGAGAGAGAGAGAGAGAGAGAGAGAGAGAGAGAGAGAGAGAGAGAGAGAGAGAGAGTAGAGAGAGAGAGAGAGAGAGAGAGAGAGAGAGAGAGAGAGAGAGAGAGAGAGAGAGAGAGAGATCTAAGCTCACCTTAGACGCCCACGTCCACCGCGGGTGCCGGCTGGGCTGCGCTCTTCAAATACGCACCTCCACCTCCCCCACCACCTCCACCACCACCTCCTCCACCACCTCCACCTCCCCCACCACCACCTCCCTCACCCCACCCCCACAGAGACACAGCGTAGTGGAGGAGATCTGGAAAGCATTCACCCGGACAGGAGTCCTTGACTGGGGGGGGCTCTGTGTAACATTGTGAGCGGTGTGGCATGTCATGGCGAGGGGAAGCCGTGTCCTGACCTATAATTATTTGACACGGTGGGGTCAGGTCTGGACAGCTGGGCCAACATCCCCGCTGAGCCCTCTGCTGGGGGGTGGAGTGATGCTGTCATGGCAGCAAAATTAGCTCCTCTGTAGCCCCAGGACCTGTCGCCACTCTGATGGACGGGCCAGGAGGGTGTCAAAAACACGGCCGTTGATTTAGCACCCGGTCAAGGCCTGCGACAGTCTGTTAGTCATCCTGGGGAGCCGCGGGCCCAGTGGGCCCACCGCGCCCCCTCCAGAGACCCCGCAGGGGGCTGCGGCTCCCGCTGATGAATGTACACATGTTCATGTATATTTATGATGTGTAAAGCACGGCATGATTGAAATCCCTTTTTGAGTGCAATATTTGAGACGGATGGATGTGTCAGGACCGGCCCCTATATATGGATATGGCTGCACTGCATCATAAACCTAAACTAGTGCACTCAGGAAGGGTTTTTAATCATGTAACACGGTGCAATAACTCACTCAAAATTCATTTAGTGTGTAGTGGCACGGACCAGGCAATCAATATCCATTCAGGGTCGTCGTGTTGGCCGGCCGCGGGCAGGGCTGTGTGTGTGCGAAGCCTTTCCAAGTGGAAGCAAACGGCCTGATTATTTAGTAATTAAGCAGCGTGTGTAATGCATGTTCGGGGGCCTGCTGTATTTCACGGCGCCGTGCGCCTCGGACCTCTTTGTTCTGGACGTGACTCGGCACTTCCTTTGAAGCCGGCCGGCCGTTTATCCTTGACACTGAAAGCGCTGCACTTACTGGTGCTGGATGGTAAATTAAACCCTTTAACGATAAGTCCTCTCCTGGGCTCTCAGGGGACATTTCCTCTGGATTACATTGTTGGACCGGAGGCTTTGAACTTGACATTGAACTTAAGCAGACGTTTTGCAAGCAGACCCTGAAAGTTTAGCTTTAGTCCCACCTACCTCGTTGCCTGGCGATGGGAAAACTGAACAACACATGCACGCGCGCACACACACACACACACACACACACACACACACACACACACACACACACACACACAGACAGACAGACAGACAGACAGACAGACAGACAGACAGACAGACAGACAGACAGACAGACAGACAGACAGACAGAGACCTAGAGCTACGGGGACAGATAGAGAGTTAAAAATAGAAAACCTATTTTCCTGCATTCATTTATTGATTTGTAAGCTCGATCATCCATTGACGTAGGGAAACGTCACTGGATGATTTGTCAGCGAGAACACCTGCTGTGTCCTCGCCTCTCCCAGCTTCATCTCTCTAAATGTTATTATTACTTCAGTGCTCTAAGAACAGATCTACCAGCTTGTTGACGTCTACAACTAAGAGCTGAGAAACCTTTGAATGACTCACCGTGTTGAGAAGAGACAGCCACCTGTAAAGGTCTCTGGTTTATTCACAGTGCCATCACGCAAACACTGAGCGTCATTAGGAGCCCGATGTTTGTGTCGCTGAACACGGGACTTTCACAGCAATTACACGCAAAAGTGGCGGTATCAGCAGGCAACATGGGCGTGCTGACATCACTTCCTGCCTGGGTGACATCACTTCCTGCCTGGGTGACCTCAGGCATGCTGGTGACCTCAGGCATGTCTCCTGAGAGATCAAACAAGGTCCCAGTAGGGGCCTGGGGGGGGAGGGGTCTCTAGGTTGCCCTGCTCTGCTGAAAACTGTCCAGGGGTCTCTCTCTGCAGCGCTGTCACCATGACCCCCACTTCTTCCTGATGAGGTTACACATGCTTGTGTGTGTGTGTGTGTGTGTGTGTGTGTGTGGTCACGTGCGCGCCCACACACACACACACACACACACACAGACACACACAGACACACACACACACACACACACACACACACACACACACACACAAACCTGATTCAGAGTGTGTAATGTCTCATTTGACTTATTAAAGCTCTTTCCTGTAACAGTAAAACAGTGGTGGGAACAGTAAGGCGATAAGGACCGAGCTGCAAGGCGGGGATTCGAGGACCATATGCTTAAAATGAGCTGTTGATTGAGGTGTTTTACATGCATTTCTGTATCCAACTGAACTCTTAACTAATGAATCTTTGCAACCCCTTTTCTCCCCTCTGTCTTGCAGAATAATGGATCGTTGGTGTGGTGCCAGAATCACAAGCAGTGCTCCAAGGTAATTCCTTCTATTGATTTCTTAAGATCAAGGGGCCAACTAACAGCACTCCGGTCTTCAGGTCGCCAAGAAAGAAACAACATTTGTACTTCAGAGCCCCGCTGGTAACCACCAGCCTACAGAAACACAGCTCTGCTCTAATTGGCTGTGAGTTGAATCACTCCAGTGAGAGGTATCAGCCAGTCTGCATTAGTTCTGTCTTCTGAGAGCATTTCTTCTGGTGGGGGCGGGGTTTGTTTGTGTTCCTGAGTCGGGGAGACAGAGCCGGTGTTGACAGCTGCTCTGAAGACGTTGACATCTCTTCTCTCTGCTTTCCCCAAGCTGTTGACAGGCACCATCTCTCTCTCTCTCACGCACACACACACACACACACACACATGCATGCACACACACACACACACACACACACACACACACACACACACACACACACACACACACACACACACACACACACGCATGCGCGCACACAAAGACGCTGGCACACGCACGCACACACACATACACTCCCCCTCAGTAGAGACCCTCTCCTCTCCCCCCCAGTACCCTCTCCTCTCCCCCTCAGTACCCTCTCCTCTCCCCCTCAGTACCCTCTCCTCTCCCCCTCAGTACCCTCTCCTCTCCCCCTCAGTACCCTCTCCTCTCTCCCTCAGTACCCTCTCCTCTCCCCCCAGTAGAGACCCTCTCCTCTCCTGGCCCGCCCTCCAGAGAGCCCTCAGTGAAACCAGGTTTCAATAAGGTCGTCCCTTTTGAGATGGAAAATAGGACAAGATGTATACAACACCAAGCAGATGTCTGGCTGCATCCCTCCGTGTGTCTGTTTGCTTCCTCCACGTTGTAAAGACCCTATCTGAGCCACACACAGGAAGCACAGAAGCCGTGCGCGGAGACGGCAGGCTGGATCCAGCCCTGTGTTTGCTTTAGTCCACGCGTTGAGAGGTGTGCGGTGTCCCTGGAGCCCAGCGATGTGTAAATGTTTGTTGTTCTGTGTTTGTGTTCAGGGCTGTGGTATGAATCATGGCGCTGGCGTAATCACAGCCCGCGGGACGGCCCCCGACAAGTGTCACGCACGCACTCTGCAGATTTCCATGATTAAGAAATCACACGCAAATGAGGAAAGTGGAGTTACTGTGCGGAGGCGGGGTTTAATTCCAGTGACATCCCATCACCTTGCATTAGGTGGGGAGATTAATCGTAATCAACAGGCTGCATGTAGGGCCTAATGAGATCTTTCATTCTTCTGGATGTCT
>JAXIVH010000010.1:1928177-1962522 GCA_036785325.1 Urophycis tenuis | reverse complement strand
AATGTTGTGGTGTTTTCTCTCTCCGTATGAAGTTGAGTACTGATGTTCTGGGCAGCTGGCTCTGATTAACACGCCGTGATGTCAAACAGAGGGTCTAGCTGGTGAAAGTCAAATACTCTCCGGTCCGCTAGTGTCTGTGAATCCTGCGGTGGTGGCGGCCAGAACCCACCGCAGGCCCAACATCTGAGACCGCCGGCCCCCTTCAGGGGGCAGCGCCGCCGCTGCTGCCCGCCACATACTTCTATGAAAACATTTTGAGGAATGCCGCCGGAGAAACAGAATGCAAAATATGTGATCACCAGGCGGACGCCATCACAGCCGTGAAGGAGCCGGGAGGAGCAACAGACCAGGAGGAGCAACAGACCAGGAGGAGCAGCAGACCGGGAGACGGCGTGTCTGGCGTGTCTGGCCCTCGCCGCAGTGCAGCGAGAGAACCCAGTGTGTGTGTGTGTGTGTGTGTGTGTGTGTGTCTGTGTGTGTGTGTGTGTGTGTGTGTGTGTGTGTGTGTGGGGGGGGGGGGGGGGGGGGCGTGGAGCTTCCAGCACTTTCACGGCTTTATTCATGACATCATCAGTGGCGGTGGAGCCCCGCCCCCTGTGTCTCGGGTGGTGGTTGTGGGTGGTGGTGGTGGTGGTGGGGGTTGTGGTGGTGGTGGTGGTGGTGGTGGTGGTGGTGGGGGTTGTGGTGGTGGTGGTGGTGGTGGTGGTGGTGGTGGGGGTTGTGGTGGTGGTGGTGGTGGTGGTGGTGGTGGGGGTTGTGGTGGTGGTGGTGGTGGTGGTGGTGGTGGTGGGGGTTGTGGTGGTGGTGGTGGTGGTGGTGGTGGTGGGGGTTGTGGTGGTGGTGGTGGTGGTGGGGGCGGCAGCCTCGTGGCGCTGGCATGGCAGAGGGGGCTGGCGAACGCCACAAGGCTCGCCGTAACTCACGGGACACATCGCCCCGTCTGGAGGAGCCCTCCTCGGCCCTCCGGAGCCGCTCCTCGCCGTCCACAGCGCGATAAATCTCCGGGCTAATCGGTGCGGGAAACGGAGGAGAACGTACGGCAGCCTCTGGAGGAGAGGGGCTAGAGGCACCGACACATGGGGAAGGTGTTGGACTGCGTCAGGGTCCTCGTAAATCCCCTCTCCTCCAGCCGGCACTGCAGGGCCCGTGGGCGCTCTCAACAGCTCCTCCGGCGTGGAGGTGCAGAGAGGGGCTGGGATCGAGGCGTGCCCCCCGGGGGGCTGCGGCCGCGCCGCCCGTAAACGCGTTTACGGCGATTCGGCGGAGCGTAGGGGATGGAGCCTAAGGAGCCGGGCGAGGAGACGGCTTTGAAGACAGACAGCCGATGACCCCGTCTCACCCTCGGGACCGCAGGCGTGACGCACTCTGACGAAGAGGAAGAAGAGGTTTCCATATGTCCATCTTTATGATGGCCAATCGACAGCGCGTGTACCGCACTGTTGGGTTTTACTGATCTCTGATGTCCTGTCCAGGCTTCACGTTTCACATTCGAGAAGCAAAGCCTGGTCTTTCAGAGTCCCAGCACCAGTGATTATCAGCCATTTTAATCAGAAGAGACTCACAGAGGATTCAGAGGGTCCTCACTCAGGGGAGAACAGCTAGAAGAGAGAACTGAGGGTACCAGGGTTCTGCGTCACGCGCACGTCAGGGGAACAACTCGCTGTCTGCAACATCTCCTCCTCTTCCTCAGAGACATGGAGAAATCGGACCCCTGATGTCACCGGGCTGAGGTCCGAGTTCTCCGTGGGCCCGGTTTGAGAAGGCCACGTCAGCGGCCCAACTGGTCCACACGTCGTTCTCAGAACCTTGAGGCTGACGCTGTACTCTCACATCGTGGAACCCAGCGGACGTTCCCCTTCAGGAACCAGCTGGGCCTAGGCAGCGCGCCTCCAGGCTGACGGAGGTCAGGGATTGAACCCTGTAACTTTGGGTCGTCGGTCTCACCAGCACAAGAGTCCCGGTGACTTCCCTGTCAGCCACCTGGTTAGCCAGTGTTAGCCTGGTTAGTCAGTGTTAGCCTGGTTAGTCAGCGTTAGCCTGGTTAGCCAGTGTTAGCCTGGTTAGCCAGTGTTAGCCTGGTTAGCCAGCATTAGCTTGGTCAGTCAATGTTATATTTACATTTAGGGCATCTAGCAGACGATTTTATCCAAAGCGACTTACAAAGAGTACATTTGTCATAAGAAGGTGAAACATTTCATTGCTGCTAATACAGTAAGAAAGTCACCAGAACAAGTTTCAAGCATTTCCATTGCTAGGTTAACCATTGCTGGTATACAACATCTCTGACTAAGTGCCAATTTACAAAGAGTGATGATAAAGTGCCAAGATGTACAACATACAAGAGCATACATGAGGGTAGAAATATGCAGGGTTCAGGTGAACTCTGAACAGGTGGGTCTTGACTCTCTTCCGGAAGATGGGGAGTGACATTGGCAGGGAGCTCGTTCCACCACTAGTGTTAGCCTGATTAGCCAGTGTTAGCCTGGTCAGTCAACTTTAGCCTGATTAGCTAGGGTTAACCTGGTCAGTCAGTGTTAGCCTGGTTAGCCAGCAATAGCCTGGTTAGCCAGTGTTAGCCTGGATAGCCAGTGTTAGCCTGGATAGCCTGTGTTAGCCCGATTAACCAGCGTTAGCCAGCATTAGCCTGGTTAGCCAGTGTTAGCCTGGTAAGTCAAGGTTAGCCTGATTAGCCAGTGTTAGCCTGGTCAGTCAATGTTAGCCTGATTAGCCAGTGTTAGCCTGGTCAATCAGCGTTAGCCTGATTAGCCAGCATTAGCCTGGTTAGCCAGTGTTAGCCCGGTCAGTTAATGTTAGCCTGATTAGCTAGCATTAGCCTGGTTAGCCAGTTTTAGCCTGGTCAGTCAGTGTTAGCCTGGTTAGCCAGAGTTAGCCTGGTTAGCCAGAGTTAGCCTGGTTGGCCAGTGTTAGCCTGATTAGCCAGCGTTAGCCTGGTCAGGGACTACGTCATGCTGTTCCTACCATCATTACAGTCAGTGTTCCTCCTCCTCACACGTGTGATCTAATACCCCTCTTAGCTCAGAGCATCCCAGCGCTCCTTCTAAAGGCTGCTCCTCCTGGAGGCTGCTCCTCCTAAAGGCTGCTCCTCCTGGAGGCCACTCCTCCTGGAGGGCGCTCCTGCTGAACAGGAGGAGGACAGTGAAGTATCGGGGGGCTTACTGATGTGATTCAAACCAGCCCCTCTGCGCTCAGAGAGCCGAACCCCGAGGGCCGCACCGGTCTGGAAACAGACGCCGTGACATATTGTGATTTGATTACACAGATCAACAGTCCTGTCGGGGACTGTCCTGCTGCGCGGGGAGGCAGAGGGCCGTCTTGGATGTCCCCCGGCCCCCCCGTACCAGAGGCCGGCCTCCTCCCCGTCCATGAGAACCGCGTAATGGATGGCAGACCAGCGGGCCGCTGACAATGCGCTGCGTCGTCACCGAGGGGCTTTGGGGATGAACTCCTAATTAATCATCCTGGTACTTGAAAGCACAGCGACTGGACGTGTTCTTCAAATAAGGTCAGCCCAGTGCTTTTTTTTTTTTTTTACCATGGGTGCCACAAATTATTGTGTGGAAAAACTAAAGTCATGAATTGACATACAATGAGATTATTAGATCATTTTTCTCTGTTTCCATTGCTACATGAAATGTTAGCTTTGATCTCTCATACAGACACACACACACACAGACACACACGCACACACACAAATGAATACAATACAATACAGCTGTGTCAATATAAACACACACATGTACACACCAACTCACGTACATACACTCACACAGATGCACACGCGCACACACACACACACACACACAAGCAAAATCCCAAACCCAACCTGCATGCGCAGATACACACACACATACACACAAATATGTCAGTAGAAGTATTGCAGGCTGTGTGTAATCCCACCACAAAGTGTGGAGCCCCACTGTGATTATAGTATTTCCTGGGCCTACCCCAATTAAGCAATTTTCAACACCTGGCACTTTCCTATCTGCCTATTAGGTTAATTAGCGTGACCCAATAGGAATCAGGAAGACATAACGCAGAAAGACGTGAGCCAATCCAAACACTTGCGTTAACTCCCCACTCTGGGGTCTCTGAAACACCCGCAGTAAGAAGTCTGTTCTCTCTGCCTGTCACAGGCAACATGCATCGGCCGCCTGCCAAGAACAGCACCGGCTGTCGGCCCGGTGGGCTGACGGGCCGGGGGGCTGACGGGCCGTGGGGCTGACGGGCCGTGGGGCAGGGGGGGGGCGCGGGTGGGGGGGGGCCGGGGGGGCCGGGGGGGCCGGTGGACCCCCGCTTCGGCTCCGAGCCCCGCGAGCCGGGGGTCTTCTCCCCGCCAGAGAGCTGGTCTCCCTGTGTGTTGCTGCGGCGGGCGGCGGGGGGCACGGTCTGCTGAGCGATTCCTCCCAGACAGAGATGTCAGGACGGCTGGATGACACACCTGTGGACCCCCTGAAGCTCTGCCAGAGCGCGTCAGTCCTCCCTGCGGAGCGCGGCGTAGCAGGTGTCACAAGCTGTTGCCTTTATTCCTCTCTCGCGCGCTCTCTCTTGCTCTCGTTCTCTCTCTCACCCGCTCTTGTTCTGTCTCTCCCTCTCTCTCTCTCTCTCTCTCTCTCTCTCTCTCTCTCTCTCTCTCTCTCTCTCTCTCTCTCTCTCTCTCTCTGGCGCTTACTTCACTGTGAAGCAGGTTGTGGAATGGAGGGATTGTTTCGATTCAACCTCACCTTTTATATTCTCTCTTTGTGGGTATATATATATATATATATATATATATATACAGGGCCTGCGTCTTCCATCTGTAAACTTGTTGTCTCCCGCCTGACAGGTAGCAACCCACACACACAAACGCACACATTTGAATACACACCAACAAACAAAGAGTTACTTATGTGATGCTGCTTTCAGTTTGTCTTCAGAATGGTGGGGATGCTCTGTACTGTTGGGTAGAGTATCATTGCATAGACTATGCTTTACCAAAGACAGTTTTTCCTAACATAGTGTGGCAGCGGTTGGCTGTTGTCTCAACCGATGGGTGGACTTTGAGGGACAGATTTGAGTGATTGATTTAATAGAAAGACTGAAGATATTCAGGAGTCTGTGGGGAAGAGATGCAGAGTCCCAGCAGGCCTGGAGCCCCTCTTGTCTCCTTATTTGCTACAGTCAGTCTGTCCTCCGAGCAGCCGGCTGGCTGCTGTCTCCCCAGGACACAAGATCCGCGTCCAGCCGGGGCTGAAAGCTAAGGACCCACCCGTCTGTCCCTCTGTCTGGGTAAACGGCGTCGTGGGGAGATGGCGCTGGTCGGGCCGGGTCAGGCCCGGGTGAGACGGGCCGCATTCAACGGGTTCTTGTGAATCTTCTCCAGGGGTGAAAGCCAATGTAATCCCAGCCCACTGAAAACATTCGACTCGGGTTGGCCCGGCCTCTGGCGCTGCTCGTTATCCCCTCTGGGTCCCACATCCCCGTGGACCTGACTTGAGACCGTCCATCACGGGGCCCTGTAGTGGCCAGTCTGCAGTCAAGGCCCCAGTCTGCAGTGAAGGTCTGGTGCACAGTGGCGCACACGGTCTGGTGCGCCACTGTCACTATAAGCGCTGGCTGTCGCGTGGGAACCGTTGACGCCAAGAGAGGGAGAACCCGCTGCTCAGACGTCAAGCATGGCCCCCTGCAAGTGTCCTACGGGTTCCCTTTGGCTCGCTGGCTGAGCAGGATGGCGCGTGAGGCTGAGCAGGGAGGAGCTGGCAGCACCTTCCAGTCTCATCCGTTACCATGGTGATCTACACGCGGTAACCACGCCGACATGACGGGGAGACAGAGCGTCTCGGGCCTGCTCATCGGGGGGAGGGTGGGAGGGGGGGGAGGGGGGACCCCCTATGGTCTTGTAGATGCTGCAGCGGTCGACAGGAGGGGGTGGGAGACGTCTGCCTGCAGAACATCTCTGCGACCCGTTGTGATGCTTAGGAAGCCTCTGAGGTATGTGAACTTCCCACAAGCCAGGAATGCAGCGTTGTTGTTTCTTTCTTCAACGGAGGGGCCCGTCACTGTCACTGAAGCCCACCACAACACAGGGTGCTGGTATTTGGGATGTCGAGGTATTTTAATCACCGCTACAAGCTGGAAATCGTCTTGACTGTCAACCTACAGCGAGGAGCCCCTGCTCCATGAGGCTCCAGCCTTGATGTAAATAAACACGCTCTCGTGAGGAAAAACCCCAAAACACAACAGTGGACCCAGACTTCCAGAACAGGGCGTGGCACTGGAGAAGATTGAATTCTGAATATTTGTCAAGAATGTCTTAATATAAACACATTTGCTATTCATGACTTAATCAAGCGAGGGTTTGTTTGAGGAGACGCTTCGACAAAAGCGATTTTATTCAGGCGGAAAGTCAAAACACGGCCGTGTTGAATCCACATGGCTCACAGTGGGCCCTCGTTGGGGTCCAACATCTCGTCTGTACTCACCGCTCTGTTGACGTTTGCTGAGACGTGGAGTCGAGTTAATGTGACACAAAATGCCTTGAGAAATCTCAGGAAAACAAACCTGTTCCACATATTTGTTGTTGATGGGGAATAATTGCTGTGTAACCAACCATTGTGAGGGGAACACTTTAGTGAGTGGATTACGGCACTCTGAATCTGAATCTGAATCTGAAGCTGAAGCTGAATCTGAATCTGAATCTGAATCTGAAGCTGAAGCTGAAGCTGAATCTGAATCTGAAGCTGAAGCTGAATCTGAATCTGAAGCTGAAGCTGAAGCTGAAGCCAAAAATGCAAGCCGCCCTCCTCGTACGTTTCCCTCCCGTTGAAACATGTTGAAAGTACTTGCGGAGAATGTGTGAATTAACACGTGATCCGCACCATAGGAGTCCCAGCCGGCTCCATTGTGTGTTTTATTTACGCTTCTCCTCAACAAAAGGAAGTGAGGAAAAGCCGACTGCTTTGTTTGAACGCCGTGCGCCAGTCACCGTCTGGGGAGCACTTTGAAGGCAGAGATGAAATGATAGCAGGCAGAAATAACCTCAGGGTTTTTGGAGGAAAGCAGAGATTTGCCAAGCAGGGTCTTGTGCAATGCTGACCGGGTGCAGCAGGCCTGGCTGCTCCAGGAGGGCTGACATCGTGATTGAACTGCCAGGTATTCAAGACGAGCTCCGAGGGTGGCGGTGAGGGCTGCTAACAGACTGAAGGCCGCGTCCACACGTCTGAAAAGTGTTTTATTCTCTGCGTTTTGGCCTCCCCTCCTAACTACAGCCGCGCTTCGGGTCACTGAAAACAAAGCTTTGGAAAAACTCCTTCCAGGGCGGAGGTTTTTCCAAGCAGAGTTGAGTGTTTTGGTACAGTGAAACGGAGGTTAAGACGATGACATCAGATTCACACACTGTTGTTTCCCAGCGTGATGCAACACCGTGACACTGGGACGCTGTGCGGTCCCACATCGAGGTTTGGAAGTGAGTGGTCAAATACCAAATAAAAAGGAGTGGATAAAAAGCACAATGTTTAAATTGACTTCTTCCCTATGTGTATCTCAAAGATGAGGAGGACCCACTGTTGTGTGTTTAGCTGAGCATGCTAAGGTAAACATGGAGGATTGAATTAGCGGTGGTTATGGAAAAGAGACCTATGTTGGACTGTAACAATGGTTCCGTCTTTGGAGAAGTATTCTTGCAGAGTGATTTGATTTAGTCATAAATCAGCACAGATCCTATCTGCACCTTATCAATAACAAACTTGCCCTTTGGTCTGTTTTTCGGAAACCGTACCGAGAAAAGGGAAAATAAGACTCTTGCTTTGACTCGGGCGCTTTTTTTCTTTTTCTTTTTTTTTTCCCAAAGCGAACACTTTAACCGCTCTCATAACGTCCTGATTTATTACATCTTCACATTTCACAATCTGGGGACAAATTGGTCTCCTCAAAAATGCTTCAACATAGCTGAGAAGCCCCTTATTGGATGGAATGGATTCCCGATGCTGTGAGCGGCTGTGGGCCGGCCGCGTCGCCGAGGTTTGAGGGAGACGCCACGTTTTATGACCCACCGTGCTGCTCCTGATCTGAGGAACATCTGACACGACGGCGTTCATGAGAAGAGACACAACCAGCGCAGTTCGTTCCCCTTCAGTGCATGGCGGCCACTCTGGTGGTGGTGACACCACGCAGCTCGGTGTGGGAAGCATCAGGAGGAGTCTGCCAGGAGGAACCGAAGGCTTGTGAGACAGGGCAGACCTCCACTACAGAACGCTCTCAAAGAGGCATGAGCTGGCAAGTCCTCATCCTGCCACACCCATCACCCTCTCCACATCTTGAGGGATAATCACTCCCTTCTGGGTGTATTTGTGGGGGCAGGGGGGGTCCGGGGTGAGACGCCTGTACACTAGAGTGTGTGGACGTGGTGGTGGGGATGGTGGTGGTGGTGGTGGGGGAGCTGGATGAAGTGGGCTGAGTGCTGGAGGACGAGGCCTCCAGCGATAAAGGGCCTGTTTGAAATGTCCCTGTGCAATCTTATCAGGAACAAACGGGCCACAGACAGAGACACTTCTTGATACCATTTCAGTCGGGTTTCACTAGCTGTGGATGTGAAACAGCGGTCGTAAATCTGAACACGGGGCTAATTCTCCATGTTATGAGTTGCCAGCGATCCTCGTGGCAATATTTCAAGAAAAATATTTCTGTCTTTGAAAAAAAAAATCATCGCTCATTGTTGAACTTCAGAAGTATGGCTTTCTAAACGGAACCTGTTCTCCACACATGTGCTTCTGATCAAGTCGTACCAGGGTTGCATGCTTTTGTTAAAAACTAATTTCTCTGAGGATGAGCTAAGCCTCACTCTTACAGAGATTATCTGTCCCTTGGCAAAGGGAGTCTGCTCTGTCGGAAGACGTGAAGGAGAGAGAGCAGACAGCACCTTATTCATCACGGCCCCATGCGGTGAAGAGCTTGTTCAGCTACGGACGACCAGAGGCCTTTTCAGAACATCAACTCACAACGAGGCACCACATGACGTATTGGATGAGTTGTGTTCCCGCGGGCTTCAGTGAACAGTCTGATTCAGTGAGTGTTGTGTTCCCGCGGGCTTCAGGGAACAGTCTGATTCAGTGAGTGATGCGCATCCCAGAAGAACGCTCTCCTACGTTGTTCCATTTCCTTGGCTTGGGTCATCTGAGCAGGAGGAGTCAGGAGTCGAGGAGTCACTGCAGGATCAGCACGTGACAGACTCATTCCCTGGTTAGGGGGGTCAAATAATTCTGTGTCAAATCCCGGGATCTGTGGGTATTGGGAAGCGGCTGTAATCTGGCTGGTTGCTGGGAGTGCCTGACATGCCTGGGGTTTGGTATTCCCTTTCATGAGTTCTGCAGCATTGTTTATGTGTGAGCTTTGGAGATCCTCTAAGGACTTCTTTGGAAGTCAGGCATGTGTTTGTTTGTCAGAAGCCCGCCTATAATAGATCCATATTTCAAAACAAAAGCATAACATCAAAGTGTTTATCGTATTTATTACATTCTTGTCCATCCAGCCCACTTGAATTATGTAACTGTTGGAAAATGGGCTTTAAATCACGCATGAAAAATATGTAGAAAACACAGGATTTGGTGAAATCCAGATTTGTGTAAACGTAAATGAATCTGTTTATTGGGGTACATTAACATCCGATCACTCTGCTGTCTCATTGTGCTGACATCGAGGCCACAGTGAACCCATTGTCTTCAGACCGTTTTGGACCGGGAATAGTTTTTAAATACTGTTCTCTATATGGTCCACATTTGTGTTTAGATGAGCTCCACGAGGACCAGGATTAGAACAGGCCCAGTATCTCACTCTCTGGACAGGAGGAGGGTTTAGTGTCTCCATGAGCCTGTTAAACAGCCAGAGGAGAGTGACCGGAAAGGGACCCCATGTGGATATATCCTCCCCGGTGGACCGTCCTGAGCTTTAAGAGACTAATGTATGCTAAAGTCTCTGCCAAGCTTTTACAAATGGCTATTGCTTTCAATACATTTTATTAAAAATGGGACATTTTTACAACAAACTTTGCCAATTATCTGGAATGCCGTAAAGAATCCTGGAACACAACTCGGAAGTGCAATAAAAGTAGCTCTTGTTTTTCTGGACCGGCTCCATGCTGCCATGGCAGTGCCACTGCTAAAAAGCCCATAAAAAATAATTTACGTTGGGATCCAAAAAAAGCACTGGAGGATTTGCTCATTAACGGTTGCAAACAAAATGCTGTTGATACGCAGTGAGGTAGAGTCAGGATGATGAAGCAGCCCAGCTCTCGGTACCTTCTGCTCCTTTGTGCTGTTGATACGCAGCGGGGTAGAGTCAGGGCGATGACGCAGCCCAGCTCACGGTACCTTCTGGTCCTTTGTTGGTCGGCTCCTGATCAGTTTGTGTGTCTGACAGACAGGTCAGATCAGGTCATGCTGTTGGACCCAGAGATGGCCTCAGACCCCAGAGTCACTATTGCAACCCAAGTATCTGTCGATAGCGTCCCCATCGATCCATTACAAGAGGCCCAAAATGACAAAGTCCCCCATGTCTCATGTTACTCCTATGCTGTGTCTTCACAACGGCTTCTCATCGATTTCACAATCCAGTCCAAGGTTCTGGCTACCACCACTAGAGTCTTGTATGGCCAAGCACCTGCCTCAGTGTGACTGCAGCCATGTCATTCCAGTGGGAAAGCGAGGTCCTCTGAGCTGGGTGTTCCTCGTTCAGACTCGAGACAAAAGGAGCTTTTGAGGCGGTTACTTCTACATTTTGGAACTGGACGTAAGATCTGTGGACACTGGCCACTTTCAAAAAGCAGCTCAAGAACCAGACGTTATCACATGCTTTTGCTCTGTTTGATTAGGGCTGTAGCTGTCTGTAGCTCTATTGTACAAACCTTTTGTCCAGCTGTGACGTGGCTCCTGAAAGGTGCCATATAACAAAGGTCTTATTATATTATTACACACCAATAACTACGAAGCCTAATCTCTGCACGGCCTGCTGAGCGCAGACTACTTTATCTAGTGTTGCAAGGAATGTTGAAGCAGAGTAGTGGGGGTTCATGGCCAGATTCATGCATTGTCTCATACTTCAACATCTATTATCTCTGATATTTGATCCAGGGAGTTTCGGGCCAACGTTGGCCCAGATACTGATGGGGATATCAGAAGGGTGTATCCAGAGTGTCCTCTGTGGGTGTCTGCTGTTTACCTGAGCGAAGGTTTCATGCAACACATCACACTGAGGCTGGGAGACCTTTGGTTACAGCGTGTTAAAGCCTCCACAGGACTCCCTCCTAAAAGAGAAGTTCAGTCATTCATCAGACCAAACCTTGAGACACGTGCTGGGTTAAGAAAACAGCCTGTGAAAGCGAAGCCCGATACGGCTTTGATATGGAAATAATACATTTCATCAGCCTCCCCAGATCCTATTGCTCAGAGCAGCCCAATTTGTGAAAACGACATTGATCGTAATTGTGTGCAATGTGAGTGTGTTGAATCATGTTAAGTCTTATTTGAATTTAATCTGGAGCTAAAGGTGTTATCACAACCAGGCTGAGCGGCCCCTCTGGCCCGCCGACGGAGGAGGGCCATCCCTGGAAACGAAAACCACCCCCCGCCCATGTCTCAACCCCTGTGGCGAGGTGTGGGCTGGAAACAAAGATGCTGCCTCCATCGCCTCCTCCTCCGCCATCACCACCTCCTCTATAGCTGTAGATGAGGCTGAGCAGATCTCCTGCTCTCTCTCTCTCTCTCTCTCTCTCTCTCTCTCTCTCTCTCTCTGGGGGAAGTGCTTTAGGGCAAGGCAGCGGTGAACATGTGTGAACGATTTGTGTTGTCCGTAGCCGGTGATCTGATGACGGCCGCTGCAGCTGCTTGGTGTGTGTGTGTGTGTGTGTGTGTGTGTGGGGGGGGGGGGGGTTGTCTCAGTGACGGGGGTGATCAGGAACGTCTTCCTGACATGTGATGCATAAACAAGCTCTTTTACACCCGGACCCCTCCATACCGCTGCACAGACTCCCTGTGCAGGAGTTTAGCCAGCGGCTGCCTATATGGTGGCTCGCTTGATGAAACTGGAGGCGTGTTTGGGTTTTGCGCAAGCAGGTAAAGGTAATGTGACCCCCGCGTCCGCCTATGCTGCAGAGCATTAAATAATCCCCGGTCTGAAAGACCAGCGTCCTTCTTGCAGCGTGTGCAGACACCAGAGGATCCAGTGTGCCAAACGTTATTGTGCAGGAGCATTTGAGCCTGGCTGTTGTTTAGTTCAACGCTCACCACCACCACGGTCATGGCGTGCTGCGTCCGGCCGGCGCCGAGGACTGGGGAGCTGTGAGGGGAACGGCTGACAGCATGCCGGTAATGCATCATAAACCACCGCGTTCACGGCCGTAGTTTACCTTTCTGTTGGGTTTAGTGTTCCCAATGTGAGCGATGTGGATACCGAAGTGGTGTATATAACCACATGTGTTTCCCCCTGGTGAACCATTCGCAGCATTGAGATCTCCGCACTCCATGAAATGAAAGCCATACAGTGATACACTGTGCTACTGACTCTGCAGCTCTCCTGCTCCTCTTGGTGTTAGACGGTCTAGCCAGAGCAGGTATAGATTATAGATCAGCTCATTTCCTGTCCTGAAGCCAAAAGACAGATGGATTGCACATTTAAAGACTTCAGACCTGCCAACAGCCACTCGCATGAGGCTAGGAGGAGTGGGACGGCATGGACATCTCTTTAAGGACCTGACAGATTCAGCGTGCCATGATTTCCCCAAGGTCCTCTGTTGACTGAGGGCAGCTGGAAACTGGACGCCTTTCACCGCGCTGGAATAGAAAAAGTACATTTTTCTTCTGATTGGTAGATTTGGATTCGGAGCACTTGATATCATCCCAAAAAGTTTCTCAAACGGAAACTGATGCACCTCACAGATCGGCTTTCAAAGCCTGAGGCCCCATAGCGTCGCCGTCCTTTGTGAGAGGTGACGCAGTTCATATTTGTCATCAGGAAAATTGCAGTAATAATTCGTACCGATGGATACCATTTATGTGCAAATGCATTATTCAATTCATTACTCAAGCTAACGAACACAGAGCTCAGACTGCAGTCAGGCTGTGGACTCGCTGGCCGACATCTGTTCAACGAAGCAACTTATTACGGGACAGCTGCAGGGGAAGGCTGTGGAGCCGCGGCCGTGAACTGTGTCTAACACCGGCGCTGCCTCGTGGGCCACTGTCCTCCAAAAATACCACATAAAACCAAAGGGTTCTTATACGGCGCGGCCATCCCTGTGGGTTTCCGTCTGCGCCTTCAAAGATTATAAAGGGGGTTACCGAAAGCCCCTTTAAGAGGCTCGGAGGCCTCGGGGGCTAGGCTAACAGCTAATTGTTTTGCAAGTGTCCTGTGAATATTCACTGTGAGCTCATGAAGCCTGCAGTAAAGCATTCAGCCGCATCCCTCCCTCCCTCCCCCTCCTCGCCGTGGAGTCTTGCAGCCAGACCGTGTCTCCGAGAGGTGTTGGCTTCATGAGATACTGAGGAGACCATCTGGCGGGCCTATCAGCAGCCTGGGGGGGTGGCGGGGCTCCGGCCTCAGAGCTGGAGGAGCTCTCCTCGGGCCGTTGGTTCTGGCCGGGCGTGTGAGCCGAGGTCACTCACATAAGAGGTAGCTCCCTGAGAGGTCCTACTTAGAGCAGCAGGTGAGCTGGGCGGAGCCCCCTCCGTGTGTCCCTGATGTGTCCCACATGTTCTGCTGCAGTCCTCCCGGGTTTTCCGGCAGAGGAGAGAGCGAACGGCGTGGAGTCCTGGGGCCTGGTGCCGGTCCCTCCCAGCAGCCAGACTCTCAGAGAGACTCAGGGAGACGTTAGCACCGGGGGGGAGAATCTAAACCTCCCCACTAGCGGGGTAATGAGAGCACCACGAGGTGCCCCCCCACCCTAACCTAACCCCCCCATCACCCATCCCCCCCCCTCCCACCCTCTGATGCAACGACGACCAGAGTGAGCGGTCTGCTTCTCATTTAGGGGGAGAATTACCGATGGCAAGCCAGGCAGACGTCTCCCAGCTCTGTGTGTGTTCCCTCCCAAACCCCCCTCCCCTCCACACTCACCTCCACACACCACCCATCACCCCCACCCCCACCCTCACCCCCTGTGCCTTCTCCGCAGCCCCCACCCCACGCTGAGCTGTCTCATTAACGCGCTACCAAAGTACTCTGGCCAGCAGTGTGGTCGCGCTCTCTCTCTCCCTCTCTCTCACCCCCCACTCTCTCTCTCTCTCTCTCTCTCTCTCTCGCTCTCTCTCTCACCCTCTCTCTCTCTCCCTCTCTCTCACCCTCTCTCTCCCTCCTCCCATGCATGTCAGAGTAGCGGCCTCCAGGCTCTCCGTGTCTTGGGATGCAGGCCCAGGCTCCACAAGTCTCCCCCATGTGGACCGTGAGCCAGGCCTCTCTCCCGGGCCTCTTCGTGACGAGTGGCCCCCGTACCGGGCTGTGATGTCCTGTGGGAGTCAGGGTGAAGTTCCTCTGACGTTCGTGGGAGATGCTTCAGAAGTCAGTGTGCGAGCGCGTCATGTTGTGTTTGTTGGTCTTCCTTCTGCTGTGTCACGCTCACGTCAGCTCTGTTTTGAAACCTGCGTTGAGCGTTCGGGACTGAGGGACAAACAATGGCTATTGCTACCCCCTCCCCCCCTCCTCTGGACAGAGAGCGTGACTGACTGCTGCTGAAAACACTAATTACTAGAATCAACAGTAGGTTGGCTACCTCCTCTGGGCGTGGGAGCAGTGGGGTGTTCCCTGCGTGTCCTTTAGGTTTCATTAAAGCAAGCTGTGTGACATCATTGACTCCTGCAGCAAAACCAGGATTTTCCGAAAGGCTGGTGCGTCGGGTGGTGCTGGTGGTGCTGGTGGTGCTGGTGGTGCTCAGGGCGGAGGGGAGACGTGTCAACCCTGTGAGGAGCTGTCAGGAGCTGTCGGGAGACGGGTTCCAGAGCCCGGGAGAGGCCGGACCCGCCAGCTGTCACCCCTCTGACACCAGCGGAGAACGTCCGTCTGTCTGACGGGGCGCCGCGGGTGGGCGGAGACCTCCACCGGGCCCCGGACCATGGACGGCAGGAATGTGGACGACCCGGGCGCCAGGCACATGTGGTACACACACACACACACACACACACAAGCACACCAACACAACACAACACACAAACCCAAAGCACAACAGACACAAAACACTTGCGCACACCCTCCACATGGGGAGAGCAAGGCGTAAGCAGACACACATGGGGAGAGACAGCCATGCAGTGAGACAGCCATGCAGAGAGACAGCCATGCAGTGAGACAGCCATGCAGAGAGACAGCCATGCAGAGAGACAGCCATGCAGTGAGACAGCCATGCAGAGAGACAGCCATGCAGTGAGACAGCCATGCAGAGAGACAGCCATGCACAGACAGCCATGCAGAGAGACAGCCATGCAGAGAGACAGCCATGCAGTGAGACAGCCATGCGGAGAGACAGCCATGCAGAGAGACAGCCATGCAGTGAGACAGCCATGCAGAGAGACAGCCATGCGGAGAGACAGCCATGCAGAGAGACAGCCATGCGGAGAGACAGCCATGCAGAGAGACAGCCATGCAGAGAGACAGTCATGCAGAGAGACAGCCATGCGGAGAGACAGCCATGCGTGCCTCCAGGAGGGGAGCTGTGCATCGCGGCCTCACTCTGCTATTCTGGGTAATCTGCCTCCTGGATCTGGGGCCCCTGTCCGTATGAATCACGGCAGCGCTGAGAGACGGGGAAAACAGAGCTGACAGGCGCCCGCCACGCCGTACCACACAAATAACCTGTCCGGACGAACGCAGAGCACTCACTGTCTCTGTCAGTTGCTTTGAGTGGCAACAATTTGACGCACACCACTTTTTTCCCTACATGTATGTCTACAGTGGGGAGTCCATGTTGGCCCTCACATGGGTCCACTTACAGGCTGCGAGGGGCTCCGTGACGTCTTGAGCACCAGGGAAAGCTTTTGTGTCGCCGACCAGCGTCCCCCGCCCTCCCTGAACGTGGACCCCATCCCTCCACAGCGTCTGCTCAGCGGTGACAGGCTGGCTCTGTGTTTTAACAACACGCTCCTGCAGCCTGAGACAACGGGACCCCAAGCTCAGAGCACCACGTACACCTCACACCACATGGTGGATGGATGGATGGAGCTATCAAATCATTGGTAGATATCCTGTCCCGCGGGGGAGATGGGTCGTAGTGAATATTGTGGATTTGGTGAACCCTGATTATCAAGACAGGCCAAGATATTGCAGTGGACGTCTGCATCATCGAACAGACCCTTGGCGTATACATAATTTATCATGGTTAGCGCAACATGCTTATTATTTGACATTGATGCATAGCTAACATAATTGCGAGTTGATGGTGTTTTTTATTTTGTGTTAAAAATCGTTATTGTGTGTCTTGGGGTGAAGTCAGATTGTTTATTTGGATGACCGAGAAACAGCAACATGCTAACCGAGAACTCATCCATGGTTAGCCTGTCCCACAGGAATCAATTCACCAAGTCACGATTCTAGTCCAGGCATTCTGGTAGTAACCCCTCTGTCCAAAACGATGTGGTTTCAATCATGATGTAACTTTGGTTTCACAACATCTCGACGCAGCCTTCGTCCGCGTTGTTCCCTCGCTCTTAGCATAGTTCATGAATTATTTCACAGTGTCTCTCTCTCTCCCGCTCATTCCCAGTGTAAAATTATATTCCCAAAGCGGTTTTAATTTTGAAAACTGGCAGCAGAGTGTGTGCAGTCTGGAAATCTTTATTTAGTAATTGCTTGTGAATAATGTCCCTGGTTGTGGATGAAGGGTCTAGCGGGGGCCTGGCCGACCGTAGCCAGGATCCATGGCATCTCGTAGGCATGAAGACCCGGCCCCTGTAAATACTTTGACTCCATTACCAGGAAAATGTAGTAACACATTTTATGTGATCAGTGAGAGCCTTGTGTGTTTGGTTTGTTTTTTTCTTTTTGCACCCTCGAAAGAATGCAAAGCTATTTCGGAGCGTAAATAGAGAGCAGCTAAATATACTGAGTGTCAACTGGGCCTACCTGGAGTGGAGAGGGGAGCAACGTAAGCAACGTAAGTGTGTGTAAGGGGGGGGGGGAGACATATGGAGAGGCAGACAGATCAATGATAACGTGATCTTCTGATTTCATGGCGGAGCAGAGACCCCCCCCCCCCACACACACACACACACACGCCCTCGGCCCACCAGCTCACACGCAACGCCGGAGTGAACTTTTGCGCTGGCTTGAGTGTCCCCCCGGCCAGGCTGGACGAGCCGTGCGTGTGTTCCACAGCCCCGTGAGGAGGTTGTCAGGTTCTGCAAAGTGAGAAGGTTCTCAGGTTCTGCAAAGTGAGAAGGTTGTCAGATTCCCCCCATGAGGAGGTTGTCAGGTTCTGCAAAGTGAGGAGGTTGTCAGGTTCCGCAAAGTGAGAAAGTTGTCAGGTTCTGCAAAGTGAGAAGGTTGTCAGGTTCTGCAAAGTGAGAAGGTTGTCTGGTTCTGCAAAGTGAGAAGGTTGTCAGGTTCTGCAAAGTGAGAAGGTTCTCAGGTTCTGCAACGTGAGTGACCACAGATCTTTGTGAGTGTGGTGCCCTGACAGGCAGCTTGTTCAGGGAACAGACGGAGGAGCTGGGTCCCCGACACACGGAGCCTTTCTGAGGGACGCGGTTACGGGAAGCGGCGCACATGACAACAGAAACAACAGACTTACTTCTGTTGTCTGTGAGGTTGCCCTCTGCAGACACTGAGGGGACGCCTGCTATTGTGAGAGAGAGGAATGCACAGCTTCCCCCCACTCCAAAGTTAATTACAAATGATTACAGCCTCCGTCTGAACATGTGAGCAAATTAAAAACATAAGCCTACGTGACAGCACAGACTTATCATTTTTCCATGCATGGTCAGGAGTCCTTAAGAAACTCTGCTCAAATGGTATCTATGGAAAATGGTATCATATGGCACTGGGCTGTTTAGAAAACAAGAGAGTGTGAGACAGACCAGTGGTACTGATTGCATGGGAATATGTAAATGAAAGATATGTATCTGCATGAGTTCATTGTCTCTCTGTCAAGAACGTGTTCATGCCCTGCATGCAGGGACCTTTATTACCTTCAAATGACACTGATTTCCCAGAAGGATGAAAAACAAAAGGCATGCGAGCCACAATGACGCTCAGATCATACGAATGAATCTGATTCAAAGTTGTCAAACAATGGCCCTGTGTCAGGACACTTTTTTCAGTTGTTGCTCTCCTTGCATGGAGGCTTTTATTGCACCGTCGCACACCAGCTCGCCTGCTCTGTTGTGGGCACAATGTTGTGACCGGACCAGGGACCGGTTACAGACCCAACCCAGGACAGTGTGGACCGGTTACAGACACAACCCAGGACAGTGTGGACTGGTTACAGACACAACCCAGGACAGTGTGGACCGGTTACAGACACAACCCAGGACAGCGTGGACCGGTTACAGACACAACCCAGGACAGCGTGGACTGGTTACAGACACAACCCAGGACAGCGTGGACCGGTTACAGACACAACCCAGGACAGTGTGGACTGGTTACAGACACAACCCAGGACAGTGTGGACTGGTTACAGACACAACCCAGGACAGTGTGGACCGGTTACAGACACAACCCAGGACAGTGTGGACTGGTTACAGACACAACCCAGGACAGTGTGGACTGGTTACAGACACAACCCAGGACAGTGTGGACCGGTTACAGACACAACCCAGGACAGTGTGGACCGGTTACAGACACAACCCAGGACAATGTGGACCAGTTACAGACACAACCCAGGACAGTGTGGACCGGTTACAGACACAACCCAGGACAGCGTGGACCGGTTACAGACACAACCCAGGACAGTGTGGACCGGTTACAGACACAACCCAGGACAGTGTGTTGTGACCGGACCAGGGACTGGTTACAGAGGACACTACAATTTAAAACAAACAAAGCTAAGGAGGGAGGCCGCTGAGAGAAGTAGCTGTGAACATCTTAGCTTAAGGACTTCAGTTTGTGGCTAATGTTTCTGTCGTTTGCTGGGTTTTGTCTGCATTGACTTTTAGGGCATTTAGCAGAGGCTTTTATCCAAAGCAACGTACAAAGAGTACATTTGTCAGAAGAAGGTGAAACATTTCATTGCTGCTAATACAGTAAGAAAGTCACCATTCAATTGCAAGGTTAACCATTGTAAGAATACAACATCTCTGGCTTAGTGCCAAGTTACAAAGAGCGATTATAAAGTGCCAAGACTTACAAAATACAAGAGCATGAGGGGAGGGTTTTTATTTTTTTATTTTTTTATAGAGGTTGAGGATGGATGCTATGCAGGGTTCAGGTGAACTCTGAACAGACTGCAGTGGAGTCACTGATTAGACAGGAAGCCCAAACGGGCCTGCTCTGGATCCGGCCGGGTTGAAAGGAGTTCTATCGGCGTGCTCCTCGACAACTCGTCTGTCTGGCGTGCCTGCGGCGCCCGGCCCGGCTCAGCCCTGTGATAAGCTGTGTTTACAAGATGGCCGACAGAAGGCCAGTCGGGTTGGATGGACGTTTGCCTGACTCCAACACAAACATGCAGCAGATAGCATCCTCCAGTCAGCCTCCTCCTCAGAACCAGCAACATGACCCCATCCTCCAGTCAGCCTCCTCCTCAGTACCAGCAACATGACCCCGTCCTCCAGTCAGCCTCCTCCTCAGTACCAGCAACATGACCCTGTCCTCCAGTCAGCCTCCTCCTCAGAACCAGCAACATGACCCCATCCTCCAGTCAGCCTCCTCCTCAGTACCAGCAACATGACCCCGTCCTCCAGTCAGCCTCCTCCTCAGAACCAGCAACATGACCCCATCCTCCAGTCAGCCTCCTCCTCAGTACCAGCAACATGACCCCGTCCTCCAGTCAGCCTCCTCCTCAGAACCAGCAACATGACCCCATCCTCCAGTCAGCCTCCTCCTCAGTACCAGCAACATGACCCCGTCCTCCAGTCAGCGGCCTCAGTACCAGCAACATGACCCTGTCCTCCAGTCAGCGGCCTCCTCAGTACCAGCAACATGACCCTGTCCTCCAGTCAGCGGCCTCAGTACCAGCAACATGACCCCGTCCTCCAGTCAGCCTCCTCCTCAGTACCATCGAGTCTCCCCAGCTCTGTCTCAGGCTGCATGGCGACCAGCGAGTCTCCTCAGCTCTGTCTCAGGCTGCATGGCGACCAGCGAGTCTCCTCAGCTCTGTCTCAGGCTGCATGGCGACCAGCGAGTCTCCTCAGCTCTGTCTCAGGCTGCATGGCGACCAGCGAGTCTCCTCAGCTCTGTCTCAGGCTGCATGGTGACCAGCGAGTCTCCTCAGCTCTGTCTCAGGCTGCATGGCGACCAGCGAGTCTCCTCAGCTCTGTCTCAGGCTGCATGGTGACCAGCGAGTCTCCTCAGCTCTGTCTCAGGCTGCATGGCGACCAGCGAGTCTCCTCAGCTCTGTCTCAGGCTGCATGGTGACCAGCGCGTCTCCTCAGCTCTGTCTCAGGCTGCATGGTGACCAGCGAGTCTCCTCAGCTCTGTCTCAGGCTGCATGGTGACCAGCGAGTCTCCTCAGCTCTGTCTCAGGCTGCATGGTGAAGGTTGGTTGAAGTCCAGTCGTCCAGTGGCGACCTCCCCAGCCTGCCAGGCCCAGACAGCTGTACACAGCAGCGCCAACAACAACGGCCTCTGATCCCTCCGTCAGAGGTCCCTGACCACAAACACTCCAAGGGAGGCTGGTCTCTTGGTGCCGCGCGGCCGCCTCGCCTCGTGGAGTCGCAGCGTTTGCTGCCAGTGATGAAGAACAAACTGCTGCAATGCTGCTTTAATGGAGCCGCTATTATTGGATGTTTCCCCGGCCGCCGGGGGGCTGGCGTCCCTGGCCCTCTGCAGCGCGACCGGGGGGCTCCAGCCTGGAGCTGCGCATAAAATAAATGAGAGGCTCAGGGGGCCGGTCTCCAGAGCCAGGGGACATTGTTCGATTCTGTCCGCAGCCCGGCGGGAGGCTGCCACTTTTAAAGCGAGCCTGCATGCTAATCACGCCGGAACACTGGCGGGTTCTGGAGGGGGGTCCCCTTCAGCCCGGCCTCCGCCCGGCCCACCGGGCCCCCTCCTCCACCCTGAGACAGCACCGAGGGCCAAGGGACCACTGGACAATATGACGGGGGGGGGGGGGGGGGGGACCTGTACCGGGGCCTCTCTCTGAGGGAACATCACGCCCCACCACATTACAGGGGCCAGTGCTGAACAAGATGTTTCGTCTCACATGGATGAACATTGAGGCAGTTTACAGCAGTGAGCTGGGCCATGACACCTCTGAGGGGACGGACGCGGTGGACGGTGCAGTGGCTGCAGGCTGTCCATCCTCAGCCAAAAGGTACTGCGTTCAATTCCAGCCTGTCACGCAGACGTGCTTGAGAAGGATGCCTTCACTCCTCTCTGCCGCTCCATGGATTGAATCTGAATTCACTGCATGTCACTGGACTCCAGGGTCTTCTCAGGGACTAATTAGAGAAGGAGCAAAGTGGGGGGGCATATGTCAGCCTCCCCTGCTGACAGTCGCCGTGGCAACAATGTCTCTGCGGTGACCCTCAACAGAGAGGTACCCCCACCCCGAATAATTCAATATTGTAACATCCTCTAGGTATTTGTGGGGACCGTGGAAACGTGAGAGCGTTGATTCTCTGCGTGCGCTGCACTGAGGGTCAGTAGGCAGCACATCACAGACTGCTCTGTGACTCAGAGGTTAAACTCATCACAGACTGCTGTGACTCAGAGGTTAAACTCATCACAGACTGCTGTGACTCAGAGGTTAAACTCATCACAGACTGCTCTGTGACTCGGGGGTTCAACTCATCACAGACTGCTGTGACTCAGAGGTTAAACTCATCACAGACTGCTCTGTGACTCGGGGGTTCAACTCATCACAGACTGCTCTGTGACTCGGGGGTTAAACTCATCACAGACTGCTGTGACTCTGGGGTTAAACTCATCACAGACTGCTGTAACTCGGGGGTTAAACTCATCACAGACTGCTGTAACTCGGGGGTTAAACTCATCAGCCAGGACTCTTCACATGGCCCAGCGATGGCCCTCTCAGAAATCTACACCAGCTTGTCTGGTCTGTACTCCGCACGGCTCTGCTGTCTACACCAGCATCATGGAGGACCTCTGCTTGGTGATGTTCTGGGAGAAGGACTCCACCGCGGGGTTGTGAAGCAGTCACTCTGCTCTGATGGAGAGTTCTGGTCCGTGCTCACAGCCCTCTGACACACATGTAGCGTAACCCCTTTGTTTGAACCCAGCTGGCTTGGTCCACACACGCTTGTATGAAGTAGAATGTTGATTATGAAGCCAGACGTAGGCCTATATAAATATCTGTATGTGGCATGGAAGACATTTGAAATATGGTATGGAACTTTATTTAATGACTGCGGTTTCATAACTAAAGTTCATGTTCAGCCTCAGAAGGAACATCAGCATCTTGTTGTTTCGTAATGGCCTTCAGACCACAGACTGTATACAAGTGTCTCTATAAGGGTCTGTACGAATAAATATGGATCCCCACGCAGTGTAATACTGTTCAACACTGCCCCCTGCCGAAAGAAAAAGACAATTACAGATAAATAAAAACAAGGTAAACAATGCGGACATTCCAGGTACTTTTGATTGGTTGAAGATTTTATTAACAAACAGATTAAAAAAAAAACTATTCTGAAGCGTATTTGTTATAAAAGCAAATCGTGAAATATAGAAATCTAATTCATACAAGTCAAATTGTTAGCTAATCAATAATAATAATACTCATAATGACATAACCAATGTTCAATGAAGGACACTCACATGGTTTTGGATTCCAAACAGAAAAAGCTCATTGTTAAAATCATTTAGTTATAGTGCAGGTGCAGGTATTGTTATAACAATCATCTGTGGGTCAATATTGTACTCATTAACTGCTTCTGACGCTGTCTCTTCAGGAGATAACCACCCAGTATTTCACTGTGTGGCAATGAATGTCAGCTTGAAATAATACTGGTTGAAATGTAGGCCTACAGATAATGTTAGCTCTGTTTTCATCAGCTCTGAATGTAAAATACTGTGTATAGTATTAGACTGGTTTTGTTACTTAGTAACACTCGTAAGAAAATAATAATGCTAATCATAAAAACAATTAAGGTCAATAGTGTGATCTTACATTAAAAACACGTAAATAATCTCACCATGGTTAGACAAACGCTAGGAAACACCAACCCCTGTTGACAAAATCTGATCATTACAATTCATTTGTATTTCATGTTCATTTTAACTTGTAACGTTAACGTAACATTGTAATGCCAAGTTAGAAATGCTAATATGTTCTTCATTAACTAAAACCAATAGCACGCCCTTCTATAAAATACATTCCACAGTTGTTATCTTCTATCAAACTAGGCTATTGACATTTCTGCCCCGCCCCCCTGCCGTCCTCACCCCCGCCTCCCTCTGACTCACCCTTCTTTGGTGACTCTGTGTCACCATGTGGTGCTTTAGTGTCACTTACTCCTTCCTTCTTCTCTGAAGGCTGCGTGTTGACACTCACGCACGAATCACCTGCAGCAGCAATCACCTCCTCCTCCTCCCCCGCGTCCTCTTCATCCTCCTCCTCCTCTTCTTCTCCTACAAGCTTGGAGGGGCTAGCGATGTTCGGGGGAGCGAGGGCACCTGCTGCGGAGGGGCCAGCCTTCGTGGCGTGGTCAGTTGTTTTAAGGGAAGAGTTCTGAAGGTCTTCAGGAGAGGTGGATGACGGATGCAAGGCCTCGCTGTCTTGCTGTGGCTCACCATCCCTGGCCGTCTGTGACTCATGACCCTGTGGCGTGTCTGACACCCAGGCTGCTTCAGTGGGAGGAGCCGGGAAGGCTTCAGGCTCAGTGGGAGCCTGCATGTGTCCGGCTGGGTTTGTGCTCTCCAGTGTTTGCGGTGCATCATGATAAGAGCCTTCATGATCCTCTCCCTCATCATCCTCCTGTTCGTCAGGGTTAGGTGATGTTTCTGTGACGTCCTTACCCTCTTTGGTGTCCTCCTGTCTGTCCTCAGGCCTGTCCCTCCCCCTCTCTCCCTCCTCTCCCTCAGAGGGAGGGTCAGGTTGGGACGCTGGCTCTGTCCGCCCCGCCCCCCTGCCGTCCTCACCCCCGTCTCCCTCTGACTCACCCTTCTTTGGTGACTCTGTGTCACCATGTGGTGCTTTAGTGTCACTTACTCCTTCCTTCTTCTCTGAAGGCTGCGTGTTCATACTCACGCATGAATCACCGGCAGCAGCAATCACCTCCTCCTCCTCCTCCACCTCCTTCCCCGCCTCCTCCTCCTCTTCTCCTACAAGCTTGGAGGGACTAGCGATGCTCGGGGGAGCGAGGGCACCTGCTGCGGAGGGGCCAGCCTTCGTGGCGTGGTCAGTTGTTTTAAGGGAAGAGTTCTGAAGGTCTTCAGGAGAGGTGGATGACGGATGCAAGGCCTCGCTGTCTTGCTGTGGCTCACCATCCCTGGCCGTCCGTGACTCATGACCCTGTGGCGTGTCTGACACCCAGGCTGCTTCAGTGGGAGGAGCCGGGAAGGCTTCAGGCTCAGTGGGAGCCTGCATGTGTCCGGCTGGGTTTGTGCTCTCCAGTGTTTGCGGTGCATCATGATAAGAGTCTTCATGATCCTCTCCCTCATCATCCTCCTGGTCATCAGGGTTAGGTGATGTTTCTGTGACGTCCTTGTGTCCATCCTCAGGTCTGTCCGGGGCCTGTTCTGCTTCCTCACTCCTACCTGGAGCTCTCTCCCTCGCGCTCCCCCTCCCCCTCTCTCCCTCCTCTCCCTCAGAGGGAGGGTCAGGTTGGGACGCCTGCTCTGTCAGGCTCGCCCCGCTGCCGTCCTCACCCCTGTCTCCCATGACCCCTAAACCATCCCCTACAGGAGAGGCACCTGGGGCCAGTTGTGATTCACACTCCAAACTGGGCTCTTCAGGCTTACTGGCTGCACTGCACTTTGACTCCGGATCAGCTAGCCGGTGTGACTTTGTCTCTGACGAGTGTACACTGGCCCAGGTAGAGTTAAGCCCCCCGCCAGAGTGAGGGGGTTCATGTTCGTCCTCTTCAGTGGAGTCCACGAGCGGTTCAGGAGGTGTCTGCTGATGAAGCCTCTGGGCGCTGGGCAGCGTTGCCATGTTATCCTTCAGGTAATCCCCCGTGTGGTCTGGCCCTGAAACCAGGATGTACCAAGGAGGATGGACTGAGTTATACAGGTACACAGTTATACAGTTACACAGTTATACAGTTACACAGTTATACAGTTACACAGTTATACAGTTACACAGGTTAATCAAAAGGTTTAGCATCCTTTGGACAAATCCACACGTCTACCACACAGCAATAAAATATGTCATAAAAACTGCATCATCATACCGTGTGATGAGTTCAACGGCTGTTTTTCTGCATCTTCAATATGGTTGTGCTTAGGATGGGCTGTGGACATTAAATACAGGGATTAATGCTCACGACAGGTGATTTCATGTTTATGTTATAATGTTGCATTGTGTAAAACATGTGAACAGAGGCTGCATCTCCTACTGGAAAGGAGCTGCATGTCATGAGCAGCGGTGAGCCCACCAGGTGTTGAGTTGTGTGGACCCGTACCTTTCTTCCACCTCCTGTAGCCCAAGAAGCAGCCTGCTGATAACACCAGGAGCAGACAGAGCACGATGACGCCGATGATCACCCCGGTAGACGAAAAACTATCTGCAAGGAAAAGAGCAATGGAAACGATTGATTTCACTCGCAAAAAAAAAAATCTGAGCATTCTCTTCTATCAGCGGGTTGTATTCACTCAACAATTCAAACGCAATGTGGAACAAAAACCCTTATCTTCCAGTTCAACCCTCTGCAAACACTGCCGTCAGAACACAAAGACCTTTCAATCGTGCACCTTTTATTCTCAGAAATATCTGAAATGCCACCGCAAGGCAACACAGGAGTACGGCCTAATCCCCACAATGTCAGCAGCATGAAGTCACGTTTGGGCCCGTCCGGTACCAGCCCGGGGGTCCAGTCCTACCCGGGTAACAGTCCCTGGCCACAAACGAGCCCGACTCCTGGCTGACGGGGTTGGTGGCCCAGCAGGTGTACACCGTCTGGTCCTGGTCTCCGCCCAGGACCACCGGCAGGGTGGGCCCCGTGTGGACCCCACTGAGCAGGTCCCAGTGGTACAGGATGAGGGAGGGGGGGCCTTCTGCCGAGCACACCAGCGCCGCCAGGGTCCTCGGGGGGTCCGATTCGCCACCGGCGCCGGCGGTGGCATTGAGGACGCAGGAGATGGTGGGCACCGCCACTTTATCTGAGGCAGACGCAGAGGACAGACAGGCACCATGCTGAGAGACTGATGGTAGGACAGGACAGACAGGCACCATGCTGAGAGACTGATGGTAGTACAGACAGACAGGCACCATGCTGAGAGACTGATGGTAGGACAGGACAGACAGGCACCATGCTAAGAGACTGATGGTAGTACAGACAGACAGGCACCATGCTAAGAGACTGATGGTAGGACAGACAGACAGGCACCATGCGAAGAGACTGATGGTAGTATAGACAGACAGGCACCATGCTAAGAGACTGATGGTAGGACAGACAGACAGGCACCATGCTAAGAGACTGATGGTAGGACAGACAGACAGGCACCATGCTAAGAGACTGATGGTAGGACAGACAGACAGGCACCATCCTGAGAGGCTGAGGTAGTACAGACAGACAGGCACCATCTTGAGAGGCTGAGGTAGTACAGACAGACAGGCACCATGGACAGACAGACAGGCACCATCTTGAGAGGCTGAGGTAGTACAGACAGACAGGCACCATGGACAGACAGACAGGCACCATCCTGAGAGGCTGAGGTAGTACAGACAGACAGGCACCATCTTGAGAGGCTGAGGTAGTACAGACAGACAGGCACCATGGACAGACAGACAGGCACCATCTTGAGAGGCTGAGGTAGTACAGACAGACAGGCACCATGGACAGACAGACAGGCACCATCTTGAGAGGCTGAGGTAGTACAGACAGACAGGCACCATGGACAGACAGACAGGCACCATCCTGAGAGGCTGAGGTAGTACACGGCTCCCTTGCTGTGTGCAGAGGGCTTGTGTTGATGACCATGATATTATTATACACTAACCCTCTTGTGTTGAATGGGAAGACTGAGCAGATGCTGTGGACCCTTAGGCTGTGATGTGAGACCGGTGCTGTCCACCACAGGTGTGTGGTTCTCAGAACCTCAGGGTTCATAACACACTGGCCCTGGGGGCCAATCTCTAGACTGCAACAGCGGATGTTTATTTTTTAGACTTAGGGTCCATGGGGTCAAACAGAGGTTCAGGTTATTACTACACCATGCAGTCTTGGAGAGTATTATAAAATCGAGGATAACAGCCTGGAATGGCGACTTGTCTGTGCAGTTGAAATCACAGCAAGCAAATCTGGTGCAGACTGCTATGAGAACGATGGGGGTTCTAAACCCCAAGCAGAGAGCAGTCAGTTATCAGGCACACACTGTCTGATCATCCAACTCACGTTCTCCGCCCACAGTTCTGGCATTTAGAGATTCAGGGTTCCCCAGGGCAGTCAGAACCATTAAGATGCATTCATTCCTGCCCAGGTCCATCAAGGTTCTCAACAGAGAGTGTAGGATGGGAGGTTAACCAGGTGTCTCCGTTGTGTCAGAAGGTGTGCGTGTGTTCCGTGACATGAGATGTGTGCTTACGTGTTGACGACATGGTGATGTGTTTTACTATGATGGATGGAGGATTTTACTTTCTGTGGAACTGCAGGGCAGAGTCCAGATCTAATTTCTCTGTGTGAGCATTAAAGTATAACTAATCTTATTAACCAGCCCAGTTGCCAGAACTGATTGAGATAGCAGATCTGTGTTCCCTGGGGTACTGGCGTACATATTCTACTCAATAACATCTAGTGTATTTCCTGTGTATCTCCCAACAGGCTCAGAGTTACGAGCCTTCAAAGCTGACAAACAATGCATACACATCACACTCCATGGCCTACATGACTGCAAATAAACAGTTGGGATCTTCTATGAGATTCAGTTTTTAAACGAGTGCAATATCATATAACTGCATTTCGTTGTCCAAGTAACTGTACTTTGTTCAATTACAATTATGTAAATGGTTGACATATTTAGGTGTTCCAGGAAAACAGTTTCCAGGGAATAGTAAATAGAGGTTACACATAAATCGTCATCCGGAAGCAGGAGAACAATAACGCAGCGCTCTTCATAATGAGCGGCTGAGGGCGTGTTCAGCTCGGCAGAAACCTGCTCAGTAAGTTAACTGTCTAACGCCACCACCCTCTAACCCCAAACCCTAACCCGCGTTCACGCGATCACATGATGTATCCGTGGATCATTCGACGCCATTCATTTATGTGGGCCTGTAAACACCGTATGCATTAACTCAATTGTTTATCGTCTGGTGTTTGACGTGCACGTCATGGTAACTTTCTTTTGTCTTTTTTTACTTGCACGCAAAGCAGGTCACCATCTTTAAAAGAAACTTACCAATAACGGCCACTTCATGCTGTGAGTAATGTTTCTTGTTGTTGATGGTAACTTCCAGCTCGTAGGGGCCGCTGTCCGTCCCTAGGAGGTCCTTGATGGTGAGCGAGGCGCTGTGCCAGTCAAGGACCACTCGGTCTTGGAAGGTCCCGCGGACATTCTCCTCACTGCCGTCGAAAAGCACCACCGTGCGGGTCGCCTGTTTCCACAGGATCTGGTCGGGGGGCCCCGGGATGTCGGGGACCAGCGTTACGTCGGAGCCCTTGAGTGCATATTGGAGAGCCTGCACTGCAAGTGGAGCAGGAAACTCGTTTTAACTAATGTTTTCAGCACGTCACGGCTGACGCATACATTCTCTGCAATTTAATTCACTTCATTATGCTATTATTTTGGCGGTACAATTCAGAATTCAAAAAAAGGTAAAGTAGGCTAGAGTAAAAGTCAGGGTAAAATATAACAACACACATAACTAGAGAGCAGGAGCCTTGAGGATCTACCTGAACCTAGTTTTTATTATTCATGGTCAGTTATTAACTTTACATAGGTCTAACGAGTGTGGTTTGGAGCCACACACACTGGTATGCAACACTCTGTCCGGGTATTTAGACAAACGAATACACCCCCCCCCCCCTCCGTTTTCAATAATTACATCGTGCACACAACATTGTTTTCAAAGAAGTTGTCATTTATATCAACCCGCATAAAAAGCCCAACAAACTGTAAGCACAGGGCGCTCACATTACGTTAACAGTCGACACGGCAACACAACCGGCGTTTTCTAAAATCTCCACTTTGGCCAGAGTTTTCAGAAATAATCGGTTTCTGTGATAAAAAGGGGGTTTTCGTGTAAATGAGAGGCCAACCCGCAGGGAAATATCTGCGTCTTCCCTTGGTGTAAACGGGGCCGCCCGTCAGAGCCCCCCAGTCGAGTCCGACCCACCGCTCCTGACCACGACTCACCTGGAGCCACCAGGAGCAGGACGCGCCACACCAGGAAACACTCCGCAGCCATCGCCTGCAGGGCGGCCTTGTCCCCCGCAGCGTGTCGCCGGGCGCACTGCGCTTCGTTCCCTTCCTACGCTCCTTGGGTGCTGATGGTCGCATCGAATGTGTTTCCCATGATCTTGGTTCGAAGGCCCACTGAAAGAATCCGGCTCCGGTCTCTGTGTGCAGGTAGGCCTGAAGCGATCGGACTTCGTACCAGGTTCATAGTTTCCCAGAGGGGGAGAGGGACCGTCCCACTCGGTGTCGCGTCACAGCAGAGCGCACCAGGTGAGGCTCCGCGTCACTCTCCTGCAACCACAGCCTGCCTCAAGAACTCAGGTGTGCACAACTCAGGTGCACAACTCTGGTTCGAGCGCTTCCCCGGACCGTCGCGATGTTCAGTGAGTGAGAACAGCTGGATCGCGTCCCTGGGAACGTGTAAATCTCGGAGAGGTTGAACCCGAAACATGCGCGTTCACGAGGCGTCAGGATGTCCCCGCGGAGTTCAGGCGTCTCCGGGTCACAGCGCTGTGATTGGCTGCGTGGGGTCCTCTGGTCTGCGTCACCAGTTTTGAAAAGTAAGTCACTCAACTAGCGCATATTAAATGTATTATATGTCACTTATGTCAGTTAAACTAAACATCATAAGACCTATGTTACATATTGCGCTGAGTTGTGTGCTTACAATATCCCAATAGTTTTAGTTTTAGTTTTAATAACTTCTCACCCCCAAATCAGTAGCTCATGTCAGCCACTGAGCTGATGTTGTTTCCCCCTCAGACTTTACGGATCTTTCTTTTTATATATATTTGCTTACCCTGTTGAAAGGTGTGCAGGTGCAATATGCAATTTAAATGGTACGTTTAGACAACATGAAATTTCGAAAGAGAGAAAAAACCTTTATTAATACATTACATTCAGTCTGCATTGCCCAAAGTATTTGACGTCATTCCACGTAACGCGATATGTTTGCCACGTGACGTTTTCAGCGTTCTGTGTGAGTTGACCCGATAAAGGCATTCATCCCATAATATGAAACACTTCACAAAGAACCAGATAAACAACATTTTCACCCGCTCTCGCTCACACACAGATGTTGACGCAGTGATACTCAGCAGATGTCTATCTCCCCCATTTCCTCCTTTCACCCACGCACGCACGCACACACGCGCACGCACACACACACACACACACACACACACACACACACACACACACACACACACACACACACACACACAGGTGGTTCACAGCGGCGGGGCGGCGGGCGCCGTGGAGGGCGGGATGCGGTGAATGTGCGTGTAGGACTTCATCAGCGTGACGCTGCCGTGGTGCGACACGCCGAGCGGCAGGACGCACTCCTCGGTCAGCGTGCCGGCCGCGGCGTCCCAGCACATCACGGAGGAGATGACCTGGTTCTTGACGTCGCGGCCCCCCGTGATGAACAGCTTGTTGTTGCACGCCGCCACGGCGCAGCTGGCCCTGTCGCCGAGGCGACAGACCAGCGACCAGGCGTCCGACGCCGGTGAGTAGCTGTACATGGCGTGCATGGCGCCCCCTGCGGAGTACACGGAGACGAGCGGGGAGGGATGGTGACTAAAGGCTCCGAAACCCCCCTGTGTGTGTGTGTGTGTGTGTGTGTGTGTGTGTGTGTGTGTGTGTGTGTGTGTGTGTGTGTGTGTGTGTGTGTGTGTGTGTGTGTGTGTGTGCTGCTAAGTTCTCAGAGAGAAGCGTAATGACTTCACTGTACTCTCTGGGTCCTTCTCTATATGTTAATAAAATAGTTCATATATACTCGGCTTTTTCCCGCAACATTATGCTCTGTGGGCCGTTTGTGAAACATTGTTCTGAAAAGGATGTTTATACTGTAGGTGCACTGTGATCTGTGAGTTGTGATGACAAACCGAGGCATAATATTGTCGAAATTGCATTTAATTTTCTTAAGAAATGTCAGGTTCCCAATGTTTTGTAAAAATATCGTTAACTAAATGTGAATTTTCTGTACTTGCACTATTTTGCACTAAAACAAAAAGAAAAATGTTGGGTTGTCGTTATTTGTGGTTATTATGGTCTGGCCCACTTGAGATCAAATTGGGCTGAATGTGGCCCCGATGTGGCCCCTCTGTGGCCCCTATGTGGCCCCTCTGTGGCCCCGATGTGGCCCCTCTGTGGCCCCGATGTGGCCCCTCTGTGGCCCCTCTGTGGCCCCGATGTGGCCCCTCTGTGGCCCCTATGTGGCCCCTCTGTGGCCCCTCTGTGGCCCCGATGTGGCCCCGATGTGGCCCCTCTGTGGCCCCGATGTGGCCCCGATGTGGCCCCTCTGTGGCCCCTATGTGGCCCCTATGTGGCCCCTATGTGGCCTCTATGTGGCCATGATGTGGCCCCTCTGTGGCCCC
Source organism: Urophycis tenuis (assembly GCA_036785325.1). NCBI lineage: Eukaryota > Metazoa > Chordata > Actinopteri > Gadiformes > Phycidae > Urophycis > Urophycis tenuis. The sequence goes on along the minus strand of JAXIVH010000010.1, from coordinate 1,930,504 downwards.
TCTGTGGCCCCATATGTGGCCTCTCTGTGGCCCCTCTGTGGCCCCTATATGGCCATGATGTGGCCCCTCTGTGGCCCCTCTGTGGCCCCTCTGTGGCCCCTATATGGCCATGATGTGGCCCCTCTGTGGCCCCTCTGTGGCCCCATATGTGGCCCCTCTGTGGCCCCTCTGTGGCCCCTATATGGCCATGATGTGGCCCCTCTGTGGCCCCTCTGTGGCCCCATATGTGGCCCCTCTGTGGCCCCTCTGTGGCCCCTATATGGCCATGATGTGGCCCCTCTGTGGCCCCTCTGTGGCCCCATATGTGGCCCCTCTGTGGCCCCTCTGTGGCCCCTATATGGCCATGATGTGGCCATGATGTGGCCCCTCTGTGGCCCCTCTGTGGCCCCTATGTGGCCCCTATATGGCCATGATGTGGCCATGATGTGGCCCCTCTGTGGCCCCTCTGTGGCCCCTGAACTAAGATGAGTTTGACATCCCTGCTCTAGACCTTCAGAGAGTCATGTTAGTGTCCTGTCATAGATCCTGCTGTGTGTGTGTGTGTGTGTGTGTGTGTGTGTGTGTGTGTGTGTGTGTGTGTGTGTGTGTCCACTCACCGACAACATAGATGTGGTCCTTGAAGGCGACGGCGTTGATGCACTTGGCCTCGACGGGCATGGGGGCCCGCGGCTCCCAGCTGTCGGCCCCGGGCTCCCAGCACTGCACGCTGTCAGTGGCCAGCCTGCCGCCGGGCCCGCCCCCAATCACGTACATCCACCTATCAAAGCTCGCCGCCGCAAAGGAGCTCACGCCCACCCTCAGGGGCGTCACCTGTGGGAGGGAATCCAGTGTGTCTGTGACTGTGTTATGATGAACACATGAACACAGTACGGGAGGACTGTGTGTGTTATGATGAACACATGAACACAGTACGGGAGGACTGTGTGTGTTATGATGAACACATGAACACAGTACGGGAGGACTGTGTTATGATGAACACAGTACGGAAGGACTGTGTGTGTTGTGATGAACACATGAACACAGTACGGGAGGACTTTGTGTGTTGTGATGAACACATGAACACAGTACGGGAGGACTGTGTTATGATGAACACATGAACACAGTACGGGAGGGCTTTGTGTGTTATGATGAACACATGAACACAGTACGGGAGGTCTGTGTGTGTTGTGATGAACACATGAACACAGTACGGGAGGACTGTGTGTTGTGATGAACACATGAACACAGTACGGGAGGACTGTGTGTGTTGTGATGAGCACATGAACACAGTACAGGAGGACTGTGTGTGTTGTGATGAACACATGAACACAGTATGTGAAGCAGTTGGGGTTTAGTGTTTTGCTCAGGGACACCTCGACAACCAGCCAGGAGGAGCCGGGGTGGAACCAGCAACCCGCTCTACCTCCCGAGCCGCTGAAAGCAGGTGACATAACTAACCGATGGTGGAGCCTTCAACACGCAGCAGGATGGCCCGTACCTGTGTCCAGCAGTTGTGAAAGCAGTCGTAGGCCTCTACACTGGTGAGCCTGTGCATCCCATCAAACCCTCCGAGGACGTACAGCTTCCCTCCGTGGATGGCCATCTTGTGTCGCCAGCGGCCGGTGGTCATGGGCTCGATCCTGACCCACTGGTCCAGAGCGCCGTTGTACTTCCACACCTCGTGGGCAGTGTCCTTACCCCCTGGGGAGCCGGGAGGAGATGAAACACACAGCAGCTCCATTTGTTGTTGCGTTTGTGGATAAAGAAAGTGTGAGTCTTGACATTTTTAGGAAAATACAATCTCTCTGCTGGACTGTTATCTCAGGATGCGCATGGCGGTAGTTCTGGTCTCTCTCGCCCTGCTCACGGCTCTGTCAGCTCTCAAACCACAGTGTTTCTGTTAGGTGGGAAAATGTTGACCGGCTCACACCAATGAAAACATTCTCTCTCGCTGAAGATAAACTCCGCTCTTGTCTGTCCTTGAACAGAACAGGCCTCCAAACACCTGGACAGAACCCGCGTACTGCGTTCAGTTTGACACCCCATTTAAAGGAGCGTGTTTTGTAAATATATACACCATGGCTTGTTCCCTTGTCTCGGCCCCAGCCTCGCTGAGAGGGGAGTTCTGGAGAACGACATCATGCTGGAGATAATTGGCAGCATGGAGGATGCCGTGGGCAAAAGCAGTGTGTGTTTGGGAGAGCGGGACAAACCACGGCTGCTGTGGTTGCTGTAGACTACGTAGTCGCTCTATATTCCGGAGCAGCTGTCGCGGACTCTTACCGGAGATGTACACTTCCTTGCGAAAAGTGATGCAGGCAAACTCCACCCATTTCCTGTTGTGAGCT
>JAXIVH010000010.1:1905677-1923177 GCA_036785325.1 Urophycis tenuis | reverse complement strand
CAACATTCTGCTGGAAAGTTACTCCACAGTAGACCATGAGTCAGTCCATTCCAGGAGGCCTCCCCTGTTAACTGTTTTATTCCACTCCAATTCTTCTGTGAGTGTGTGAGTGAAACGCTCAGAGAGAACACCAGCTCCAGCATTCTGTTGTTCCTCGTACCTCCAGCGCCTTTAAGGAGCCCACCCTGTAGAGTGTCCTGATCAGAACCTCTCCCTCCCGCCCCTGTGCAGGGGCGGCCCAAGTGCTGACCGAGACTCCGCCCGGCCCTCTGTATCGGGTCGCCGGCGCCGCGCTCAAAATCCCCTGCAACGTGAGCGGCTTCACAGATGCAGAGCGGCAGAAGAACTTCGAGTTTCTCATGCAGCGGCCGGGAGAAGGACGCGACATCAACGTCATCAGCACTTCAGATTCACAATTCGCCTACGGTGTCTTCAAACACCGCGTGGACAGCAAGGAGATCACCCTGGAGCATGCGGGGCCCAACGCGGTTCTCTTCACCATCAGCAGTCTCCTGGCAACTGACGAGGGAGAGTATGAGTGTTGTGTGCTGAACCACGAGGGCGCCTATCTGGGAGTCTACTCTGCCAAGATCCTGGTGAAGGGTAATACCATCTCAATCACCACTGATTTTGTATTCCCATGCAGAGCACCGAAGGCATCTCTGTATTAGAACTCCGTAGTTGTGAGGAAGGTGAACCACCAACGCTGTCATTTAATGAGTCTTCCCCTCACAGTGATTGACAGCAGCCTGACAGTCTCCTCCCTGGCCCCCACCTTGGTGAGCCTGGACCAAGGGGACCCGCTCGCCCTAACATGCCAGGCCTCCAGCAACACCGTCCAGCACACCCACCTGTCTGTCACCTGGTACCTCCACACGGACGGGGAGCCACAAGCCCACCCGCTGGTCTCCCTGGACCGGGACCTGACCCTGGCTCCCGGGCCCAGGTTCCAGGAACGCTACCGAGCCGGGGCTGTCGGGCTGGACAAAGTGGGAGAGGCCGCGTTCAGGCTGAACATAGCCCAACTAGAGCAGTCGGACCAGGGAAGGCTGTACTGCCGGGCCCGGGAGTGGATCCAGGACCCTGACCGATCCTGGTACCCCATCGCACAGAAGGACTCGGAGGCGACCGCTCTGAAGGTCGAAGCTAAAGGTGAGCCGCATTCTGCCGCTTGCTGTACCAGGCATCAGCTTGCTTTACCAACTATGCAATTTCCTTTGCTGTGGTTTCCGCAGTCTGGCAGGATGTGTGCAGATCTGCACTACAAGCTCGACAGTGAGACAAGTGTCTCACTGTGCTCTCTGTTCTCTGGGCTGCAGACAAGGGAGACGCCCCCCTGGGTTCTGTGGCCGTGGACATTTTGATGCAGCATGACACTCTGCGAGAGGGCGAGAAGTTGGCCATCACCTGCAGCGTGGGCGACTCAGCCGCGAGGCAGCTGTACTCCGTAGCTTGGCTGCGGAACGGCTCGGAGCTGGCCCGCTTCGGGCCCACGGGGGTGCTGCAGGTGGGGGGCCAGTACCACAGCCGGCACACCGCGGGGGAGCTGAGGGCCACCAAGGCCGGAGCTGGTGAATACCAGGTGGAGCTCGGGCCTGTGAGGGTGGAGGACCAGGGGGGGTACCTCTGCAGAGCTTGGCCCGAAGAGAGAGGCCCGGACGGGAGCTTCACGCAGGGCCAAGCCCAGGACTCCAGAACCCAGATGGTCCGCATCTCAGCCACAGGTGGGTCCGTACCCCCGCCTCGTTGGGAAGCACGCCGTAGGGCAGGAGGGCAGGGGGTCTGTTGTCCTGCAGGCTGTGTGTTTGCAATCAATTAGGAAGATATAACCCAAAATCAACGTCATTTGAGTACATCAAATGTATCACATGAGCAAAGCAGCGGCTTTAAGGGCAGCCGTATGGGTGTTTTTGGACCTGTTGTAGGAGTAGCAGTAGGGGAAATTAACCTTGTGATCCTGTCATTCTGTTTGAAGTGCCAGAGTGGTCCGTGTATAATATTAACCTGACCAGCTGCGTCCCTAACATCTGGGCCCCTAACATCTGCGTCATGTGTCCACAGCGAGTGGGCTCTCCGTCCACACGGACAATGAGAGCTTAGTGGTCATGGAAGGCGACAAGCTGCACCTCACCTGTACAGCGAAAGGGTTCAGTGGTCAACTCTCAGTCACCTGGGAACACAAGTCTGAACCCACAGCAGCCAGTCCCTTCAGAAGGGTGGTGGGCCTCAGCACCGCGGGGGTGATGGAGTCAGGACAGGACTTCACACAGAGGAGCGTCTCAGCAACGCGCCCAGCACTCCATGTGTTCACCTTGGCCCTGAATGATGCTCTCCCGTCTGACGCGGGCTCATACCAGTGCACTGTGTCCGAGTGGACTGTCAAATCCAATGGTGCCTTGGACAAAACCCACAGTCAAGCACAGATATACACTGTGGACGTCACTCTTCTAGGTAAGTAGATCCTGCATCCTCACAGGGGAACCGAAGCAAAAGTCCTATGATCAGTTCAAAATTCAGATAGAAATGAAAAACACCCCTCAGAACATTTACCGTACAATTCTCACACTACATCTACTTCCAACGAAAGATAACTAAAGCCCTGTAGTCATATCCGTTTTCAGTTTGTCATTATTGTCTAGTCAAATTCCTTATACGTGCAAACCTATTCTGATTCAGATTACTGGTGATTTCATTAATGTGGTCAACAAAATTCTACAAATGGTTGGCCAGCCGCTTTGTTTAAAAGAATCTTACTGGCACCACTTGCCGAAAGCCTACGCACTCACCCACTCACCCACCCACACACTCACCCACTCAACCACTCACCCACTCACCCACTGACCCACTCAACCACTCACCCACTCACCCACTCAACCACTCACCCACTCACCCGCTCAACCACTCACCCGCTCAACCACTCACCCACTCACCCAGTCACCCACTCACCCACTCAACCACTCACCCACTCAACCACTCACCCACTCACCCACTCAACCACTCACCCACTCACCCAACCACTCACCCACTCACCCACTCACCCACTCACCCACTCAACCACTCACCCACCCACCCACTCACCCACTCAACCACTCACCCACTCACCCAGTCACCCACTCACCCACTCACCCACTCAACCACTCACCCACTCACCCAACCACCCAACCACTCACCCACTCAACCACTCACCCACTCACCCAGTCACCCACTCACCCACTCACCCACTCAACCACTCACCCACTCACCCAACCACCCACCCACCCAACCACTCACCCACTCACCCACTCACCCCCCAGAATCTTAGCATTCTGAAAGTGTCCGGCCTGCGGACTGGGAGGGGCTCAGTGTTACACCCGTAGTCCCCCTGAGACGAGGCCTGTCGCTGCGCCCCCAGAGACCGCCCTGAGACTGAATCTGAAGGGCCGCGGGACCCAGGCCACGGTGGGGGGCCAGGTGGAGCTGATATGCACGGTCAAGGGTCCGAGCGTTCCCATGACGCTGAGGTGGACCCTGCAGCGTGAAGGCTCCGCCTCTGTGGAGGAGCTCCTGAAGCTGTCCCCGGGCGGCAACATCGCCTGGCGAGGCAGCAGCCAGCGGTACCAGCTGGAGGCCAGCCGGACCGGGGACAACGAGGTCCGCCACAAGCTGTGGATTGGGGCCGCCAGCGCCAGGGAGGCGGGCCGGTACCAGTGTGAGGGCTCGGTCTTCCTGCAGAACAAACACAAGAAGTTGGTGCCGTCCAACATGCTGGCTGTCATCGTGACCCGGCCGGGTAAGGCCCGCGGAACGGGAATTAATCAGAAAAATCATCATACAGAAATAATCATAAAATAAAAAATATATATGTACAAATAAAGGCTTCTCCCAATGGGACGGGAAATAACCACAATAATCATAATGATATCAGAAAATTAATCATACAATCAAAAAAAAAAAAAAAAAATCATAAAATTAAATGCACATATGTACAATTAAAGGCCCAAGTGCAATTACTCCCATGTGCATGAGATAAGATAAGATAAGGAGCAGACCGTGACCGTCTGTCCCTTAGTTGTACATAAGATTTATTCTGCTTGTATCAAAGCCTCCAGCCCTGATTAGTTAATTAGTTACTGAGTTAATGAGTAACTTTCATGTATAACATTATTTTAATCAACTTAATCAGCTGGAAGCTCTTTATTGAGGAATACTGGGGTCTTTTATCAGAAATATTGTACAATAAGGTGAGGCCCTGTCTTCATGCCTTACATAATGCAGATCAACAATCAGAATCCAACGTTCAGTAATGCTGCAGCATAATATTGTGATATTCTAATATTAATAATGAGACCAGAGCGGTTTGGTCTGCTGGTCTTGTGATGGCTGTTGAACCAGATGTTGGTCCAGATGTTGGTCCAGATGTTGGTCCAGATGTTGGTCCAGATGTTGGTCCAGATGTAGGGCACCAGGTGTGGCTGACGGCCGCTCTCTGTTGCTCCCAGAGAGCAGGCTGTCCCTGAGCTCGGAGCCCGGACTCCGCAGCAGCGTGGACGCCGACGTGACGCTTCGCTGCAGCGTGTTGGAGACTACCTCGCAGGACGCCCGCTACGCCGTCACCTGGAGGCGAGACGACGCCGCCCTGCTGGTCTCCGGCCGCAACGCCACCGTCACTCCGGGGGATCAGGCGTCGCCCGGGGACGGCCAGCGAATCAGCATGCAGCGGAGGGCGGGGCCTAGTTTTGAGCTGACCATTCGGCGAGCCCAGCCGAGCGACAGTGGGAGGTACTGGTGCGAGGTGGTGGAGTGGCTGCAGGACCCCGACCTCCAATGGTTTGGTTTACCTCAGGCTAAAACAGCCACAACGCTGCAGGTCACAGAGCCAGGTCAGTGCTCCCCTGGTCCACTGAGGAGGTGCTGTGGACCTCCTGTTGCCATCTGAGGAGCTGTGAACTTTGGGGTTTCATGACCATAATTTGAGATTTGTATCATCATCAGAATCCTTTGCCCCCCTATCTGCCAGACAATGATCTGCAGGTCGATAAGGAAGAGCGCCAGCTGGTGGTCACCGAGGGAGACGACGTGGACCTGAACTGCACTCTGACCTCGGGCCACGGCGGGCCCTCCCTGAGCTATGCCCTGACCTGGTTCTACCAGGGTCCCCGTCTCGCCACGAGCTTCCCCCTGGCAGAGCTCTCCCCAGGGGGTCTCCTGACCCGGCCTGAGAACCCGGAGCTGGAGGGCGGCCTGGGAAGGAGGCTGTCTCTCTACATGCCGGCCCCCGGAACCTTCCCGCTGAGTCTCCGGAGCGCCCAGCAGGGAGACAGCGGCTCCTACTGGTGCCGCGTGGAGCAGCACCAGCTGGACCAGGGTCGCTGGCGGCAGAGGGCAGCGGACCGGTCCGGCTGGACCAATCTCACTGTGAAGGCTATGGGTAGGACCCCGCAGGGCCCGGTGGGGGGGGGGATCTGTGTGTGTGTCCATTTTTGTGTTTAACGTGTAAATGTGTTCTGTTATGAATTGATATCAACAAACAGATGTGAGTGTGTGTTGCCATACGTTTGTGGTGGCTAACGCACATATCTTAACTAAAGTAAGAGGGTTCGGGAAGGCCGTAGTTGAATGATCAAGACTTTATTATCACTTGCAGCGAAGCAACACAAAGCCTGAGTCAGTTTGCAAAGTGACTGCTGCACATCCCCCTGTGCCCCTTTTTGTCCTGTTTTCCAAACATGATGTCATCACCTTAAACATTTCATACCATACATAGATGGCCCTTCCTCCCTTTACTGCTGGAGCCCATCTCCACATATCATATAGACAGCCCATCCTCCCCATGTCCGTTCTGGCCACTTCTAAGTATTTAAGTGGACACCTCCAGGACAAGAAGGAGTGAAACAGGGGTGAGCAAGGGGTAAACCAAGGGGTGAACCAAGTACACCTGTGGGAGTACTTATGAGTGCGCCTCTGTTTCTTTCCACACTTTGTTCATGCTTTACATGGACAACCCAATGATTATACTCGCTTTAACTTGGTTAATACCTTCCATACGTTCCCCCTGGCCGTGTGTTCTCAATGTCTTTGTGTTTTCCCACAGAGAGCAGATTGTCGCTGGCAGGAGGAGACGTCAACCTGACGCTGGCCCTGTCCCAGGACCTCGTCCTCCCCTGCAGCATCACCTCATGGTCCAGCCCGGCGCCCGCCTTCAAGGTCACCTGGTTCCGCCGGACGGCGCCGGGGGGAGAGACGCGGGTCGTCTTCACCGCGCACCCCGACGGCCCGCTGCAGGAGGGCAGCGTGCCGGGGATCCGGCTGCGGTTCCGCCGCCCCCTGCAGGGTCTGTTCAACCTCACGGTGTCCGGGGCCACTCGCGAGGACGGCGGACTGTACCACTGTGAGGTGGAGGAGTGGATCCTGGCTCCCCACCGGAGGAGGGTCGGAATGGTGGCGCGGTCCGGGGACATCAGCGTGGACGTCGCCGCCGATGGAGGTATTAAGAACACATGGAGAACATGGAGAACATGGAGAAGGTCTTCAGCAACACTTTACAGTCAGGGGACATGTTGACACTTTCACTAACGTTAGTAAAGCAGTCACAAGCAATCAGGTCCAGGCATCATTGACTAACTGTGTTCATGTCTACTACAGGGTTTCACACTAACTAAGGTCATGGTGTTGATGTTGACTAAAGTATTTATTTAACAGCAGCATATTTAACATATGTAGCATATGTACAATACATGTTGTACATACATATTGTACTGTATTCGTTTTGTGAAAGGCCATATATTTACTTCCTGGTGGAGAGTTAATCTCTAGTCTGAATTCAGAAAACATAACCTCAACAAGAAAGACAAGATGAATCATCACAATCAAGATGTACTATATATTTAGTCCTGCACCTTCAGAAAAATAATGGGGGCTTTTGTTTCTTTTAACAGATAAACCTGATGCCATCTCAGCTTCAACCATCTTTCAGTATGTCCTCGTAGGCCTGGTTCTGGTTCTGCTGCTGTTGATCGGGCTTCTGGTGCTGAAGATCCGACGGGGCCAGGGCCCCGGGCCCAAGGCGGAGCCCTCCCTCTGGACCGAGGGGCACCCCCTGAAGACCCCCCCTGCCATAGACAGGGCCGAAGGAGACGAGATGGGAGGGGAAAGTGCAGAGTAGAGGAGGAGAGAGCAGGGGGGAGGAGGAGATAAGAGGGAGTGCTAAATCTGGCAGCGGTAGAAACTAACATTTGCCAAACTGTTTCTGTATGTCAGCATGCCAGGAGAAAGTCAGGAAGTCACATGTTAGAATCCACCCAGCCTGAGCTGACACAGGGGGGGTCTGGCTGCTGATTCTGTCTTATCTGAAGGCTGTGACTCAGAAGTCTGCTCACTGGTAGGACCTCCTTCTAATAAAGTAAAGATCCTTTGTTAAAGGTGCTGTAGGTAAGATTGCAGTAAATTATGTGTGTGTCATTTGTTATAAATGGCCCAGCCAGCTGTTACTGAGTGAAATGCTCTGAGAGAACATCTGTCTCAGTATGAGCTCATTTAGATGCTCCAGGCCCACCTCTGACCAATCAGGGCCCAGCTCTCCTGATTGGTTTGGTGAACCCATCTCGCTTGTCAATCACAGGTGAAGGGGAAGGAGGGAGGGAGGGAGGGAGCCATGTTTGGGGGGTTAGTTTTCTACTTAGTTTCTACTCTCGGTATACCTCTCACTCTTCTGGCCTCTGCTCTCTCTCTCTTTCGCTCTCTCTCTCTCTCTTAGTAGCTCTCTCACCTCCAGCAGCTTAAATGAAGAGGTGTGTGTATGTACTGATTATCAGACTTAGATGTAAATACATTTGAATTATGTGCTTTTTTGTGTGTATATAGGAGATTGATTTTTTTTTTAATGTGTTTTGCATTCTAAACAATGTTTCCTCTCCTGTAACGTAACTGGTAACCATTATGGAACAGCCTGAACCAAAGAGGGTAAACCATTGTAGTCTCCCTCCACGGCTGTTCCCCTCGAGGTTAGCGTTTTTGTTCATCGGACAACAAAAACGTTCGACTTCCACACTTCACGCAAAAAAAAAAAATCACACATCTAAAAAAAAAAGGTGTATTTTGTCTTGACTTCCGCCCCAGCCATTCAGGGTGGGGGGGGATAATACATGCACTTGTGGAAAAAAACCCCAGCATCACAAGTCTCTGCGGCATGACCCAGAGACCGCGGCGCTCTGACGCTCTAACGCGTCATGGAAATAATCAAGAAGTCAGGGTTTAAGATAACCAGCACCGGGAGCTCAGGAAGTGTGTGTGGTTCTGCTTTGTGGCCATGAGCTGAACCGTACGTCATGTTGTTTAAACATAAGTCATGTTTCAACGTTTCCGCTAGCGCTAACAAAATGAACTGTGAAACTTAACTTTTTTTTTTTATCGTCTATGAACATGAGTTACCCCTTGGGGATCAGTAAAGTTGATCTATAATTATCAATTTCTCTCTCTCTCTCTCTCTCTCTCTCTCTCTCTCTCTCTCTCTCTCTCTCTCTCTCTCTCTTTCTCTCTCTCTCTCTCTCTCTCTCTCTCTCTTTCTCTCTCTCTCTCTCTCTCTGTCTCTCTCTCTCTCTCTCTCTCTCTCATTCTCTCTCTCTCTTTCTCTCTCTCTCTTTCTCTCTCTCTCTCCCTCTCTCTCTCTCTCTCTCTCTCTCCCTCTCTCTCTCTCTCTCTCTCTCTCTCTCTCTCTCTCTCTCTCTCTCTCTCTCCCTCTCTCTCTCCCCCTCCTTCCCTTCAACTCCTTTAGCCACATCAAAGTTTACAGCCCCATCTGTGTAAGGTGCAAGAATAGAAAACGGTTTCATCGTCTCTCTTTTGAGGCGGCAGGTCTGCAGCCTCCTCAGACCTGCCGTGTTCCGAAACAGCAACCCATAGATCCCAATGTTGTGTTCATGTAATACAGTATACATACATACTTATACAGTTCTATTTCTATTCAAGATGCCTGTTTTACGTTGCACTTTTGACACTGTAGGGCCACCGTAGGTGTGCGCTGAGTGTGTGAGGTTGGAAAATAAACAAGTGCGTTGATGCATTAAAGAAGTCGAGACTCGTCGTTATTTCAGCAACATAACATTTGGCGACAAGGATGGCTGATGCACCGTTTTTTTCTCTGCCACCTCCCGACTACTTTCTTCCCCTCCCTGGCGAACCTGTCGTTACTTGGACACAGTGGAGAACGTCTTTTGAACTGTACCTTTTGGCTATTGGATTGGATAATGTCGCTAGCGTGAGGAAGTGTGCTATCCTACTGCACTTGCTGGGAGCGGAGGGGAACAGGATTTTCAACACGCTCGATGGTACTCTGGACACTTACAATGACGTCATTACGGCTTTGACTGGACATTTTGTGAAGTCACAGAACATTCTCTATCGGCAGCTGGAGTTCAGGCAAAGATGTCAGCGCCCAGGTGAGTCTGCTAGGCAGTTTGTAACAGATTTAAAAGCCTTAGCACATCGCTGTAATTTCGGTGCCATGAGAGATGAACTCATTCGAGACCAGCTCATTGAAAAAACGTCTAATCCCAGAGTCCAGGAAGAGTTGTTACTCAAAGATGCAACACTGTCACTTGATGATGCACTAACACAAGCATTAAAAGTGGAGGCAGCCACTCAGTGTGCTGCTAAAATAGCAGAAAGCAAGCATCATACTGCTGTTATAGAACAGCCCGTGCAACAGCTATCAAGCTCAGACAACCCGGCCGACCCTGCTGCTATACAGGTCGTGCGGCCCCAACAAACACGCCAGCAGAGACGCTGCTGTAATTGTGGCTCCACCCGTCATGCCAGAAGGGCTCAGGACTGCCCTGCTAGGGGCCAAACGCTGTCAGAAACCTAACCACTTCGCTAAATGTTGCTGGTCTGCTCCGGCTGACTACCCTGAACAGTCACATGACCCGGCGGTGTCAGTGCGCACCATAGGCCCCCACCCAGGGACCTTCTCCAGGTGCCCGGTATACCTGGATGGCTGCTGTGTCCCTCTTCTCCTCGACACTGGGGCCAAGGTGTCACTGCTGAATGTTGACACCTGTAACCTACTCTTCCCAAATAGACAGCTACAGCCCCCGTCCACTGCTCTCTGTGGCTACAGCTGCAGCAAAATTGACGTTGTCGGCCTACTCTACCTCCCAGTTCGCTACACCTCTACAACTGTGGACCGCTTCCCATTCCACATTATGCGTCGTGGCAAGAACATCATGGGCCTGGACCTCTTTCTTAGCCTTGGCTTTACTCTACAGGACAGCAACGGAACACAAATACTACAAGTGGGTTCCCCTTGGCAACAAAGCCGGACTGAACTGTTCAATGGCCTTGGGTGCCTCACCTCATTCACACACAAACCGCTCCTGGACCACAGCGGGCCTCCTGTGGTCCAGCCCCTTCGGCGTGTTCCCCTGGCTCTGCGCGATGGCGTTACACAGGAGCTCCAATGCCTCCAGGCTGATGGCATCATAGAACCCACCCTCTCCGTGGGTCTCCAACCTCGTCATCGCCAGGGAGAAGTCAGGTGGACTGAGAGTCTGTGTCGACCTTCGCCAGGTCAACAAGGCAGTGGTGCCTGACAAGTACCCTCTCCCAACGACAGAAGAACTCACAACCCAGTTCTACGGCTCCCAGGTCTTTTCTAAGTTGGACTTACGCCAGGGCTAACTACAAATTCCGCTGCACCCGGAGAGTCGGAACCTGATGGCTTTTATCACCCATACTGGCCTGTACCGCTATACAAGGATGTGTTTTGGACTAAGTTCAGCCCCAAGCTGTTTCCAGAAGATCATGTCCACAATCCTCGCCAGCTGTCCCGGTACTGTGGCATATTTGGACGACATTGTGGTACATGGGCCAGATGTTGACACACACAACGCCCGCCTGGAACAGGTTTTTGACTCCCTCAGCCGCCACCATGTCACCTTGAACACTGAGAAGTGTGTGTTCTCCGCACCGGCCATTGACTTTTTCGGGTTCTACGTGTCCGCAGACGGTATCTCCCCTCTCCAGTCGAATGTGGAAGCCATCAGCGCAGTCCCCACCCCCACGACAGCCTCGCAGCTGGCCTCATTCTTGGGGATGACTGCCTACTACATGCGCTTCCTGCCTCAGTACTCCTCCATCACAGCCCCGCTGAGGATGCTGCTCAAACAGGATGCTCCCTGGACCTGGACTCCTGAATGTCAGGCAGGCTTTAACGAACTGAAGCGTCTCCTCACCATGTCTCCAATCCTGGCCCATTTCCAGTTGGACTGCCCGACATTCGTGACCTGTGATGCGTCTGCTGTGGCTCTGGGCGCCGTTCTGTCACAGCTCCATGATGGCGTGGAGAGGCCCGTAGCCTTCGCCTCTGGTGCGCTCAGCCCCACTGAGCAGAAATACTCAGTGGGTGAAAGGGAGGCCCTCGCATGCATTTGGGCGTGCGAGAGGTGGCATTTGTATGGACGGTCTGTCACCCTACGGATGGACCACCAGGCCCTGACAGCCCTGATGTCCACTTCAGGCGGAGGACACAGGCCCCTTCGTCTCCACAGATGGTCAGACCGCCTGCAGCAGTATGACTTTAATCTACAATTCATGCCTGGCAAGACTAATGTTGTAGCAGACTTTCTATCCCGCCCTGCCGCCACCCAGTGCTCTGCTGTCTCTCCAGAGGATGAGGAGGACATAGTACCCCGGGTCCACTCACCACTGAAGGACACAGTCTCCCTCCGTGATCTGGAGTCCACCTCAGCAGCCGAGCCTGTCTTCGGCACGCTTCGTGATTACATCAGACATGGTTGGCCTGTCCATGTTTCACCAGAACTGGAGCCCTACTATCGAGTGAAGCATGAACTGTCATGCTGGGGTGAGTCCTGCATTGCCCGTGGCCTCTGTGCTGTCATCCCAGTGGCCCTCAGAGGGTGTGTTTTGCAAATGGCACATCAGGGACACCTTGGCATCGTCAAAGCCAAGCAAAGATGCCGTGACACCGTGTCGTGGCCTGCCATGGACCGTGACCTAGAGGGACTCATCCGCTCCTGTACAGCGTGCCTCACCAGTGGGAAGACGGGGCCACCCGCTTCAACTCCACTACAGCCAGTGGACTGGCCGTCTGTGCCATGGGACCATTTGCAGCTCGATATCTGTGGTGAGCTGTACAATGTGCCACACCACCAGAGGTTCCTCGTGATGGTCTACAATCTGCACTCCAAGTGGCCTGAGGTGGCTCCCATGGGTACGGTTACCTCTGCTGCTGTGGTCAACTTCCTTGACCAGCTGTTTTCCCGCTGGGGCTTGCCGTGCAATTACCACGGACAATGGCCCTCAGTTCCTGTCCTTGGAGTTCATCACCTTCCTCGCCAACAGGGGTGTTACCCATATTCGGACCTCGGTATATCACCCCCAAGCCAACGGGGGGGTGGAACGATTCAACCAATCATTGAAAAATGGACTGCGTGCCCACATGTCTGAGGGATACCCCCTGATGGCCGCACTGTCACAGACCCTCCTCCACTACAGAGCAACTGCCCACTCTACCACAGGGGTCTCCCCTGCGGCACTCTGAAAAGGGAGCTTGTGCTTCCCCTGACAAGACTTCGTCCATCAATGGCCGACGACCATGCCCAACGGCAGTCAAGTCTCACGTCAAGAGACAACAAAGTTCCATGAAGTGGAGGTTTGATGAGAAGCACAAGGCTTAGTGGCCTGCTATCAGAGTGTCAGACTGGGTCAGAGCCCGCCGGCCCCACAGAGCTAACAAGTTGTCATCATTCTGGTCAGCTCCGTACCAGGTCAGTCGGCAGCTCGGCCCAGCTTCATTTCAGCTGACTGATGGTTCGCGTTGGCATGCCAGTTGCCTGCGCAGAGTGCCCGCCCCTCTTCACCACCCTCATCCGGCAGGGGTGGAGCAGAGCCACCCAGCTACTGGGCCGCCCCCTCATGTGCCGGATCCCATCGCGGCACCTCTCGCCCAAGCTGTACCAGCTGCCCAGTGCCCCGCTCCGGCTCCTGACCAGCTGCCGGCCCCCCTCGTTCCCGAGCCCCGCCCTGTCAGGGTCCGTACGCGCCCTGGGCACTTCGAAGACTTTGTTGCTACCTTTCACGTCTGAACATTCGGAGGGGGGGGGGGGGGGGGGGAAATGTTGTGTTCATGTAATACAGTATACATACATGCTTATACAGTTCTATTTCTATTCAAGATGCCTGTTTTACGTTGCACTTTTGACACTGTAGGGCCACCGTAGGTGTGCGCTGAGTGTGTGTGGTTGGAAAATAAACAAGTGCGTTGATGCATTAAAGAAGTCGAGACTGGTCGTTATTTCAGCAACATAACACCCAATCTGGCGGAGCACAAGTACAATCAAATGTGTTCTCTGTCTATGTCCTTCCGCACCTTCCCTCTGCCGGCTCGAGTCGACAGAGGGGGGAAAAAAATCCAATCTGAATGTCTGTGATGTAGCCAGGCGCGTAGAATACGGTGGGGACACGCACCTACCAGTTTTCGTCATGAGTCATTTTGTACCCACCACTTCTTATGAAAGAATCCCCCTTGTGGGACTCGCACCAGTGTCTTTCACCACTATGTCAGTAAATGCAGTCTGAGTTACGTCAAGCTCGACGAAGAGAGAAGAACCCCACTCAACAAGTCGCTTCAGTATGACAGGGTCACAAGCAAACTTCTCACGCGGTCATAAGCGGAGTGGTAGTGGTATGGAAAGATGCCATAGTGCGTTGAGTAATGGTGCTCCCTGACTCATCCCAAAAACAACAGTCAACAAAGTGAACGTAATGAAACAGTGAAATGCAACCCAACATGTCCTGAACATTCGCCTCCAAACCCTATCTAATAGCAATAACATGTAATGACACAGAATGCCAGAATGTCGCAATGCATTCTGGGAAACACTCCCCCAACACGTTACAATATCCACGATTTCCTCAAGCAAGTACAACAAGTTGAACAGATAATACAAGAAAACACAAAGCATTAACCTAATTTACACAAAATAGAAACAACATTTAATTTGATTTGTGTCCGATGACGAGAGAGAGACGGAGAGAGAGCTAGCACTTTGGTAGAGAGACATAGAGTAACAATAACAGAGAGCGAGCGCCGGTCTCGATAAAGCCGTTAATCAGAGAAATGAAACGTTATTTCCCGATTGTTTCACAGCGGTTACATTCAGCAGGTAGACACGGCCATGAACTGCACCTATCTGAATCACATTATCCAATGAAAAGTATTAGAGCTCTGTGCGTGAGCATAGTCAAGACATCGCGTCTGTGTGTGTGTATGTGTGTGTGTGTGTGTGTGTGTGTGTGTGTGTGTGTGTGTGTGTGTGTGTGTGTGTGCGTGTGCGTGTGCGTGTGTGTCATCATCACATTTTTGTATACATTTTTATTAATTAACATGACCTGCGCGAAAGGGGGAAAAATGAATGCGCGTCATTGTACCCAGCACTTCTGAAAATGCACTTCCGAATGCGTCTCTGTCCCCAGCACATTTCAAACCAAACCTACGCCCATGGATGTAGCACTAGAAGCTGTTTAATGTTGGATTCGTTAATGTACTGACATGATCTCTGCAACTCCTGGGTTGTACCGTCATGGTTGAATCGACTGCTAACGTTGGATGGAAGCTCAGCCAAATAAATGTCATGTAATGTGATAATATCTTGGTTTATGAGTTTGTTATCACTTTGGAGATTGTATTTAATCCCAACCAAAACAATTGTTGGGGGAATGACAAAATGCACACACACACACACACACACGCACGCACGCACGCACACACACACACACACACACACACACACACACACACACACACACACACACACACACACAGAACAAGTGTTTGCTTAAAACAATACAACAATGAAATTCAAACCTTTTATTCAGTATATTAAACTGCCTTAGAGCACACCTCCTGAGCTGAAACAATGTTTTCCCAACATAATAAAAACTGAAACATAATCACATTTACTTTTTTAAATGGAATCATTGAACGCCACCTCAATCCTCCAGCGAGTGGGATGCTGGCGTCTAAACATATCCGTGCCTAACTTCATTCTCTATTGGAAGAACACGATTTCGTCCTCCAGCAGTATGGATGACTTTATTCAAGTCTTGTTTCCTACACTATGGCATTTGCCACTAGAGGGCACTGTTGCCTTCCCCTCCAAGGTCACTTCATTTCGGATGTCTGTGGAGACGTTACAGACCAGTGAACCAAATCTATTATTCAGACGACTGATCGGGCAGCAGGACTAGCAGACATTGTGTGCTAACAGAAGCTTAATGTCATTCATTGCAAAGCAGCAACATTGAGTAAATGGTGGTCTTCAACCAGGGGTCCGTGACCACCAGGGGTTCCACAGAGATGTGTCTGCGGACCTGTCTGTCGCCGGGCACCTCCACAGAGACACGTCACTCCCATTGAAATGCATTGGAAACTTCGTAACGCCAAGATGGCAGTTGTTTGCACGTCCCGCCTCTTCCGGTGCCGTTGCTCCAATCATACGCGGTCACGCTTTTTGCGACACTTGGAAGTTATTTTCAATCATCTCTATTTATCCAAACAGACATGGCCCTTAAGCAGTCCATACCAAATCAGATACAGGCAAAGTTGAAGTTACGTTGTTGATCTCTTGCTTTATGGCATGGTCTGCAATAGCTGACCGTGAGCGATGACGTATTGCTGTTAGTGCCGGTGTTGTTATGCTGTAGATGAAAACAGTGTCGTGAAGCATTGTGCATGCACAGTCCAAGATTACCTGTAAGAAAAAGTGCTTTAAAAACGTTAATTTGATGCAAAGCCACCAAACCCTTTCAGCGATTTTAGATTGTTTTTATCGTGATTTCAAACATGTGTTTTTTATGCCTCTTAGACCTCTGAAAATGGAGATACAGCTCTCCCCCTATACATTAACATAGGGCCCTGGTCTTGCTAAGACCACATAGTTGCCCAGAAGGCGTGGCCAATATGGCCGCAAGGGAGAGGACTTACCTAGAAGGACTTTGACCTCCACACGGGGAACACGCCCAGCTGTCTGTCACCTGTTACTAGAGATCTGCACTCCTGCAGGAACGTGACACAAAATATCACTGTTGAAAGCTGACTGCGGGTGTGGGCGGGATGATAGACTGCACTCCCGCAAATGAAATATGAGTGTAAAGCAAAATATACAAATGATTAATGTAGAGCCTAGCCTACATCATTTGTGCTGGAGATTCTGTTTGGCAGCAATAAAAACGTTTTGAGCAGACTAAACTTGCAGATGTCGTGTGGGGTAGCCTCATCTCACGCACATGTGTTTAGAGACGATTCCTTTCCCCTACAGGAAGTGAATATCCATCCTGCCTGCCGTCTGGCGGGACAGTACAATGCAGGAGCAGGCGGGAGCGGGACAGTACAATGCAGGAGCAGGAGGTAGCGGGACAGTACAATGCAGGAGCAGGCGGGAGCGGGACAGTACAATGCAGGAGCAGGCGGGAGCGGGACAGTACAATGCAGGAGCAGGCGGGAGCGGGACAGTACAATGCAGGAGCAGGCGGGAGCGGGACTGAACATTGCGTCCCAGGCAGACCTCTACCTGGTACCTCCACCTGTCTGTCACCTGGTACCTCCACACGGACGGGGAGCCACAAGCCCACCCGCTGGTCTCCCTGGACCGGGACCTGACCCTGGCTCCCGGGCCCAGGTTCCAGGAACGCTACCGAGCCGGGGCTGTCGGGCTGGACAAAGTGGGAGAGGCCGCGTTCAGGCTGAACATAGCCCAACTAGAGCAGTCGGACCAGGGAAGGCTGTACTGCCGGGCCCGGGAGTGGATCCAGGACCCTGACCGATCCTGGTACCCCATCGCACAGAAGGACTCGGAGGCGACCGCTCTGAAGGTCGAAGCTAAAGGTGAGCCGCATTCTGCTGCTTGCTGTCCCAGACGTGAGCTTTACCTCACCAGGTACACAAAGGATGTGGCAGCGTGAGAAGAGACACGTTAACAACGAGCTGTTGATTCCCCGGCCGTGAAGGGGAGGACCTCCATTATAACGTGTCCAAAACCACGGACAGGATTGTTGATCTAAGGACGTCCAGTCGGGGCTCCTGGTGGTGACTTTGATGCTCTACTGACTGAGCTATCTGAGCTCTTTACACTTCGTGGGGTTCTTTTTAAACGGGGAAGACGAAGGCTGCCTCAGACTCTGGACCTTCCTCAGTCTTCTCGTACATGATGTGATGAAGATACAGGGGTGGGCCATGGAGGTGGGCCCCCCCCTAGACAAAGGGGGACCCTCTGGAGTCCAAGCCCACCCTAGAGGACTGAAGGTGGATGGAGAGGAGGAGAGGAGGAGAGAAAACAAAACAAATTATTCTTATTCTGAACGTATCGTCCAAGACCATTTTCGTTTCTAACCATCTTCATTGGTCGTCACGGCAACAGATCGCTGCCCCAACGGGAAGACAGTGCCCCCCCCCCCCCGATGGAGAACAAACAGAAATGCAGCAACTTGATATTCGAGTCAAGATCCG
>JAXIVH010000010.1:1895677-1898177 GCA_036785325.1 Urophycis tenuis | reverse complement strand
AGGTAACGTCCTCACAGCCAGCTGATAGGTAACGTCCTCACAGCCAGGTGTTAGGTAACGTCCTCACAGCCAGGTGATAGGTAACGTCCTCACAGCCAGGTGTTAGGTAATGTCCTCACAGCCAGGTGTTAGGTAACGTCCTCACAGCCAGGTGTTAGGTAACGTCCTCACAGCCAGGTGATAGGTAACGTCCTCACAGCCAGGTGTTAGGTAATGTCCTCACAGCAGGTGTTAGGTAACGTCCTCACAGCCAGGTGTTAGGTAACGTCCTCACAGCCAGGTGTTAGGTAACGTCCTCACAGCCAGGTGTTAGGTAACGTCCTCACAGCCAGCTGATAGGTAACGTCCTCACAGCCAGGTGATAGGTAACGTCCTCACAGCCAGGTGTTAGGTAACGTCCTCACAGCCAGGTGTTAGGTAATGTCCTCACAGCCAGGTGTTAGGTAACGTCCTCACAGCCAGGTGTTAGGTAACGTCCTCACAGCCAGGTGTTAGGTAACGTCCTCACAGCCAGGTGTTAGGTAACGTCCTCACAGCCAGGTGATAGGTAACGTCCTCACAGTCCAGGTGTTGGGTAGCAGGTAACGTCCTCACAGCCAGGTGATAGGTAACGTCCTCACAGCCAGGTGATACGTAACGTCCTCACAGCCAGGTGTTAGGTAACGTCCTCACAGCCAGGTGATAGGTAACGTCCTCACAGTCCAGGTGTTGGGTAGCAGGTAACGTCCTCACAGCCAGGTGTTAGGTAATGGCCTCACAGCCAGGTGTCCACTTCCCCGTCTGCTAGCATTACATCATTTAAATAGCAGCCCGCAGCGGGCGACCATGACAGATTTATGCCGTCACTTTGTCTGGGCGCGGCGTGGCAGCTCGGCCGGCTGACGTGATGATGTTGTTGATGTTGTCCCAGTGAGTACTTCTCTCTTCATAATCTCCTCTCCCAGAAATGCGGGTTTTATTTAGACCCAAACAACCTAAAGATGTCTGCTCATGGCAGAAGGACAAGCCCACGCCGTTGTGTTTGTCTGCTGTGTGGAACCAGGATGAAGTGTTTTATTTGTGCAGGAGATGTTTGCCGTGCTCTGATTGCAGATATGTTTTACTGGTACCTCCCACAGGAGGAGGTATCGGAGATATCTGATGGAGACGAAGGAGAAGCTCCCCCAGAGGAGAGATCCCAGTTGATTGATGGGTCACGTCGGTGAGACGTCAGACAGTGTGAACCTCCACGGAGCGCTGCGTAACTCTAGACATCCCGATCAGAAGTCCTGTCTCCTCTTCAAAAGGTTACCTCTCAACCTCCTCCTCCTTTCAAACAAACCCAGCGTCTTCCTGATGTTCCATACGTCCTCGCACCACCAAAATGTCCTTCGAGTAAAACATTCGTATTGTCTCACACAGAGTTCTCCCTCTATTAATACTTTTCAGTCTGACTCGGTGTCTAGACACAAACAGGAACGCTCACAAGTACACAGTGTGCAAAATCTGACAGCCAAGGTGTAGCTCTTTCCCACCTTTCCCAGTGAACAGAGTGACACGGGGCCTGAGTGCACAGCGGTCTGTCGCAGCCTAAGCGGCTGCAGTCATCAAAGCGAGAAGGTCTAAGCAGGAACCAGATCTGTGGAAGGAGCTGTCTCTCACCGCGACAGAGAAACACAGAGAAACATTCACTTGACTGCGGAAACCTTCACTGACCTTCCTCATCATTCGGTCGACTCACCCCAGTGTTTCCTGCATAACCTCACTTTTCCAAAGGTTGTCAGCTTATGAAGCACTATCTGAGATCCAGCCGTGTCCGTGAGGCTCTGCGCCCACGTCTACTGCGTGAGAGCAGAACTTCTGGGGGGGAGACGGCTCCGGGTCCGGGCCGGGAAACTGAAAATGCGAGAGTGCAAGGAAGTGAAAGGTCCCTTTGGCCCAGAGCTGATCTGGTCTGCTGCCTTCAGAGAAGAATCTGAATGTGATTTGTGAGACTTTGCACTAATAAAGTGATGAGCTGACATACCTTAAGATAAACACGCAGATACCCCCCACGGCCTCCGAGCTGTTACAAGACACTTCATTAGCATTTTTCAAAATGCTTCATCTCAATAAAACTGGTGGTTTCATTCATGGAAATAGCAAGAGGGCAGTGGCTCTTTTGATGTGGTAATGTGTTGCTGTGATTTCTGTATGTCAAGCATGTTTAGATGGTGAGAGGCGACCCCGACAGCTACTGGAAATCAATTTAGAAATATGTTACTTATAAGGAAACAAATTACCTCTCCCTCTCACATGCACACAGGCACACACACACACACACACACACACACACACACACACACACACACACACACACACACACACACACACACACACACACACACAAATATAACACCCACAACATACACACATACATAACACACACGCACACACATGAACTCTAACACACACAACAGACACACATACATAACACACACACACATACACACACACACACACACACACACACACACACACA
>JAXIVH010000010.1:1875583-1895477 GCA_036785325.1 Urophycis tenuis | reverse complement strand
CCTGGCACTCAGGAGTGCGGCTGGCGGAGGATTCGAGCAGACGAATGATGCTGTGTTGACGCGTGGGGAAGTGTTACCGATCGGAGCTCCAAAGTGTTGTACTTGGTCAGTGATGGATTGATGGACAACTAACAATTAGTCTGTTTGCAAAGCTTTCAATTTGGAGAAGAACCAGACCCGCCCACCTCGCCATCGTTCTCACGGGTCGACGGGAACAGAGAGCCCTGGGTGTTGTTGCTGTGTGTTTTGTCCGCCCCCCCCCCCCCCCCCTGCACGGCAGCCTCTCGCTGCCGGTCCTGTTTGGGATTCACAGCGAGCTCCCCGGGTGGCGCATGGCGTCTGTCCAGCTGGAAGCCCGAAGGTCAGACAGATGCTCCGATGCTGCGGCCAGCGACAGCAGCGTGAAGGGCACCGCGGACCCAGAGCCCCCCTGCTCCCGGGCCACAGCCTCTCAGTCCACTCAGTCCACCCGGCCGCCCGGCGCCGGCCCGCCCCGGGCCCTGGACCATGTCCGCCCGCCCTGCGCGTCTTTTTGTCTTTATTGTGTTCAGCGGCACCTCCGGTACGCCACGCTAACGAGGGCCTCTGGGGAGGCGGCCGGGAGACGTATTATCATAACTAGCTCACCTGATTTCCCAGCGGACACGGCGAGAAGCAGGTGCCTGTGTGGGGTACGCTCATTAAGAGCGCCTGTTCTTCAGGAAGCCGTCCAGGAACATGTCATCCAGAGGGGGAGATGAAAGGACCAAGATGCGTTTGCCAAGATACGTCTTCACCGTCTGTTTCCCACCTCCAACCAGCCTCCTCTCTGCTGCTCGGCACCCAGGAAGAAGAGCAGGGCACCCAGGAAGAAGAGCAGGGCACCCAGGAAGAAGAGCAGGGCACCCAGAATGAAGAGCAGGGCACCCAGGATGAAGAGCAGGGCACCCAGGATGAAGAGCAGGGCACCCAGGATGTTGAAGGAACATGAACAAGCGATTGGTTGTGGTTGTTGATGTTGTGATTTAGACTCCTCTTATACTCCTTTGCAGTGACACGGGTTCTCTGAGCAGAAGCCTTTAAAAGGTTTTTATATCGCTGTAAAGCAAAACGGACCACCGTGAAAATCCTCGCTGTGTCTTTATGCTGACTGAGATAAAAGCCCCGATTGCTGCCCTCTAAGAACTCTATGGGACAGGAGTCTGGAGCGAGTCCATCACTAACAGAACCTCTTATCTGGACAGAGAAGCTTGAAGACGAAGTGCGTGGGATCGTTTGAACCCGTCCACAGCACTCTGAGTCTCTAATGAACTCTTTTGGGTTTCTGTCTTTTAGAGACGCTAGCGAACATTCTCTGTGAGCGTTGTGTCAGTAACAGGTCCCAGCGACCGCTGCTGTCACCTCCATCTGCTGCTGCCACGAGAGCGTGTTCCCATCTATTTGTGTGTTTATCTCGTGTTTGATTTTGATGTGGGATTGGACTGAGTGTGAGTGTAGCCATGGAGACGGGCCGGCCCCGAGGTAGCGCCTAGCCCCCCAGAACCACCAGACCAGTCAGCGCTCCGGGCAGCGCTGCCCCGCGGACTGTGGGTCTCTTCTCCGCTGGAATCCGTTGTGTGTCTTCGGTATCTCGTTTTAAGTTGAATGGGGCGGCTGGTGAGCCTGGGGTGGTCCGCTCTGACGTCTGCTCTGATTTCAGACTCCGGGCCGGTTTCCCCCTGTAGGCCCGTCTCTGTGGCGCCGGCCGGGCCGGTTTTCACCCTGATGTCTTCTCTTTATTCTCTGTGGTCTTCATGGTGGTCCTGTCTGCCCCCCAGAGGCGCGGCTCCAGGTGGAGGAGGCGGAGACCAACGTGACGGTGGGCCGGGCCGACGCCATCCGTCTGGGCTGCAGCATCCTCACCCAGTCGTTCCGCGACTCCCGCTTCTCCGTGTCCTGGTACATGGAGCGCTCCTTCGCGTACGGCGCCGAGGAAGACGAGGAGGAGGAGGAGGAGGGCGACGATGACGACGACGGCGGCGGCGCCCCGGACGGCATGGAGCCGCCGGCCGCCGGGGGCGAGCGGCAGTGCGTGTTCTCGGTCGGCCACGACGGCGTGTTCGGCAACGGGAACTGCAGCCCCGCGGAGGACGGCGGGCCCAGCTCGCGGCTGCAGTTTGCACGGGCGTCGCCCGACCAGTACAGCCTGACCATCCGCCGCGCGCAGCCCTCCGACGCCGGCCGCTACGTCTGCCACGTGGAGGAGTGGCTCCTGAACCCCCGCGGCGCCTGGTACCGCCTGGCCACCAACAACTCCGGCTTCACCGTGGTCAACGTGATGGAGCAGGGTAAGACCGCCGGGCGCTGACGTAGCGGGGGGCCGCCAGAGCGTGCTTCATCGTGGTCCTCTCAGGTCCTGCGTGGGCCGGCGTTGCAGCGCGGGAGGTAATTAGGTGTCAGCGTGGCTTCCTGTGAAGCGGCTGATGGCGGAAACCGTTACTCTGCAGCTTCACGGCCGGGCGCTGAAGTGAGACGGCTTCCCGTGAGCTCGGGGCGGGCGCCGCGTTAATCAGGGCTCTGTGGGAGCGCCCGTTGAAGTCCTGCTTTTTTTTTTTTTTTTTGATCCTCTCTCCTCCTAACGCTCTCCCCCCCCTCCTCCCCCTCCTCCCCCTCCTCCCCCCCAGGCTCCACCCTGCGCTCGGTGGTGTGCGCCAACGACTCTCTCTTCTACTTCGTGTTCTTCTACCCGTTCCCGGTGTTCGGCGTGCTGCTCATCGCCCTGCTGACGCTACGGTACCGCGGCCGCGGCCACAGCAAGGGCCAGGAGGGGAAGAACGGAGCCCCCCTGCTGTGGATCAAGGAGCCGCACCTCAGCTACTCGCCCACCTGCCTGGACCCGCCCGCCCTCAGTCTGCACCCCGGCTCGGTGGACTAGGCCCCCCCCTGGGGGGCCCCGCCCCTCCGCCCCGCCCACACCGCGGAATCGAACCAACAGCACCGCCGCGCCTCGGAGGGGCTGTGGGCCCCACTGCCGGACCCCCACACACCTGGCCTTCACTGCTGTTTCAATTTGTCAGTCACCTAATTGATTAGTTTCTATTATCCTGACTTTGGTGGCTGTCTGTGTCAACGACTGTGTGTGCGTGTGTGTGTGTGTGTGTGTGTGTGTGTGTGTGTGTGTGTGTGTGTGTGTGTGTGTGTGTGTGTACGTGTGTGTGTGCTTGTTTTCGGGCTGAAGTGTGGTAGATACTAAGTGTGTGTGTGTGCGTGTGTGCAGAGGCCACCTCTACGAGCGAGAGAGGTAGAAAGAGAGCCACGTCTCTCTCTCTCTCCCCCCTGTTTGTTTTACCTGCGGGTGAACCTGATCTCATTGCTGCAGTTTCAGTTATTTTCTTTGGTTTTCTGTTTCTTCACCTCGCTGCCCCCCGAGAAGAAGGAAAGAAGGGACTTGCATATCAGTTTGCTGGCGTGGCCAATCAGAGAGGAGGCTCTGAGGAGAAGGAGCTCAGTGTTGACTCTGGAGGATGACCAGGGTGCCAAGAGGAGTGACTGCACTGACCCCCCCCCCCCCCCTCCCCCCCGCGGTGCTGGTAACCATAGCGATGCTCTGCGGCCATTGCTGCTGACTAGCTTGCCAGTCCGCACAGAGACAAAAGACAAGGACACACACACACACAAGCCAAGTCTGTCCCATTTCAGAGTGTGTTCTGTTCCGTACTATGTTCACGTGTGTGTGTGTGTGTGTGTGTGTGTGTGTGTGTGTGTGTGCGCGCGCGCGTGTGTGTGTCTGTGTGTGTGTGTGTGTGTGTTGGCCCACCTGTCTCCATAGCAAATTTGCATTGGCAGACAGAAATAGGCTGTGTGTGTGTGTGCCACTTATACACTGCCAGACACTGGGTCTCAGTTAAACTGCAGAGCTCTCCTCCTCCACGCCTCATCGAAACAACACAGACAGTGGGGGAGAACGAGGGAGAACGGGGGAGAACGGGGGAGGGGTGGGGGTGGGGGGGCACGGGGGAGATGAGAGATAAGCAAACTGCTTTTAACCAACGGAGGATCTGCGTTGACATGAGGGATGTTTCGGTGCCAAGACCTCCTGATTTGACGCCACCCTCTGACACCGCCCTCTGACACCGCCCTCTGACACCGCCCTCTGACACCGCCCTCTGACACCACCCTCTGACACCACCCTCTCCGACTGGAAGTTTGAAGTTTAAAGAGGAGTGGAAAGCCGATTTGCCCCACAGCATTGTAAATATGGCTTCCTGCCTCCTGCTGTGGGATTATGGGCCATGTAGGCAGTAAGGGCCGATTTATAAGCAAATGTTAAGTCGGGTTGAGTCTTTTTGGAATGCCTAAATAACACAGTTGGGATTGACTGAAACTCACTTCTTGCACATGTATTAACTTTGTCATTATCTCTGCAAAAGCGCTCTGCCTTCTGGAATGTGAGTGGAGGGAACCGAGAGGAGCCCGGTGTGGTGAGCCCGGTGTTCTGAGCCCGGTGTGGTGAGCCCGGTGTGGTGAGCCCGGCGTGGTGGGCCTGGTGTTCTGAGCCCGGTGTGGTGAGCCTGCTGTGGTGAGCCTGCTGTGGTGAGCCCGGTGCTCCTGGCCCCTGGAGTCCACAGTGTTACATGCAGAACATCAGCGACCTTCTGGTTTTGACTTCCATGTTAGAGGACACTCCTGATTTTATTTGTGCGCTTTTTGCGTTTTTATTTATTATTTTATACTTCTTTACAAAGCTTCTGTTTTTTTTTTCTCTCTTTTTCTTTTAAATTATCCAAGAACTGTACTGGCTGTTGCCAGGCAACTGCACCAAGCAGATAATGTCTATAGCCTCAGTGCTGGCAATGTGGTAGATAGAGATGCTAGAATTGTCCTGCACACTGCGATCTGTAGCATTTCATAATGGATTGGTGGTTCTGTCAGTGTCAAAGTACTATATATCTATACCTATATTGAATATGACTTTGACAAAAAATGGATATCCACTTACAGCTTTTGCTTGAGTCGTGTTTTATTTATTAAAGTGACGTAAGAACAAGGTAGGATGTGTGTCTGTAGAGCGCGTAGCGAGCCACCAGTGAGGTTCTCTAGCGCCTAGCGAGCCACCATTGAGGTTCTCTAGCGCCTAGAGAGCCACCAGTGAGGTTCTCTAGCGCCTAGAGAGCCACCAGTGAGGTTCTCTAGCGCCTAGCGAGCCACCAGTGAGGTTCTCTAGCGCCTAGCGAGCCACCAGTGAGGTTCTCTAGCGCCTAGCGAGCCACCAGTGAGGTTCTCTAGCGCGCCACCCTGACGGTTCTGGCCGAGGGCCCCCCCGGTTCTCTCTGTGTCGCGGTGACAGGAGGAGTCACGTTCTCGGCGTGCGGTTCTACCGCGCAGAGAACGTGGGACACGTCCTCGCTGAGCTCATCGCAGCCCTTCTCACTGCCAGACGAGCGGGACGTTCTGGAACGTTCTGCGGCCCGTCCTATCGATGTGTATATTGCATGACAATATTACAGGAGGCAATTGATGTTGTGACCTTTGGACTGGTGAGCCTTGTGTTTCTGTGACAGGTGCGCTGGCCCTCCACTTCCTGAGCTACAGAAGACTAGAGTCTGGCTTGTGATCTCCGGAAGCGTAACTTCATCCTGCAATAACGGCGCCTGTTTGTGAGAACCACACCCGCCATATTTTACACGAGCAAATTTAGAATTTGGTTTGTAGTTTTGCTTTGATATCCTATTGTTCCCCCGGAGCCCCGTCAGCGTCTGAGCAGACAAACCCACAGCCACGGTCCCATCCCCACCCCAAACCCACTCCAAAACACGATCCAGTCTGCAGCCGAGACGCCCAATTAGGATGGACCTCGTAGAGCTGCGTCCCCATTGGCTGCGCGGTGCATGTACAGTCAGGGCCCGGGACGGCGTGCGCCGGGAGGCCCGGTCAGTGGAACCGTGGAACCGAAGGAAGGACCCTTCGGTTCCCTCCGGCTCCCACCCCGCCACATCTCCTGTGTGTCCCGCCCTCCACGCCTGACCTGCTCACTGTGCATGTACTGCAGCCCGTAGCTCGGTACCCTCCCCCCCCAGGAAGTGGAGGACATTGCCTCGTCCCGTGACGCCCCCCCCCCCCCAACGGAGCTGTACAGTTGGACTCTGGACTTGGTGGTGTTTTGTTTCTTTGGGGGGGTAGAGTTAATGAACAGCCGGCCCCCCGGCCCCCCATCCTCACAGTGTTGTAGATAGCGTACGGAGGCTGCATGCTGCCGCTGTGCTCTGGCTCAAGCTGTAAAATAACCTCCTTGTGGTGATGTGTGCAGCCAGCCAGAGCTGCTTCGGTTCTCTGGGTTTTGACTTCCAGGTGATGATGATGATGATGTTTCAAACCTTTATCCTTTCGTTCTTTTCTTTATTTTTTATTTTTTTATTTTTTTGCATTTGTTCTGTTTTAGTTTCTTCACAACCTGAGACTTTGTGCACTGATCAGTCGATTCAACGATGGTTTTAGACGATGCTTGTGTTTTCTTTTTCGCTGTCACAGACATTTCTTTTTTTAAACATTTCTTTTGTTACTATCAAATAGTTCCCAACCATTGTGACCGTCCAAAAAAGGCGATGATCAATTTATTGCAATAAAATGCAAAAGCTGTGTTTCCACATCAGCGCCTCAGTCTCCCCGCTCTGCAGCCGGCTGGTCCTCCACTTAGCCGCTCTTCTTTATGTATCCTGTAAAGTCTGCTCTCCCTGTTAATGTGAACCTTCCAGGCTCTGCCCGGTCAGCAAGTTGTGGTGACCTTTAACCCCCACAGCAATATGAGAGTCTGTTTACTCTGCTAGCTACTTGTGCGTGTGTCTGTGAGTGTGTGTGTGTGTCTGTGTGTGTGTGTGTGCGTGCGTGCGTGTGCGTATGCGTGGGTGTGGGTGTGGGTGTGTGTGTGTGTGTGGGGGTACATCTGAAGTTAGGCAGCCTGTCTGGAGGATAAATGATCTTGTGAGGCCCACCTTAAGGCTAACCCGGCTCCACTGACAGCCTCCGCAAATCACATCTCACAACACACAACACATCGCAGAGGCAGAGGCCCTACTCTCTCTTACGCCACCCACCTCCCTCTCTCCCCCTCTCTCCCCTCCCTCCCTCTCTCCCCCTCTCTCCCCGTCCCCCTCCATCCCTCCCTCCCTCCCTCTCTCCCCTCCATCCCTCTCTCCCCCTCTCCCTCTCTCCCCTTCCTCCCTCCCTCCCCCTCCCCCCCTCCCTCTCCCCCCCCTTCCTCCCTCTCTCCCCCTCCCCCCCTTCCCTCCCTCTCCCCTCTCTCCCTCCCTCCCTCCCTCTGTGTGTGTGCAGTAGACACAGCCTGCAGCAGTCCCACCACATTGACTCCTCTTCACCGCATTTCTCTTCCTCTTCCTCTTCTCTCACTAACATTCCAACACATTTACATTTACATACCCAGCCCCCCGTGACCACTGGAGCCTAAGAGAACCAAATCGGCCCACCTTCACCGTAATCACCATAACTCACCATAACTCACCGTGACTCAAGGTGACACGAGGAGAGAGGTGGGAAGAAAAACATCCTTCTGAGGCCAGTCAACGGGTCCTTCCTGTGTGTGTGTGTGTGTGTGTGTGTGTCGTCACCATCCTAAGCCACATCTTTGGAACAGAGCGCTGCCTCATGTTTGTCACTCACTGACACCGCCGCCACATCGCCAGGGTTGCCATTGACGCCACGTCCTCTGAGATCTACAGTGTGGGGGCCTGGGGGCTCCATCACAGAGAGGTCTACAGTGAGCCTGGTGGCTCCATCACAGAGAGGTCTACAGTGAGCCTGGTGGCTCCATCACAGAGAGGTCTACAGTGAGCCTGGGGGCTCCATCACAGAGAGGTCTACAGTGAGCCTGGTGGCTCCATCACAGAGAGGTCTACAGTGAGCCTGGGGGCTCCATCACAGAGAGGTCTACAGTGAGCCTGGGGGCTCCATCACAGAGAGGTCTATAGTGTGGGGGCCTGGTGGCTCCATCACAGAGAGGTCTACAGTGTGGGAGCCTGGGGGCTCCATCACAGAGAGGTCTACAGTGAGCCTGGTGGCTCCATCACAGAGACACCAGACATCCATCACCTCCACCCTCCCACATCGGTACGCAAAGACCACTCACAGATCCATAGGATTCTCTTCTGGAGAACGCAGAGGACACGCACACACACACACACACACAGACAGCACTAAACGATCCAGGGCAGCAGGCAGCTGAGTAGATTTGTGAGCAGCGGGGATGAGCCGAAGAGATAAATATGAACACTCTTCCCTGCAGAACACTGGAGGGTGGGGACGCTGTGAGCAGGTGAAGGGGTTAAAAACAGCAGCCCGGTCTCTAATGAACGGCGTGGACTCACCCTCTGCACGCAGCAGGCTGAGGCTGTGGCACATGGCCTCTGGATGGGTTTCACAGGCAGCAGAGTTGTGACACACTCTATGGATCAGGTGGGCTGTTTGTGTTGGAGGGGTTATAGGGCACAGACACAGCCACCCTCACAAGGTGTGTTGCACTTAAAGCTCTGCATATGGTTCTGTCACGCCTGTACGTGAGGTACAGATAAAAAGATAATGATCGTGTCGATCTGAGCACAAATAAAGCAGATTAGAACCCACCACTAGATTCAGAGCGACACGGGTTAGGAGCAAACATCAGAGGAACCTCTCAGTGTGTGTGTGAGTGTGAGAGAGAGATGCTGTGCGTGAGTGTGAGAGAGATAGTGTGTGTGTGTGTGTGTGTGGCCACGTCATATGCATCACGAGGCACACAGACCATCCTTTTGACAGCCGAACAACAAAAACAAAAATGGCTGTGTTTCATTTATTATGGATCAAAACACACACGCACACACACACACACACACACGCACACAGGAGCTTGCATACAAAGACAGGTGCGCATGGCTGCACCGCAGCGCTCTGCTCCATAATGGATGTCTGCTAAAACCCCTCTGACACCTCGGCCCTGACAGGCTGCGCCCATGTTACAGCATCCTTCTGGGGGGGAATGCTGTAGCGTGGTACACAGACTAACTCTCCTCTCCACTAACTCCTCTCCTCTCCACTAACTCCTCCCTGTGGAGAGGAGAGGCTTTGTTGAAGGCAGTGTTGTTCTGTTCGCCGCGGTCTTGTTTGGACTAGAGCCTTCGCAAGGCAGGAAACTAGATGATTACTCCAAACCTGTCAGCGTCTGCATGTGCCAGCTTGAGCCATAGACCTTCCAACCAAATGGAACCTATTTTCAGGCATGAAATATAGAATAATTAATTATTAACATTTCACTGCATAATATGTTTTCTGAGACCTACTTTGGGTCTTTCGACGTCCTAATTTTATCACATTGTGTTCACGTGTTGAGCTGTTCACCTCTCCTGTGGTACTCTGTCAGGCTGGAGACATAACAGAGTACATCTTAGGCACACTGGGGTCAAAGTTCATACTCATTAGTTCACTGTATGTAGGGTGCCGTTTGTTTAAGGTGACATATCTTTAGTTCATTGTCATTATTTAGTCGGCCTAGTGTTTATTAAATGTGGAGTCCTAAATGATGTACTACACACATATGAACACATTTGTCACATAACAATTGTATCATTGCTGTTCATGTTTTTCGTTAACGAGTATCTTGATTAGGTTCCAGATGATTAACCATGATCACCCTCCTCAGCGCTGGACTCATGGAGTACCTGCAGACCTCCTGAATCCACCAGAGGACTGAGACCTCATCCTGTGTTCAGATGAGGCCTCAGTCCTCCTGTAGGGCTCTGCAACGTGGCATCACATCACCTCTGATCATCACAGTGTTCATGTCGAGCTCCCCCCCAAACCCAAACAACACATTCTGAGCGACCACAACTGTTAACCGCTCACACCCCCACCTTCCCCCGGAGTCTGTCTTGATTGGCTGAATCCCTGCGAGAGGAGATGTGATTCAGTGGGCTAGCCCACCTTGCCTCTGGGCAAACAAAGCAAGGGGATTTTTTGTGTGTAATGTGATGTGAAGGCAGTTGTTAGTTGTGTTTTATAATTGTTAATAAGACAGTGCACTATTGGATCGGAGTAGATGTCTCTGTGCATAAGTAATGTCTGGAACAACAGCAGAGCTAATCAGAGAAGACGTACTCTGCTCTTCTCCTGCCTCCCCAGTGGAACGCTGGGTAATTATGAATGGGCTGCTGTAGCGATCCAATGTGCTTTTAGAGAGAGAGGGAGGGAGAGAGAGAGAGAGAGAGAGGGAGGGAGGGAGGGAGGGAGGGGGAGAGAGAGAGAGAGAGAGAGAGAACAGTAACCCATAATGAACCCACGAGCGAGCGGCAGAGAGCAGTTGAGAAGAATGCAACAGGGAATGGGGAGGACAAATTAAAGGCCGCTGCTGCCTCAAAAAATCCAAAGAAAAGACATAAATGGAGCAGTACTGTACATCAGGACTCCCGGGGGAGGAACTCTGAGGCCGGGAAAAAAGAGAAACCAGGATCTTCAAACGGATGCGCTGCTGGCCGTGGGGAACACGCGGCAGTCCTCCACACACCAGAGCCTCCTCATGATGGTGGGCTAAACACGCAGCGGCCCGGCCTCTGATGTCAGGCGGCTGCAGCCCGGCCCCTCCAGTGACTGCTGGTTAAGCGGCGAGCTGGACCGGGTCTCGCCGTCTCCTCGCCGCCTCCTCGCCGTCTCCTCGCCGCCTCCTCGCCGTCTCCTCGCCGCCCCCCCCTGTGTGGGGGCCGCTCATCCTCTGAGGCTGCGTTGTGTTGCCGGGCAGTGTAACCACGGTGCTGTGTACCAACCCCCGGCGTCGCCACGCATGCAGCCCCGCACGCAGCGCTGCCCCGCAGGCAGCCCCGCACGCAGCCCCGCACGCTGCCACCTCAGCATCACCAGGGCGCCCTGCGGGGGGCCAGGCTGGACACCGCTGGAAGGCTGAGGCCGTTTTGAGGCCAGTAATCAAAACCTTCCCCTCACTCACCCACTTATTGTGCACGTCTGCACCTTCCTCCGTACGCGTCTCACGAGGGGAGAACGTGAAGGCCGGAAAACAATTCACACACGCGGCAAGGAATGGTGAGGGGGAAACACCAGGCGGTGGCATGTTTCAAATGATTCCATCAACGCTGGGTCTGGGCCAGCCTCGCCTCCATCACTGCCTTCAGCAGCTCGTGGCAGCCCTCCTCCACGTGGTTGCCATGGCACCCGCGCTGTAACTTTCCCGTTCCCTGGAGGACGTTTGATTTATGAGTTTGGAGCCCATAGCTTGTGCATAGGTTTATATTAAGAAGGAAACAGACGGGGAATAGGAGGTGTATTAGTGTGTGGTTGTCTGTTCTCTTGAGTCGCATCGCCTGTGATGCTGCAGTGTGTACACCACAGTGTGTACACACTGCAGCATCAGTGTGTACACCACAGTGTGTACATGCCACAGTGTGATGTGAGCATGGGGTCAAAGGGCACACTGTGGTGCTCATGTACTCACCAGGTCTCCAACACTGGGACTTGTTGGGGATGACAGTGACCTGAGGGCTGTCACAACACGTGTCAACCTCCATCAGACGTCAAACATTCCCCCCTTTGCACTCCAGTGTGTTTGCTGTAGACAACGCTGCCCTGACCAAGTGTGTACATATAGGAGCACCTCAGTCAGCCGTATGAGCTATGAACAATTAGCTCTCCAGCATCCATCTGCTCCCATTATGTGAGATAATCAACCATTATATATAAATGACTCTGAAATGAAAATACTGATTTGAGGCATCAATATTTCACCAGACTGCGATTGCCTTCAGGACATGTGTTGCATTATTGAGAGCATGCTCGCAGTTTGGAGCATGTGTGTGTCTGTGCGTGCGTGCGTGTGTGCATGTGCGTGCATGCGTGTGTGTGTGTGTGCGCGCGTCTGTCTGTCTAGGGTTAAGAAATAACATATCTTCAATGCAGAGCACCACTACAGGACAAAAGTCTCTCCATCATCAATTAAGTTTAAAAGTATTCATCCTGCATATGAAACCATGCATCGTCCTGCCACCATATTGGCTTTACCCAATAAGCTCTTTATAATTGCCATTTCTGATTGCTTAATGACTTTTGGTATACGTGCCTGATACACAAATATAATATATTTATCTTGGCTCCATATTTTTTGTTAAATTACTTATTATTTATTCACTTACAGCAAATTCACTTATTACTATTCATGGTAACTTTCCAAATTTCAGATAAGTAGCCAGGGAAATAAGTCTGAAATAAATTGCGCTACGAAGCGTCTGAATATGCCGTGCAATAGCCTTCCTAATGTTATTATTTTGTCATTCTAAGCTATTTGTGAAATTAATGTTTTGGGAGCGATAAATGGAAGGCCATTATCTGCTGAGAATGTCATAACGGAAGCATAATAATGAAACAAATACTGAAGTAATTTGAGCCAATTGCCGTGATTTGTACGCGCAGACACCGTATGTGCTTTAGAACGTAAAGAGGAATGTAAAGACGATCCGTTTCCTGATCTCTTCTGAGGCTCGAGTTGTCAAACGACGCCATCTAGTGTTTGACAGCCGTACAGAACGTCACGGGTCACAGTGAAGAAACCACAGCAAATTCCCAAAGAGAATGGAACTGAAACATGAAACATGATTCTGATTATTTATATTATGATATTCTCAAATGATGTATCCATTAAAAGTATTCACACAAATCATGAATCAAAAATATGACGGAATGTTTACAGTCGACTGCATGAAATCAACTCGATCTTCGCTGTACAGTTTTCCCACGGCGCTCTCCCCGCAGCGAGGCGCCTGCTTCCTGGCTGGTCGGAGCAGCAGAACCAGAGCGGTGACTTTGTTGGACCGACGCGAGCTTCCTCCTTCCAGCGTAGGCCGCTGTCTGCTGTTAACACAGCGTCATCCGCGCCGAATCCACAGCAACAGGACAGACGGCCAGCCCCCTCCCCCCACCGCCCCCCAGCCCCCGCACGGCCCGGTTCTGGACCAGCACCAGGACCTCAGCGGTCCAGCGAGCGTTTCTGGATGGCCTCCGATACGGCGGTGCGCAGCAGAGCGATGACGGAGCGCGGGTCCTCGCTGCCGATCACGGCGCTGCCCGACACGATCATGTTGGCTCCGGCCTGCAGGGGGCGCCCAGGAGACAAGGGCAGGGTGAGCAGGAGGTGAGGGGGGAACAGGGAGCAGCGGCGCAGCGCAGCCCTCCTACCTCAGCACATCTGTGGATGGTGTCCGGGCCCACGCCTCCGTCCACCTCGATGTCCAGCGAGGGGAACTGGCTCCGCAGCCAGATGACCTGCAGCACAGCCAACCACAGCAGCAGCTGCTCTTTAATGTCCCAGGTACAGGTGGTGTGACCCACTGGTACACAACTACATGGCCTCAAACACAACCGGACTCTCTGCCTTTAGTTTAAAGTGGATGGACAGGTTTCTTTAAGTATTTACTTACACATTATAATCGAGACACCTAGCCAGATAAAGACCTCTGAGCCAGGCTTACCTTGGGCATCATGTCAATCATGAACTTCTGCCCCCCAAAGCCAGGCTCCACCGTCATGACCAGAGCCATGTCTATCTGGTTGGCCCAGGGGGCCAGCTCTTCCACAGTGGTTCCAGGCTTTATAGCCAAACCAACCTGGAACATGGACACACAACATGAGCTTCTTCTGCAAGGTCTTAGTGTCAGCCTGATGTCACAGTGAAGGGACACCGTTTACTCGCTAAACGCCCTCTGAGGCAGAGCGTTCATACGCATGCATTTGCTTTGCTGACCATATCTCACCTTCATCCCGGCCTCTCGGATCTCCTTGATGAGGTTGCCAGGGTTGGTCGTGGCCTCCAAGTGAAACGTGTACTGATTGGCTCCAGCTGCAGACATGGGCTTGACCCACTGCTCGGGGCGGGACACCATCATGTGCAGATCTGCACCGAGACAACACAGTCCTGACGCTCGTGATTCCGAAGAGCGCTGAACCAATAGCACCCAATTATGTGATAAAAGTTTGCATCCTTGCCATTTGCTCACCAAAAAAGGGTTCCGGTCCGACAGACTTCCGTAAACACTCGACCATTGGATGTCCAAACGTTAGGTTGGGGACGAAATGGCTGAGAAAAGGAGAGGACATTGGGACACGACATGTAAGAGGACATCGGGACACGACATGATGGTGATGCAAGCAGCCTCAGAGGAGCAGCCGATGCGTTAAAGTTGGACGTAGTTCTCACTAAGACCCTGATGAGGGAGGAGGAAGTGGAATAGAGTTGCTCCATTTAAACAGCCTGCAATCGGCTGAAGCAATCAAACTAATAATTTCAAGACGCGCAGCGACCACAGATACTAAAGTTAAATGAGATGCACTGCAGCCAGCTAGCCTCATGCTAACTCTGCAAACAGTGCACCTGGTGCTTTGAATCTGTCTTAATGTTCTTATTTTGCAGCAGGCTCACCCGTCCATCACGTCCAGGTGCAGGTAGTCCGCCCCGCACTCCATCATCCGCACACACTCCGCGCCGAGGCAGGCGAGGTTGCTGCTCAGGATGGACGGGCCGATCTTCGCCGTGTAAGCCATGCTGCTGCTGCTGCTGCTGTGTTGTCGGTCCGTGTCCACTTCCTGTCTGCCGGGTGACAGAGTCATACTTCCGGTTTTCAAAGTAAAGGTTTCTGGTACGCCTTTCCCCGCCCCATTTCAATACAACAATAAAAGCTTTATATGAAAGAAAAGTCACTAGAGGGCGCACACTTCAAAGAATAGGTCAACCAAGAAATCGCCGAGTACTTATCGTTAGAGCCGTAAATCTGACCTCGAAGTACAGATCTCCCCCTCCCATGATGTGTGGTGTACGTTGCCAAGCTGATAGTGGCACAACACATTCCAAACAGTGGTTCCCACTGCTCCCAGTGCTCCAAGGTCATCCCACTGCACACTCCCAGAGGCCCCTGAGGGTCCCAGCATGTCGACTGGTCCAAGTGCAGCGAGGAGTTTCAGCTCGTCATACTTTTTCATCACGGTGTAGCGCAGCGAATATTATGTTCAGGGTAAATCCCGGATAGATTCACGATACTACAGCCTTGAACATTGTATTGTGATTGCTTCTGGTATTTTCTTGTGCAGCTCACATCCCTACTGACCTCACTAAAAGGCATAATGGATTTCAGTAGTGTTTCCCTCCTACATGGGTACACCATATAGACTTTATGGAAGGCAATGGTGTATTGTTATAGTGAAACAAATTACTTTTAATAATAAAGCAATTAATTGTACCCATTTAAAATTGGCCTATGTATTTTTCTCAAGATAGCTACACTTAGTGTGGTAGCTATCTTGTTGTCTGTTATCTATGTTGTCATAAAAGTTTCTTTAAAAAGTGTCTTTAAAAAGAGGCTATGAGCAGCCAGCACACTAGCATGATGGCAGCCGTTGGCAGGCTGTTACTGCAGGAGTACGCTGGCCCAGACAATTATTTTTGGTACGTATAAATTCTTTCTTTTTTTTGGGGGGGGGGGGTATCTTTTTTACATACAATGAACACAAAAAATTACAGTGTTGTTCGAATTTATGATTATGGAGCTGTAAACGTGAAACCTGTTTGTTTTGTAAAAAAAAAAAAAAAGAGTAAATAAAAAATGTACTTGTGCAATATCTCCAACATGGCTGACCCTGGCCGTCCTTCACAGCCTGTATTAGTCCAAAGGAACTGGATATTTTTACCACTTTGAGCGCTGCTCCAGCAGGGTTAGATGTAGCCAGTACAGGTGGTTAATTAACAGCTAAACTCAGCTGGTGTTAAACATGTTTGAACCTGTTAAATCCCTTTATCCTTTTGTTTTCATAGGACATCACACATTAGGTTTTAATTACACTTGGCAACCACAAGCTCCAGTCCATCCCGGACATATAATACAAATACAATAAAAAGATGTCAGGCAACATGCAAACTTAATGCGTCAGCAGGAAGTCTGCCGTCATGGATAGACGTGTTTTGGTCTGACCTTTGACCTTTAACCTCGAACCCTGTAAGACGGGGACCGGAACGGAGGCTACAATCTGCTCTCTCGGTGATAACACAGAACGTTGGGTTCTGCCCCATGTTCCTTCTGTATTTCCTCCCGCCACCGCGCCGTGCGGACCTGTGCGGTTCTCTGCGGTTCTGTATCTCGTCCACCAGGCTCCTCCTCGCCTTCCGCACGCCGCCGCCTCGGCCTCCTGAGAAAACACCGCCGGTCGCTCAAGATGGGCCTGGAGGACAGACGGGGCGTGTGTGTGTGTGTGTGTGAGCGTGTGTGTGCGTGTGTGTGAGCGTGTGTGAGCGTGTGTGTGCGTGTGTGTGAGCGTGTGTGTATGTCTGAGCGTATGTGTGTGAGCGTATGTGTGTGAGCGTGTGTGAGTGTGTGTGTGCGCGTGTGTGTGCGTGTGTGTGAGCGTGTGTGTGAGCGTGTGTGTGCGTGGGTGTGCGGGTGTGTGTGAGCGTGTGTGTGCGTGGGTGTGTGGGTGTGTGTGCGTGTGTCTGCGTGTGTGTGTGTGAGCGTGTGTGTGCGTGTGTGTGAGCGTGTGTGTGAGCGTGTGTGTGCGTGGGTGTGTGGGTGTGTGTCGCCTCGCCCTTCCTCTGCTTTATGTCTCCCCGGCTGGGGTCCAATCCACGCACATGGAGAGAGACCCTGCGTTGACCCGGGGTCAGAGAAAGGGACCCCTCCCTCCACAGGCTGATTGTCCTAATCAGGATGGCCTTCCTGTTGGTGTGTGTGTGTGTGTGTGTGTGTCAATATGTGCCTCTGTGTGTGTGTGTGTGTGTGCATTGTTTGCATAGCGTGTTATTTTAGTGCGGTTTTGTGTGAATCCTCAACAGTTAAAGAACTTCCTCGGAAGGCTTTCCATCCGGACCTACGTGAGGAGAGAGTGGCCTGTTCCACTCCGAGCGGCGCCCCCCTGGGACACGGCCTGATGGGGCCATCCTGCGGTCCCCGTGGCAACAGGCCAGACAGAGTGAGCCATCTCCACCTTTCCTCCCGCGACCTTTCACCCCAGACCCTAGCCGTGAACAATGACCCCCACGGCGGTGTGTCAATAAAGAGCCGACGGGCCTTCTGAAGCTGTTCAGAATAACACGGGAGCACGTCTGAACCAAGACACGCACGGCGTCTGTAAACCTTTGAACATGACAAGAACATATAACACCGCCGTTAAAATGGTCCATACCCAGCAGAGGACTTCACTGGCCAACATAAAGCTGCCTGTGAAAACACCCCCAGGGGAGAAAGTGGACCGGTCCGGCCAGCAGGTACTGTTCACCGTTTAAAGGGGTGGAACGGGTTGTTCCAAGAGGCCAAAAGGTTCCAACGTAGACCAACATAGGATATGAGCTTTGATATCCCTCCAGAACCAGCACTCCGCCTCGTTCTGGTCGCTCTGACCTTTTCATGATGAGAAGAATTGAGTCAATGTTAGTTGTTTCAGGGCTGTAATCTCTTCAGCACAACAGCCTTTCATGTGCAGGAAGGAATTTGGGAGGTGAGTTATAGTGAACTACAATACAACAAAGCAGGTTCTTTATTTGTATATTCCACCTGCAATTTACAAAGGGTTTATTTTAATAAGGAGGTATACGCACCTCTCATAAAACACGCATTACCAGTTGACTTTGAACACAGCTGGGAGATTGTAATGCCTCAACCTTCTAAATCTCTTTTTATTAGTTATTTATAAATACTTATATATTTATTTATTACTTACCACACACAGGCAACCACACACACACACACACACACACACACACACACACACACACACACAGACAAGCAAGCTTACGCAGAACAAAATAACAGTGCATTGACTTGTTCCAAACTATCTAAGTAGGAAAAGCCTCCTAATGAAAACACAGAGTAACTTCAGACCGTTGACAGAGCAGCCACTCTGTGTTGTTTGGCGCCCGGTAAGACACACACACGACCAGCGAGGCCGTCAGAGACCCCCCTCTCTCTCCGGCGTGTTCACGCTGGCAGCGTGCAGACCGCCGTGGCGCCCGTCCACGTGAGGACGTCCCCGCTGAGGACACATGGCCTCGCTCTCCTCTGTTGTCTCAACCGCTCGCTCGCCCCCCACAACAGACTTGGCTTGTTGTGAAAATTAGTGTGAAAATATTATCGCCCCGGCTCCTAACCAGGAGGGAGCCTCGCTCGGCGCCACAGCTGGGTGTGGAGCAGCTGTCAGACCCACTGTGGAGCTTCACAGAGCCAGGAGATGTTCCTCCTTTCACAAGCCGCCACCATAAAGACCCCATTTCAACTTCAATGTCTTGCAGGAGCATTATAATTGGACTGCATATGCCAAGAAGAAAACACACAGTACAAACACAGGCTCCCACTCAGAGGAATATACGGGCTGACTTGCACAGACGCAGTTGCACGCGGTTGCACACACACACACACACACACACACACACACACACACACACACACACACACACACACTTAAAGTAAACTCCCACACACTCCATTCAGAACATGCAGGATTAGTAACAGCAGACACATCCCATATGACAGCACGCTTTCTGACCAGCCTGTGATCTCTTGCTGTGTTTGGGGTCAAAGGGTCTCCAGACAGGAAGTGACCTGCAGTAAACACTCCCCGCCGCCCGGCCTCGTAGCTCCAAATACAAGAAACGCTGTCGGCACGGGCAAACACTGACACATGTTGGCCTTTGAGGATGACAGAAGCCTACTGACATTTTCTAGTTGCCTGTTGTTGTTTTACCGAAGCTGTCTTACAGTAGTGGAACCATCGAATGATGCAATCCACATACAGGGATTTATTAGAGCAAAGCGCAGAGGATGAGCGACGGACTCCACGTGAACAACGTCAGCACACTCTATTACGCTGAGCTCCGCTAATGAGCACAGGCTGACACTGCCACTACATGAAACCAGCCCCACTCTTCTGATGTGGGGAGTATCTCGTGCCGAGCTCCAGCCCATCACAGAGTTCCTCCCTATCATCAAGAGACATCTGAAGACCCCCTTCTTCTGAGAGCATCTCACGGGTTGACTCCTGCACTTCTTCTGAGGACTCCAGTTACTCTGATCTCAGTCCTGATCCTTCATTGAAACTCAGACATTATGAGGCACTTGGAAATGTTTTGTAGTTCCTCAAATTGTATTTGTTTGCTTTGAGTGTTCTCAGTAGCACTTACACATTTGGTTAAAAGCTTCTGCTAAATGACTAAATGTCAATGTAATAGATCTGTTTGGCTTTGTCTTGTGAAGAGAAATTGCAGCACATTCTGCTGGAATTTGTGCACATTCTGTATAACACTGGTTGTTCTTTAACAAGGTTGCCCAGGCAGAGTTTGAGTCAAGAAGGATTGAGTCAACTATTGCAGTGCTCCAAACACAAACACACAGACACACAAAAACACAGTCGGTCTGACAAAGGCTAGTCCAGCAGTCCAATTAACCTGAAAGAGAGAGAGAGAGAGAGAGAGAGAGAGAGAGAGAGAGAGAGAGAGAGAGAGAGAGAGAGAGAGAGAGAGAGAGAGAGAGAGACACACACACACACACACACACACACACAGGTCCAAGCCAGAACTCAGAGTATGTTACACTACAGCTTGAGGCTTCATTATCACAGCTCCTACTGTCTGGGAGTTTTCATTCAGCCATTAATAAATCCTGTGAGGTATTTCCCCAGCTTTCACATGGTTTCCCTCCCGCTGCGTGGCAGTATAAAGTATAAAAGGCTAATCTTGACTTTGCTGATGTGTTTGTGTTTGACATGAGAACGCTGCAGGGTTTTTGCCGACAGCAGACCTCATCATTGTGGTGGTTTGCCAGAAGGAACCGGCAGAACGCCAGCATGTACAGAACCCTGTCTGGCTCATCCACTTAAAGAACTGGAAATGCGTCGCTAGTAATACTCAGTTTAAACTTCTCTG
>JAXIVH010000010.1:1841792-1867883 GCA_036785325.1 Urophycis tenuis | reverse complement strand
TTGTCTCTGTCTCCCCGTGTCTCTCTTGTTATTTAATATAACACTGTATTGACTCTGAGAATGGTCTTGATCTCTCCCAAATCCATTGAAATTTGGAACTGTACACATTTGTTTTGGGGGTTGTGTATTGTGAACACTGATACACATACACACACACGCACATACACACACACACACACACACACACACACACACACACACACACACACACACACACACACACACACACAAGCTGTCAATATGACCGAACAGAAGACCAATAGAAGAAATAACGGAGCTCTGGCGCTCCCTGGGGAGCGCTACACACTCAGTATATGAGGGAAGCCGTACTGACAGAACCTTGTGTCACAGATCTCACAGGTTGTCCACTTCTGTTCACTTCTACCCAAACGCTCGTGGCTCTGATCCCAGTCCTCCCGGCCCCACGCCGCTGACATCCCTGACGTGTGCGGTGAGGAATGCTGCTCTGCCCTGCGACGTCAGGAGACACGGCTCACAGAAGATAAGCTGGCTGACTTCTCTCCTCATTGTGCTGTCAAACGGCACATGAGAAACGGCCCCACGACGGCGCTGGAATGCTCTGCAGGTTTTGGGGAAAACAGCCTGCAGTGATAACAACGCTGTCACTGCAGGCTGGTGTGTTGCTCAGAAGATCCACGTCGGACATTCCAGCAAACTCAAACATGAATCCCCAAAGCGTCGACAGACTGAACCATGAGGAAGAACAAACGTCTGCAGGGAGACGAGATGCTGCCCGGCTCCTCTGGAGGAGAGGGAGGCGAGTGAGGATCCCACCACTGAAACTAGACCTCCGGGGGCTCGCGGGCCCAGAGACAGAGGTCTTCATTCAGCTCCGCTGGGCCGGTGCTTCAGCTCCACCCAGGTGGTTCTCATTGGGGGCGGCCCACCGATGCCACACCAGGATGTGGCAGGCCGAGCAGCATGCGGAGTGGGCCTGGAGCTGCTGGTGTGGACCGCAGCATCACTAATGTTCCCATTCATCCAGAACGTCTGCTCCTCCTTATCCTCCTCAGACTCATTTAAAGCCATTACTCACACGGGGGAAGAAAAAACACAGGAGCCATTTGGAGAGTTCTGTGTGTACTCTGATGTCTTACCATGAGGTCGCTCACAGGGAGAGGGAGGGTGAGGCAGGGGGAGGGAGAGGGAGAGGGAGAGGGTGAGTAAGCAGGGAGATAGTATGTGTGTGTGTGTGGGGAGGGGGGCCATCAAAGGAGCAGTGGATCATAAAAGAGCAGAGAGCTCATCACTTTTCTCCGTCCTCTGCTGCGTTCCTCTGTGGGCTGGGTATGGTGGAGGGGATGTCTGCTTCTCATTACAGCAGGGTTTTGAGAGGGTCTTAACCTCATCACTCTGAGGCCGCTCTGAAGGCTCCCCCCCTCCAGAGCCTGGCTGTCACACTCCACCTCAGCTCCTAAATATGAAACATCTCCTGCTGCCTCACGGCCACCTCCCGTACCAAGCTCTTTATTCATCAGCGTGAAGAGGGGGGTCCCGGACTGGAC
The DNA here is from genome assembly GCA_036785325.1 of Urophycis tenuis. Lineage (NCBI taxonomy): Eukaryota > Metazoa > Chordata > Actinopteri > Gadiformes > Phycidae > Urophycis > Urophycis tenuis. The sequence continues at coordinate 1,866,357 of JAXIVH010000010.1, read as the reverse complement.
CCGCTGGCCCGGACCCGCCGGCCCGACTGGACCCAGTGACTTACGGTGCAGTACCATGGTGCTTACGGTGCAGTGCCATGGTGTTTAAGGTGTTTACGGGGCAGTACCATGGTGTTTAAGGTGTTTAAGGTGCAGTACCATGGTGTTTACAGTGCTTACGGTGCAGTGCCATGGTGTTAACGGTGCAGTGTCATGGTGTTTAAGGTGTTTAAGGTGCAGTACCATGGTGTTTACAGTGCTTACGGTGCAGTGCCATGGCGTTGGGGGCCCGGGCCTGCATCACGGTCAGCCCGGTCTGAGAGGAACACGCGGCCCAAGAGCCCGAGTGTGGTCCGGTTTCCCTTCCATTCATAGCGCCGAGCAGGAAGAGACAGCCGGAAGGACCCGGATGAAAGGCCTGCCTCCAGGGACCAGGGGAAGGAAGTGGTGGTGTTGTTTCGATGCTTGTTTACTCCGGTGTCCTCAGACCACGCTGCCGACCCCCTGGACAGCTGTCCTCAGACCACGCTGCCGACCCCCTGGACAGCTGTCCTCCACAGCTGGTGTTCTGTAGCTATTGTTCCTCTCACACGATTTATACAAACTACAATCCTCAAAGATGCTGATGGCAAGCGTGACTCCAAAACAGTAGATGTACTCTCACACACACACACATACACACGCACGGCCACACACGCACAAGCACACACATGAACGCACATAAATGTGCATGAGCACATTTGCATGTAGCGTGTTGTGTGAGTTGATGGGGTAAAGAAGCCTTCTTCACATCTGTCTCTCGTCATGCATCACGGCAGTAAAGCTGTCAGACTGTGTGCTGTCTAACATGTCATTATCTCAATCACCATGTGAATAGCTGTCAAGTGAATGTATTTACGTTAGTCTATAATGAGCCGAGGCGTGTGATACATTATTTATCCGAGTCCCAGAAGTAATTTGTCAGTGACATGGTGGCATTTGAATCGAGAGCTTTGGGATACGCTTGTGGTGCTCAAAGGTCAGACAGATTTTGTCAGGAAGATAATGGCAGAGGGGAGACTCTACTGGCCGTGGTAATCAGTAAGCACTATTTCAATATTCTCTTGAGGGTAGAAAACTGTTAACCGGGCCTAGAGTGGATGTCTGGGAAATGAAGTGGTGTAGCACCCCTCCAGACACACACAAACTACTCAGAGATACACTAGGATGCGTATCAACAGTGAGACAACCTGTTTTTTCATCATGGTACAATAGATTTGATATTAATGTGGCCCCTGACAGAGGGAAGAAAGCCCACAAGTTTCATAAATCCAGACTCCTCAGGCCCTTCTCCTTCCTCCTCTCCTTCCCCTGCCTCCCCCTTGGTCTCCCCCATACACTTCCCCATCTGTGTTGCAGTCGGTCACAGATTTCGATAGGCGACCTGTCACTGACCCCATCACAGGCCGGGTCTTTCACCGCCATCAGGGAAGAGGAAAGCTTCCTCATTAGTCTCTTTTCCTTCATTGTCTCTAGTTGTGTTTTTCCAAACAGAGCTCGGTTTTTAACTTTTATTCAAAGTCTATTTTTTCTTCTTTTGGATTTGTGCTGAGAACTGCCATGCATCTGGCTGACTTTGTGGAGCCAAAGCTGCAATGCTGGTTGCCTGTGAACACGGTGCTGAGGGGGGTTTTGCGGGAATGTTTTTTGTTGCTTAAACTGGAGCTGTGAGCCTTCCCTTGCACTGGTGTACCCATGCCTGGGAAGAGAGTGCCCACTTCCTCCCATTGACCCTGCAGAGAATGGCCTTTCACCAGATAGTGTGGGAGAGCTGGGATGGACAATGGGGGATTGGGAATCAGGATGGGCCCAAGATCAGAGACTCCGATCTCACTACACAAATATTATGCTGCCCCAATGTGATCCGGTGACAAAGACAAAAAGAGGAATTGACTTGGAAAATACAGTGTGTACTAGAAGTTAAGAGCAAATCTCCAGCTTGCTCCAGTCATGTCTGAGGCCGCAATGAAAACAAAATCAGTGCCAGTTCATGTATGGCTTTGTGTTGACATGTCAAGCAGCAGGTCCTCACTACTGAAGTTAACGGTGTCACAAGGCTGCCATTTTGGAAGATTGGTCATATCCTCTACGGGATCTTGGCACCACTACCTCTGCTCCACCACTTCCTGTGGAGTCCTACCCAAACAAAACAGCTTTGAAACTCTAGAGGCCTTTAGACCAGCAGAGCAGGGAAACTCAAGCAGTGGGTGGCTGGAGTAAGGTCACCATCAAGAACTGGAGGAATACAGAGTTACATCGCAGCAGATGTGGTCAAAGTAAACTCAAAAACGTCAGACACGTTTTACTTGTTTTAAAATAAGGAGACACTCGGGACAGGAATATGTGAAAGTAGGATCTTTTATTAGACACCAGATCTGATTTGGCTGTTGGGTGGGAGGCGCTTCCCCTGGTGTGTGCCCACCGTCAGCCCGAACTCCCGGCCTTCGTGCTTCTCCTGGACCTCAGGCTTCAGCTGGAAGCCCTTGGTGCAGTCGAAGGAGTCCGACGGGGTGAAGGAGAGCGGGGCCTCTGCCAGCAGGCCCTGCAGCCGTGTTCGCCAGGCGTGCAGCATGGTGCCCCGGGCTTCGGCCTCAACATGAGATGGAGCCCAGAAGATCTGGGGAGCCAGGACCTGGAAGCCACAGTAGTGCAGGATTCCGTTCTGGAAGTGGAAAGTCAGGTTCATGTGAACTCTGAAGACACGAGCATAGTTGGAGTCCAGTGTAGTCATTTTACATGCAGTACCTGTAGTGGCCACAGGGTGACATTCATGTCACCATTGATTCCATTGGCACTGAACATGGACTCATTGGAGCCGGTGGTGAATGACAGCATGGCCTTCTTGTCCTACACAAGAGCCACATGAATGGATGAAGTGTTGAACATGTGTCAGCAGCATCACAGCCAGTCTGCAGCCCTCACCCTGAAGATGCCCTGGCTGTATCTCTTCTCCTGCGTGAAGGCATAGCCTGATGTGAGCACTCTGTCGATCCAGCCCTTCATGATGCCAGGAACTGTGAACCAGTACATGGGGAACTGCAAACAAAACCAGACGTTACCCAGAAGATAAAGCCACAACATCTGACATGAGGGGTCTGGTGAACAGCCACAACAGTATTATTTTGACAACACACTTGGAAGATGATGAGGTCTGCCTGAGTGAGTTTACGCTGCTCCTCCTTGATATCGTCAGACAGCTTGCCCTCCTCCCACGCTAGCTTGGTCTCCTCGGCATAGCGGAAGTGATCTGGGTTCTTCACCTCACCTGGAGAGACCCGGAAAACCTGCGTCACCATCTGGACCACAAAGCCTCAGCCCTCACTCACGTCCACGTTCAGCTCCTCACCAGTGATGTCTTCAGCAGTAGCTGTGGCCTTGAACTTCATGGCGTACAGGTCCGACACCTCCACAGTGCAGCCCTGCTTGGTCAGAACCTCCACTGTAGCGTCTTTAGCTGCAGCATTGAAGGAGCCAGCGCTCTGATGGGCATACACTACCAGCACCTTTTTCGCTGCTGAAAATCAAGAAGCCATGTTTAAACAGACCACTTATAATCACTGAAATAACTACTGATGGAAACCAACAGCAGCATCCAGAAAGTCTCACCCATTGTCACACAAGTTGTCCACTACAAAGGCTGAACTGGAGGGTACTGCAGAGGAAGGAACCAGGCGGCCCTGGGCTTATAAAGACCTCACAGCTGCACCTCAGCTACCAATCAAACCCATCAATTAACTGGCCCAGCATGTGGCTGCTGTAAAAGCTCCCTCACTGTTGTTAGCACACGGTTTGATGAGCCAGGGCTCGCACGTTGTTACAAGATGTCCGAGTGATCTGAACAGTACGCACAACGCTTGACCAACAGGGGCATAAGACCACACATGAACACACAGACGTGTCACAATCCAGCCTCACAAGTCCCCATAGGAATGACTCCAGCACACTGACTGTATCGTCTGCACTTGATACACAATAATGTTGAGTTTGGTTTCAGGGCCCTGAGCACCCTAGTGTCATGGCAGTGCCCAGTCCTGTTCAGTCTGATACAGAATTGTATGTTAATAGTCTCTTAGACTTCAAATCTTCTCCTTTACCCTCTGGTCTTTTTGAAACTCACTTTCATTCTAACTCTTAATCCAAGTTTTTTGTTATTTCTTCAGTATAAGCATTTGGCTGACCCCAAAACAATCCCAAATCCTTTCCTCTGCTACATGTCATTAAGGAGCAGGGGTTTAGGTATTTTGCTCATGGGTGCTTAATGGTAGACTACAGACATTGGGAGTTGATCCCACAACCCTTCATCTGGGGAGCCAAACACCCTAAACCCTAGACTACTCTGTCCCATGTCATATATTAGTGAAATATTCATGGCATTAATATTCTGAGTCAAATGTGACAACATAATTGACAACTGGATTGTGATCTTAATTGTAGATGGTCTCTTGCTTGCAGACTCACATTAGTGCACATGTGTGTGCGTGTGCGTGTGTGCGTGTGTGTGTGTGTGTGTGTTTCTGTAATAAATGCGTGCAGCGCCTGATGTCAGGAAGCCATGTAAAGCAGATGGGGTCCTGTGCTCTAATTCACCGCTGCTGGTATTTTTCGTCCTGTTCCACTTAAATGTACTTTCCTCGGTGAAAGCAGTGCCTGCAGTAGTGCGGGCCGTATGGATGCTGTGGAGCGAGGCTCGGACCAAAGGCAGCGGGCATCAAAGGAAAGCCAGAGCTGGCACACATCTGGACCCAAAGTCATTCTTAAATCCCAGTGACGGGAGGGGTGCACGCACCCGCATGTGTGTGTTTGAGAGAGAGAGAGAGAGGGAGGGAGAGAGAGAGAGGAAGAGAGAGAGAGAGTGTGTGTGTGTGTGTTTGGTGTAATGAACAACTGCTCCATATTAGCAGATGGGAATGAAAGCTCCAGCAAGCTTCAGACGGTGTATTTGCACAAAGCACAGGGCTGAGTTGTGAACCTATTCCTCAGCCCGCCCCTCCGACGGGCTGTTCCCGGCCAAGGCGTTCACCAGGAGTTCTGAAGGCATCTCCGCAGTGGCCTGGCTTTAGTCTGAGGGCCTTTCTGGGGTGGCGAAGGAGAGCGAGGCTCTGGGCTCTGTGTTCCTCTTCACTCCAAGCTGAGACTCTTGATGGTTTCTTTGTGGATTCCCCCCGTCGTCTACGCGACAGGCCGTCATGTTCTAACAGCTGGTATTCAGTCGGTGAAGGTTTAAGTCTTGCTGGTTTCTACTCCGGCTCCAAGGACATGTATGAATTACGTTACCCCAAACTGCTAAATAACCAAAAGGGGACAAAATGTCCACAAACTGCTTGAAATACATTTTAAACATGGCCTCTTGATGAGTATCTCAGTCAGCTCCTTTTAATCGGCTATAGACGAGAAGTGCAGACTCTGGGCAGCGGCTCCATGCTGGACCAGACATTTAGTGTGTGTGAGATTAATGGGCTCACTTTTGTTGCGCACACACACACTGAGTGACCTTGTGGTTGGAGGCATCTTGTGCAGCTATAGAAGGTACTGCTAGTCCATCACAGCAGGGGGCACATGGTAGTGTGTGTGTGAGGGGGGGGGTGTAAGGAAATACATTTGCACGTCACTATGGCAACTAGGTTGTCCCTTGATGTCTTTTGAAGTGTGACCTTCAAGTACAATATATATCCGAGGGCAAACACCCATCGTGCTGCAAGGGTTATTAACTTACAATGCTACTTTAACGTTCACCATCACTAGTGAGCAGGTTCATGCATCGAGGACACTAGAGGCGAGCGTGACAGAAGGTTCTGAACGTCTACACTATAGTGTTTATTACGGAGGCAGCAGAGTGTTTGACGATTGCACAAGTGATGGAAAAATGTGCTGCCATTTCTTCCCTCTTCCGTTCTCTGTCTAGAAGCCACAGGAGTACCAACACCTGCTGTGTGGATCCACACCTGCCATCAAACACTACAGCAGGAAATGCATGAAAAGGCAAAACGCTACAACCCACACAGATCTAGAAGTCCCTCTCCATTCTGCTGTGACACACCAGGACCACCACAAAGTCACGTCTCAAGGTTTATTACGAAAACATTAGACACCAGATCTGATTTGGCTGTTGGGTGGGAGGCGCTTCCCCTGGTGTGTGCCCACCGTCAGCCCGAACTCCCGGCCTTCGTGCTTCTCCTGGACCTCAGGCTTCAGCTGGAAGCCCTTGGTGCAGTCGAAGGAGTCCGACGGGGTGAAGGAGAGCGGGGCCTCGGCCAGCAGGCCCTGCAGCCGTGTTCGCCAGCCGTCCAGCATGGTGCCCCGGGCTTCAGCCTCAACATGAGATGGAGCCCAGAAGATCTGGGGAGCCAGGACCTGGAAGCCACAGTAGTGCAGGATTCCGTTCTGGAAGTGGAAAGTCAGGTTCATGTGAACTCTGAAGACACGAGCATAGTTGGAGTCCAGTGTAGTCATTTTACATGCAGTACCTGTAGTGGCCACAGGGTGACATTCATGTCACCATTGATTCCATTGGCACTGAACATGGACTCATTGGAGCCGGTGGTGAATGACAGCATGGCCTTCTTGTCCTACACAAGAGCCACATGAATGGATGAAGTGTTGAACATGTGTCAGCAGCATCACAGCCAGTCTGCAGCCCTCACCCTGAAGATGCCCTGGCTGTATCTCTTCTCCTGCGTGAAGGCATAGCCTGATGTGAGCACTCTGTCGATCCAGCCCTTCATGATGCCAGGAACTGTGAACCAGTACATGGGGAACTGCAAACAAAACCAGATGTTACCCAGAAGATAAAGCCACAACATATGACATGAGGGGTCTGGTGAACAGCCACAACAGTATTATTTTGACAACACACTTGGAAGATGATGAGGTCTGCCTGAGTGAGTTTACGCTGCTCCTCCTTGATATCGTCAGACAGCTTGCCCTCCTCCCATGCTAGCTTGGTCTCCTCGGCATAGCGGAAGTGATCTGGGTTCTTCACCTCACCTGGAGAGACCCGGAAAACCTGTGTCACCATCTGGACCACAAAGCCTCAGCCCTCACTCACGTCCACGTTCAGCTCCTCACCAGTGATGTCTTCAGCAGTAGCTGTGGCCTTGAACTTCATGGCGTACAGGTCCGACACCTCCACAGTGCAGCCCTGCTTGGTCAGAACCTCCACTGTAGCGTCTTTAGCTGCAGCATTGAAGGAGCCAGCGCTCTGATGGGCATACACAACCAGCACCTTCTTTGCTGCTAAGAGACAAAAGATTCTGATTAAACCCAAGTCTTACTCCAAACATCAACCATATGCAGAGTATTACAGCCACTGTGGAATCCCCTGAGCTCTAGTACAACACAAGCTTCAGACACAAGCTACCTACCAACAGCCTACTAACCCATTTTCCTGCTAGAACGGCTGTGGTGAAGCCCTGTCCAGCTGGTGGTGGCTACAGCTACTGAAGAGTGATCCCTTTTGTTTCAGAACCATCTGACAAAGCTGCACCTCAACCAGAAATCAGGCTGGTAATTAATTGGCCCAGTTTGTGACTCCAATGATTAGCCCTACCAGGCTTTACAAAAGAAATCATCTAAATGTGTCTCTCACTTTAGCTGTATTGATATTTAATGTCAACATAGTCATCAGCCATAACATTTTTGATAGATTATGTAGACATACAATTCTCACGGATTAAGAACCTGTATTTCAATATCAGATGGACCAATTGAGCGTGAGCTCCCTGGCCACAGGAACACACGTGTGATAAGGATGCTTCACTTCACTTCTTCACTTCTTTCAAAATGTCCCATGTATTTTGGCACTGTTGTAACGCTGGAATCCTGAACGGATCATTTCTGTAGTGAATTACGGTTTTAGAGAGGACTATGTGTGCTGTGTTGTGCTTAGAGTTATGTTTTCATGATTTGTGGGAATGAATCCTGATTCTATTGGGCAACGTGATCTGTTTTTGCTAAATGTATCCCAGCCTCCCAGGTGTCTGTTTTCTGCTGTCTGTATCAGATGGTATGTGGCGTATTTCCCTCCAGGTGTTTGGTGTGATTGATGAGCTGCTTTCCCAGCAGCCGTTTGTCAGATGTATAGGATGGAACGTGAAGCACATCCAGGCTCCAGAGAACTACGACGTCTCACTCTGTGATTATTTTCTGCCCTGCTTGGAAATGTACGAGGCAACAGCACCACCGCGTGGCCTGTTGCGGACATGCACGTACAGTGCAGGTAAGCTTCAAAATAAAGGAACAATCTTTAAATACATCCGTAATCTTCTGATGTTTTTCCTTTACAGAAAACCTCTGTAAAATCGTCCTATAAATACGATATAAACGTGTGTGTGTGTGTGTTTCTCTCTCTCTCTCTCTCTCTCTCTCTCTCTCTCTCTCTCTCTCTCTCTCTCTCAGGTTAATTGGACTGCTGGACTGACCTGAACCCTGCATAACCCTACCCTCATGCTCTTATTTGTTGTACGTCTTGGCACTTTGATCGCTCTTTGTAACTTGGCACTTAGTCAGAGATGTTATATACTAGAAATGGTTAACCTAGCAATTGAAATGCTTGAACCTTGTTCTGATGACTTTCTTACTGTATTAGCAGCAATGAAATGTTTCACCTTCGTGTGTGCAGACACACACGCACGCACATACAGGGCCGCTGACAGGTTTGGCTGGGCCCGGGACAAAATTCTCTGAATGGGCCACCCCCCCCAACCCAAACTTTACAAAAGTTTGAAAGTCAAGGTTTAAAAAAAAAAAGAAAAAAAAAAAAAGCCTCTTCACTCCATGTAGAATGTTACCATGTTACCATGTTTACTAAATTGTCACACTCCCAACCACAGCCACGGAATTCCATGGCTCAGCTCCCAAACACATCACGTCATCCGATCAGGGGGGTGACACGCCCATTTATTGCGGAAAAACCAAAATGATTATTTACAACGTTACCTGGATATGGATATGAACTGAGTGGAGTTATGGCTTTCACAATCTTAACACAATAAAACCCACGCTATTTTATTCATTTAGAGCTCATAAACAGCACATTTCATCGACCATTTTTCCCTTGGCCAAGGAAATCATCTGAAGGGTACTTTTATCTGTCTTGACCCTCGCCAGACCCTCGTGTATTTCCGCTGAACTTTCTGAGAATGTTCGGGGAACAAGGCGGAGCCCATTCATCTGGCGAGAGTCAAGTTAACCTCAAACTGTCTAAGCGAAAGTTACAAGCTACCCCAAAACGTCACGTTTATAACCCATTCGCTACATTCGACTCTATCTAGATGGCAATTTCACACGTTGCTATGTCTATAGGCCTACTGGCTTATTTTAAATAAAATTAGGTTAAACCAGAGCAGCGTTCCACTGGCTGTCATTCAGCTGACCGGGGATGATTCTCAAATCCTGATGGGCGTGCGTGCCTGAAACATTTGGACATATTTGCGGGCTAATGCGCATATTCTTAGATTCTATTAGGTATATGAAACACAGTGTTATTAAGCCGTTGTGGTTATGAAATCATTCAATTACCTGTCTGTCTGATATGGAATTCCGTGTGACTTGCTATCCCCTCATGTGTTAATATGATTGGCACGCCGCCTGTGTCTGGTGTTAGCCTACTTCACGGGGCTGGAAAAAGTTGGCTGCGTCTCACCTGGCTCTGCTGCACAGCTGCCTTTACTAGTACCTGCAGCATCATCCGAACCTTTTGTGAGGTATTTATACAAAGAACCCCTTAGGCTCTTGGCTTCTTCATCTCTTTTTCGCCTTTCTTTCCTTTTCTGTGCTCCTGATTTGTGCATGTCGACAAGTTGGCTCGCGCACAGTGACAGATCGAATGAAGTCGTTTTTTTTTCTTCTCCGTAATCAAAGACCAAACCATTTTTGGAATAGGGGTGATAGGGGGTTATTGGCCCTTTTTCAAGGGCAATGAAGGCAAACGATCTAGAAATCATTTATTGAATGCAAATATAGCACTTTTCTCCCCAAAATTAACACATTTTGAAATAAACATAAAATAATTAATCGCAACTTCATGGGGGCCCAGTTGTGCCCCCCCCATTCCTGGGCCCGGGACAAAAGACCCGCTTGTCCCCCCCCCCTGTCGGCATCCCTGCATACATACAATAAGCTTACTTTAGTCGTCAGTTACAATACTACACTTGAGTAAAATAACAAGTCAAACACGACCTTGGCTCGTCACTAGATGGCGACAAATCATCGGCGGCACCACTGAGATTGATTAGTTGTTTTATGGCGTAATCACAGTTAAAGTGATGGTTCGGGGTAAAATTCACCCTGAGGTAATTTCCACCAATAATCCAGCCAAATACCCCCTCAGATGCGTTTTTAGCGACGGTCAATATTTATCAAGTTTAGGGGTATAAGCCGAATGGCTTAGTATTGGAGTGCCCGGTACACTGTGTATATCTCGTAAATTCTCGTATCTCGTAAACCCCACTAATAATGCATGGATTGTTACCCAACTTCTGTAGTAGTACATATATGGTCTGTACTCACAAAACGAGGCATTTTAAAGTTTGTAAGTACACCAGGAGTTTATTTAAAAGAGCACTTCAGTGTTTCCCACAGACTAGGTAGCAATGTGTGGTGCTGGCCGGGCCATACGGAGACCAGGGGCTCTGACCAGGGGGAGGGGGCGTCACCGTCTGAACAGGAAGGGGTCAGAGGGCGACGCCCCCTCATCCTGTTCAAATGGCGACGCCCCCTCCCCCTGGTCAGAGCAACAGACGATGAGCCACAACTTTCTGAAATTCATAGTTCTGCAGGGAAGGGAGACTGACTTTTACCTACCGAGAGAATTTACATCTGCTATCATTACGGCTAGTTACATCCCCCCTGACGCTAATGCCTCGCTTGCGATGAAAGAACTGCATTCTGCCATTAGCAAGCAACAAACTACACACCCCGATGCAGCCTTCATTGTTGCGGGTGACTTCAATCACACAAACTTAAAGTCCGTTCTCCCCAAATTTAAACAGCATGTCTCCTGCCCCACCAGGGGAGACAAAACTTTAGACCATGTTTACACTAACATGGCCGATGCATACAAATCCATCCCCCTCCCCCACTTAGGACAATCAGACCATGTCTCTTTGTTCCTACTCCCCAAGTACTCCCCACTTATCAGACGTGTGAAGCCCACAGTGAGGACAGTCAAGATCTGGCCAGAAGGGGCAGAGGCTAAACTCCAGGAATGTTTTTCAAAACATGACTGGAGTAAGCACTCCTCGGAGGCAACCCTTGACTCCCACACGGACATCACCCTTTACACCTCCTCTGTCCTGGACTACATGAGATCCAGCACAGACAGTGTCACTACACTAAAAAGAATTATTACTTTCCCTAACCAGAAGCCATGGATGAACGGGGAGGTCCGAGCCCTGCTGAAAGCACGCGACATCGCCTTCAGATCTGGGGACCGGCAGGCCTACAGCACATCCAGGGCCAACCTGAAGAGGGGCATCACCGAGGCCAAACGCAACCACAAGCTGAGGATCGAGGAGCACTTCACGAATGGCTCCGACCCCCGACGCATGTGGCAGGGCATCCAGGCCATCACAGACTACAAACCCGCTCACATCACCCCCCAATCCAGCGACGCCTCCCTACCTGAGGAACTCAACCTCTTCTATGGGCGCTTTGATACAGTCAACAAGGAGGTGGCCATCAAGGAGGTGCTCCCTGCAGGCCACCAACCCCTCACACTCTCCCCCTCCGACGTGTTTGCAGCACTGAACAGGATCAATCCACGGAAGGCAGCTGGTCCTGATGGCGTCCCCGGGCGTGTCTACAGGGCCTGCGCAGAGCAGCTGACTGAGGTCTGGACTGACATCTTCAACCTGTCACTAGCCCAAGCAACTGTCCCTGAATGCCTCAAATCCACCACCATCGTGCCAGTGCCCAAACACTCCACTGCAGTTGACCTCAATGACTTCCGCCCAGTCGCGCTTACCCCCATCATCGCGAAGTGCTTCGAGAGGCTGGTCCTGGGTCACATCAAATCCTGTCTACCACCCACACTGGACCCCTTTCAATTTGCCTACCGCCAGAATAGGAGTACAGAGGATGCCATTGCCACGGCACTGCACTCCGCCCTCTCCCACCTGGACAAAAGCCATACATATGTTAGAATGCTGTTCATAGACTTCAGTTCAGCATTCAACACCATCAACCCCTCCAAACTGATCACCAAACTCCGGGATCTGAACATTGCCCCCTCCCTCCGTAACTGGATACTGGACTTCCTGACCAACAGACCGCAGTCTGTTAGGATCAACGGTCACACTTCCTCCACCCTCACCCTGAACACTGGCGTTCCGCAGGGCTGTGTGCTGAGCCCTCTGCTGTACTCTCTCTTCACCCACGACTGCACACCGACACATGGTTCAAACACCATTGTGAAGTTTGCAGACGACACAACGGTGATAGGCCTCATCAGCAACAACGATGAGTCAGCGTACAGGGAGGAGGTTCAGTGCCTAGCTGCGTGGTGCGCCGACAACAACCTGTCCCTCAACGCCACGAAGACCAAGGAGATCATCGTGGACTACAGGAAAACAAAAGGCGGCACGCACACCCCCCTCCACATTAACGGGACGGAGGTTGAGCGGGTATCCAACTTTAAGTTTCTGGGAGTCCACATCTCCGACAGTCTATCCTGGTCCCTCAACACCACTGCCCTAATCAAGAAGGCTCACCAGCGCCTCTTCTTCTTGAGGAGACTAAAAAAGGCCCACCTGTCTCCTCAGATCCTGGTGAACTTCTACCGCAGCACCATCGAAAGCATACTAACCAACTGTGTCACAGTGTGGTATGGTAACTGCTCTGCCTCGGACCGGAAAGCACTGCAGAGGGCTGTGAAAATCGCCCAACGCATCACCGGTTCCCCACTCCCCTCCATCGAGGCTGTCCAGAGGAAGCGGTGCCTGCGTAAGGCGCGCAGCATCGCAAAGGACAGCTCTCACCCCAACCATAGACTGTTCACCCTCCTCCCCTCTGGAAAGCGCTACAGGTCTCTGGGCACCCGGACCACCAGGTTCAGGGGAAGCTTTTTCCCCCAAGCTGTCAGCCTCCTGAACTCCAAAAACCCGCATGAACATTGTGCCCCCCCCAAGGACATACACCCCTGCCCACCCATGACCTGGACCCATTTGACCCCCCCCGCCCCCCAAAGACACTCACCACTGCCCACCCAATACCTGGCCCCCCCCCCCCCCCCCCCCCCCCACCCCACCGAGGACATGCACCCCCCGCACATCCAGCACCCCCACACCTCACCCCCCCTGGACATACTAAACATATTATAATTTATAGTAATGTTATTTATTTATTTATTCCCAACTGCCATTGCCCCCCAGTCCCATACCCATACAACCCATACTCATCTGTTGTACCCATTCTGTTATTCTGTTATACTGCACTAGAGCACTACTGCACCACCTGCACACTTACTTCTATTTGCACTACTTCTATTTTGCACATTGTATACTGTTTACACTTTTCACCTGCATGTTATGCCACTGTGAGTAACTGTTTAATACCTCGATGATCACTACCTCCATCTGCACTGTTTGTCCCTTTGTTAATTACCGTCATTTTAATAACCACTGTCACTTTTCAATTTTGCACCTTATTCTGCATTTCTGCATTTCAACCTGCACCTTAATCGCTCATTTGCACTTCTGGTTAGAACGCCAACTGTATTTCGTTGTCCCTGTACTTGTACTCTGCACAATGACAATAAAGTTGAATCTAATCTAATCTAATCTAAACTTTGGTTTGGAATGAAAGTGAGAAAACAGGACAGAGTTACATGGCTATCGCTCACATTTTTCTTTAAAGCTACAGGAAGCATTTGAAATTATTCAGCTCAATCTTAATTCTTTAGAGTTAGATCTTAAGGAGAAGACAGATAAAAACATTTTACCAGAACCCTGCCTGTTTTCATTCCACACCTCAGCTCCATACATTACAGGGCAGGCCAGTAGAGTAGTTTGCTCATACAAATACCTGGACTTTATGTTAGAGGAAGACCTGTCTTTTAAGTTTCATGTTGAGAATTACTCAGCAAAATTGACACTATAGTTTTTAAAGTTCAGTTTTTACCTGAACTGTAGATTCTGTGACATTCAAGGAATGAATTGAAAAAAACAACTAAAGCTGCAAGTTTTTATTTCAAACTGAACTCAAGACCTACCTCAACCAATATCAACCTGTTCTTGTATTTAACGTTTTTGGTAAAATAAATAGTATAATATAACAATATAAATATAATACAAATAAAATAAATAAAATACTACAATTAGACATAAATAACTACTTAAGGTACAACAAGGCAACTAACTAAAATAAATGGAACAGCATTAGCCTATTTTGTGTGCACTGTGCATGTATAGTGATGCGCTGGATGATCATTAAACGGTTGCGAGTCACCAAAAAATACTTTAATGATATTCGGGTCGGGTCGGTTAAAATATAGATGCCGAATACACTTTTGTAATGTATAGAGTAGGCTAGCCTATATCAAATGTAAGACAATTGGCTGAATGACTTTCGCAAAGATGCAGCACGAGCTTTCCAGGTGCCAACTTAGAGACAACTTTTACGTTTCTTTTCCTTTTTAGACCAAGTGGGCTTACTTGTCTGTCTGATTTAGGTCACTGTTTATTTTGAATATGTAGCCTGTTAAGCCTAGGCTATTCGTTGACCTGGTGAACAAAGGTTTAAATGTGCAATTTAAAATGCATTTGACTCAGGGACGTCAGTTTTACGTAAGCCAATGAGGCTATGATTAAGCTAATCAAGATACCTATTAGAATAAGTGGGTCGGGAAGCAGGTCGGGTACATTATTTTAATATTAGTACTTGTGGTCCGAGTTGCAGTTGGGTTGGTTGAAAACGTCGGGCGAGTGCGGGTCTTTTATAAGCGTAACCCCACTGGCAAGTGTGCGTCTCTCTCGCTCTCTCGCTCGCTCGCCCTCTCTCTCTCTCGCTCTCGATCTCGATCTCTCTGTGCGTGTGTGTGAACGAGAATGACAGGGAGAAAGAGTGCTATGCGTAGATGAATGAACGGAACGATATTTATATTTCCAAATCGCGTTGAAAAAAAAAAAAACGGAATCAATTTGTGGCGCTCGATGTTCAATCTGTGGCGCCGCGCCACACATTGGTCTATGTATGGGAAACACTGCACTTTTCTGATAGCTTCAACTAGCTGTTGCTAAGGCTAACGCTGCGTTGACGTCTCTCCCGTCTTTCCGGATAAGTTCGTAAAAGTCCTCTTCAAAACTCACATGTGTAAGGAAAAGGTTAGTGAATTCAACACCATCGAAATGTATTGACAACTGGAATAATTGAATTCTTGAAATTAGATGGAGTGTTGAATTCACTAACTTTTTCCTTACACTTGTGAGTTTTGAAGAGGACTTTTACGAACTTATCCAGAAAGACGGAAGAGACGTCGACGCAGCGGTAGCCTTAGCAACAGCTAGTTGAAGCTATGAGAAAAGTGCTCTTTTAAATAAACTCCTGGTGTACTTCCAAACTTTAAAATGCCTCGTTTTGTGAGTACAGACCATATATGTACTACTACAGAAGTTGGGTAACAATCCATGCATTATTAGTGGGGTAATTTACGAGATATACACAGTGTACCGGACACTCCAATACTAAGCCATTCGGCTGATACCCCTAAACTTGATAAATATTGACCATTGCTAAAAATGCATCTGAGGGGGTATTTGGCTGGATTATTGGTGGAAATTACCTCAGGGTGAATTTTACTCCGAACCATCACTTTAAGGATTATCTGTCAGGTCTAGTCCAAGGTGAGTTATAGGTACCCAAATGGTTGAATATACAGCAATTCTGTCACACCTTAACCTGACTGTTAAGGCTCCGTTGAGTGTAAACGGGAGCAATGTGCTGACATGAACTGGTAGAGCTGCAAAGATTTACTGGTCTCATGCTTTCCTGGCCTACTTGACTAAACATATTTTCTGGAATGGTTAGGTCTTAAAAAATGTATTATCTACGTTTTTACAATAGTAAACTTTTATTTGACTGAAACTTTGACAATCAGAAAAAAGCTAGGAATCTGCATAAACCGTATATACCCAAGACTTTTCTTTCTTTGGATTTAAATTTGTTTTGCCACTGAGATTTCCCTGGTGTGAGAGTCCATCTACACTCAATCTCTTCCGGAATATTTAATTTCACGCCTTTTAGCCGGCGTCTCAAACCTGCAGCTGCCAGGGTGCAAACAGGTGAACTCCGTAATCTTTTTCGACACAGTCGATGGTCTCACTTGTGTCGGTAAAATATCTGAGCTCCGCGGAACACCCTGGAGCCGCTCTGAGGCAGCCTCGCCGCCATCCTGACGACGGTCGAGTGTAAACCCTCCCGGAGATTCCCCCAGCGTGGACCTCAGCTGTGAAGTCTCCGCCTGGTGGTAGCCCCTCCCCTTCCTGTTGTCTCACGCTCTTCTCCACCAATCACACGCTGCCCTGAAGGCTTGTTGTTCCACTTCATCATGGTTTTTCCACGCTTGTTTTTCAATTATTGCAGGGCTGGGGAATATTTAGGCTTATGCAAAATCACGCTGGCAAGATTTAATTTAAGTGCCAACTGTTTTCATGTAGATTGATGCATAACGTGATCATTGTTGTCAGCTTTAACTAACGTTTTGATAACTCATCCTGCTCCTGTCCTACAGTCAGGTATCTCACCAGAGTGGTGAAATAAGAATACATTTTCCTGCTCTGAAGTGCATCCGACATGTTTGCTGTCTCTTCTTCTCATGGTACTGTATTCTGTATTTTTCTTTCATCCCTGTCTTCCTGTCCTGTCTACCCCCTTGTCATATTGTATGTTATGTTGTATATGTACGGACGGGTTGACGGTCAATGTGAATTCCTCCTAAGGAGGATTAATAAAGGAATATCTTATCTTAATCTTAATCAGCTGGACACACGCACACATACACGTACGCACACGCACACACATGCACACGCACACACACGCACACACACACGCAATTGTATTTTACACAGAAATGACAAACATAGCAAGGAACATTTCTATTCCTTTTGTATCAGCTCAATTCACCAGAAGGTGGATTCATATTTGAATAATTGTAATAAAATATTCTTCTGCCTAGGACCCCCAGTGGCCAGTTTCTTCCTGTTTTTTTTCCTGTCGTTTGGACGAAGACATTGAGAATCATCTGTAAGATCTAACATCTTATATCTTAACAACCCCCTTAGTGTGACTTGTGTATACTGACACAAGAACGCATGTCACCATCCTGGTGTGTGTGTAGCGACAAAGATGACCGGTGGACACTAGACCTCATCTTCCTGTGTTCCCTTCTCCTCAGCCTCGTCGGCATGGTTACCAGGCTGATGGATGAGGTGTCATCTGACTCCAGCTCAGGCAGCCAACGATGGCAGCAGATGGACAGCCGCCGAGGGGAGGGGCCGAGGGGTGTGGGGGGGGGGGGGGGGGGGGGGGGGGGGAGGAACAGGAGGATTTCAGGAATTCTTTTTGAGCTCTCTATAATGTGTTTACATGTATGAAGCATGTTTGTACCGAGCCTAGGTGGGTGTTCTGCGGGACACAGGAGCTGCCAAACCAACCAGAATAAGATAAGATAAGACCGCCAAGGCAAGAACAATCAAGATTGTAGAGTATCATCTCATGTCCCTTCACATATCACTATCACACCACGTCCTACAACACATTGTCAGGTCCAGGCTTTCAGAAGAGTTCCCTATTGATTAGATGATTAACAGAGATTAAGATGAAAAGGCCAATATGTCTAAAGGGGACAATAAATCAATACGATGGATCCCAACACCAGGATGGTTCTTTGGATTGGTAGAAGAGCTCCCTGTCTTCTTCACTCCAGACAATGGGACTTAGTTGTGTGTTAAATTAACTTTGATTCAGATGTGCAATTCACTAACTGGGACGTTGACTCTGTGTAGAGGAGCCCGTTGGTGTTGGACTGACCCTTGCTCCGGATCTCAGACCACATCTACTAAACACATCTACTGAACACATCTACTGAACACATCTACTGAACACATCTCAGAACACATCTACTGAACACATCTCAGAACACATCTACTGAACACATGTACTGAACACATCTACTGAACACATCTACTGAACACATCTCAGAACACATCTACTGAACACATCTCAGAACACATCTACTGAACACATCTCAGAACACATGTACTGAACACATCTACTGAACACATCTCAGAACACATCTACTGAACACATCTCAGAACACATCTACTGAACACATCTACTGAACACATCTCAGAACACATGTACTGAACACATCTACTGAACACATCTCAGAACACATCTACTGAACACATCTCAGAACACATGTACTGAACACATCTACTGAACACATCTCAGAACACATCTACTGAACACATCTCAGAACACATCTACTGAACACATCTACTGAACACATCTCAGAACACATTTACCGAACACATCTACTAAACACATCTCAGAACACATCTACTGAACAATTCTTAGAACACATCTACTGAACACATTTCAGAACATATCTCAGAACACATCTCAGAACACATCTACTGAACACATCTCAGAACACATTTACTGAACACATCTACTGAACACATCTCAGAACACATCTACTGAACAAATCTCAGAACACATCTACTGGACACATCTCAGAACACATCTCAGAACACATCGCAGAACACATCTACTGAACACATCTCAGAACACATCCACTGAACACATCTACTGGACACATCTCAGAACCCATGTACTGAACACATCTCAGAACACATCTCAGAACACATCTCAGAACACATCTCAGAACACATCTACTGAACACATCTCAGAACACATCTACTGAACACATCTCAGAACACATCTACTGGACCGCAGCTGGATGTGTCTCTCCACACAGCCGGCTCCCCGTCTCACCCTGAGACTGAGGGCTGCTTGGGGCTTCCACCAGACTGCAGCTATTCCCATAGCACCTCCCCGTCTCACGAGACACACACACACACACACACACACACACACACACACACACACACACACACACAGACACACACACACACACACACACACACACACACACAGACACACACACACACACAGACACACACACAGACACACACACACACACACACACACACACACACACACAGACACACACACACACACACACACACACACACACACACACACACACACACACACACACACACACACACAGGCCATATGTCAGTTCTGTGCAGCCCTGTCCACCCTGTTAAGAGTTGACATAATGGAGTGAAGCTTGCATGACAGCTCGTTAGTCCAGACTTGGTGCTACATGAGGAAACTAGATATTTGTCAACGTACAAACTATCAGGAACTTCAAAATGATGTACTTTCTGGGATAAAATACTTCTACTTACTTGTTCATTTAACTGTGCTTTGTGGATTCGACCCAACAACCTAAAATGATGTCCCATTCATTCTATTAATTCCATGACAAGGTCTAAAGATATAAACTGCTGTAGTATATCTAAACAGATAAACTCCAGGTTATAACCGACCGTACAACAAGATAGGAAGAGGAGCAAACATAGATTAATATACTGGTAAGAACCATCAACAACAAATATAAGTCAATATACTGGTAAGAACCAGACCATCAACAACAAATATAAGTGAATATACTGGTAAGAACCAGACCATCAACAACAAATATAAGTTAATATACTGGTAAGAACCAGACCATCAACAACAAATATAAGTGAATATACTGGTAAGAACCACACCATCAACAACAAATATAAGTGAATATACTGGTAAGAACCAGACCATCAACAACAAATATAAGTGAATATACTGGTAAGAACCACACCATCAACAACAAATATAAGTGAATATACTGGTAGAACCAGACCATCAACAACAAATATAAGTGAATATACTGGTAAGAACCACACCATCATTAACAAATATAAGTGAATATACTGGTAAGAACCAGACCATCAACAACAAATATAAGTTAATATACTGGTAAGAACCAGACCATCAACAACAAATATAAGTGAATATACTGGTAAGAACCACACCATCAACAACAAATATAAGTGAATATACTGGTAAGAACCAGACCATCAACAACAAATATAAGTGAATATACTGGTAAGGTTGAAGACATGGCCACAGGAACAACGAGTTCCTGATCCTTTCAGCCTGCCCCCTAAAACCAAAACATAACACCAAACCCTAATCTTAAACCAACCTTAACTAACCCTGACCATCAAACCAAACCCTGAACCCTCAAACCAACCCCTAACAGGAGACGCTGAAACGTGACCCGGGCCAGCAACCAACTCCACCCGTCCAGTGGAGCTCAGTGATTTATGGGGTGACAAAACCAAATCTAATAGCAGCAAATGTAGGTCTAGGGGTCCCTGTATCGCACTCATTCAAGTCGAGATATTCATGTAGTGGTCGTGGCACCAAGTGTCAGGAATACGTACTTTTGTCAGGAATACGTGTGGGAGTCGTGAAATCGAGATCAGAGAACTGCGTCCGTTCCTTTGTTTAACGTGAACGTGTGACGGATCATCACACACAAGAAAACACACCAGTCTCTGGACGCGTGTCCGTGGAGGAGGGGGCTAGCAGTCGACCAGGGGCGCCAGCGAAACAAGTTGGTCTCGGGAAAGACGTCAGGACGGCTGTGACATGCAGACGACCAGACGAGCGCTGCGGTCCGCAACTTCCTCTTAGTGTCAAACGAACTGATTGTCCTGCTCCGCTGCGTGAGGGTCCTACAGGACGCAATCAACAAGAACATGAAGACTAACTTTCACATTTCTCCTTCTCGAACGGACCAGCGTGATGTATTCCGTCCTGCAGCCTGATACTCCGTGATGCGTTTCTACAGAGATAGTTGTTTCTACAGAGATAGTTGACTTGTTTCCCGGTGGACAACAGCACACCCGGTGAGTTGACACTGGTATTTTTAGTCCGCTTTTTTATAGCGCTTTAACATTTAAACAAGGTTTAAAACATTAAAAGTGCGTTTAAACTATCCTGTCGGTCACTCGGTGTTAGTTTCAAGCGAAGTCTTAGAAGCAAATGCGACTGTGCGCTGGATCCAATGTCATGCGGTCCAGCTTTGGCACCGTTGATTTTAATGTGGAATAATAATTCGTTGCAAAAGTGAATTTCTTGCAGTCAGTGTGTCGTGTGCGATTCTATCTGATGATGCTGAAATCTGACATCTAGTACCAACTATGCTCTTCACGACCTTGTTTCAGCACCATGGACATCTCCAGTCCTCAGGACTGCTTGTCTCCTTCAGGATTCATGTTCACAGTTCAGAATCCTCGTTCTTTAACATGAGCGGCACTCTGTATGAAACCATAAACCGGTTTTTGTGCATTATTTACATTAATTACATATACCATTCACATCTAAAACACCCCTTTTATCCTATGCGAAGACTTGTTTTTACGCATTTATTGTAGTAATTTATGAATTGATTATTTTAGATTGTATCTATCTGTGTGTATTTCTGTAAAGCACTTTGAGTTGAAACGCGTCTCCGAAGCGTCCGTAGATGAAGTTGTATTCGAGTTTATTTAAATGAACCTCTTCTTTTTTCCATTCAGAACTTCAGAACGAGGATGATGCTCAGCCCGGACCACGCCGGGCCGGACCTGCCTTGGGCAGAGCCACACGTTCTTCTGGACTCCTTCATGGCCGAGCGTCAGCCCGGGGGGGTCCAGGAGGGGTCCGGCCGGCCGCGTCCCCTCCCCCTCAGCAGGGAGGAGAAGAGACGGCGGAGGCGGACCTCGGCCAAGTACCGCTCAGCGCACGCCACGCGGGAGAGAGTCCGCGTCGAGGCGTTCAACGCGGCCTTCGGCGACCTGCGGCAGCTCCTCCCGATTCTCCCACCAGACAAGAAGCTGTCCAAGATAGAGATCCTGAGACTGGCGATGTGCTACATCTCCTACCTGAACAACGTCCTGGATGTATGAGGCGGCAGTTGAAGGGACCGTTTCCCTCACGCGGAGCTGAGTTCAGCTCCGCAGACATTTCTCCGTAACGACGGAGTCATTGTGAAACGCATCTCGCTCTAGACGCTGTAGTACATGTTCCAGGCCTGTGTGTGGCGCTGTTTCAGCTACAGAAATCCACCGAAAAACAGTTTCATGTTGCAGAGTATGCCTAAGTGACAGATCCCCAACAACATGAAACTACCTAAACCACTCGACAGTCGATAAGTCAAACACAGGCAGTCAATTCATCATCCAACATCTTACTCTCGCGGACCCTGGCGTGCGTCCCAACGTGTAAACAAGTGGTTAATTAATTAATTTGTTAATTCGTGGAGACCAATCCAAAAGGAGATGACTAACCATATTTAGTATTATTTCCAGAGTCATTCTAACGGCATATCCTCCACATTTATTTCGCTCCGACTCTGGCCGATGACATCATCGTTTGCGTTTCTGCGCGTTTTCACGAATCCAAAACCTGAAACGTTTTTGACTTTTCCACCCTGGGACCTGGTTTCAAAAAAGTGCGTTTTCAGGCACCGAAAAGGCCGGATCCATCGTTACGGTCGGCCTAAACGCAAAAGACCTTTGCGGTTTCACTCGAAAATCGTCTCCATGTGGATGGGCCCTCAGAGACGTGTGTTAGTTGTACGCTGAATGAATCGAAGGTCTTCTGCCTTCTAAATCGAGATCATAACAACAATGATTGAAAACATGAAGGTTATGTATATATATTTATAACTTTTAGCTATATTTGAGTTGACAACAGGGTGTAGAGCGATGTGTCACTCCCTTTAGAAAGGTACAGGATTCGATCCCCAGCCTACGTACATAAATCACAAAGCCTTTACCTGCCTATGGGCACCTCAATGACATGTATCTGATATTCGCTTTTGATAAAACTGTCTTAAAAATAGTAATAGTAGCATTTTGTTTTCAGTTTTTATATATTGATGTAGCACATAATGTAGCAGTCCAAATCGTATTGAAATGTTTTTATTTGTGAATGTAACTTCCAAAAGCTCTGTTATTTCTTCCCCTGATGAACGTGATGAAGCGCGAGGCTCTGCAGCTTCCGGAACTCAGCGTCCAATAGGAACACTTCCTCTCTGGAGGGGAGGGGCTTGCCGGGGGGCGGGCAGGTGCGGCTCCAGATGAACCAAGACCCCCACAGTACGGCCCCTCCGCCTGCCTGGTCCCGAGGGGCCGTGAATGTACTCCCACACGCACACACGCACACGCACGCACACATGCGCACGCACACACGCACACAGACACACATACACACATGCGCACGCACACACGCACACACACGCACGCACACAAACGCACGCACACACGCACACACACACACACACACACACACACACACACACACACACACACACACACACGCACACACACACACGCACGCACACACACACGCACGCACACACACACAGTCATGCCTGCATCACATGGACACATTCATCACATAATATGGACACACGTCCACCGATTGATGTCCACGCCTCCCGGTCACCCAGCGTGGTGTTGGAAGCCTCCTGATGGGACTGGAAACCAGTCCTCAACCCTTCAGCCACCACAGTGCATCCTGTTCTGCACTCGCTGCCCAGCCCTGAACCATCGCTGCACCACATTCTGATCATCCATTGATACGGATCAATATCACGCCTCGGACGCCCACAGAGCGCTGAGCGGACTCGTGAACAAGGTGCCAGTGTCACATCGTCTTCACCTTCATCCTCCGTTCTCCTATAAAGGAACCGCTTTGTTGTCAAGTAAACTCCTCGTCCCACTCTTTATTTACTGCTAGATGGACGTTTCCTGCTCCTCCCTCCCCCCCTCTCCCCCTTCTCTCTCCCTCTCTCCCCCTCTCTCCCCCCTCTCTCCTTTATCCTCATCTCTCCCCTGTAATATGGCCCCTGGGGGCCGTCGCCATTATCCAGGCCCTTGCCTCACTCCAGAGTACAGCAGTCCTTTGTCTAGTTGTGTGTGTGTGTGTGTGTGTGTGTGTGAGTGTGTGTGTGTGTGTGTGTGTGTGTGTGTGTGTGTGTGTGTGTGTGTGTGTGTGTGTGTGTGTGTGTGTGTGTGTGTGTGTGTGTGTGTTAAAGGGTAAGGAGGATCGAATTATGGGAACCTAGGAAACAGATGGCTTGGTCTTCATCGATGTGTGTGTCATGATCAAATGTCGATAGCATAAGACACGCGGACATCATGTTTGTTGATTGTATCTCTAAGTGTTGATTTGGTTAATTAGTCGGAAGGCTGCGCTAAATGTCACGCTGTGTTCGTGTCGTCCGTCATACGCGGTGGCCTGCCTCCTAGCGTTCGGAGGCGATGGATGTGTCCAGAAGGACAACACTGCCCTCTCCCGGCGATATCACTCACAAAGCTGGATCTGACTTGGAAGAAAACAGGAACGTAATAGGTAAGATTATATATCGGCATTATAGATAACTGTC
>JAXIVH010000010.1:1835032-1839092 GCA_036785325.1 Urophycis tenuis | reverse complement strand
GATGTGGGTTAGAGAAGGGAGGGGAGAGGAAGGGAGGGGAGGGGGTAGTGAAGGGGAGGCAGAGAATAATTAAGTAAGTGACAATATAATATATTTCAATTAAAATAAAATATGTACAAAATGTACATTTAAATAAAAACCCCTGACCTAAAAGGTACCGTGGAGCGAGAGAGAGAGAAAGAGGGGGGGGGGGGGGGGGAGAAGGGGGGGCTGGTCTCCCCCCTTGCAGGACTCACTGACAGGGCTTTGATGCCAGTAGGGGTGTGTTTGTGTTCGGCTCCATTATTTATCCCCCTCACTGGAAATATGGCTCCCTGTTCTGTGTTCCCTCTCTGTAAATAGCACGGCTGGCTGAGCCTGGGTGGAGGCTGACACACTGATGTCTTCTGGGAGATGTTGTTCAGTGTTTCCCTCTGTGTCTTTAGTGGGCTTTAACAGCACGTCAAAAAGAACTATCAACTCTCGACATCTCATAAGCTGCGTTGTTGTAGTGGGAGCCCTGCTTGTTGCAGCCGTGAATCGGCTAATCATTATCACTGAAATGCTGCACACACACGCACACGCACACACACACGCACACACACACACGCACGTGCACGCGCACACGCACGCACACATGCACACACGCACACGCACACGCACACACACACACACACACGCACACACACATCCTTTTCATGGAAACTAAGCACGTAGCATCATTCCGTAGTCACTAGGGCACTCAGACAGAATCATCAGTTTGTGAAATACATTTACTGATATGCCAAGTCTGCAATTTTCATGTTTATATGCCCCATTGGTCCAAGAGATGATGGAATGTCTCTCAACGAGACACTGGGAATTTGCATAATCTGGGTTTGGAACACCGTGATAGGCTGCTGGCGGCTGACTGGCAGGTGGGCGGTGAGAGCGACCGCTGTGGAACAGACAGCCGGGAGATTGGAGGGTAAATGAGCAGTCGCACGGAGCTTGACACCAAGACTCGTGCGAGTCGTGCACAGCTCACTTTGGTGACCAGGAAGAGCAGACTCCTCAGCTCCATTACGTCTGCAGTGGTGAGGAGATGGTGGAGTGGTAGCTTGACATGATGGTGACTCTTAGCAGCATCACGCAACATCATGCGTGTGTTCACGCACGTCTTCCCATGAAACGCTGGAGCAATGTTATTTATCTTTCATTTGCTTCTCCCCTGAATTTAGATTTCTGCTGGATGCAGGGTGGGTTACTGTTGTCTGTGGTGATTATTTGTCAGTATCCCTGGTGTGCTGTGTCCAGTGAAGACTACTAATGGAGAGTGCAAACTGAAAAGCATATAGTTTTTTGCATCGCGTTTTAAGTGTATGAAATTTGACTGTGTTATGATATCAGGAGACATTTGACAGTCTGACATCTGTCTCTACCAATGTCACAGTCAGAATGACCCTGCCTTGTCCTTCAGTCATTCAGAGCATATCCTCCATATGACATTTTGTTCACACCCTCCTCCTTTAACTCGTTTGAACGACTGCATCACTCTATCACTCTTCTTCCTTGGGTCCTAGGAGGATGTGTGTGGTATGGGTCTCTGTACAAGACAAAGTCCATTCAGGTACTGCAGTGCTTCTAAGGTTCTGTGTGATTCCTCCCTTGTATCTCACCCCTTCTCTCATTCTTCCAGGTCAATGCGGCTCCTGGAGCATCTCGCTGGCGTAGTTGTCAGTGGTCACACGTCCCCTTCAGCCAGCCCGTCTCCATAGTGACCTCCTCTCCTCAGCAGCGGCCCCGCCCCTCTCTCTCTCTCTCTTTCTCTCTCTCTCTCTCTCTCTGTCTCTCTCCCTCTGTCCCTCCAAACCCTCGTGGGTCAGAAGGGCGATGGACAGCGAGTCGACCCTCTCGGGACACTCCTACCACTCCAGCCGCTCTGGGAGGTCCAACAGACACGGGTACGTCCACGGGCCTGTCTGTCTGCTCGCTGGCCTGTCTGCCTGCTGGGTTCTCTGTGTGTTCCATATTCTGTTTGTCTCTCTTAGTCTGCTTGTCTGTCTGTGTCTGTCTGTCTGTCTGTCTGTCTGTCTGTCTGTCTGTCTGTCTGTTCTGCCTGTACTCAGTGTGTTCGTCTGGCTCTACGTCTGTATGCGTTCGCGTCTGTCTTACAGTAGCACCTTCTATCTTATTATTCAGAAGGGACCTCCTTCCACCTCCAGATGAACATGTAGGAGGTTGTTGGAGACCTTAAGTTGGCCTGGATGGGGTCAGTAGTTGAGATCCTGGGCTCTCTGCTTAATGGAATAACTTCAGCCCAGCTGCCATAGAAGATGGATCGTAGCACTTATTTATAATTGCTACCACATACAGTATATATATATATATATATATATATATATATATATATATATATATATATATATATATATATATATATATATATATATATATATATATATAGAGAGAGAGAGAGAGAGAGAGAGAGAGAGAGAGAGAGAGAGGATATGAAAAGGAACA
The DNA here is from genome assembly GCA_036785325.1 of Urophycis tenuis. NCBI lineage: Eukaryota > Metazoa > Chordata > Actinopteri > Gadiformes > Phycidae > Urophycis > Urophycis tenuis. Next base: position 1,836,611 of record JAXIVH010000010.1, on the reverse strand, counting down.
CAGGAAGTAAGGATGGAGAAAAATCTAGAGATAGATATATATAGATGAAGATAGATGAGATAGATGGAGATAGATGAGATAGATGGAGATAGATGAAGATAGATGAGATAGATGGAGATAGATGGAGATAGATGAGATAGATGAAGATAGATGAGATAGATGGAAATAGATGAGATAGATGAGATAGATGGAGATAGATGAGATAGATGGAGATAGATGGAGATAGATGAAGATAGATGAGATAGATGGAGATAGAGGAGATAAATGGGGATAGATGAAGATAGATGAGATTGATGGAGATAGAGGAGATAGATGAGATAGATGGAGATAGATGGAGATAGATAAGATAGATAAAGATAGAGGAGATAGATGGAGATAGGAAGAGATGGATAAAGATAGATAGAGATTGATGAGATGGAGATAGGAAGAGATGGATAGAGAAGGACTCTGACTCTAACCTACTTCACTAATTGCCGTGTCCAGCAGTGTGAATGAAGCCCTACATCACCTTGTTTGTCCTCTGGGCTCTCCCTCTCTCTCTCTCTCTCTCTCTCTCTCTCTCTCTCTCTCTCTCTCTCTCTCTCTCTCTCTCTCTGTCTCTCTCTCTCTCGCTGCCATGAGAAAACCATAACCCTAATCTGCATAATTTGTGTTTATGGCTGAGCATCTGCATGCTTATGGGATTTTTATTCATCTCTTTCTCTGTGTGTGTTTCTATGTGCGTGTGTTTCTGTGCGTGTGTGTGTGTGTGTGTGTGTGTTTCTGTGCGTGTGTGTGTGTGTGTCTGTGTGTGTGTGTGTGTGTGTGTGTCTGTGTGTGTGTGTGTGTGTGTGTGTGTGTGTGTGTGTGTGTGTTTCTGTGTGTGTGTGTGTGTGTGTGTGTGTGTGTGTGTGTGTGTCACAGCAGGGAGCGCCACAAGCTGAGTAACAGTAAAGACAGCAGCCGCTCCGAGCGCTCTGTTGTCATCAACCCCCCCGACACGCCCTCCCACAACTCCCAGAACTCCCAGAGCTCCCCGCTCCAGAATGGGGAGCCCCTCCCGGGGGAGCCCGGGCCCACCGAGCAGGACCAGGGCGACGACACTCAGGTACCGACCCGCTGACCCGGTCCCCAGTGGTGGAATGACTGGGGGTGACTCTGGCTTCACTCAGCATCTTGTTCTGAGGCTTCATGTGCACCTTCATCACCCTGTAAATCAGAATCAAGTCAGTTACGAGTTCCATCACTAAAGTGCTGCTTCTGAATGTTTCTGTGTCGTGTTCTGGCTGCTGGATGTGACCTCCACGCAGCCACGCTTGCCAGAAGAAGTCAGAAGGGCATCTATTTACAATCACTCAGAACTACCAGCTGTGACCCCCCCCCCCCCCCCCCACACACACACACACACACACACCAGCGCCCTCGTCTCGACCCCATCTCCATCCCTCACAGCTGGTTCTCAGCCCGCCTCTCATCAGTACGGACAAGAGAACAAATAGGTCGCAGGATTAACCTCTGACCAGCAGTCTGCAGTAAGTTTAAGTGCAGTGTGTGTGTGTGTGTGTGTCTGTGTGTGTGTGTGTGTCTGTGTGTGTGTGTG
>JAXIVH010000010.1:1615032-1822532 GCA_036785325.1 Urophycis tenuis | reverse complement strand
CTGCCCTCGGTGTTTCAGAAGAAACAAACCAACGCCCAGATGCTCAGAGCAGGGCCACGGAAGCCCGTGGAGAACGCCCCAGTTCCCCGCCCGGCCTCAGAGTGCCTGGCTGGCAGGGGGACAGTGTCAGGCCCAGGAGGGGCCGAGCTGCCTGGATCCTCCTCCAGGCTGGAGCGCTGCAGAGCCCCAGCTGTAATGGAGCTTCGTATTACAAGCCAGGTGTTGCCATCACATGTGCCCTCGCGTCGCCCAGAGCACGTGATGGATGGCTCAGTCTACCAGCCGACCCAGCGGACCGTACCAACTGGGGATGGGCATTCTAAGTATTTCCCACGTTCGGGTTCTCATTCAACGAAAGTACAGAATGTTAAAGTGAGCCGCTAGCAGGGCATGACCACAGTCCCACCCTCCATCTCCTCAACTCTCATATGATTCCCCATCCAGAGTCAAGTCATAGTTCACGTAGCATGACATCATCCCCTCTGTGGCCCCCAGGTGCGGGCTCCGGGAGCACCGTGGGGGCGCAGCCCGCCAACAGCAGCCAGTCCCGCGCCGCCGCCGCCGCCGCCGCCAAGCGCAAGGACAGCGCCCACAACGAGCTGTACTACGAGGAGGCCGACCACGACCGGAGGGTCCGCAAGCGCAGAGCCAGGTGAGGAGGTCTCTGGACCTGCAGGTCACCTGTCCACTCTCTGGACCTGCGGGTCACCTGTCCACTCTCTGGACCTGCAGGTCACCTGTCCACTCTGGGCCACTGGTCCACTTTCTAGACCTGCAGGTCACCTTTCCACTCTCTGGGCTGTGGGTCACCTGTCCACTCTGGGCCACCTGTCCACTCAGGGTCACCTGTCCACTCTCTGGACCTGCAGGTCACCTGTCCACTCTCTGGACCTGTGGGTCACCTGTCCACTCTGGGCCACCTGTCCACTCTGGGCCACTGGTCCACTCTCTGGGCTGTGGGCCACCTGTCCACTCTCTGCTGTTTCCTGTAGAGACTAGGCCAAGCCTCGTGAGACCGCCCCCTCTCCTAGTTCATGTGCTGTTCCTCCTGAGCTCAGTCTGGCCTCGATCCTGATCCCTTCCCCAATAATGTGATTGTACTTCTTTACATCCAAGCATTCTTTACGTCCAAGCATTGATTTTATGCTTTGTTTGTTGCCTCACTTGAAAGACACAACTTTAAAGTCAGTAGGAGCAGAAAACAGGAAACTATGTGAGGAAAGCAGCTTAAAAGTCAGTAGGAGCAGGAAACAGGAAACTCTACAGGGCTGTGAAACAGACCACATTTCAACATGGTGGTGCTGATGTCCACATGAAGCCGCTCAACAGGGCCGTTTGGCAGGTGGCTGGGACAGCTCCACATGTCGGCTGATGCTAATTAAAGCCCCGCCCCCTACCTCCTGCTGGAGTGATTTCACGGTAACGTGAAAGTAGTTTGGACATGACTCTTACTGCCTCGTGACTCCATCACAACCAGGGACGCACCAGTAGGAGGTCTGGTTGAGGAGGACATCTGAAGACAGACAGCACTGCTCTCCTGAAGCTCGCCATGTTAGACACGTCTGTGCGGCGTTATGTAAACCAACTCTACACACTGATGCTGCGAGCGTGTTTGGCTGAAGGCACGAGAGATTAAATCAATGAATAGCAGCAGGTGTTAGCATGGCACTACAGGGGGCTGTGAAGGTCACCGTGTGTGTGTGTGTGTGTGTGTGTGTGCGTGTGTGTATATGTGTGTGTGTGTGTGTGTGTGTGTGTATGTGTGTGTGTGTGTGTGTGTGTGTGTGTGTGTGTGTGTGTGTGTGTGTGCGTGTGTGCGTGTGTGTGTGTGTGCATGCGTGTGTGTGTGTGTGTGTGCGTGTGTGTCTGTGTGTCTGTGCGTGCATGCGTGTGTGTCTGTGTGTGCATGTGTGTGTGTGCATGTGTGTGTGTGTGTGTGTGTGTGTGTGTGTGTGTGTGTGTGTGTGTGTCTCTGTGTGCATGTGTGTGTGTGTCCAGGCTGGTGGTGGCCGTGGAGGAGGCCTTCACACACGTGCGGCGCATGAAGAAGGAGGACGAGCGCGCGGTGCCGGCGGACATCTTGGAGGTCCGGGAGGCGGCCCTGGCCGTCTTCCCCTCCATGGCGCGGGCGCTGCAGAAGTACCTCCGCACCACCAGGAGGCAGCACTGCCACAGCATGGACAGCATCCAGAAGCACCTGGCCTTCTGCCTCGTCAACGACATGAGCCCCAAGGTGAGCTGGACCCCCCGGGGGGCTGGAGCGCCCAGCGGGGGGTGCTGGAGATCTGGGTTCATGCTCTAGGTAGCATTTAGGAGAAGGTCAGGTGCATTTCTAAGTTCTGACTTTTGGGTGGGCTAAGGAAGCCACTGCAGGGGGGGGGGGAGGAAGTTTTAACATCGTAGATTTGAGGACGAAACGATCAAAGGCATTTGCACAGCTGACAAATCTCGCAGAAACATTTTAAACTTGCCCCATGCATTGGCGCGTCACCTTTTTTGAACGAGTAAATTGCGGTATGCCTCTCACTGCTTGTGTAAAAAAAAATGGTAGAATTAGATTTGAGGACGAAATGATAGGTTGGGCTAAGGCAAGTTTTGTAAAAAGTTCTATTTTCGCCACTGGGAGAAGGTGCGGTTTAGGTAAGATAAGGTTAGATTTCACAAACTAGACACAGTCATTCGGGTGTCATTTGTTAGAAATGAGTGAGTGAAACGCTCTGAGAGAAATGCCCTGCTTGACTGCCCCTGTCTTTATAGCATGAGACCATTTAGATTGTATACCTCATTTCTGACCACTCAGGGCATCAAACCTGCCAACCAAATCATGCTCTCCCTGCTCTCTCTGGTTTCTCTTCACGAAGCTCAAATCAACTTACAGCAGCTTTCATCAAGAGCCAGTGAGAGGCGTCCATTGAGTTATCCTAACAAGCATGTCTTGGAGGAGAAGGGAAACTGGAGCAGCCAGGGACAGACAGACAGACAGACAGATAGATACACAGATGGATGGACAGAGGGTCGGATGCTTGTGAGGCTGCCGTGGGTCTCATGGTGGTGTTTGATCCCCAGGCGTTCCTGGAGGCCTACCTGGCCCCGGGGCCCACCCTGCAGTACGGCCCCGAGCGCTGGATGGCCGACCAGTGGACTCTGGTCAGCGAGGCCTCGGTCACCGGCGGGGTGAAGGACGGCACGGAGTTCCTGCTGCGGTGTCTGGACTTCAGCCTGGCCGTCACCGTGAAGAGCATCCCGTACCTCCGCATGGCCGAGGAGTTCGTGGACCCCAAGTCACACAAGTTCACCCTGCTCCTCCAATCAGAGACCTCCGTCTAGGCAGCGTCACTCTGTGTTCCGCAGCGTGGCGAGCAGGAGAACCACCAACGTCTGGAGCAGGGGGGGGATGTTCTTATCAAGGAACTGGTTGTGATTCTGAAGTTGCTCACAGGGTCTTTACGGAATCTCTTAGGCAAAGAAAATTGGATATAAGAATGCTAGAAGGGATGTAGAGAGAGGGGCTTGTCTCCCCCTCTGCCCTGACCCCTGCTCAGCGCTGAGATGTTCCTCTATGCACTGTGGTCGACCCTCACTGAGTTCTGTCTTCCTTTACTGCATGTGCCACTGCGTGCCTGTGTGTCTTCAACAGGAGTGGACATGATTTAGACTGTGTGTGTGGGTGTGTGTGTGGGTGGCTGGGCCCAAGTCTGTGTGGGTGTGTCTGGATGTGTGTGTGTGTGTTCCAATGCATGCCTTTGTGTGTGTGTAAGCACGGGAGTGCATATGATTTAGGACACCCACACAATATTGTGGGTGGATTGGAGTGTGTGTGTGTGTGTGTGTGTGTTTAGGTGCTATCTCATCCTGTCCCCACTTACTTCTCAGTGTTGTTATAGCAACAGGAATGCTCCTGTCGCCTGCCCTTCTCAACATGAGCACAACCCTGACGTCACCAACCCAGTTCCATGACTTCCTCACCCAGTGAGTCCTTATGGTCTAGTATTGTGAATATCTGTATAGTATTTATATGTGTATATACATAAGGACTATATGCGTTTTATATCATTGTATGGTGTCATTTGTTTAGTTTTTAATTTTATTCCTTAGTGTCCTCTGTTGAATCTAGTAGACTAGTAACTAGCTGTTAGACATGTTTGTGTAGGAGAGTCTTCAGAAGAAAGACTCAAGAAAGAAGATGACCAGAACTGATCCAGGAGTCAAGAACAAAACTGGCGGTCGACGCATTTATCCTTTTTAAAATGTAAAGCAATGCCCTGTTAGTGCCGACGTCCTGTTTCTCCTGAAGCCAGTGAATGATGTGACTCCTCCTCGCTGTGTTCTCCTCCCTGGTGGTGCCTCAGTGTGTCCCTGAGCCACCATACCCACATCCCTCCTGGAGGTTCTCATCTTCTAGTCCCGAGAGATGGAGGACGTGTTGATAAGCAGTTGAGACACATTTTCCTTTTTCTTTTCCGACTCGATGTCCTGCTCTCAAATGTGAGTGTTTGGGGTCGCTGTGTTTTTCACACCCAGAAGTGTTGAGTGTGGAGGGGAACTTGTTCCACTGCTGCCCCCTGTGGTCGTCTCTCTGAACTGTAGATGTGACGACGCATTCCACACAACAAAATATTACCATTTAATATTCTACTCCAATGTATTTCTACAATAATTGTAAATTCATGTCCACCCTGGAGTGTTGCCATGGTTGTTGGCGAGGCGTCATGTCGGGCTGTAGAGTCGAGGCCATGTGTTGTACAGTGTTCAACAGGCCTGGATCCACCTTGGCATGTTGTACCATCTGAACATGTAGCGTGTGCTGCCTCCAGGCCTGGGTGAGTGTGGATACATGCGTGTGTGAATGCAAGAGGTTTTTTTTATGAACAGATCTTTTGTAAATGTGGAAGTCAAGACTCTTAGACACTCTTGTCTTTTTTTTAAGCAGGTGAAACAGCTGTGTCAAAATCACATTTGTATGACAATAAACATTTGTATTGACCTTTTCAACAAGGTGCTCAGTCTTCATTTTGTCCCATGGGTTCCACACCTCCAGAAGATTGGAAGGTGCCTCATTAACTGGACAAAGAAATCCTCCATCGTTTTATTGATAGCTGGAGCCAAGGACTGCACAGCTGAATGAATGAGTTTGAGTTCTGAGTTATTTTGTTTTCCGGCACAAAAGTCTTGGGATTCATCTGTCTTTCACCATATGTTTAAACTGAATATAGTGACTGAATATGCAAATGATTTAAACAACACTTTCAACTCCGTTTCCCTAATGACAGAATTCAAGGATTAAGAATTGCTCAGCCTGATCCAACCCAGAGACAATTTACAATGAGTGAAAATTCACAAATCACTTGAATTATTATTCATCGTCATCATCATCATCGTCGTCGTCATCGTCATCATCATCATCATCATCTTCATCATCATCATCACTGTCATCGTCGTCATCATCATCATCGTCATCGTCGTCATCTTCATCATCATCATCATCATCATCATCATCATCCTCGGTGTTCACTTTGCCAGACAGAACATCTTCTATCCAGTCCTCCAGTTCCTGAGCGGTGGGCAGGTCCTCCTCATCGTCCATGGCCATCCACACGCTGTCGGCCTGGAACACGCAGCACACAGCTCATTAAGAGGAGCGTCAGCCTCGTTAAGAGGCTGGCCTGTTGATCCATCATCCATCTAACTTCATATAGTGCTTTTCAAAACAATAAAACAATGACAAATTAACTGCTTAAAAAGTAAAACAACACAATAAGTTAATTTAGAATAAGAAGACAAATAATAATAATAAGAATTCTGAGTGACAGAGACGTGCCCTCAGACCAGGCGAGTCTGGACTTTGGACTCTGGACAATGTCTGAGACATTGACCACTCCTATCTGAGGCCTAGACTTACGTCTGAGACATTGACCACTCCTATCTGAGGCCTGAACAGGTCCACGTTGAAGGTCTTCTCCCAGTACGGGATCAGCTGAAACAGAAACACAGCAGCAGGTGAGAGCCATGCTTACACTCCAGAGCACAGCAGGTTGCTTCATTCAAACCAGTATGAACATCTAATGAAGGGTGAAGTCATTGTTGTGTGTAATGTGTCTGTGTAGTCAGATTTAAGTTACGTCAATTTCCCGTTTGAGTGCTTTCCGGTCTGTCTATTTGTCTGTTTGTGTGACTGCCTGTCTGTCTATCTGTCTGATCTTTGTTTCAGTCAGTCTGTGGGTGTGCAGAGGGGGCCTCTCCCACCAGAGAGAAGTCATCCGGGTCTATCCAGATGATGCTGAGGTCTGGTAGGTGAGTGTTGTCTCTGGCCACCTCCTTCAGGATCTCCAGGAACTCAAAACCATCTGGAAGGACAGAGACACCACACTGGATCAGGAGACATCACATCGTGAGAAGTTTCAGCGTCCGGTTGGTGTGCGAAGACATTGCTTCGGTGGCATCCATCTCTCTGTAATTGTCAAGCTTGTTTCATCCTATGTATATGTTAGTTTCAGGGCTCTCTTGCAAAAGAGCTTTCAATCTTGGTCAGACTTCAGTGAGAGCATGTGTATGTGAGAGGTTAAGTATGAAACATGGTCCACGAGGCCTCTCATACCATGACCAGACATATCTGATCATCCATATGGAGAGTAATATCAGTGTCTCACCAGGGTCCTCCTCTTCTGCAAAGGCGACAATGTGGATCCCTTCGATATCATCCTCCTGAGATGAAGAGAGAGAGATGTTGACTTCCCACTAGTGTATGATGACTTCCATGAACAAGCACCTGTTTTCTTTCTCTTGCCATGTGACATGATGAATCACTGCTACTCACCCATGTCTCAAACATGTCCTCAGCACGCAGCTTCCTCAGGGTGGGCCTGACAACACACAGCAGACCTGGTGAATCTCACACACGCTGGCTCTGAAGTGGAGCATTTAAGACCAGCCAACACTTTTATCCAAAGCGATTTAAAGTGAATGTTAGGCCCTTTGTTCAAGGACATCGGTAGAATGCGGACATTGGAGTTTGCACCCAGAGCCTTTTGACCTTCAAACACCCTCACTGTAGGAATCACAGCAGGAATACTGCACCCCCTACATATTCATGTGCTATGTTCTGTGTGTGTTGCCAAATCCCCCAAATAATGCAGATATTTCCAGATGGTTCCACGCAAGGTGTGAAGGTGAATGATCGTGGTTTGAGGGTGAATGACGATGTGTGAAGGTGAATGATGGCAGTGTGTGAGGGTGAATGATGGCAGTGCGTAGGGTGAATGATGGCAATGTGTAAGGGTGAATGATGGAGGTGTGAGGGTGAATGATGGCAGTGTGTAAGGGTGAATGATGGAGGTGTGAGGGTGAATGATGGCGGTGTGTGAAAGTGAATGACGGTGGTGTGTGAAAGTGAATGATGGTGGTGTGTGAGGGTAAATGATGGTGGTGTGTGAGAGTGAATGATGGCGGTGTGTGAGGGTGAATGATGGCGGTGTGTGAGGGTGAATGATGGCGGTGTGTGAGAGTGAATGATGGCGGTGTGTGAGGGTGAATGATGGCGGTGTGTGAGAGTGAATGACGGTGGTGTGTGAGGGTGAATGACGGTGGTGTGTGAGGGTGAATGACGGTGGTGTGTGAGGGTGAATGACGGTGGTGTGTGAGGGTGAATGACGGTGGTGTGTGAGGGTGAATGACGGTGGTGTGTGAGGGTGAATGACGGTGGTGTGCGAGGGTGAATGGTGACGAGGTGACGGCGGGTACCGTCTGTGCTCAGTGATGAAGTCCACCAGCTCCTCCTCTGAGTGAGGTTTCTCAGGGATGGTGACGGGCTCCTCCATGAAGGGCTCATAGAAGTCCACCTCGTTCATCTTCAGCGTCAGCTCCTTGGCCACCTGGAGCCCCGGGGGAACAACGCAGCTCGTCTCTGCAGAGACACTGGGGTCGTTCATTCGGGCGCTCATGCATGAATTCATGCATTAAATAATTGGCTTTTTGTTATTCTTTATTTGTCTCATTTATAATCACTTTCCTAGTTTTGTTGTAGTCATGTTGAAGCATTGGTTCATTCATCCGTTTCCTATTCAAAGAAGGACTAATATGTATGATAATAACATGTATCTTATGTAATGATGTGTATTACTCACTGCTTTGTCAAATGTGGCGTAGAATTTAATGTATGGCTGGAACTGCTCAGCTGCTTCTTTGAATGCTTGGAAATCTGGAACCAAATAGAACAGGGAGACGAGTTTAAAGGACTTGACAAGCGGTTTATATCAACTCCTGGTTTGTGTGAAGCTTCCATCCAGCCCACATCCGCTCGGCACAGCTGGCCTCCAGTGAGACGTGACAGCTGCATTAGTCCACCAAAATAGTTGACCTTTGACCTCTGGGCGTTCGAGAGCCAGTCAGGCGATGATTCAAAAGCTTTAACGATCATGGGCGATGACTCTGAACATCTAAGTTCCACAGTTTGAACGATAAAACAGAAACAGCAGCAACAACAACAGCTGCATCCGTGATGATTGGTGGAAGATAACGAGCGCCAAACAACATGTTGCCATGGTAACCTCCAGCTGCCATTAGAGCGGTACTCAGTCCAGTGCACATCAATGAGGCTGCAATGAACTCAAGCTGCACCCAGGAAGTAACAGAGGGACTAAAACTATAGGACCATAGGAACCATATTCCTATAGTCAGGGGGTCATTATGGTTAGGGTTAGGGTTAAGGGTTTCTTATGGTTAGGGTTAAGGGTTTCTTATGGTTAGGGTTAAGGGTTTCTTATGGTTAGGGTTAAGGGTTTCTTATGGTTAGGGTTAAGGGTTTCTTATGGTTAGGGTTAAGGGTTTCTTATGGTTAGGGTTGGGGTTAAGGGTTCCACCTTCAGCGGTGAGGGGAGGCTGAACACTCACGCTCTGACTCCTGGCTCTTGAAGAAGCCGACGAGTCTGATGTCTTGGTCCATCCTGTGGAAGGCTCTCAGCTCCAGAGCGTTGTCCAGAACCTCCACAGGGTCCTCCAGCAGCTGCACAGAGACACACGGGGCTGTAGCCTCCACAACACCACAGCACTTTGGGGTCCTCGCCCATCCACTGAGAGGGCCTCTTACAGTGATTTCAGTGTGACATGTGGTTGAGCTCCCTTACATCCAGCAGGAACTCTGTCATGGTGTTGGCTGAGAGCAGACCATCAAACTCGATGACCCGGTCCTCCTTGAACACATAGACGCTGTCCACTTCGTCCAGACCTGCAGAACAACACGTTTCACTTCCTGGGACGCCTCAGCCTGTTGCTACCGAGTCGTTTACTTCATTAAGCTTCATCCCAAAGCCATGTAGTAATGCTTTTAGATAGCATTAAAGAGCAGGTAGGAGTGACCACTCCTGGCTCAGGAATTCTGACAGGTAATATGTGGACATTGATGACCAGTTTGATTAGCAGTGCTGAGATAACAAAAACAATAATAATAATGCTCTGCTTACCCAGTTTCTTGGCCACCTTGGCATCTTTTTTGGCATCCACCATTCCAAATCCAATGTCTTTCTCCTCCATCACTTGGGCTACCAGCTTCACAGAGCACACAGAGGGAACATGGGGCATCGCTATGAGTAGCCTGTTCACGAGACATGAAGGGCAGCATCACCTGCTAATGAAATGGAGCCTTCTACAGAGTGCCTTGAAACGTGCTGCCTTTATTCTGTACAGTTAATTCACATCCAGCCTCAAGGTGCTGGCCATGCTGCTCAACGGCTTGGCATCTCATTTTGTACGTTTTCAGCGGACTCCTCTGTAAAAGACTTCACAGACGTGTGTTCTGCTGTTGGCAGGAGGCCACCGGGGCCGAGCTGGAGTCGGTGACGTCATCAGGACGATAGCAGACAGAACGGAGGCGACTCGGGGCTGAGGGACATGCCAGGCCCGACACACAAGCCAAGCGTCGCATTATGTCGTAAAATGAAACCGGTTGGCTTGACATTCAAACGAACACGCCGACATTTCGGGAGAGAGGCTTTTTGTCCGGTCCCACATTCAAACGAGATCAGTGACACCGATCTCACCCCCCGTGGAAGGGAGAATCCAGAGAATGTGCGGCAGTGTGTTAGCCACGTTAGCCGAATACATGGAGGTAGGGGGACACACGAGCATTAGCTTCTGTGACAATTAACCTTCAAAGCATTTCCAAATTCCATTCATGTATCTTGTCTTCTTCTATGGACTGTTTGTTAACAAGTGTTAATCAAAAGCACCAATGCCAACACACTTAGCTTGCTAGCGATGGCTCTGGAGGACCCAACCAGGCCCACCTGTTGTTCGCACGACTGAAGCTATTATCAGGGCCTCAGCAACACTGGACTCCGGTTACCTCCGACAGATCCCAGAGTAAATCAACACCAGCTATGTGAACTTGATACCGGGAACAGTGCACACACAGTGCCCTCTGCGGTACCCTGTGCCACATTCAAGACAGAAAGCCATGAGGTCTATTTAAGGCTGTTCTGTTAAAGATGGCCATGTTGAACCGCCCTGGTTAGACAGAATAGTGAACGGTAGTTTTATGCTTTGTTTTACACATGTATAATTCTACCAAAATAGAAGGAAATGTCGAGGTGACGGTTTGCTCAAACGAGAGTGTGCTGGAGAACACAGAAGGCCAACTGCCAGGTTCTCTGGAGGCCTGCAGGCCATGGCCTCTTGCTGGGCTGACCTCCAAGTAGGCCTCAGAGGGGAGCAGCAGTGCGGCCGTTCAGACCTGGTCCAGAGGTGGCTGGAAGGCAGGACTTCAGGTGTGAACTGCTGCAGAACGCTGTGGCTCTGAGGCCACAGCGAGGGGGTGATGCAAAACACCTGACCACACCCCGGCAACCATACTGATGAAGTTGTGAAGTCTAAGTGCATTAATACATGTATACACATTAACATGACCTGCATGTGGCAGAACAAACCTTAACAATGTCTCTTTAGACATGTGCATGCGTGTGCAGACATGCATAGTGTCTATATATATATATATATATATATATACACACATGTTGACCTTCACACATACAGCCAGCCATGCATGCCTCTGGAGTATACATTAATGCAGTGATCTAAGGGGCTGATAATGTCTGATCCTGAAGTCTCATTCTCTACAGCTGTGGCCTACAGACGGAGCTGCAGGAGTTCATGCCCTGGTGGGCTCTCTGCTCTTTGGAGGACCTACGGTCCAGCTACACAATCAGACCAGCAACCTGAGTGACATGACCTTGTAAGCACCAACCTCTCTGGACACGTGCTACGTTACCACCTTCCCGAACACGTTCTCCTCCTCTTATTGTGCAGTTACTGTGTGCGTCTTTTGGTTTGTCTGCTTGTCTTAAAAAGCACCACGCTATCGGGCCTCCATGTCGGTCTTACCTCCAGCACCATCTCAGTCATCTGGTGTTTCTTCTGCAGCTCCTTGCTGTCGGGAATGGGCTCGTGGTACAGCAGACACAGCATGCTGTACTTCTTCAGAGCCTTCAGGTAGTTCCTGTCATTGATGTCCAGGACGCGGTCCTTCCCGTCGTAGCGGGGGAACTCCAGCCCCTTCTCGGCCGCCGCCACGCTCGCCAGGCCCAGGAGGGGCAGCAGCGTCAGCCACAGGTGGTGCATGATCCCCACCAGCAAAATGCACCAAAGAAACTATCAGAGCAGCCAATCGAAGGGTCTGGAAAACGTTCCTGCAGTGGCGGTGCAAAATATCATAGAGGTAAGATGTGGTCCTTTAAAGATGTGAGGGGAAAAGAATAAGGTCCATTCAGTAACCCCGGAGCCCCTCTCCCTGGCTGCCTGCTCCTTCACTCAAGCAGCGACAAAGGGAACAGGGGAGTGTGTGGGGCCCAGAGTCCACCAGAGGGGGGCTGGATACTCCACATTGCAGCAGCCATGCACAGCAGGGCCATTTTTAGGAGACCAGTTGTTTGGCGGCTAAAAATAACCAGGTAATGACCGGGAGGAGGGTGAGAGCAAGAGCGAGCGAGTGGAGAGGAAGCAGTGGGGAGAGTCGGGGCCCCTGACTCATCTCTATCTGATGGTCCGGACCCCGGGCCCTGTGGCTTGGCGGGGAAGGAGTTGAGCCCCAGAGATCGGGGGAGTGGAGTATTTTTAGGATGCGTCAGGCTATGGATGCGACCCGGGGATAAGAGCAACCCAGCTGAAGTGGAAAAGGCTAAAGTATTTTAAGTTACAGCAGTTCACAGGGCCAGCGTGCAAACAGGTGGGCAAAGGGCAATTTCACGATTTACCAAGCAGTGTCGGATCAGTAAATGGTTATAAAATGGTAAAGGGGCATTTAGCAGACGCTTTTGTCCAAGGCGTCTTACAATCAGTACATTTGCGAGGGTTCGACATGTGGACAGTTGGAGGAGGGGGATCAAGGGGATCGAACCGCCGACGCTACGGTTAGTAGACGACCCGCTCTGTCCACCCGCTCTACCCACTGAGCTACTGCCACCCCTCTAACCCCTAACCCTAACCCAACCCTACGGTTAGTGGACGACCCGCTCTGTCCACCCGCTCTACCCACTGAGCTACTGCTGTTAAGGCTCTGCTTGGACGTTTGTAATCAGACAGACATGTTCCTGAGGCTGCAACAGAACAAGCCTGGCTGACTGCTTTGTAGTCACTTAGTTTAAATTATTATTGAAATTAGTTCCAACTGTGAATAGCAGTATATAGTAGTTATTAGAATTAGCCAACTACGATATTTAAATAATATACAACTTCTTGACCTGACATGAATCACAGAATGCTCATATTTTTGTCATACTCGTCTGGAGCTCGAAGCAGCCTCCCTCAGTCCACCGTGGTGGTGGGCTCCTCCACTAAACTGCTGATTGCAGAGTTGCATCATTGTGACAGAGCAGCTGTTCAGTCAGAGCACTGTGTGGTGGATATAGCTGGGCTATTCTGTTTACATTGATTGCTGAATGCACCACAGGTGTGCAGCCTCACCCAGAGTCTAATCAGCCAGGCCAGGTGAGGCTAGCAGCCGCTCAACCACACTCCACTCCAGAGTGTCTTTCAGTCAGCTGAAAACAGTCATGCTATAAACATTTTTGTACTTTGAATTGAAATAAAGTGGAACATGGCCAGTGTACTAGCAGCCTGTGGGTGGAACATCATCCAGTCAAAGCAGGACAGACACAGCTTCTAGAAGCTCCCACTGAGGGTCTTTCTGTCCAGCAGCCTTGGTGGACTCCTCTACTAAGAGGTCAACATGGAGGCTGTACCTCCTGGTACCTTGAAGAGCACACCGCCCCAACATCAACACTGTACAATCTTTAGCTACAAAAATAAAATACAAAATAAAAACAATACACACCTTTGTACTTCCCTTTTATTGAGATGCCTTTTAACATGTATATTTTTTGTTGATTTGTGATAATTAGTTTTTCTTCCTGTTGATGATGATGATGAGATGATTACGGTGACAGCATGACGAAGATGAGGACAAAGAGCATTAGAAAGGATGATGAAGGTGCTGATAAAGTGATGATAAAGCGGATGATGAAGGTGATGACGAAGAGGTTGATGAAGGTGATGATGAAGATGATCAAAATGGCGGCGTGGCGTCCGGCTCTCAGCTGGCTGAGGGGTTGGCGTAGCCCCGGGGGTCCTGCTCGGTCCATTCCCCCTCGATGTACTTGTGGTACGGGTCGTTGGAGTGCTCCCTCCGCTTGGACTTGACGGTGCTGACCAGGATGGCCACCACGATGAAGGCGAACATGCCGATCATCACGGCCAGGTACCACTCCACGTTCTGGAAGTTCTCCTCCAGCAGGGTCTTGTCCAGAGCGTTGGCCGCTGCGGACACGTTGAGCCGCCAGGCGTCCAGGTACCGGCCCAGGGCTCGGGTCAGGGAGGCCTCCAGGGTCACGTTGACCCGGGCCGGCATGCTTCTCACTGGGGAGGAACAGGGAGGAATAGGTGTCTCCGCCTCACGCTCCAGCACCAACCCAGGAGGCTCCTCACGCCTGGCTGCACAGGAGATCAGAGGAACTAGCAACAGCTTTGCAGTGACCCTCCAAATCAAACTAGCTTTAGTTTTCTCCTGTATCGTGTTTGCTCACCTCTGCCACGTTTCCCTGGAGAAAGGGTTGTGTGAAGAGAAGGCTCCTTGTGACCGGAGAGACACTCGTGACCAGGAGGATTTGTGGTGAAGCTGAGAGCTTCAGCGCTCGCTCACACTGAGCCCACAGGAGCACACAGCAGAGCTTCTGTATCACAATCAAATGTTATCTTTTCTGTATAAACAAGAAACATGTTTCCAGTGAGTGCATGGGTATGTGTGTGTGTGTGTGTGTGTGTGTGTGTGTGTGTGTGTGTGTGTGTGTGTGTGTGTGTGTGTGTGTGTGTAACCTTGAGTCTTAGAAGATAAGGAGGTGGGAGTACTGAGGTCAAAGAAAAGGTCAACCTTGACACGCAAAATACGAACACATTTGGGAATCTCATTCGATGGTCAATTTAATGGAGGAGGAAAGACTCTATGGGCTATAACTCGCTTTCGAGACCTGGAATGTACCATCGTTGTGAATGGAGTCCCTGCAAGTAACAGAAAGTGGCAGTTCGACACCAGCGCCTCTAGAGGGCAGCAATGTGCAGCGATCGTTTGCGCAACGATGACTCATCCAATGTTTCCAATTTATTTATGAACCATCTACACTTCAGTGTCCTCGTGTTCCGTCATGCGCAACACATTATTATAACAATAGTAGACATATTTTTACATGTTTACATTTTAACAAGTTCAAGTAAATACATGCATGTGAATATCATTTCTATTAACATTTTTGAATGCTGAAAACTGACTTAATTATTTTTCTTACAGTGGTGTTTTTGAGCTGCGGTAACCTTAAAGCCCCCCAGCCCACCAATGCGTTGTGATGTTCTTCCTTAGACCCCCGAACCATTCCTTAGACCCCCGAACCATTGCGGGAATCAACGATAGCCCACGGGTCCCACGGTATTACATGCGTGTTTATTTCAAAGTATTAAGGCTTGTAAGCCTGTTGTAATATATGTGTATGTTGTAATGCTCTATAATACTTATATAGTGATTCTAATGGCTTACACATGTAGGCCTAAGCAACGACAAGTATTGCGAATGGAAAATGAATCAATACGAATAAGATAAGAAAAACCTTTATTTGTCCCACAAACGGGAAATTTACAGTCACAGCAGTTTAGATAGAAGAATATAGAAGCATTTTAAATACAGAATAAGATAAAGAGATGACAGGGGTTTATTTTAAAATATTGCGCTGGAGAATCTCTATACAATAAAAAAGAAAATTTGATAAATAATATACGTTAAATAATGAATTACATTTACAGATGTATTGATTATGAATGCACACACACGTACACGCTAAATGCACAAAACTGGCCCGCCCCAACTGGAATATCGTGTCATGCTACCAACAAACAGTAGGCTACATGTTCGGGCAGCCGGCCGCATGCTTGTCTGGGCCGGCACTGGGCTCTATTTAGTGGCTTAGGTCTTAAGTGATGTGATAAATACCTACACAGATAACTACCGTTGTGATATTTTAATAGCGTGATGTAGCTCTGTCTGTGCTGTTTGCATGCGGCAGCCCAAGGCTTCTCCGGGCGTCGTTGTGCCTTGCGGCATCCTTCCGCCCTACCGCGGTAACTTTCCACACATGCAAATATAACCGACGCTTTCTACTCCCACCTCTCTCTCTCTCTCTCTCTCTCTCTCTCTCTCTCTCTCTCTCTCTCTCTCTCTCTCTCTCTCTCTCTCTCTCTCTCTCTCTCTCTCTCTCTCTCTCTCTCTCTCGCCCTCTCCCTTTCTCTCTCCCAGAGGCCCCCAGGGGCCCACTCATCCCTCTGTTTTGACTGTACGTGGTCAATATTTCCCTTCCCCATTGATCTCGAACCACACGGATTACGGCAGCGATCTGCAGAATCCCACGTACGCCGCCGCCGCTGAGCCAGGCAGGCGACGTGCGGGAATGGAAGGAATGTGTGTGTGTGTGTGTGTGTGTGTGTGTGTGTGTGTGTGTGTGTGTGTGTGTGTGTGTGTGTGTGTGTCCTGTCAGGCGTGTCTGCTGTACATCTGAGAGCTCACAACATATTCCTCACGTTATTTGTGTTTCTTCAGCTTGCGGTTATCTCAACTCTGAACAGGGGGAGAATCTCTGAGAGTTTAGATTGCCATTCAATAGTCGGTATTGATGGTATTATATTCCAAACAACTTGCGACAATAATTTACCTTTTGCATTCAACGTAATTCTGGAGTGACATTTTTCCCACCTACAGTATCCGTCTGACTCATGATGCAAAAACAACATGTTTTTGACCAGGCTCAAGGAAGATGCAGTCCACACATAATTGACAGGGTTTATAGTAATGTTTATTAGGTCAAAGCATCCGATTCAAGTCCAGGAAGCTGATTCTGACAGCTGACAGGACATTTACATTTACATTGAGGGCATTGAGCAGACACTTTTATCCAAAGCGACTTACAAAGAATACATTTGTCATAAGAAGGTGAAACATTTAATTGCTGCTAATACAGTAAGAAATTCACCAGAACAAGTTTCAAGCATTTCAATTCACCGTTGCAACATCTCTGACTAAGTGCCAAGTTACACAGAGTGATTAAAGTGCGAAGTAACATAGAGTGAGGACAGGACATGAAACCAAACCATTAGGAGCCAAACAATCAGACTCAAACTAAGGCCAGGCGGTCTGTGTTGGAGTTCTAAAGTTCAGAGTAGAGTCCAACTCACAGAGTCTAGACAAACCTGTATCGCCACCGGCTTCTGCTCCCTGCCTCAGAGAGACACAACAGAGGATCAGTCATCACACCATGTAACTGTTTTCATAACTAAATGTGATAGTTATATGTTGCATTCACAGTCAGAAATCATTCTGGGGAAAACAACATCTGTGTCCTGGGTTCTTGACTCCACCTCGATCAGGCCCTTGTCCGAGGTGCCATCCCAGGGTCTGCTACCCTGAGGCAGCAGGGCCCGGGTGGCAGACCTCAGCCAACATGGACCACACACATTGGTGCTGGCCCCTCCTCCCAGAGCCGTCCTACCGGCTCGACCACAGGCGTTGCCCCCGCCGTCAGCACAGGGCAGGCCGGCCCTTCCTTGATGGGTGTCAAAGCAGCAGCAATGTGTTGTCTTCCCGGGCGTCGTCTCCTGCAGCAGAACAGTGTTCTGAGGGATGCATGTGTCTGTCCTGTCTCGTGTCTGTCCTGTCTCATGTCTGTCCTGTCTCTTGTCTGTCCTGTCTCTTGTCTGTCCTGTCTCATGTCTGTCCTGTCTCGTGTCTGTCCTGTCTCATGTCTGTCCTGTCTCTTGTCTGTCCTGTCTCTTGTCTGTCCTGTCTCATGTCTGTCCTGTCTCTTGTCTGTCCTGTCTCTTGTCTGTCCTGTCTCATGTCTGTCCTGTCTCTTGTCTGTCCTGTCTCGTGTCTGTCATGTCTCATGTCTGTCCTGTCTCGTGTCTGTCCTGTCTCGTGTCTGTCCTGTCTCATGTCTGTCCTGTCTCTTGTCTGTCCTGTCTCGTGTCTGTCCTGTCTCTTGTCTGTCCTGTCTCATGTCTGTCCTGTCTCTTGTCTGACCTGTCACGTGTCTGTCCTGTCTCGTGTCTGTCCTGTCTCATGTCTGTCCTGTCTCGTGTCTGTCCTGTCTCATGGGAGCATCCTGCTAGCTGTTAGCTGAGATCAACAGAGACCATCGCGGCTCCTGCAAATAAAGCAAGTCAGCGAGCTTACCTATCAGCTGAACACTATTTCTTAACATTTCGTAATCTGCTGCTATGGACCTGTCTTTCTCCACAGCGCGCGCACACACACTCAGACACACAGACACACAGACACACACAGTGCAGACACACACACAGTGCAGACACACTGCCGTGTCCTGACACAAGGGAAGGCATTACAACAGTGGCCCTGTCTGACCCAGCTGTGATGTGATTGGTACTTGATGTTGCTGCGCTCTGTTGCCAGAACCAGACCTTGAGCAGATCCCTCCCCTCTGTTGCAGGGGCGTCGCCATGACAACCAGCCGTAACCTAGGAGAGAGGCCCTGAGTGTCGCCATGACAACCAGCCCTAACCTAGGAGTGGAGCCCCGAGCGTCCCCACGTCTCATCAGCCAGCGGGGGCGCATCTGGCTAACATCATGTGACATCCTACGAGCAAGGCATGCCACGTTATGTTAGCCAGCCTCAAACCCTTCCTCGGAACATTCACACGCTGGGCAGCTGGGTTTCCTACACTGTCAGATGGTTACAGTGCAAATGGCTTATTATTATTGAAATAAATGTTTGCTTGTGTATGATGATGTATAGTGATGGGCGTGGACTCGGTGATCAGGAAGGTTTAAGTGCAGTATCACCATACCGCTGCTCCGGGGCCACACTGTTTCACAGTATTGTTCCTGTTTTTTTGGTTGCAGTCTAACAAAGACAATGAACAAAGACAGGCCTAAATGCCAGTACTTTTCCACAAGGACAATATCATTAGTTTCCTCTTGGGGGAGAGGAGGGCTTGCCTTGGGCTGGGGAGGGCGGACTCGTGCTAAACATTGCGTGTGTGTGTGTGTGTGTGCGTGCTTGTGTGTGTGTATGTGTGTGTGCGTGCCTGCCTGCGTGCGTGTGTGTGTTAAGATTTCCCCTGAACCCATTAACAGATTCATCTACAATGTGCATTGACATTAAATGTCAGTAATCAATACCTGGTATATTTTAGGGGTTAACTGAACTCAGAGAACATTAAGACCCTGAACACGATGGTCAACAATCTGTTGGTGCTGTTTTCCCATATTTATGAGGCTCCCGTGGTTATTCATTAGTCCAGCGTTGGCTAACAATCTAGCACATAACCTTCAATTTGAAATAGGGTCATGTCTCACATTTCAATGTGCTCGGCAGCACTGCGTGGAGGGTGTGACCTAGTGGTTCCCTGAGGTGCATACCGGTACACAAGAAAGCATCACAGCAGTCTTTGTAGGCAAGTCGTAACCTATAGGCTGAATTAGTGGGACCAATTAAGGGTTTATAGTAGGCTACTACTATTATTATTATTATACCATATTATTCCCCATGGGGAAGGTAATTATCTGCGTTTAACCCATTGTCAGCCACAGCGTAGCACCCAGGTGTGTGACTGCTACATGTGGGGAGTCGATTATTCATGAATATAAAATAAATCACTATGAAAGTAAGCAACCTAGGACCGGTCAGACTGGGTTTAGTTCCAAGTAATGCATAACCACACTTCCTCGTTTGCGTCTGCAGAATCTTTATTGAGCTCGAAAAATAACATCCATAAAAAAGCATATCCTCTCAAAAAGACAAAATGACATCATCATTAAACAACTCTTGCTTTATTGAATTATTCTGTCAAACAGTAGACAGGAAAAAAGAGTAATTCTTCTTCTAAGGATTAACCTCCCATGGAAAACATGTATGTTGTACTCCAGGAGTGTGTCAATAGGTATGTGAAAACACAACAACAACAATAAGAGTCACCATGGCCAGAGTTAGCTGGAGGTGAACTACACAACTAAGCCTGTTTTATAGCATTTATCTCTTGGCATCGGCCAGGGAGGCTAACATTCACTGCACAACATTTTGAAGACACAAAGCAGAACTTTGTTTTTGTTCCTAATATTTTTAGAAGCCTGCACTAAGACACATTTGGTCAGAATATACATATGAAAACTGCACGAGAAACATCTCAAACTAACATCTGAGATGTCTCATGTCTTCATCTGCAATTTGAAATGAAGTGTAGTGTGTAGTCAACCTAAAATTCAATCAAGCATGAAGACCAATATAAATATATGGGACGTTATTGTTATTGACGTGGGAACAACACCAAGTATTAAAAACACATTTTAACTCAAGTAGTTTGCAACAAAGCTCTTGAAGTACGCTGGTATCTACATGTTACTGATCATGAAATTCACATTTTAAACAATGCAACACAATAAAGTCCTCCAGTATCATAAGGGGAATACATTATATTATATAATTTATATTATGATGGCTGTGAACCAATCACAGGAAACAATGACAGGTCTGCAGGGGCTCCACAGAATGTTTACTGTCCTAATAACATCAATTTGATTTGATGATCTTTCAGGCCAAATAACCAATCAATGATTGGTTTATGTGCTTTACAGAGATTAGCATTCAAATTACATGCCAGCACACTCCGGAAACTTAATAATTCATAGATTTTACCTAAATGGATTGTGAACAATATGCAAATTATAAAGAAGATAGATAGAAACCCTTTAATGAACTGCCATGTCTACATAAACATAGAACTACATTTCATACCACACATATACTGTACATGGTATAACAGTACAATACATGTCATTCAGCAAAACAACAAGGAAACAGTGCATAGATCAGATAAGGCAAATATTAAAATGAATTCAGTTCAACGGAAAACAAATCCAACAAGTTTCTAATGAACAACACTAAGGACTGTCCACAACAGTTTACATTGAATTGTTCTTCAAATGGTAACAAAGCTTCAAATCATTCACAATACATGATTAGAATAAGCTTTAGAGTCCCTGTTAAAAAGCAACTACAGATAAACGTATACTGTAAATATTACAGAGCTTTTCAAACCTCACAAAGTTTAATTGTGCGTTATTTGGTCAACCCATGGATTCTGGAACTTAAACACAGTCCAAATTTGCCTTTCAGTTAAGAGCTCATCAAAACTAGAGCGAGAAATAAACGAACATGACGACCCCCAGCGAGCAGACGCACACCAGGCCCACGTTCAGCGTCACCTTTACCCCGGGGGGCTCGTACAGCATGTCCACTAAGGCCCTACTGTCCTCCTTTGTCACTTTTTCATTGTGTTGGTTCTCCTTATATCCACAGAACCAGTCCAGTAACAACCAGTATGTGCTTCTCTTGCCATCTGCATGGCAGCCTTCCTCTGCCCGCTCTGCCGTACGGCTGTGCTCCGAGGGCGTGGTGGCGGGGGTGGTCTCGGCGCTGGGTGTGGCTGGGTCCTGGTCCGCGGACACCACCAGGAGCTTGACGTCCGCCCCATCCAGGCACCGGTTGTTCCGGACATCGGCCGCCAAATCCTTGTGGAGGTTTCCATTGCACTGGCACTTGTCTGTCAGGCTGTGGGCTTCCTCTGCGTCTTTACGGGGAAGCTTCTCGATGTGTCGCAGGCCCCACACCGTGGTGGTGCGCACCTGCTCCGGACTCGGGGGAGGCGAGCAGAGACTGACCACCACGGCCACCAGGCCCGACACCCAGAAGAGGCCGGCGGCGACGTACATGTAGTGAACGTGTGCGACGAGGGCGGGCCTGTCGTCGGGCTGGTCGCAGCGAGGCTCCCTGTAGATGAACGCCAGGATCAGACGAAGGGTGCCCAGCGTGAGGCCGGTCATGCCGCCCCAAAACGCACCCTTCTCATTGCAGCGCTTCCAGAACACGCCCAGCAGGAAGAGCGCGGCAATGGGGGGCGTGAGGTAGCCGGCCACCTCCTGTATGTACGGGTACATCTGGCCGCCCTGCATTTCAATAATGACAGGAACCCACGCAATGCTGATGACCAACATCACCAACACAAATAGCCGGCCGACTAGGAGCAGCTCTTTCTGGGATGCGCCCTTCCGGGCGGTCTGGTAGATGTCCAGGGTGAAGATGGTGCTTGCGCTGTTGAAAATAGAATCCAGATCACTCATGAGAGCCGCAATCATGACAGCCATCATCAGTCCTCGGAGTCCGACGGGCATCACGGACATGACCAGCCGCGGGTAGGCGATGTTTGAGCAGCCAGCCTGGGAGCCGCAGACGGCCATGCAGTGCTCCGGCCCGATGCAGGCGATCTCATCTGTGAACAGAATGCGGGAAATCATACCTGGAATGACAATGAGGAACATGGGCAGCACTTTGAGGACCCCGGCCATCAGAGTGGCTCCTTTGGCATGAGCGATGTTCTTTGCGGCGAGCACCCTCTGCACAATGACCTGGTCGGCACACCAGTACCAGATAGAAGCAGGGGTTTGCCCGAGAAGGAAGCCTGGCCAGGGAATGTCTTCATCCATGGGGCCCCGAAAGATGCTCAGGGAGTTTGGCTTGGGCTCAACACGGCAGGAGGGGTTGTAGGAGAAGTTCCCGCTGGCGATAATGGCGGAGATGTTGGGAACCGCATTCATGTACTTGGTCCTGACGCCATCCAAGCCCCCGACCTTGGCCAGGCTGATGGCGGTCAGGGTGAGGGCGCCGCCGATCATCAGCACGGCCTGGAGAGTGTCGGTGTACATGACGGCCACCAGGCCGCCGGTCACCGTCAGCAGGGCCGTCATGCTGACCAGCAGGATGATGGACAGGTAGATGTTCCATCCCAGGGACTCCTGGATGAAGAGCGCGCCAGCGTACAAGTCCACGGACAGCTTGGTGAAAATGTACAGCAACACGGACAAGGCGGCA
Organism: Urophycis tenuis; assembly: GCA_036785325.1. NCBI lineage: Eukaryota > Metazoa > Chordata > Actinopteri > Gadiformes > Phycidae > Urophycis > Urophycis tenuis. The sequence continues at coordinate 1,800,072 of JAXIVH010000010.1, read as the reverse complement.
AAGTAAACCTTCAGCCTGTGCCCGCCGTAGCGCTTGGCCAGGTACTCGGGCATGGTGTAGACCCCAGAGTGGATGTAGACGGGGATGAACACCCAGCCCAGGAGCTGCAGGAGGAACAGCGAGTTGAACTCCCACGCACCCACAGCGTAGCCGATCGCCGCCCCCGATCCCGCCAGGCCGATAAAGTGTTCGCTTCCGATGTTGCTGACAAACAGCGAGGCGCCGATCACCACCCAAGTCATGGAGCGGCCGGCCAGAAAGTATCCAGTCACAGTGCTGCGGTTGGCCTTCCACATGGCCACCAGCCCAATGGAGACCACCAGGACGAAATACAGCCCCACCACGGCAAGGTCTGCTGCCTCCATGCCAGGAGCCATGTTACCAGTCGCTTATCAGCGGAGCTCAAAACACCGTCTTTAAAACAGGATCACAACTCAAGGTTTTCTTTGAAAATGCTCTTCTTTGGTTTGCTGTCTGGATGGAAGATGTATTATCCACTGGTTATTCAAATTCACTAGGGAATGCTTCAGGGGGAGATAATCCACTGCACTGAAGTATAGATTTAGAGGAGGATGCTGCAGGCCTGTTGTCTAGTAAACCTAGATTTAACATTCCTGCAAGACAGCAAAAACAAAGAGACCTTATTAGAGCATCTGAGTGGAGTGAACCCGTTGGAGTCAGCACCCACATACAGTTTTAGTTGATTAAATAACTGAAGCATGAGTGACAAGTTTGATCAGGTTTTATTGCATAGCGTGTTAATGAACAGAAGCACAGTGAATTAAGACAGCCTGTTAACTAAACCATTAAAAACCATTTGAATGATTTAGCTTTTTTGGCTTATCTTAGCCTCCACTAATGCAGAATTATGGCTTTGGCCTACAGTGGCTTTCTCTTGTAACCTTTAAAGCTTTCCCAACAACAAGACACATTTACCCCCCCCCCCCCCCCCCCCCCCCCACCACCACCACCAGCACCACCACACACACATACACACCAAGCTCATCCAATAAGGCCAACAACCGTTATGTTAAGAAACCAACATGTCATTAAAAACCCTGCCGAACTGTGAATCACGTTCAGTACAAAAAGACAGATCCATCACAGATCAGGAGCTACAGCGGGGGATTCTTGCAGACTAATTTGTAGGCAGATAATTGCAAAAAAGACAAAAGACAAACACATATGAACCTCTGGGTATAAAGTTAGAGTAGTAGCAGAGAAGGAGCAGAGAAGCACACATCCATCAACATCATCATGAAACTTTGTGATTATTACAAGGAAATTAGTATTTCAACACACATGACTGAACATGTGTCAGCTGGCCCCAATGATATATGTATGCATATCTTCCAATATATACAAAATAAAGCCCAAAGAGATTAACACTTTTTTTCATTTCTCAGTTGTAGGAGGTGGGCTGGATGAATGCCCACAAAAAAAACACTGTAAAAATGGGTCAAGAAATAGGCTATCCTCCATACCTCTACCAGAAATACTAAGTGTTTATCAAACGGTATGTTCCGTTCTTCAGTGAAAGGCATCTTCCACTGCGGGGATTCATACATGCAGCTTGTCATGAAATTCAGGAAGGCGTGTTTGTGTCATCAGTCCGTCAACACAGGTAACCGCTAGTGCGCTATGACGCATCACCAGAACATTCTAGTAGGGCCATTCATCACCATGCAATCGCTGTGTCAAGAGCGACATGTGTTCCAGTAAGACACAATAAAACACCATTCTGCTCATTTCATTAGGAGCAACACACAAAAAACATACAAGTCAAGGTTGTACTTTCAAAATCGATGTCCATATCTCTACGGGGACTCCATGCGCGCATTGCGGTCTCTTAAGACATGTAGGCTTAGCTAAAAAAATAAATAAATAAAAAACAACACTAATCAAAATAAACATTTTGGCCTAACTTCCATCCCCCACTACAGATGTCCTCGTGCAGCTGCCCTACCACTCACCCGGTCGCTGATTCCAGTGGCGCTGACATCGGTGGAGCAACACTCCCACACCCAAAGGCAGGCGGAGCACAAAGGCTTCCTTGATGCGTCCGCGGTACGTGCGCAGACGGATGAGAATCAGAGGGGCTCAGACTGAAGTTATCGTATGGTAGGAAGACGACATATGATACATCGGTGACGATTGTTACTCTGCCTAGACATGCTGTGAAGGCTGGGTCCTCGGCGGTGCGTTAGACAACAGATAAGCTTCTAACCGCTCACAGCCACGCCTCCTCCACGTGTCCCCTTATGCACGAATGTGCGGGTTGAGGACGCGCCCACTGGTGACTGTCTGAGAGGAGGGATGTAGTCTGGTCACACTAATGTCTATAAAACAACATGTCGATACAAGCCTGACATAAACATCAGATGCACGGCGTTTAGGCGGCTGCAGTTTGTAGTAATGCAGCTATGTCTTAGAATTGTGGCAGATGATGGACATCGCAGGAAAAAAAACCCTGCTTCGATAACCATCTGGTCTCAGGGGGACGCTCGTAACAATCTAGAAACATCCTTCATCATTTCGGAAGAGCTGCATTTCTCTTGATTTAATTGTAACATAATCAGGTCCTTCATTGTTATAGAGAGATTAGGCTTTCACGACTGATGGTTTTACTACAATCACATGGATCAGATGCGAGTGAAGTCCCAATGTGTCAGGCTAAAGCAGGCTTTGGGTTCAGTTCAAACGCTTGACTTCAGACTATTTATTTATTTATTTAAGTTTGGTCTTATTAAGGCCCGCGATTTAATATGTTGTGGTTTAATATGTAGGTATTTATTATTAGTGTAGCTTTTTTCATTAATAATCATAATAATATATTTTATACTATAGTTGATTATATTAGCTTATTGATATATCAATAGCTATTCTTGCAATGGCCTCCAGAAATAAATAAAACTTTGGTTTCATCTTAACATCCGCTATTAATCATGACTGCTGATTAAAGGTATTTTATGTAACATTTTAGAATCTAAATATCCCAGAACAACTTGAGCGCTGCTCTGTGTCGTGGTCGTCACCGTAACTGTCCGTTACAATGTCTTCACGTAACCTTTACCCCCAGCGTCCCAAACACACACATCCTGCAGAGACTTCATTTACTGATGCCTGACGCACGCAGGAGGACTCAGAATACTGAGTGAGTACTCAGTGAGTACTTACTGAGTGAACACTGAGTGTAGAATGTAGAGCGATGACAAGCCGAAGCACAGAGTGGCTCAGCAAGCCAGAAGATCAGCGATGGTGGAAGGACATTTCCCAGCCATGGCAGACAGGGATGGCAGCCGGCTGAGGCAGGGGACACAAACAGCAGTTTGGAGCGGCGATGGAAGGAGGGTAAACCAGCAGGGGACTCAACAAGAAGACAACGTTGAACAGAACTGCATGTAGAGGTGAACGTGACCGCGATGGCCCCATAGACCTTACGTCTCACAAATCAGACCCCATTCATATCTGAGGACCTCTATAGGGGTGACACTTGAGAGGGGGACTTTTCTGCATCTTGAACGAAGCAATCAATATTAGCAGTAATAACACTTGACCTGTGTACAGACAATACGCCTGGTGGAAACGGTGTTACACCAGCGTCACAAGGGAGTCTAGTATCAGCAGGGAGGAGACACCCGAGCAGTCAGCACCATGGCTGCTATTGATGCGGGGAGATGGGGTTGAGACTGCACTGATGAATGTCTATTAGAGGTGCACAGCAACCTCACTATCTGTATCTGTTTCTGTATCTGTTCAACCAAAAAATTATCTGTATCTGTATCTGTATTCGGATAGAAAACCGGAAGTGGGCGTGGTTTATACCGGAAGTCTCCTTTATTGTGCCGAATTTGTATTTTCTAACCTAATATTCATTTGCAATGCAATAGTGGTCCCTTCCAAGCATCACATTGATTTAATATTGTTATATAATTAATTATGAAATATACTTTACGACAATAATTACATAGTAATACATACACAACTTTTTTGCCTGTTTTATTTTATCCACCCCACCCTATTTAACGAAGTTTAGATAGACTGCATACCATCTGAACCCCACCACCACCCCTAAGCTAGTTGGGGGACACTGAGTGACCAGTCAGTTTGAACTTTAAATATAAAGGTTTATTAATCACCACTAGGACACGCACGCACAAGCCACCTGCTGCCTAACGTAATACTAAGGGCTGCGCTCGTGCCCTCTCTCACACAGCGGATACTGAATGATAAATCTAAACTTGAATGTGTTGCTGTTTGTGTCATGATCTGTGTCTGTTCTGTCGTTGTGATTGGTTTGCTTTCTGTTTCCCCTGTCATGGTCTGTGTCTGTGTCTTGTTTTCATTGGTTTACTCTGTGTTTCCCCCTGTGTCCTGATTCCCTCCTGGTTGATTGCCCCATTGTGTTCACCTGTGTCTTGTTCCCTCACCTGTCTTGGGTTGGTAATTAGTCTGTGTATTTAAGTCCTGTCCTCTGTTCAGTGTTTGTCCGAGTCTTGTCGTTGTACGTCGTCTTTGGTGTCGTCGTTCACGTGAGTTGTTGTCTGTTCCTGTATCTGTGCTTTGGTTACCATTAAAATAGTTATAAGTACTCCTGCCTGCCTCGCCTCTCTGCACTTGGGTCCAACCCCACCACAATCCGTGACAGTTTGTTTAAATAACCATGAACTACTTGGTCAAAATTCCATTAAACCTGACTGATACATGCAGCATATGTCACTTAAAGGAATTAATATTGACTGAAATACACGGTAAAACGTTCGACTGTCATCGCACACTATTTATATTTTCACAACGGAATACAAAACAGGAAAACATACTGTGTAAGTAGTTTATTTGACTTTTAATGAGATAGAGAGATCAGCTATGTGGTGAATGTCAGGCGAATGTCTAATTTCAAGCTCTAAGTTTCATGTCCACCGCGGTCAGCTCAGCTCAGCTCGCTGTTGTGCGCTGACTCAGTGGGACGACGACACAAGTGATCTCTTTTCAATCATTAATAAATGTAATAAATAAAACGACTATTTAGTGAAATCAGTCCGATGCTGCAAACAGAATAGACATTTTTATCTTGTTGCCAACCTGCCGTCCACAATGATATGAACGGATTTTAAGATTTTTTTTCCCGAATAATAACGCGAATATTCGGGTAGAATACAGATATGTTTACATCGCATTATCTGTGCTTTCCGAATAACGTATTCGTATTCGGGTGCATCCCTAATGTCTATGTACAGTATGTCTGTACATAGACATTCTTCAGAGACGCTGGGGCTTGGAACATGAATAGCATCGCAGAAGGAGGAGCAGAGAAATGAGGCTCTGATGATGGAGGTTGGTTTGAAGACCTGGTGGTCCCAGGATTAAAGCAGCAGTCGAAGGGGTAAGGGGAGCTGATAAGTGAGTGTTTGTGAGCTTTGTTGTTAGAGTATATATATCAATTGTGCTCCTGTTAATGCATGAGGTCCTGATTGGTTGAGAGGGGAAGGGGCGGGGCTTGCAACGAATGTGAGAATTCAAAACGCGACATGGATAATGGAATGTCCTTCCTGCCTGAACTTTTGCTTCGGCTACATGTTCATTTGTATTACATCCAGTCTACTTAAATCAGTCTAACCTGTGTGACATGGAGAAGCAGCAGACAGCTGGAGAGACAGCAACCGGGGCAGGGAGGGCTAGCACCCCAAACTGCAGCCCCCATGAGGGAGCACCCACAATAAGCTACGGAAAAACCCTGAAGAGTTATACCCGCGGGGGTGCCCGAGAAGGGGGGAGGATGAGCACCCCAACAGGACAGACATACAGGTATTGACCCAAGCTAACGGAACTATGACTATGAGTGCAGTTTGCTTATGTGGCAAAGTCTGCAAAAACCCGCGTGGTCTTAAGATCCACCAGACCAAGATGAGATGCTTGACTGGGAGGCAAGTGGTGCAACGCACAGGACCAGTGCCTGATGAGACGCAGGAGGAGCCCGGCCTGGAGTCACCCCACAGTGCCCAGACCCTCCACGCCCCACAAGCCCTACCCCAAGTCAGGCAGTCAGAACACCGCCGGGTCAAGTGGCCTTCAGCCAACAAGGTGAAGGTGTGGTACCAGTACGACGCGGATGTCGATCAGATTCTCGAAGCCACAGCCAGAGGGGATGCTGACCAGAAGTTCCGCACAATGAGTGCAATGATTGTCAGCATTGCCGCCGAAAGGTTTGCCACCAAGGAGCACCACCCAACCAGCGGTGCAGGGAAGCCAAACTGACAGCAGAAGATCAGTCAGCTGCGGCAAAAGCTTAGACTGCTAGGACGGCAGTACAAGCAGGCAAGAGAGGAAGAGAAGGCTGATCTAGCAGAGCTCCGTAACATCGTAAGGAGGAATCTCACGACACTCCATCGAGCCGAATGGCACAGGAAGAGGGGGAAGGAGAGAGCGAAGAAGCCAGCCGCCTTCATTGCAGGCCCTTTCATTTTCACCAAGAAGATCCTTGGGCAGAAGCAAGGTGGACAATTGGCCTGCTCTCAAGAAGAGGTTGACAAGTACCTCAGGGCAACTTACAGTGACAGCGCAAGGGAGCAGGATCTGGCCCCTGCAGCTTTCTGATAACACCACCAGAACCCACTTCAGCATTTAACACCAAGGAGCAAGAGAAGTTGAGGACATTGTCAGAGCAGCTAGATCCACCTCAGCACCAGGTCCCAGTGGAGTACCATATGTTGTCTACAAAAGGTGCTCCAGGCTCTTGCAGCGACTGTGGAAGGTACTCAGGGTCATCTGGAGGAGGGGGAAGGTGGCTCAGCAGTGGAGGCATAGAATAGAATAGAATAGAATAGAATAGAAATACTTTATTAATCCCATGCTGGGAAATTCCAATGTAGCAGCAGCATTACAGAAATAGAAATAAAAATAAAAATAAAAGTGTATGTAAAAATAATATATATATATATATACATTAAGATATAAATATAGACTAAAACTAAATAAACTAAAAATGTAAAATAAATATAATCTAAACTAATTATAGTGCAAGTATTTTTAAACAAACAGTGTACAGAATATAATGCAATGAACTGAAATATAAGGTGCAAGGTTGCAATAGTTATTGGCTGTTATTGTACAGTGTAATGGAATGTGGTAGGAATGATTTCCTATATCTGTCCCTTCGACAGCGGAGCTGGAGCAGCCTGTGAGAGAAGGTGCTCCGCTGTCTGATCACTGTTTGATGGAGAGGGTGCTGATCATTGTCAATGATGGATAACAGTTTTTTCAGCATTCTCCTCTCCACCACAGACTCAAAAGATTCTAGCCCGAGACCTAGTACAGAGCCAGCCTTCTTGATGATTTTATCAAGTCTGTTGATGTCACTGGCCCTGGTGCTGCTGCCCCAACACACAGCAGCAAAGAAAATTGTGCTAGCAACAACAGACTGGTAGAAGATCTCCAACATCTTACTGCACACGTTGAAAGATCTCAGCTTCCTCAGGAAATAGTCTGCTCATCCCCTTCTTGTACACAGCCTCGGTGTTAGATTTCCACTCCAGTCTGTTGCCGATCACCACCCCCAAGTATTTATAGTCCTCCACCTCCTCCACCACGTCCCCCCTGATCTGAAGTGGCTGTGGAGGCAACCTCTTTGTCCTCCCGAAGTCGATCACCATCTCTCTGATCTTGTTGACATTCAGCCTCAGGTGATTCTGTTCGGACCACCCCACAAAGTTGTCCACCAGTGTCCTGTACTCACCCTCCTCTCCACCTCTTATACACCCGACAACAGCTGAGTCATCAGAGAACTTTTGCAAGTGACATGACTCAGAGTTGTACTGAAAGTCAGTGGTGTACAAGGTGAAGAGGAAGGGGGAGAGCACAGTTCCCTGTGGAGCTCCTGTATCACTGACCACCACATCAGACAGTACACTGCCCAGACGGACAAACTGTGGCCTGCCTGTCAAGTAGTCAGTAATCCAGGAGATCATAGTGTCGTCAACACCCATCACCCGCAGCTTCTCACCCATCAGCAGAGGCTGAATGGTGTTGAAAGCAATGGAGAAATCAAAGAATGTGATCCTCACAGTGCCTCCCCCACCATCCAGATGCATATGGGCACGTTGCAGCAGGTAAATGACAGCATCATCGACTCCTACACAGGGCTGATAGGCAAATTGCAAGGGGTCCAGAAACATCCTCACCTGTGGCCTCAGCTGAGCTAAGACCAGCCTCTCCAGGACCTTCATCACATGCGATGTAAGGGCGACTGGTCTGTAGTCAGCCGGATTGGATGGCCTCGACTTCTTGGGGACTGGGACCAAGCAGGAGGTCTTCCACAGCAACGGAATTTTCTCCTGACTCAGGCTCAGGTTGTACAGATGTCAAAAGAGGATGAAGAGGGCTTATGGATTCCGAAGGAGGAGAACTCACGCACCATCAAGCAGTTTAGAAAGATCTCACTCCTGTGTGGAGGGCAAGGTGTTTTTCAGCAATGTTGCCTGACGCATGACAGAGTTCTTCCTGAAGAATGCATACATCGACACCTCTGTGCAGAAGGGGGGGATCCCAAAGGTACCAGGATGCATCGAGCACACAGGAGTTGTCACTCAGCTCCTCCGGGAGGGCAGTGGGGACCTGGCGGTTTTGTGGCTTGACCTGTCCAACGCCTATGGGTCAATTCCTCACAAACTGGTGGAGACCTCACTTGACCTGCATCATGTTCCAGGCAAGATCAGGGACCTCATACTGGACTATTACCACTGCTTCAGTTTGAGAGTCACCTCGGGAACAGTAACATCAGCATCACATCGGCTGGAGAAGAGCATAATCACTGGGTGCACAGTCTCAGTGATTTTGTTTGCCTTGGCCATGAACATGCTCGTTAAGTCAGCAGAGGTGGAGTGCATAGGACTGATCACCAAGTCAGGTGTACGCCAGCCTCCCATCAGAGCGTTTATGGATGACCTGACTGTTACCACGACATCAGTTCCAGGCTGCAGGTTGGTTCTCCAAGGCCTTGAGCGGCTCATCAACTGGGCACGTATGGGCTTTAAGCCTGCTAAGTCCTGTCCCCTGGTGGTGAAGAAGGGGAAGGTCACAGACAAGTTCCAGTTCTCGCTGGGAGGTGTCCAGATTCCATCGGTCTCAGAGAAGCCAGTGAAGAGCCTGGTAAAGATCTTCGATGGCACCCTGAGGGACAAAGCAGCGCTCAAGGCGACCAGCAGAGAACTGGGAACCTGGCTAGTGGCAGTGGATAAGTCAGGACTGCCAGGTAAGTTTAAAGCATGGATATATCAGCATGGCATCCTGCCACGCCTCCTCTGGCCACTACTGGTCTACGATGTCCCACTAACCACTGTTGAGGGCTTCGAGAGTGGCTACCTTCACAGGTGGTTGGGCCTACCACGAAGCCTCAGCAGCATAGCCTTGTATGGGCATAAGAACAAGCTGCGACTTCCCTTCAGTAGTCTGTCAGAGGAGTTCATGGTTACCCGTGCAAGAGAGGTGCTGCTGTACAGAGACTCGAGGGACACCAAAGTCTCCTCAGCTGGGATTGAAGTGTGGACTGGTCGGAAGTGGAGAGCCCAGAAGACGGTTGAGCAAGCTGAAGCACAGCTGCGCCACGGTGTTCTGGTGGGAGCAGTTGTGACAGGCCGGGCAGGGCTTGGGAGCAACCCAAGACCTCAGTACAACAAGGCCCAGGGGAACGAGAGGTGGCAGCTTATCCAGGAAGAAGTTCGAGCAGGACTGGAGGAGACCCGCTCGAGCAGGATGGTCAGGATGAGACAACAGGGGGAGACTAGATGGGAGCAGACACTGGATCGGAAGATTTCTTGGTCAGAGCTTTGGAAGGCGGAGCTGCTCCAGATAAAGTTTTTGATCCAGTCAGTCTACGATGTCCTCCCCAGCCCATCCAACCTCTTCTGTTGGGGTCTGGCAGAAACACCCGCTTGCCCTCTGTGCCAGAGGAGAGGATCACTGGAGCATATCCTAAGCTGTTGCCCGAAAGCCCTGGGTGAGGGGCGCTACCGGTGGCGCCACAACCAGGTGCTGAAGGTGATAGCAGATATCATCTGCTCAGGGATCTCACTCAGCAAGCAGCAATAGCCAGCTAGGCATTCAATCACCTTTGTTAAAGCTGGAGAGAAGCCACAACACAGCCCAAGCCAAACAGGGGGGCTCCTGACAACAGCTAGGGACTGGCAGCTGAAGGTGGACTTGGGTAAACAGCTTAAATTCCCAGAGACTATCGCAGTGACCACACTTAGGCCGGACTTGGTTCTCATATCAGAATCAACAAGGCAGGTGATACTGCTGGAGTTGACTGTGCCCTGGGAAGACCGGATGGAGGAGGCATTTGAGAGGAAGAGGGCCACGTATGAGGAGCTGGCAGGCGAATGCCGGCGCAACGGATGGAAGACTCGGTGCAGCCCCATTGAGGTTGGATGCCGAGGGTTCGCAGGCCAGTCAATCTGCAGGGCCCTCAAGTTGTTGGGAATAAGGGGACTGCACAGCAAGAAAGCCATCACACAAGCTACCTAGACACTAGTGTTGGGAAGTTCTAATCTTTTTACTGATTCGGATCTTTTACTCTCAGACAGTAAATTGAACGAATCTTTTTGAGTCATTTCGTTCATTTTTACAGCAGGTGGCATTGTAGCCCTCTTGTGAGCATTGTAAAAAAGACTGCGGTTCTCAAACATTTAACAATGAAGGCAACATGGTTCACAGCTGACAAAGTTGACACAAAATGACACAAGCAGTTCAAACCATGTGAAAACCTAGGAAAGCAAATACACACCACTATAAAGTGACTTAAAGGGACCTCCGGTTACATCACTGATGATGTGTCTAGGTTGCACCAGAGGGTGTATATTAAACCATAGGCCGAGTCTCTGTGTGTTACACCCCTAGAGCTCCATTGGCCGCACAGTTCTTGACCTGCTTGTTACTGTTGGACAGTTAGTGGGTTTAATTGCATTTTAAAGGCTGTAGTGTACTTACTAATTTGAGCAGACGATGGGTGACAGACACACGGGATCCAGCCAGCTGTCAAGTCTCTACGCTGTAATTCAGATTATTAAGATTGAAATTAAGATGAATACAGCAAGTATTCATTCACATCCTTGATCCAATATATTTTGAACTTAAGAGAAATAGTGCTGGAATTAAACAGGGGGTTGTTGACCGTAGCTCAATAGAAGCTGTATAAAAGCTACACCCACAAGCAGATTATTAATTATGCGGGAAACACTGTAATTATTCATCTAAATCAATGTTTGACTGCTCTTAACGTTATTTTTAGTATGACTGTTCTGATCACGGATAACAGTTTTGCTAACCCACATATCATTAATACATTTCCGTTCTTATGTCATACTTCCTTATTCCATTCTTAGTCCATCCTTATTGGAGACTACATGTCCCATAATGCATTGGCCCGGGGGGATGCAATAGGCGAGTTTCAGACGAGGCATGCGGCTTTGTTTGCCATGCGTCAGAATGCATTCTGGGATGAAAACGTCAGAAATACCTGTGATAAAATTCCGATGCGACGAATCACCTGGCTTTCAAAACTCGCGTGGTTTCAGGAAAACAACTTCCGCCTGCTTTTCTGGCCATTTTCTTTCGAGCAAGTGCGGACATAAGACACTCCCCTCAACATCCTCTCAACTTTGCCCTGGTTGGTTGGAATACCGACATTACCGACTACTGCAACTCCCTCCTCACTGGCATCACTTCCCATTCCCTCCATAGACTCCAACTGGTCTAGAACTCTGCCGCCCGCCTCCTTACCCACACCCGGTCCCACCAGCACATCACCCCAGTTCTCCACTCTCTCCACTGGCTCCCCATCAAACAGCGCATCATCTTCAAAACACTTCTTCTCACCTTCAAAGCCCTCCATCACCTGGCCCCCCCGTACCTGTCTGACCTCCTCACCCCCCACCGCCCCACCCGTGCCCTCCGATCCTCCTCCAGTCTCTCCCTGATCACACCCAGGTCCAAACTTAAGTCTTTGGGGACAGAGCCTTCTCCCGCTCTGCACCCCGGCTCTGGAACTCTCTCCCCCAACCAGTCCGCGACTCCCCCTCACTCCCCACATTCAAGTCCCATTTAAAAACCTACCTCTTCTCCCAAGCCTTCGACCTCCCCTACCCATAACCGGTGTCCTGTCCCTCCCCCCTGTGCTTCATTCCTCCATGTCAATCACTGTTGTCCCTACCTCGTCCCCCCAGTATGTCTCTATTATGTTCTTTTTCTTCTTTTTTCTTTTCTCTCTTCCATGTAAGCGTCTTTGGGTCCTTGAAAAGCGCTATATAAATATAATGAATTATTATTATTATTATTAAAGTCCCCACATCAGAAGTGACATAACTCCTTTCAGAGAGGCGTGCCTGGTGCCCTCTCTTTCTTTGGAGAAACCAAAGAAAGTTGTCGTGCTTTTAGACAAAACTGTTGACCTTCTGCCAACTCCCTCCCCATCCTTGGTTGGGAGATTCGAGTTCTACGAGTTTAACTGGAATGTGAAGAATACGCAGTGGTGGAGGAAGTACTGCATCTCAGTACTTGAGTAAAAGTACCAAATAAATATTTACTCTAGTAAAAGTACAAGTACCACAATGACAACCCAACTTAAGTAAAAGTAAATATTACTTGCTTTTAAATGTACTTACGTAAAAGTAAAAGTACTTGCATATTGAGTTTGTAATTGTAACGTTTGTAAATGTAACAGTCCATATTGTTTTCTCATAATAGACATTAGTAGAATAATCTACTAATGTCTATTATGAGAAAACAATATGGACTGTTGCATTAAGCTAGTTTAAGGTTGATGTACTTGTGCTTACCATCTGGATTACATTATGACTTACAATTCTGGATATTGTAAGACGTGATCTGAATAATTAAATACCATTAAGCAGAATCAAACAAAGAACACTGGTTACACAACTTTAAAAGATTTATTGAAATGGTTAAAGATTAATACTTCAGTTTTGTTAAAAAAAACTTGGCAGCAAAAACAAGATTTGAAGTGCAGATGAACGCAGCTTTCAAACCTACACACACACAGAGAGAGAGAGAGAGAGAGAGAGAGAGAGAGAGAAGGGTGCTGTAGCAAAGACAAATAGACTGATAGAGAGATAGTGACTTGAAGATAATTGTTACGACCCCGATTGTGTCTAGGGGTGAGGGACGTAACTAGCAGAAACAAAGTATAAACAAAGTACACCAGAACAACAGGGATCCAAATTAGAAGCCAATTTATGAAGGAGTAAACCAAGGATGAGTTTCCATACTACGGGAAAACTGATGATGATGGTGATCAGGGAAACCAAAACCGCACAGCTGAGCATTACCACCAGACTCTGATGCTGACACGGACACACAGCTACGTTCAGCACACCTCCCCCCCACGGGCCAACTGCCCGTCGGGGTTCTTAACCGTCAGGCCTGATGGGCCACAGCTGCGCTAATCAGTGGGGGAACAGGAGGGCGGTACCTAATGAAAAGAAAAAGTGTTTTGGTTTGGGGAGTGAGGGACAAATTGACCAATCACGGTTTGATTTCAAGTGGGCGGGACAAAAAAAAAAGATCCTAGGCCTTCGCGAAGTCCTAACAGAGTGGTTGAGTCTCAACCGCTCTCACCACTTGCGCCAGGCGTAATTGTGCATGAAGAGTTCCGCATTGCAACTTTAAAAAATAGTCTTTGCATTACCAGCTTTGAGTAACTCTTGACGTATTGTGCATTTGAAATTGTATTGTAGTTTGATGATGCTCATGAATTTATTTGTCAATGTGTGAATGATTTCTAATGCGCCGTGATTTCATAGCGCTGTCCACGGTGATTAAATGAGCCTCGGTGTCCGTGTCAGCAGTGTGTCAGACACATTTCGCTAGATTGCAGCAGAAATACCATGTTACTCACCAAAACAGCATGCAAAAGTAAGGACATTGACGCGCAAGTGGATTGTTGTTGCACTATCCTATGAGCGTGCGATGCATGCTGGAGCATAGCTGAGCAGCATACCTGATTGGTTCAGAGCGGGATGGTTCTAAAGTGTTGGTGAAGCAAATGTGCGCCGCTGGTCAGATTGATATCATTTTGGTGAAGAAAAAAAAAAACATCTAATAATAAAATGTAACGGGACGGATTTTAGAAATGTAGTAGAGTAGAAAGTATAGATAACTGCTGCAAATTGTGTAACTAAGTCAAAGTCGAAAGTATGCACTAATGATTGTACTTAAGTAGCCTAAAGTACAGATACATGAAAAATGTACTTAAGTACAGTAACAAAGTATTTGTACTTCGTTATATTCCACCACTGAGAATACGCCATGGTTCTAAAAAGAGGTTCAAGATTCAACAGTTCATCAGCAGATCATCAGAGACTCTTAAGACATCTACTTTGTCTACATTTGTGGGGCATTTTTAGTTATTCACATTCTGAAAGTGTAGTTTCTAAGCTTCCCAACGATGTGTAACCCATGGAAATCTGGTAATATTTGGAGAAGTTGTGGCCATTTGAATGTAGGCACATCAAAAAGGAAAAACCTCCCAAACATTTGCAGTTGTCACCTCTCTCTCCTGGCTGAGGAGCACAATGGTGGTCATTTGCATACTTTTAAAGAAACCAATACTATTATCTGAAATATGGAGAGGCTTCTCCGTGATCTCAACTAACAGATCCTGCAAAAAAACAACAACACTCATTTTGAAAAAAAACACTTCTTTGTTCATTTGCTCAAATGTGTTTGCGATTTATGTCCTTGGATTCCATGACCCGACACAAATGTTTAATTGTTTTGGCATTCACTGTTCATCTGAGCAAAAGAAAAATGTGCCTCCATTACTGCTAACCTGGACTAACCTGACCTGACCTGACCTGACCTAACCTGAACTAACCTGACCTAACCTGACCTAACCTGAACTAACCTGACCTAACCTGACCTAACCTGAACTAACCTGAACTAACCTGAACTAACCTGACCTAACCTGAACTAACCTGACCTAACCTGAACTAACCTGACCGCCCACAGACAGGGACTCATCACTTTACTTCTCCCTTAAAACCTAGAAAAGAAAACTCATCTCAGTAGAATACAACGAAAAAGAAATCCTAGGCAATATCTAGTTCTGTATCTCATTCTGTTTGACCACGCTGCGTTGCCCACCAGGACAGTGCAGCATACTGTTGTAGGAGTGGACAGACAGACAGACAGACACTATTGATGTCCTTCCACACAACCAGCCTCAGAGGTTCTCGTGCTGCTGTGCAGGCCAGGGTGTGATGCAGTATTTCTCTGGTATTTAGCCCTTTGGTAATCACAACTGTGATTCTGATCTGCAGAGACAGTTCCACCCACTCATGACTGACAAGGTGTTCTGTTGTAAAGGATCAAAGAGAAGTTGTTCTTATGCATGTTAACCTCACCCGTCACTCCTTTAAGCAACACTGCCCTACCCTTTTCTGAAAAAAGTTTGTAGGGTTGTAAAATTCCTAGTCTAAAATCCAGTAGGGGGCGAAGGGGCATGGTATTCATCTATGCGGGGAGACTCAGAGGATCAGGAAAGACATTTCAATGACCTACAATCATCCGGGGTTAGCCTGCCTCCTGAGGCGACCGGTCATAGTTCGTGCTTTAACCGCACACGGTGGTAATGTGTCACTATATGCAGTCAGATCAAGGTTTGTTTAATTGTTTTATTGTAATTCTAGTGGTGGCCACAACCCCCACGCCAGACCTTCTGCCAACTCCCTCCCCGTCCTTGGTTGGGAGATTCGAGTTCTACGAGTTTAACTGGAATGTGAAGACAGGGCCGCTGACAGGTTTAGTCGGGCCCGGGACAAAATTCTCTGAATGGGCCACCCACCCCCCCCCCCCCCCCAACCATACACGGCTCACCCCGTGGCAACTCACCCACACCCACCTCTCTTTTCCCAGTCTCTCCTACCCTTAAATGACAGGAATTCAAAAACCATTCAACTACTCAACAAACATTTTATTTAGACATTTTTACAGTTGTAACATTTTAATATTACCTTTGTGTGCAACTACTCAGGTGTGAAATGCAATGCGCCGGACTTTTGTTGTGGCAAAGTCGTCAATAAGGTCATTGAAGCTGCCTTTACTAGTACCTGCAGCATCATCCGAACCTTTTGTGAGGTATTTATACAAAGAACCCTTTACTGGGAATTTACACCGCAGGCGAAAGCGTAACGTGAGCGTAACGTTGGCGTATCAATTCACACCACCGCCGTTTGTTTGGCTATATTTAATAAGATAATAGGCGTATACACCATAAATGAGACGCTTCAGAAACGCTTAAAAATAGAAGTGAAGCGTAAAGTTAGGCTTTGGTCGGCCGTGAGACGGGCGTAAAACGCTGCCGGTGTAAATCAGTGCACTGGTTTGAATGGAATTCTATCACCAGCCGACTAAAAAACGCTTCTAAACGGCTCTGGTGTAAATTGGCCTTTAGGCTCTTGGCTTCTTCATCTCTTTTTCGCCTTTCTTTCCTTTTCTGTGCTCCTGATTTGTGCATGTTGACAAGTTGGCTCGCGCACACTGACAGTTATGATCGAATGAAGTCGTTTTTTTTCTTCTCCGTAATCAAAGACCAAACCATTTTTGGAATAGGGGTGATAGGGCAATGAAGGCAAACGATCTAGAAATCATTTATTTAATGCAAATATAGCACTTTTCTCCCCCAAATTAACACATTTTGAAGTAAACATAGAATAATTAATCGCAACTTCATGGGGGCCCAGTTGTGGGCCCCCCCCCCATTCCTGGGCCCGGGACAAAAGACCTGTTTGTCCCCCCCCCTGTCGGCGTCCCTGTGTGAAGAATACGCCATGGTTCTAAAAAGAAGTTCAAGGTTCAACAGTTCATCAGCAGATCATCAGAGACGCTTAAGACATCTACTTTGACTACATTTGCACTCATTAATGCTTACGCTTACTATAACTGGCTGGTAATTGCAAGGACAAATGTGTCAGGTCATGAAAACTAGGGACACAAGTTGTGGGGCATTTGAGTTATTCACATTCTGAAAGTGTAGTTTCTAAGCTTCCCAACGATGTGTAACCCAATGGAAATCTGGTAATATTTGGAGAAGTTGTGGCCATTTGAATGTAGGCACATCAAAAAGGAAAAACCTCCCAAACATTTGCAGTTGTCACCTCTCTCTCCTGGCTGAGGAGCATGATGGTGGTCATTTGCATACTTTTAAAGAAACCAATACTATTATCTGAAATATGGAGAGGCTTCTCCGTGATCTCAACTAACAGATCCTGCAAAAAAAACAACACTCATTTTGAAAAAAAACACTTCTTTGTTCATTTGCTCAAATGTGTTTGCGACTTATGTCCTTGGATTCCATGACCTGACACAAATGTTTAATTGTTTTGGCATTCACTGTTCATCTGAGCAAAAGAAAAATGTGCCTCCATTACTGCTAACCTGGACTAACCTGACCTGACCTGACCTGACCTAACCTGAACTAACCTGACCTAAACTGAACTAACCTGACCTAACCTGAACTAACCTGACCTAAACTGAACTAACCTGAACTAACTTGACCTAACCTGACCTAACCTGACCTAACCTGAAGAAACCTGACCTAACCTGACCTAACCTGAACTAACCTGACCTAACCTGAACTAACCTGACCGCCCACAGACAGGGACTCATCACTTTACTTCTTCCTTAAAACCTAGAAAAGAAAACTCATCTCAGTAGAATACAACGAAAAATAAATCCTAGGCAATATCTAGTTCTGTATCTCATTCTGTTTGACCATGCTGCGTTGCCCACCAGGACAGTGCAGCATACTGTTGTAGGAGTGGACAGACAGACAGACAGACACTATTGATGTCCTACCACACAACCAGCCTCAGAGGTTCTCGTGCTGCTCTGCAGGCCAGGGTGTGATGCACTATTTAGCTCTGGTATTTAGCCCTGTTATTTAGCCGAGTTGTACGAGTTTAACTGGAATGTGAAGAATACGCCATGGTTCTAAAAAAAGGTTCAAGGTTCAACAGTTCATCAGCAGATCATCAGAGACTCTTAAGACATCAAACGTTGACTCCATCAATGCACTTCACTGTCGAGGTCACGTGACTGAGAGAATGGCGTGCTGAACGCTCCTACACACTGCTCTCCCCAAAATGTTTGATTCTGCATACTTAACGGTCATTTAACCAACTAAAGTTCGAGATTCGTGATGATAAAAGCATAGACACAAGATCTGGCTGAATGTCTAATGCTGGCCTTCTCGTGAAACAAGATCTATAGCGAAAACTAACCAGCGGCGTGCTGCAATCAATCAAATCATGGACAAAGAAGAGACACCTGCATGGGCCGGCACCTTCTGACTGAGTTTACGAACTTCAGATCTTTGTTTGATACTACAATGACTGAAGTAACCAACTCAATTAAAGATCTGAAGAAAGACAAACAAGCTATGAACAATAGAATCTCGAACGCGGAAACTAGGATCGGAACTCTCGAGACTGAGATAAACTCCGATAGTGAAAAGGTCAAAGCCCTGCACAAGAATAGGGGTGCTTTACAAACCAAAATGGACAATATGGAAATGGAATTTCGGAAGAAAAATCTTATGTTCATGGGCCTGCCCGAAGGTCTAGAATCAAATCCTGGTGTGCTGGATGGCATTTTGAGATACATTCTGGATCTCAATGAAGATGAACCGACTCCTGAAGTTGAGAACCAATGGCGCACCCCGAGACCTCCACCGGATCCCGGTGAACCTCCCCGCCCTTACATTGTACGCATCCTGAGATGGACAGGCAGAGGATCCTAGATGCAGCGGCCAAGAAAAAGAAACTCTCCTGGAATAAGAAAGCATTCTGGATACAACAGGACTTATCAATGGAGCTCAGGAAAAAACGAGCGCAGTATGACAACATCAGAAAGGTGCTCCAAACGGATAAGTCTGTGCGTTACGGTGTCCTGCACCCTGCGCGCTTCAGTGTCACTATCAAGGGGAAGACGAGTATATACAAGAACGCAGTGGAGGCTGCTGAAGACTTGAAAAAGAAACTTCCTGAAACCTTCAAGGACTGGTCCTAGGCCTACCAAGATATGACCAGCGAGGCCTTTCATCTGCACCAGCGCTAGTAAGCCCCCCTCTCTTTATTACATAGCCTTGGTATCTGTCCTAAACTCCCTACTAAAAAAGGGAGGGGAATATGTGAGGGTTGGTGTTTATTAATTACATCATTGTGACTATCTGTAGGCTTACCTACTCATTCAGATTGTACATTGAACATAGATCTTCATAAACGCTGGTGCTTTAGCGGATTTTCCGCAGGTCATTGGATTTTGAGGATTGAGCGGAGTGGGTTGGAACACGGCGATGCCCTCTTGTTATGCTCACGGTCTGGTGATGGACTCTGTATCCATTGCCCTTTTTGTTTTTTGTTTTTTGCCTTATGGCATTTGTGGTGTTTGTACTGATTTTGTATTATTTGTGTTTGTGTCTTTTCCATGTACCCTTCTATGTAGCTGCAGTTGGGACGATTTAGCTGAGATATACATGTAAAATGGGTTCTAATGGTGTCCAATTGATTAGCTGGAACGGAAATGGCATTTCAAATAAAACTAAAAGATATGGTATCCTTTCCCATTTGAAATCCTTGTCATGTGACTTGGCGATGCTCCAAGAGACCCACACGAATGCTTTAGAATCAGCCAAGTTGAGACAAGGATGGGTGGGCCAGGTTTATTCGGCACGAGGCAATGGCGCTTCTAGAGGAGTATCAACTTTGATTTCTAAGAAAATATCATGTCAATTGCTTAAACAAATATCTGATAAGGATGGTAGATATTTAATCCTGTTTTGTCTTTTGCAAAACGAAAAATGTGTTCTGGTAAACATCTATGCTCCAAACACGGGACAAAGTACATTCTTGTCTAAATTGAATGTTTTGATGGCAGAATTAGCAGATTATCCCATCCTTATGGCTGGCGACATCAATTTAGTCAGTAATGCTGTTGTGGATAGGTCTGGACGCCCTCTTACTGTAGACGGAACCCGGTCTAGTGCCATGAAAGAACTACAGGAATCATTTGCATTAATGGATGTATGGCATTAATGAAGCTTTCACTGATTTCTATAGTACATTATATAAAACAGAAAGTCGTGGGAGTGAAGAAGAAATGGAGCACTTCTTCCAAGACATTGAACTCCCAACTATTTCTGCGCACGAAAAAGATTCACTAGATATTCTGATTTCGGAAAACGAAATCCACCTGGCTATTAAATCATTATCTTCTGGAAAATGCTGTGGAGATGATGGTTATAGTAGCGAATTCTTTAAGTGCTTCCATGGTGCTCTTTCCCGCGTCTTGAAATAGTTGTTTAATGACATTGTTACAAATCAATCCATGCCATTAACAATGCGGCAGGCATCTATATCTCTGATTCCAAAGCCAGGCAAAGACCGCCTCCAAATGGGTAATTATAGACCATTGAGCATCCTAAACACGGATTATAAAACATTCGCCAAGGTTCTCGCTATGAGAATTGAAACGGTCATTCCGTCATTGATCCATGTTGACCAAACTGGATTTATAAAAGGCCGCCATGCGTCCAACAATATGAGAAGGCTGTTTCAGATAATGTACGAGGCGGAGGCCTCTCGGCACCCAGAGATAACGACCGAGTAGAATGGAAATACCTGTTTTACGCCCTGCCCAAGTATGGATTTGGCCCAATTATCATGAAATGGATCAAACAAAAATGGATAAAACAAATGGCATTAAGTCCAAACCTTTTGAACTTTTTTGTTCTACTCGCCAGGGCTGTACTCTGAGCCCTCTAATTTTCATTCTGGCACTTGAACCGCTAGCGTGCGCAATACAAGCACAAAGGGATATATATGGTATTAGAGTCAGTGATTATGAATACAAACCCAATCTTTTCGCGGATGATATTTTATTGACATTATCAAAACCATGCCAGTCAATTCCACAGGTGTTAAAGACCATAGATAGTTTTGGGAAACTTTCTGGTTATAAAGTTAATTATAATAAAAGTGAAGCCATCCCCCTTAACAATTTAACTGTTCAATCGCATCTAGGTACTGCCCCTTTAGCTGGAAATCAAAAGGAATGAAATACCTGGGAATTAGGATCCAGGCCCCTATTGACAAAATGGTTGAATTAAATGTTCCAGATTTACTAAAGTCTATGAGGGAGGACACCAAGAGATGGACCGTGCTGCCTTTATCACTCTGGGGCAGATCAGAAATAATTAAGATGAATCTTCTACCCAGGTTGACTTTTCTGATGTCTTCTATCCCACTAAAGTTCCCTTCTAGCTGGTTTAAGGAAGTTAATAAAATACTTCATGGATTCCTTTGGAACTACAAAAAACCCAGAATTAGTCAGAATAAACTAACTAAATCACGGTCTAGTGGTGGAATAGGTCTACCTGACATCTACCAGTACTGCATTGCATTCAACTCACGATATCCTTTGCAGTGAAAGACAGATTGGAAGTTGGGAATGGCTGGAAGAACAATTAATTTCAAAATGAGTTAATGAGTTAACATTAAACCATTTATGGTACAACCCTTCAAAAAACAGATGAAGAACCCAGTGTTGAAGTTTTCATGTGAAATAGTGACTGTCCTACATTATCATCTGTCCTTTAATGGATATTCACTACTTTCATGTCCACTTTGGCAAAATCCTTTGGTGAAACTCAAAGATAGATCGTGGAAACAACACAACTTAAATCAGGTGGGACAAATTATAGACAATGGGAAAATTATAACTTTCAATAACTTAAAAACACAGTTTGGGTTGACAGATTCTAACTTTTGACGTATAACCGAATCTACTCTGTATTGATATGTGATGTGTAATGTGTTTCACCACTAGATGGCAGTAGTAGTTAAGGCCTAACCTGGTAGGAAGTTATGTACTCTACGATGCAGTCTTCAGTAAATGTTCTGACTGAGCAATACTCGGTGTGTGTGTCTCATCAATACATGGTACCAGGATAAAATATCTCGAACCGACAGTAAAGATGAATTACATTCGTCAGCCTGAAGAATTAAAGTTGACCGGTAATGTCAACGAGAACTGGAAGATGTTTAAACAAAGTTTTGAACTTTATGTGCTTGCTATCGGTCTTCAAGGGAACGACAAAAGGAAGATAGCATTACTGCTAACAGTGGCAGGGCGCGGTGCGCTGGATGTGTATAACACATTTGTCTTCACAGAAGATGAGAAAGACAAGTTCGACGCAGTTATGGCGAAATTTGAACAGTATTGCACACCGAGAAAGAACGAAACGTACGAGAGGTATGTGTTCAGGAACCGGCTTCAGAAAGAGTCAGAATCTATAGAACAGTATGTCACAGACCTACGATTGAAAAGTCAGACATGTAACTTCGGACCACTGTGTGACTCGTTGATAAGGGACCAAATTGTGATTGGAGTCCAAGACAACAAAGTGAGGATGCATTTATTGAAAGAAACAGACTTGAAGCTAGAAAAGGCTATTAAAATTTGCCAAGCGTTTGAGAGCACAAAGGCGCAAATAAAGACTTTCAGTAACGTTAAAGAAAACGAAACTGTCGAGGTCGACGCAGTGCAACGAACGAAACCGAAGGTAACAACGTACTCAAAGAAAAAAGGTGCAAGGCCCAAGCAAGAGAGCGGGAACTGCGAGAGATGTGGAATTAAACATGCGCCGAAGCAGTGCCCAGCCTTCGGGAAGGAATGCAGAAAATGTGGCGGAAAGAACACTTCGCTAAGTGTTGTTTCGCAAAGAAAAGGAAAGTGCAACTCGTGGAAAAGGAGAGTGACAGTGAGGAGGACAACGTGTCGCCGTTCTTCGTGGACGCCATTGAGGGAGAGTGGAGTGTTTCAACCGATGAATGGATTGCCTGCTTGAAAGTGAATGGCACGGACATATGCACAATACTGTCTATGCACAGATTGTGGCCTAGGAGCTGTGCTGCTTCAGAAGCATGAGACAGAATGGTATCCAGTCGCGTATGCATCACGCACTATGACAAGTGCAGAAAGAAATTACGCACAGATTGAGAAGGAGACACTAGGGGCAGTGGTTGGCTGTGAAAAGTTTCATGAATATGTGTATTGGCGATCAGTAATATTAGAAACCGATCACAAGCCACTGATAGCTATCTCACAGAAACCACTGGGTGATGCACCTCTGCGCATCCAGCGCCTAATGCTAAGACTCCAGAAGTATGACTTGACGTTTGAGTTTAAGCCTGGCAAGCACCTAGTGGTAGCCGATGCACTGAGTAGGACTAGCTTACGCCACAGAAGAGGTTGTGCAGACCCATGTAGACTCTATTAGAGTACAAATGCCAGTGTCAGATGCAAAATGGGCAGAGATAGTGAAAGAAACACAGAAAGATGACAAGCTCAGGAGAGTAATGGAACAGATACATCTACCTGGTCAGGTGAAGCTTGATAAGCCATATCAACACTTTAAAGGGGAACTGTCAGTGTTAGATGGAGTTCTGTTAAAGGGCACAAAAATAGTCATACCTACCTCCATGAGATCAGAAATGGTTAAATTAGTGCATGAGGGACATTTAGGTACTGAGAAGTGCAAAAGACGTGCACGAGATGTGTTATATTGGCCGTGCATGCACAAGGACATTGAGGCATACATGTGCAGCGCTGTGTGACCTGCCAGTGTCACAGATACCAACAGCCAAAGGAGCCTATGAGGCCACACGAAAGGCCTCAAGAACCATGGAGAAAAGTTGGAATGGATCTATTTCAGCTAAAAGGCAAGGACTACCTGTTAGTCATGGACTATCATTCAAACTACCCGGAATTCGCAGGGTTGAGTGACACAACAGCAGAAAGGGTTGTCGCACATAAAAAAGCCATGTTTGCACGCCATGGAATTCCAATGACTGTTATTAGCGATAATGGACCGCAATTCACAAGCCAATGCTTTAAGGACTTTGCAGACACATATGGGTTCAAACATACAACTTCAAGCCCTCTGTACCCACAGTCAAATGGGTTGGCCGAGAAAGGAGTGCAAATTGTGAAGCGAATCTTGAAAAAGGCTGCAGACAATGCAGAAGACCCTTATCTGGCTATTCTGAACTACCGAGCATCACCACTGGAGAATGGTCTTTCACCAGCAGAAATGCTCATGAACCGGAAACTCAGAGCCAGACTCCCATCCGCAAAGCATCAGATGGAAAGGAGTGATGTGAGGCAAGCTGAGAGGCAAATTGAACTGTACAACAGAACAGCTAAGCCTCTGAGACCACTCGCACAGGAGGACATAGTGCAGGTAAGATGTGATGGGCAGTGGGGACCGCTGGCCAAAGTGGTCAAAGAGACAACTCCCAGATCATATGAAGTCCTTACAGAGCATGGGAAAACAATGAGGCGAAACAGACGTCATCTACTGAAAGTGCCTCAGACAGAAATCAGGGTCATGGACAGTAACACAAATGACATGACAATTTCAAGCCAGACAGACCAACAAGAAACAGAAATGGCAAACAATCAGAACTTAGAGACATATGAAGACGAACAGACCGATGTGACACAGGGAAAAGTTTCAAACGACAAATTGTGAGACCAAAGAGATTGATTGAGGAAATGTAAGGTGCATAAAGATTGATGTATGAAAGTTGAAAAAAAAAAAAAAGGAACTGTTTGTTGAGTTGTAACTTGTCAAAATGTTGGTTGAGATTTAAGATGTTAACGTAAGCAATGGATCATATTTTTGTAAGGATATCAACAGTCTTAAGTTTAAGGTTTGGACAAGAAGATCTTTATTTGAAAAAAAGGGAGATGTATTGATATGTGATGTGTAATGTGTTTCACCACTAGATGGCAGTAGTAGTTAAGGCCTAACCTGGTAGGAAGCTATGTACTCTACGATGCAGTCTTCAGTAAACGTTCTGACTGAGCAATATGTAATACTAATATGTTTGTTTATGTATGTCTATTTTGTTTTGTATTGTTATGTGTTTTTTGTATTTATCTGTCCAGGGTCCCCCTTGAAAACGAGATGGTCCATCTCAATGGGGTTACCCTAATAAATTCAATTCAATTCAATTCAATACTCGGTGTGTGTGTCTCATCAATACATACTCCATCTCTAAATCATTATTGTCCAAGGGTATTCAGCTGGGATCGAGTAGAGACCTGGAGAACAAACTAATAGCAGCCATAAAAAGAAAAGGCACTCTGTCTACCATGTATAAATTACTGTCTGCAATGAATCCATGTATAAATACACAAACTAAATGTCAATGGGAATGTGACATGGGTCTTTCTATCTCTGAATCACAATGGAATGCAGCACTTAGAAATAGTACAACCATCTCAAAATGCCTCAGAAATAAAATGATCCGGTTAAAAATAATCCACAGGGCTTACATGATCCCTGAAACGATGAGTAAAATGGACCCTTCTGTGTCAAATATGCAGAGGCGGACAGAGTACACAGGTTTGTTACTCAAGTAAAAGTACAGATACGGCTTATTAAATTTTACTCAAGTAAAAGTAAAAGTACTACAGTCAGATGTGTACTTAAGTTAAAGTACTGAAGTACTTGTTTTTAAAAGTACTTAAGTATCAAGAGTACAAGAGTACATTTCTGGCAAACAAAGTTAACACTTGAAATGAAAACTGTCATTAACTTACTCAGAAAACTTAAAAAATCTGTCAAGGTGAGGCCGTGAGTTGGCCCATTCCCGACTGCGGTATCACATGGTGTACAGGTCAAGGATTACAGGTTTGAATCTCACTCATCACGCATGTTCAGGTGCCATTGAGTAAAGCACCTGGAATACCCCCCATGGCTCCATTCGTGCCCTCCTGTGCGTGACAGCGCACTGCACTACTTCTTTTTTAGAAAAAGTACTTGGGGTATCCATGGTTATGGATAGAAATGTAGTGGAGTTAAAAGTATGATATTTGCCTTTCAAATGTACTTGAGTAAAAGTCATATGTACTTCCCCAACAAGATACTCAAGTAAAGTACAGATCCCTCAAAACTGTACTTAAGTACAGTACTCAAATAAATGTACTCAAGTACTGTCCGCCTCTGCAAATATGTGCTGGCATGGCTGTGGTTTGGTGGGGACACTCATGCATATGTTATGGGATTGTCCTGCTGTTAAACATTTCTGGCAAGATATTGTTAATGATTTAACCTCTGTACTCAATACTGGGATTACACTCTGTCCAATTGTGTGTCTATTTGGAGTTGATATTGATGGTATACAGTCAAGAAATACACAACATATCTTCTTGCTTTCTTGGTGGCAAAAAGGACTATCCTTAATTAGTTGGAAGGAACGCAAAAACAACTGCTTCAGTAAAGATATCTGGCGAGATGACTTAATGGACATTCTTCCTATGGAACAGACTGCCTTGTCTCTCAATCCACTAGAGAGGCCTAGTGCTCTGCAAGGCCCCTGGGACTTTATGAGAACCTTTATGTATATTTAATATATTTTTAGATGTATTTTAATGTATATTTAAATATATTAAACTGCAGCACACCCCCCCTTCCCTTGTCTTTGTCTTGTAATGTTATCATGATAGTGAAAAAGCAATAAAAAAATTAAATATACCAAAAAAAAGAAATAAAAAGACATCTACTTTGACTACATTGTGGATCCCTCTGAACGCCTGTGTTTTATATTACCATATGTTATATATATCCCTATGATAATAACAATATTTAGCCATGGCTGACGCTGCTGACTTCTTGAGGTCCCATAAGTATTTTTTGTTTTATTTCATCACCCGTAACGTCGGAGTTTGTGGTTCAATTAAATACAAGAGCGTCATCTGGTGGTAAGGACTTGTCATAACTCTTGCCCTTATGACCAAACAAACCATTCGTAACAGACGTCATAATGCCATGGAATGCTGCGTAATTAGTTAAATTATTTTCTATAGGGCTAGCTTTAACGAATAGCAATATTACAATGACAGGTGGTATATCAAGATAAGTCATAAGAAATGTATTTCTCATAGTGTATTGTGCTCAGAAAAAACGTCAATATTGGCAAGGTGTAAACTGCTTTCTTGGCTTAGGAGAAAAAGAAGAACTTTGATCAATGTTCTTTCAATTGATTTTGTTTGTAGAGCATTAACCAAAGTACGGTTAAAGGAGCTGTAAGCGATCATCTTAAAAGAAGTGTCAAATAGGCCTAGTTCAATGTTCGGACAGCCATCACCGATGGCGTGTAGGGGCTCCTCCCCCAGTACCCCGCGCTGCAGTCAAAATGTTCAGACCTTTCTGCTGTCGCAGTATTGATTCTGTTAGGAGGGAGAACTGCACAGATGAGCGGCCCTCGTTGACCCGACGGACTGTCGACCCCAGCGCTCCCAGGAGCCGACAGCAGTCAGTGTGACGCGGAGGGACGGCTAAACATAGACATCTAACATCTTATAACTTATGATATATGATGTCTATGGGGCTAAAGGCTGAGTTAAGGCTGAGTTATGCAGCTTATGCTTCATTTGTGCTTCCGCGTTGACGTAACGCTGGCTGAGTTTATGCTTCCGCGTAGTGATTACAAAGTGATCACGCAATGGCCACGCAGTTGCTCGGACGCAGTCGTGGCTCGGACGTGTCGAAATGCAATTCAATGCCACACCGGTAGAGGGACCAGAATGACCCTTCTGGTCATTACATACGGATATATATGTGGCCTTGCCTACGCCTATCACCAGACTACGCCACCCCCTAAGGTAAACTGGAATAGAGAGGGGGACTCTGTCCCAATAACGGTCCAACACAGGTAATTAGCAAAAAGAGTCAAGTTTATTTTTGTTCTTCGTAAAAGTAAGGTGTCACTTCCGTTGGTCAATAAATAAATAAATACATAGACATGAAAATGCATGGGAATGACCAAGCCACTGGGTGAGAGTCCTGAGCCGCTAGCACCTAGGCTAACAAGGGGGGGGGCCTGCCTCCGATACCACTCGTGAGCACACTAAAAGTCCATTGGACGCACACCACTACAAGTGCACCACTCAGGCACATTAAGAAAAAGGGGGTTCACACTTCACTGCACTACACTGCACACAAACTCATGGGTGAAAGACTGATCGTAGGGAGGACAGGCCAACCTGTATTCCTGACTAGGGCCCAATCACTTCCCAGGCCGATGGGAGGAGAATGACACAGGGGAGACAGATAACAAAATAACAAAAAAAAAAAAAAAAAACCCTCTAACCTGTGGCTCACAATCTACTCCTATCCATATACATACCACTAGGCCCCCAGGCTAGAGGGGAAAAGAAAACCAAATGTACACGCATCTTAAAAGCAGCACCCGGACATACGATCACACATTAAACAAACACAGAGAACAGCAGCCGACAATGCTGTATAGCTGTGTGCTTCTTAACTGTACACGCCGCACCAGAGAAGATAGTGCAGCCGGCGTCTATACCCTGCCGGCAACCACACTTGCTGCCGAAGACTCAGGACACATCTACACTCCACCATCAGCAATGGACGACTACCGGCATGAGGACCCAAGGCGTCTATATCTGTGCCCGTCCCGCTTAACCAATAGGTGACCAATCACAGCCCTTTCTACTGATGCAAAACCCGTAAGAGAAGTGACAGAGGTAAAGCAAAATAAATGTTCCCCACCCCCATTGGTCCCACTGGCTACAATCTACCCCCTCCAAATGAATCGGCGACCCGACGATGACAGCTCCGGTCCTGGACTCTTCTCCTTCTGTACCTATTGGTTCGTTGTTCCCGCAACCACTGCTCGGGGGAGGTGATGGGGATTAGAATGCTGACCTGCCGTAGGTCTTCCTGAGCGTCGCAAGGGGGGGGGTTGTGTCTTCGGATCCAGCATCCATTCCGACAGCAGGGGGGGTATCAGGCGGCCTGGGCACATCCAGTTCAACAGCAGGGGGGGTATCAGGCGGTATGGGCATATCCAGTCCAACAGCAGGAGGGGCATCAGGCTGCACGGGCATGGCTTGAGGCTCTTCTGCACAGTACCAGACCACCATATCACCATCACCCTCCTCTAAGGCTGGAGGTACTCTGGACGGTCCAGCTCTGTGGGTCGACGTCATATTGCCCCCCTCTAAGGCCGGGGATACACTGGGTAGCGCGGGTCCACTGGTTGACGCAGTGTCACAACCTACTTTGGGTCGTAATTCTTCAGGGACGCCCCGCATCTCGGACCGATGCACTTGACGGACCCGTCCCTCCCCAACTGCCGGGGCCACTGTGTACACTGCACCTGTTCCAGAGGGGCCACGTACCACTTGGAAAGCTGACGGATTCCAATAATCCTGGATTTTATTTCTTCCTTGTACATGGTTTCGTACGTAAACAAACTCCCCTTCTTTGAAGCCCGCATCATTTACTTGATCGTTATGATTTTGGTTACGTCTCCAAGCTAACTCTTGGGCCCGTTGTCTGAGATGCTCATGAGTCATTCTGACGCTTTGTTGGTGCTTCTGGACCCACTCTTCCAGGGGCTGGTCGTTTAATGCAGTCTCTCCGGTCCCAAGCAGGAAATCCACTGGCAGCCGGGGGTGGTGGCCAAACATCAGATAGTATGGTGTATGTCCAGTAGTCTGATGGGGGGTGGTGTTATAAGAATAGGTAAGCTGAGGAAGATGTTGTGGCCAGCGTCGCTTTTCCTCCACAGGCAGTGTGCGCAGGAGGTCATGCAAGGTACGGTTGAACCGTTCACACTGTCCATTACCTTGTGGATGGTACGGCGTAGTCCGACTCTTCTGAATCCCATACATCTGGCACAACTGCTGGATCAGCAGGCTCTCAAAGTTTCTGCCCTGGTCTGAGTGTATACGGGCAGGAGGACCAAACCGATAGAACCATTGCTGCACTAATGCCTGGGCCACAGTTGACGCCCTCTGGTCCTTAGTGGGGATGGCTTGTGTGTACTTGGTGAAGATATCTGTGAGGATGAGAACATTCTCCCTTCTATCACCGGCTGGTTCTAACACCGTAAAGTCGATGGCCAGGATCTCATTAGGCTGCATCGCTTGCAACGTGCCCCAGTACGTGCGGACTTTGGGTTTTACCGCCTTGCCCACTACACATCGCTGGCACTGCTTTCACCATCGCTCTGTGTCCTTGGTCATACTTGGCCAAAAGCACCTGCTCCGTAGAAGCTGGAGTGTCCTTTCAATGCCCTGGTGACCCTGTCTGTCGTGTACACTCCGCAAGACCTCTTCCTGCAAACACTGGGGCAGTAGCAGTTGGGCAGTCTCCGGGCCTTCCCCTGGGGTGTGGATCACCCGGTAGAGCACCCCCTCCTGTTCAGTCAGACGGCCCCACTGCCGGAGTAGCGCTCTGCTAGAACTGGACAAAGATTCTCGCTCTCCTGCCCCTGGCCGCTGTCCCTCCTGGAAGTACTTCTGTACCGGTCCGATGACAGGGTCCGATTGCTGCAGTAGGCGGAGGTCCTGAGGTGTGCGCCCTGGTAAAGCAACTACTTCCTCACACTGTCCTCTCGTGAAAGGCACTTGTGCCACCTCAGCCAGGGCCCCCAGCACTGGGACCTGTGTCCTAAAGGCAAATCTCTCCAGATATTGGCGGGACAGAGCATCCGCATTTTGATTGCTCTTCCCCGGTCGATACTTAATATTAAAATTAAATGATGCCAGTTGAGAGGCCCATCGCTGCTCAGTTGCACCCAATTTAGCAGTTTGCAGATGACTGAGGGGGTTACTATCAGTAAGAACAGTGAAGTGGTTCCCTAGCAGGTACTCCCTAAATTTTTCCGTTACTGCCCATTTGACTGCAAGCAACTCAAGCTTCATGGAGCTGTAGTTCTCCATGTTCCTCTCTGCCGCTCTGAGACCTCTACTGGCGAACGCCACCGGCCGCACTTTGCCCTCGTGTTCTTGTGAGAGAATAGCACCAAGGCCCCCGTGGCTGGCATCTACCTCCAAGATGAAAGGTTTCCTAAAGTCAGCATATGCCAGCACTGGAGCTGAAATGAGTCTCTCCTTTAAGGACAGGAATGCTCGCTCACAAGCTTCGTCCCATGCAGATGCCAGAGGGACCTGAGGAGTCTTCCCCTTTCGGCACGGCCCACTGAGCTTCCCTACCAGATGATGTAGAGGGGCTGCAAGCTTTGAAAACCCCTCTACAAACCGTCGGTAGTAGCTTGCAAACCCAAGAAAGGATCGCAAATCTGCCAGATGTCCAGGGCGTTTCCACTCTTTAACTGCCTCGATTTTGGCTGGGTCCGTGGACACCCCCTCCATAGACACCACATGCCCCAAATAACTGACCTGGTGTTGGAAAAAAGAACATTTGGACAGTTTGACCTTCAGCCCCTGTTTTTGCAATCGGTCAAAGACTTCCCCCAGTCTTTCGAGATGTTGCTCAACCGTGTTGGAGAAAACAATCACATCGTCTAAGTACAGTAAAACGGACTGGAATCTGTAATCCCCAAACATGCGCTCCATTAAGCGCTGAAAGGTGCTTGGAGCGTTACAAAGCCCGAAAGGCATCCTATTAAACTCAAACAAGCCGAACGGTGTACAGAAAGCAGTCTTTGGTTTGTCATGCTCAGCTACAGGGACCTGATGGTACCCACTGGCGAGGTCTAAAGTGGAGAACCACGTCGCCCCAGATAGCGCATCTAAAGACTCCTCTATGCGGGGGAGAGGGTATGCGTCCCGACGGGTCTTGGCGTTCAATTGTCTGTAATCGACGCAGAGACGGAGACTCCCGTCCTTCTTGGTAACAATGACGATAGGGGACGAGTACGGGCTGCTACTCTCCCTGATCACTTGACTATCCAGCAGCTGCCAAATATGCGCCTTCACGGTCTCATACTGAGAAGGTGGAATTCTCCGGTAGGGCTGGCGGACAGGAGCGTCGTCCGACAAGGGGATTTCATGAGTGATTAAAGATGTGCATCCCAAGTCCCCGTCACTGCGGGAGAAGATACTACTGTATTGATTGAGGAGAGCCTGGGCCTTGGGAACTTGGGGCTGTGGTAACTCCGGAAAGTCAGGCATAGTAAATTCATGTGTACTGGGGCGCTCAATTACCTCTTGTACAGAGACATAAGCCTGAAAATCCTTCCATGAAGGTTCGATGGATATGGGGGTAGTCGTTCCACCGGAGGACGCCATTACCACTTGTACCGTGCCAATGGTGCTACGAGGGGGAAGCCATACCTCCATGTTACTGACATTGACCACTGGGGCATACAGGAGACCCTTCTTGGCTACCACGAGGGTGGGGGATACTAGCAGGCCTTCAGGCAATTGCTCATCCTCTAAGCCCACTGGCTCAAGCAAGAACTCGGCAGACTCAAGGTGGGGACAAGTCACTGGAACCATAGTAAGGGCCCCTGCCTCAAAACGAACTGGGGCGGTTCCCTGGGTCTTCACTTTGAAGGGCCGAGGGGCATTAACAATGGCTTTGACTTTTTCGCAGTGCCGTAGTGCACGCAGGGCCGCTGGAGCCGCCGAACTCACTGGAGGGGAGTGGAAGAGCCGGGAACCATGTTGTTCAAAAAGGACCTGGTAGCACTCCCCCAGTACATTCATCCCCAGTATACCTGGTGTTACTGCTTTACGATCTTTAACCGCAGCATTCAGTGAATCTTTGACAACCAGGACCCCCCGCCCTGGGATACACTGCTCTAGTACTACCACATCCAATTCGATGTAACCAATGTAAGGGATGTCTAACCCATTAGCGGCCTTGAGGCCCAACCATTTACAATCTCTTTTTTGTAGGTGCTGGAAATGCTCTTGAAAGAAACTCTCTGTTATAGTGGTCACCATTGACCCTGTATCAATCAGGCAGGAAACAGTCAGCCCCCCCATCAACACAGGCAAAACAGGGCAAGCTCTAACTAGCTTCTCGTGTGAATGGGAGAGTAATGAGCCAGCGCCATGTCCTCCCAGTGTGTGGCTCTGCACACTGGGGGTTGCTAGTTTTCCGGCTGGCTAGTGGGTCGCTCATGGCTACTAGGCTGCCCAGAAGAGTGGTCAGGCGGAAATCGGGGAGTAGGTCTACTATTGCGAGCGGGGAGGGATGTCTGGCAATAGCGGGCTATGTGTCCTGGTTTATCATATATATATATATATATATGTTGTCGCTAATCAGTTGAAGCATTTATCACTTTATCACACCGTGGCGGTGTTTACCAGTGGAAACCGGAAAAGCGATCTCCAGTGAATGTAGTTCGCGGACCAATCACAGCCAAAGCCGCTGCGTTGGTGTTGCGTCGCCTCGACGCGCGTCTAGGATTTTTGGGAGGTGCACGTCAGGCATTTGCGTTGGACACAAGGGGGACGTAAAGAGTCCGTAACTAACTCCCCAGCGTTGCGTCAACGCGGAAGCATAAATGAAGCATAACCCAGCCTGTTGGAACAGATAACTACGCTCATGTTTACCTCTGATTTTACCATTATAAAATTTATTTCAGCGCAAGCTGAAATGCGCTGTGTGTTGCAGTGCTTCCCAAACCCTTCCAACCCACCACATCCCCTAACAGCAGGTTGCTCTCCAATGCATTCCAACCCTAGCCTGGGAATTCCCATGCTGCTTTGCGCGCGATTTCATTCTCACCGAGATGTGGACGCGTCAGCCAGGCTATTCCAACCCTGCAAACAAAAAGAAATGCCTGCAAAACGCATGGAAACATTTAGTATGAACCGTCTACGCACCCACTGTCCACGGCCTCTGTAGACGGTTAGGAACTTAACTCACATGTTTTATTGGTATTATAACTAATAATACAACGTTTTAATGTTGTTGTTTGCTGCAAGATGACACATGCTATTTTTAATTAGGCTGTATTCACCTGTGTTTAATGGTGGACTACAATGACAAAATTATATTTGTGTAAATCTAAAAGTAATGAGCAGGCCTGTCGCCTCTATTGCATTATACCCCGCCTTCTATAATGGCGACGCCGCGCGACGCCAAACCGTCCGTGGGCTGGACGGTCTGAGAGCCATCCCTGAGGACCAATCACAGACCTCTGCAAGGGAACGATCATTTCCGTGCGAGTGCTGGCTCCTGCCAGGCTGCACTATCATGAGAAACTGGTTCTATTCATGTGCACTTATGGAGAGGAAAAATTGCTATTTTTTGTCAATTTAATATCATTCCAATGTGTTTTTCCCTGTAGAAGGTAAAGGTTAGGCCGTACATTGCAGACCCAACTTTAGCTGCAAATCCAGTTTAAATTGCAGACCCGATTTAAGATGCAGACTCGGTTTAAACTGCAGACCAGTTTAAGCTGCAGTCCCAGTAAGACTCAGACCAGTCAGACCAAGCATCTGACAGCACAGTGAGAGGTAAACACTGTACATCCTGGACTGTACCAATACAACATAGAGATGGTTACCAACACATCACTAATCCGTAATCAGGTGCATTACTTCGTCCTCATAATTAAGTATTATCCTTAATCATTTGCTATTAGTTGCTGGAAAATATGACACATTAATTTTCCTTATAAGGAAATTTAGAAGATCGCTATTCATGTTTTTATGACACAAGCTTTGGGACCGCACCCCTGCGGGTCCAGGAAGTGAGCTCTTCCGCGTCCGCTCTGAATCAGCTGAGTTCCTACCCCGCTGCGCCCCGCTGGGCTGTCCGTGTTGCTTCAGTGATGGAGATAGCTGCTTTGGAATAATAACGGGCCCACACTTTTCTTTTATCCCCCATAGAGGGTGACCGACCCTGGCCTGGACCATCGAAGGCGGACGAGGCTGAGCCCAGCGACCGAGCGCATCGCTGGTTGTTTCTGTGGTGAGTCACTGCGTCCTACTGCGAGCTGCTGTTTCTGGTGAGCTCTTATGTTTTGACGAATTTCATGCAGCATGATACCTGTCACACGTGAGGCAATGTTCAAACCCTATGCCTGTGCTGTTGGAAACCTGATTTGCACACTGTTGTATAAACACCACGCATAACAGTACACTGTGCGTGACCGCGGGCCCGCCTGATGTACACATTCAGCCATGAAGTCCGACGACCGTGTTGTCGGTGTGCAGAGGCTAGGGACTTACATAATGCAGCGAGCGATCCATTGTGTGATGGAGAAACAGCATTGAAGGACAACGACAACGCAGTGTCTGGTGGTGCATGCGGTATCTCCCACACCACCCATATTGGGTCGGGAGTGTCGCCCAGGTGGTGCAGGAGCCGCGCTGGGGTGGGGTTGGGGGGGGGGAGATGTTTATTCAAGGGTTTATTTGAGCACACAGCAACTTTGAACCTCTCCAATTACCGGTGGACATATCCGTCTCTACCATATCTTTTCAAGGTGTACCTTGCTCTCCCATTATATCATTCTAGGGTTTTATGTCATGATGTGTGTGTCTCTCACTGTGTGTATCTATCTGCCGCCCTACTACACACACAGGTAGCGGATCCAGTCAGGCTGTATTAGATGGTAACATACGGAGTGCCTCCTCATTATTTTCACAAACGTAACGAGACAGAAGTAAAGAGAGACTTCTCATGACACGTGTGACCGCGTAACCAAAATGCTTCAGGATATCCCCACTTACTTCTCATCTCTATCCTGTGGCCTCTGTGATCAGGATCATCATGATTATTACTCTCATGAGCCTGCCTCCACCTTTCATGACCAGGGGGGGGGGGGGCTCTCTATGTGGCTCTGCACCCTTCAGGGCAGAACACTTGTTGCGTGTCTTGATCAGTTCCTGCTGTGAAATACGATCTGGTGTGTTCCTCGTGGGCTCTGGCTGCTCTCTCAGACGTGTCACTCCGGACTGGTGGGGTGTGGGCACCGATAAGGGTCCGCCAGAATGGTGCAGAGTGAGCCGGGAATGTGAAAATGTGTTCACATTGTACACAGATTGGTGTCAGGGAAATAATAGGCTAATTCTGTTTGCTCCAGACAAACCTGGGCAGTAGAGATGTACTAAACAGGTTACAGTAAGACAAATACTGTCGGAGAGGTCCATCTCTGCAGGGCTTTTCTAAACGTGCCTACTCCTCCTCCTGGAAGACATCACTGGGGGAAGCGCCTGTAGAGCGGCCCGCCATGTCAGAGCGAGACTGACCGCATCGTCACCATGGACCCCGAGGAGGCTGAGCTGCAGAACGACTACCGTTACCGCGGTTACTCGGTGGCTATCGAGAAGGCTCTCCGCAGCTTCGAGTCATCCAGCGAGTGGGCCGACCTCATCTCCTCACTGGGGAAGCTGAACAAGGTAGGGGGAAGACAGCTGTACATTACATTACTAACATTACCATCATAACATGTGATCATCCTAACGTTACGGTTCAGTGAATAAGAGGAGAAGGATGTCGGCATGGAGTACGTGTCCACTTTCCATCTGCTCTCAGAATGATTTACAATTCTGTAAGAGCAGCGGGAGAGTCCAGGGTTCATTTCCACAATGGGGTTGCACTTCTCTTTCAGCAATATTATTACCAGTTAACAAAACTGAGCCGGCGTGTCCCTGGTCTGGTTCTCCTCATGTTACCTCAGGCTCCTCGGTGACGGAGCATCTCTGGTGTGTTGTCCCCCCTCCAGGCCCTGCAGAGTAACCTGCGGTACTCCCTGCTGCCTAAGAGGCTGATCATCGGCAAGAGACTGGCCCAATGCCTGCACCCTGCACTGCCCAGCGGCGTGCACCTCAAGGCCCTGGAGACCTACGAAGTCATTTTTAAGATTATTGGTACAAAATGGTTGGCCAAGGATCTCTTCATTTACAGGCAAGGGCGCCATATTGGAATCATTTCAATAGCTTCACGTTGATTCTTAGTGTTAGGGCAGGCAGTGGGGAAAGCCTTGAGCCTTGTGGAAGACTCGGTGGTGCACCACGAGGGCAGAGTGTAGCCGGGAGCCGGCAGACAGACAGGTCGGCCATCCAATCCTTTCATTCATCTCAAATGAAACGATCGGACAGGGCTATGCTGCGTTCGAGATCCAAGTCAGACCCTAATCGCCTACTCGAGCATCATTTTGATAATGAAAATAATACTAATAATACATTTGATTTAGATACTGCCTTTCATCAGCACCCGAGGCTTTGTACTTCACCGCGAGGCTCCGGAGGTTGAT
This sequence comes from Urophycis tenuis, assembly GCA_036785325.1. Lineage (NCBI taxonomy): Eukaryota > Metazoa > Chordata > Actinopteri > Gadiformes > Phycidae > Urophycis > Urophycis tenuis. The sequence continues at coordinate 1,762,996 of JAXIVH010000010.1, read as the reverse complement.
GAGGGGGTTTGTTGAATGTTTTTTGTTGCTTTAGCTCCGGATTGTTTCCGCTGTTGGGCCATGCAGCCATGGCGGTGAAGCCCGTGCTGCTGATGCTGTATGAGAGGTACTACCTGCCCCTGCACAAGGCTCTGCTGCCCAGCCTGCAGGCCTTCATCACCGGACTACTCCCCGGCATGGAAGAAGGCCTGGAGGTTTTTGACCGGTACGTTGTTTGTCTTTCCGTCAGTCCGCTCGTCGGCATTCACGTAGTGCATGTAGAAAGGCCTCTGGTCGTCTGTATGGCTGTCCGTCCAGTTCTGTCCGTTGTTATTCACCCAAAACAGTAATGAGGATGTCACCCTTCATCACTTCCTCAAATCATTGATTGTAATATAAAAAGCAAACCTGTAATGAACTGCACCCAATTCCTCATTCTCTCATAGACACGCACTTCCTGGCACACTTCAAGTTATTTCCTCTGAAATGTGCTGGACGTTTTAAAGCTAGTGCCCCGTCAACAACAGAGTTTCTTACCCCGTGCACCAGAGTCTGTACATCCTGGTGTGGCTGACAGCCCCCCCGTCTCTGTGCAGGACGGATGCGTTGCTGCTGAGGCTGTCTCTGCTGGTGGGGCTGCACGTGTTCTACACGGCCCTGTGGGGCAGCGTGCTGGTCAGCCCCCTGGTGAGGCTGCCCGCCACGCTCTTCATCGTCACGCACTTTAACCGGGCGGACGGGCGACGCAAGCAGGGCTACATGCTGGGCTACGACCAACGCCTGGTGGTGAGTGTGTGGGGGGGCTTCCTCCTCTGGGGGTCTGCGTACTGTTTTAGTGTTAGTAAACCCTTCTTTGTAACACGTGTAGCTTCAGTTACAAATGTACTTTTATTTTTTGTGTAAACGTATTTTATTCTGTTCTGCTTTGGGTTAGATGCATATTTGATCTGTGAGTAGAATATTTCTGTTCATACTGTATTTTATGTTGCTATTGCTGCGTTGATGTTTGTGTCTTAAGCTGAGCAACAACTCCAGTCCTCCCTGATCAGTAAAGTCCTCCGTCTCGTTCCATTGTGTTTGTTGGGCGAGCTGGCGCTGAGTGTTTATCTGGTCTGTCTTCAGGTGAAGTCAGTCTGCCTCACCCTCCAGGACACCAACGTCTTGGTGCAGAGGAACATGCTGGAAATCCTCCTGCACCTTTTCCCCCTCAACGAGTGCCTGGTCAGCAGATATTTTTTGCCCATGTGTTGTTAGCATGTCTCTCAGTCAGGGCATCCCTTCTCTGTCCTCTCAGTTCTCCAGAAGCTGTTCCGTCCACCAATGTCTCTTCACCCCTGGGTTCCACCAGCGGATGTGAACATTGATGAGTGAAAGGGGTGTGTTCTCCTCACTGTCTTCTGCGTTGTGTTGGCAGGACGACCAGGAAACCATCATGAAAATGAGCAGGGAGGACATGGTCACGGTGGTGTCTGCGGCAACACTCACCCTGCTGCGCAGAGACATGTCACTCAACAGGCGCCTCTACGCCTGGCTGCTAGGTGAGACACTCACTCACTCACTCACTCACTCACTCACTCACTCACACACACAGATAGATACCTTGTTACTTTTGCCAATGAACTGAAGAAAAAAGTAAGATAGATATAATGGATTCATATGCCTATATGAATGTTGAATGTTGATGTATGATGATCATGTGTCTATCAAACATCTGGGTGCATTCTCACACTAGTGATCTCATGAGTGGATAGTGGGGTGTGGGTAAACATATATTCACCTAAGAATCACTATTCATAACTTCTATGAAACTGATTTGATTCACAACTTGTCGCTTGTGTTGGTCTTGCTGGTGTTGTTGGTATAAAGTCTACCACAACCATAAAAACACCTTTCTCTGCTTTTATGCCATAATTTGCTAAGTACTGAATCCAGAATCCACTTGGAATCAGAAATCTTTTGAAATGAAAAACACGACTCCCAAGAATCACAAGCAAATCGAATGGTGAGTGATGCAGAGTCACAGCCTAGTGGAGGCTTGTTGTGGCTCTGCAGCCTCACACACCCAGCAGGCTGCCTGAGACAGGAATGATGCTCTTCTGTTTCCAGGCACAGACACCAAGCAGGGAACGTTGACTCCATCCTCCAAGCGACTCCCCAGTGACGAGGACCCAGCAGACTTGTACTTCAATCTGTTCTCCAGAGACTTCCTCGTGCAGGTCGACAGGACTCGTCCACATTAAACAAGCATGCGTTGTGTCATTGGAAGTGTATTATTGTCTTTCTAAAAGCTGGTGACTGCATGATGACATCGAGTGTTCGGGATGCTCTCTCCTGCAGGCTCTCATCAACATCTTGAAGCAGAAGGACATCCAGAGCGACCCAGAGATGATCATGAATTACCTCAGGCCCTTTCGCGTCATCATCAGCCTTCTGGATAAACAGGAGATAGGTAAACAGCGACCTACTGACAAACACAAACAGTGTGTATAGTTAAATCAAGCCCATGGTTTAAGAAGCCCCTCTGGGCTGTGGTTTTAAGTCACCTGTTTACCAAAACAGACCCTACCGGTGGAAAATAAAAGCCCACCTCAGGCCAATGAGGCCAATATTGGAACTGTTTATGACCTCACCTGTGTGTTGTCTTACCTCGGCAAAAAAAAAGTCATCTCATTGTGACATTTTAAACGTACAGTACGTTTCCCTTGCTGAAGTGCCATATGGCTTACCACCTCTGAAGCGATGGCTTGAAACTAAGGTCTGTCCCTACACCGTGTGATGGGCGGTCCCTACACTGCCTGATGGGCGGTCCCTACAGTCTGATGGGCGGTCCCTACAGTCTGATGGGCGGTCCCTACAGTCTGATGGGCGGTCCCTACAGTCTGATGGGCAGTCCCTACAGTCTGATGGGCAGTCCCTACAACGCGTGATGGGCGGTCCCTGCAGTCTGATGGGCGGTCCCTACAGTCTGATGGGCGGTCCCTACAGTCTGATGGGCGGTCCCTACAGTCTGATGGGCGGTCCCTGCAGTCTGATGGGCGGTCCCTACAGTCTGATGGGCGGTCCCTACAGTCTGATGGGCGGTCCCTACAGTCTGATGGGCGGTCCCTACAGTCTGATGGGCGGTCCCTACAGTCTGATGGGCGGTCCCTACAGTCTGATGGGCGGTCCCTACAGTCTGATGGGCGGTCCCTACAACGCGTGATGGGCGGTCCCTACAGTCTGATGGGCGGTCCCTACAGTCTGATGGGCGGTCCCTACAGTCTGATGGGCAGTCCCTACAGTCTGATGGGCGGTCCCTACAGTCTGATGGGCGGTCCCTACACCGTGTGATGGGCGGTCCCTACAGTCTGATGGGCGGTCCCTACACCGCGTGATGGGCGGTCCCTACAGTCTGATGGGCGGTCCCTACACCGCGTGATGGGCGGTCCCTACAGTCTGATGGGCGGTCCCTACAGTCTGATGGGCGGTCCCTAGAGTCTGATGGGCGGTCCCTACACCACGTGATGGGCGGTCCCTACAGTCTGATGGGCGGTCCCTACACCGCGTGATGGGCGGTCCCTACAGTCTGATGGGCGGTCCCTACACCGCGTGATGGGCGGTCCCTACAGTCTGATGGGCGGTCCCTACACCGCGTGATGGGCGGTCCCTACAGTCTGATGGGCGGTCCCTACACCGCGTGATGGGCGGTCCCTACAGTCTGATGGGCGGTCCCTACAGTCTGATGGGCGGTCCCTAGAGTCTGATGGGCGGTCCCTACACCGCGTGATGGGCGGTCCCTACACTGCGTGATGTCTCGGGTCAGCTGGGCCTGCAGAGAGCCACACTGGGTTGTCAGCACCAGGACATCTGCTCTATAAAGTCGCACGCAAAAGTGATCTGACAGTTGATTTTGATCCATATCTGTGTCAATTACTCTGTCATCGTGCCTCTATATACTTTTGGATCTAAAAATAATATTTATCCTACATGCAAAGAACATAAAGGATATGGACATGTAATTCACATGTCATTGACATGCCATCTCCTAATTGGGATAGTTTATTGTGTTTTCACGTTGAAGGCGTTGATGATGATGTTATTGCTTCACGCGTGGGGTTGCATGCAGGTGTGGTGGTGATCAGCAGTCTGCTGCTGGAGGTGGTGCGGGCCTTCTACAGCTACTGTCGGGAGATGCTGGGAGAGGAAACCATCTCCACCACAGGACTGGCAGGCAACCAGTTGGCCAGGTGTGTGTGTGTGTGTGTGTGTGTGTGTGTGTGTGTGTGTGTGTGTGTGTGTGTGTGTGTGTGTGTGTGTGTGTGTGTGTTTTACGGGGGTGGGGGCTGATTAAATTTCAGATGGATTGATTTGGATCCTGTTTGTAACATGGTAGTCCCTTATTTGATTCTCAAAGCAGAAACTTAAATCTCGTGGGCGGTCTTCATGATCGGTCATGTGACATGAAGTGAGGGGAATGGTCTGACATGAAGTCTGTCTTTGTGGAGCAGCAAAGTGAAGGAGAACAAGAACGCCTCGGAGATCATCAAGACCATGAACATGCTGGTGAGCTCCATGAACAGCGTGTACCTGTGGGACTTTGTGGCCCGTCTCTTCTGCAGCTCTCTGAGGTGAGTCCCGCCCCCATGGCCCCTGCTTGTCACACAGCTCACACGTCGCAGTCTTTCACTTCCTATTTGTTTTGACCAATCCTGTCGCTGGAGGCCTGGATGTGAAAGCGTGTAATTGGCTACCATCCACCTCAATAAAAGGTTGATTAAACTTCCCGTAGCCGGTGGGAAGAATGGCTGCTGGAGAAATTCTCGTGTTAAAATTCGTGTTAAAATCCCTTTTCCGAAATCTGTGCTCAGTGGCACTCGGTACAGCCGAGTCCCACGATGCTTGCAGGACCGCGGTGGGCTCACATCTGATGGCTTCTCTCCACAGCGACCAGCGTGAGGCGCCTCCGCCCCCCGAAGGGGGCCACAGTCCCACCACCACGGAGATGTCCACCCTCATCATGTTCCTGCTCGACGTCCTGCCACTGGTAATGTCAACAGAGCCCCACCACCCTTAACGACCCCATAACTGTTCCTGTGTCATCACTGTGCTTTTGTCTTCTTGTTCCTGGAGGAGAGATCTCTGAGATATCAGAGATCTCTCCTCCTCCGATCTCTCCTTACTTACAGAGAGTTTCATCCAACAGGAGCTCCATGCCGACATCCAGTCCCACTTCCTGCCCGAGATGCTGGGCATGATGCTGTCGGCCCTGCACGACAACATGGCCGCCATGAGCCTGACGGAGCTCACCCACGGCCTGCGAGCCTGCTTCAAGGTCCTCAGTAAGATCCAGATGCCCGTGGCCTACATGGACCCGGAGGCCGAGTCCGCTGTGCTGGAGACGGGCCCCCGGGTGCTGGAGGTCCCCGGGGAACCGGCTGAGGTGAGTCGACGCGCGTCCCCAGAGGTCAAGTGGATGGTTTGTTTCTGTGGTGCCATGGCAACCAGCCCGGCCGACGGCTCTGCCCTCCTCTCTCCTCCCCAGGACGCCGACAAAGAGCCGGGCGGCGGCGGCGAGGTCGGTCCCCGGGACGAGGAGGAGGGGGAGGAGGAGGAGGAGCTCAGCAGCGACTCTGGAGAACGAGAGGCGGAGCCGGCCGAAGACGTCCTGGCCCAGCTGCGCTCGGAGGACAGCGGGCTGGGGGTCAGCGCCTCGCCCTCAGAGCAGCAGCTCCCCCGGCTGGGCGGGGGGGCGGAGGGCGGGGGGCCGGAGGACGGGGGGCCGGCGGACGGGGGGCCGAAGGACGGGGGGCCGAAGGGCGCCCGGCTGAGCAAGGAGGGCGACGACATGTGGAGGAAGGGCGGCAGCGTGGACAGCATGACCCGGCTCCTCACCGGCATCCTGGCCTTCATCACCGCCAGGTCAGCCCCACAGCCGGGCGCGGCCCCACGGCCCCGCAGCCCCATGCCCTGCGGAGCTCTGCCCTCTGGGGCCGGCGTACGCCTTTCATGAAAACAATAGCACAAATATTTACATTTTACAGATTTAAGTCGATGAAAACCAATACCGTTATAGATGCACGTAACTCATGTCTCATCATGGCTGCTAACCGTGGGAGTAGTGGGACAAACCATTATTGGAAACTACTGTATGACAGGGGTGGAGATGCAGCGGAGGCCAAGTCAAGATTGCTTACCACCCCAAAGTGCATTATTGTGGTTTATTCCTAATGCCCCTCTACCGCCCGCTCCGTCCAGATCTCTGCTGGTTGAGGTGGAGGATGTCACAAAGCGGGTGGAGCAGCAGGAGGAGGAGCAGGAGCAGGAGGAGGTACTGCAGCCCCAGAAGACCGCCCTCACCGGCTTGGGCAGGCATGAAATCAAGGACAAACTGGCCGGGCTGTTCTCCAGCTCCAACTCCGGCAAAACCAAAGCCGTGGCGCCCGCCGTGGCGCCACAGGGCTCGGACGGGCGGGAGGGAGCGCAGGGTGTCAGAGGCTGGGCGGACGGCTTCATGCCGCGCGGCCGGTCGGAGATCTCCGAGTCCTGCCGGCAGGCGTTCACGGCCGCCTGCCACCTGCTGCTGGAGGTCACCACCTTCCCGGTGTACCTGAGCGAGGGCGAGGCCCGGGCTCTCTACACAGAGATGTTCATCGAGCCAGGTGAGCCAGGGGGGAGGGGCTTGATGGTGTCAATGTGGTGATTGGACCACCGGGCGCCTTTTCATGACCATGCACGCGATCACAAGTGGGGGATTGTGGCGTGAATGGTGGCTGTGATTATTTCCTCATTATTTGTCCAGTGGCGAGGACACCTTCCAGCCATTGATCCTCATACCCTGTCGTCTCCAGAGCGCTGGGACGTCCTGCCCGTGTGGCTGCGCTCCCTGATGATCCTGTGCTGCTCGTGTAGAGACTACGGCGTCCAGCACGCGGCCGTGGCCACCTTACTGGAGCTGGTCAACCACTCCCAGTCCCTGGCGCTGGTCATCCAGGACAAACACAAGAGGTACCAGAGCTCCAACTCCAACCCGCTCAGTGGCCGCCTCCAGATGGTCACCGTGCCGCCTGTCGCCCCGGCAACGCTCCGCAGCATCGAGGAAGACACAGACTTTTACCAGGTGGGACGGGCGCCTCGTTTGGACCTGCTTCGGTTCCCTCTCTCGGATAGTTATTATTCCGTAAGGAATGTACCAAGACAAGAATGTACATCTGCAGGGGGGAAACAACCCCAGGTTTGCCTCGGACACAGTGTATTGGTTTATTCCACTCACACCACAGTGGTTGGTCAGGACACGTGTTCATACAAAGCTGTGGTGTAAACTGCTATTCTATGTACAGAGTGGGGAAAAGGTCAACGATAAATAAATATTTATATCATATTTCTAACATTTGGTAACTTGGTAACATATTTCTAACATTTGGTAACATAACTGTTGGTGCAGACATTGATAGCGTTGCCGTGCTCTGTGATCCCAGCGCCTGGCCCGGGTTCTGTGGGGCCAACTGGACACGGAGCGCAGGGAGCAGCACATCTCCTGTGTGGAGCTTTTCTACAGACTCCACTGTCTGGCCCCCTCAGCCTCCATCTGTGAAGACATCATCTGCCAGGCGCTGCTGCACAAAGACAAGGTGCCACTTGCGACGCAGCCGTGTTGAAATAGTCTTCCACCTGTCACAGATCACGTGTTTCCCATGAACTGGGTTGGGCAAATAGGCCGGACCTGTACAACGAGGAGAACAAACATGCCTCGGGTCTGAACTCACAGAAGCTGCGTCTTGTGTTTCTCCCTAGGCTGTGAGGCTGGAGGCCCTCCATCGCTTCTCCATTCTGTGGCACCTCACCCGGGAGATCCAGAACAACAGGACCATGTCCCTGAATCGCTCCTTTGACAGGTAAATATGCTCCTGGGTCAGGGTGACAGGTCGTACAGGGAGCTTTGTTCTGCTATATTTATTCTACTTCTCTCTCCTACTTCAGGTGGTAATGACTGCTTTTAAATGTTCCGCTTCAGCTGTTTGTGTTAAATATTTGTCATTCACGCTCACCATGACTTCTAAGTGTGGCTTCGCCCTGGCATGGAAAACATCCTGGTCACATTTAGGAGTTCAAGACAACCTTGGGTGTTGCATCCTAATAAATGTTTGCCTGGGTCTTGTTCTAAAGTTCTAAGTCCTCACAGATTCCTCTGGTGTTGTCTCGCTGCCTCCTTGCTGTCACTGATACTCCCGATGTTCTGTACCAAAGCTGTCCTTGGGCCGGGCCCCAGGTCCCTGTGTGTTGTGTTGGACAGTTTGGGAGGATCTGACGGATCAGTGAGTGCCGCAGCTCAGTGCTGGCTGGTCCGGGCCTTGTCCCTCAACGACGTGATGCGAGTTCTGGAGCCCATCCTGTTGCTGCTCCTGCATCCCAACACCCAACGCTGCTCCATCCAGAGCGTCAAGCAGAACCTCACCGCGGGTCAGTGTTGGAGCTGCATAGTTTCATAGGAGAGCATGACGAGGGAGAGAGAGCTGCACGGAGCACAAAGGAGTGACATTTAGAAACTAAACAGCGGCAGAACGTCCCCTCACTCGCTCACTTTCTACACAATTGAGAAACGTTTCATTTCATGAATCTGTGATTGACAGGCAAGATAGATTCCCCGAATCAATCATGTAAGATAGCCTAATAGGTCAGAAATTGGCTGGGAGTGGTCTAAAATCTAAATGATCTGACAGGCGCAGTCAACGCTGAACAGACCTCTTACAGCACATTTAACTCACTTATGAATGGCTAAGCCATTACTAACCAATTTCAATCAAATAATAGCTCTTAAATCAGGACCCACAGAACCATTTAAGTTGTGTTTTTGTAGAATTCTTTTGAAATCATAGATGAGTTCCTTCCTACCTTAACTTCATTTGATTTTTAATAGTTTCTTCAGAGAGATTTAGTGATTTCTTGGTTTTCGTTGTCCACCACAAAGGGAACCTGAAGGCACTGAGCTCCAGAGGGCGTACCTCCACCAAGGGCTCGGCGGGCTCCGAGGCGGGCCCAGGGGGCGCTGTTCTGGACCTTGTGAACCCGGTGGACCGCGAGGCCCTGTGGAAGCTGCTGGAGAGCGACCCAGAGGCCCCCAAGGTGCCGGACGGCGTGCCGGCCTCCCGGAGCGAGAGCGAGGCCACCGGGGAGGACTCCGGGGAGGAAGACCCGGAGGCGGAGAGCGAACACACCGAGTCGGCCGACACCAGCGGCGCCCACGTCTCCGCGGAGAACTCCAGCTCCAGCTCCGGCCTGTTCCGCAGCAGCCTGGAAGAGGGAGCCGTCTACAACGGCCTGCGCCGGGCGGAGTCAGAGCACACGCAGGTGTCCGACTCGCTGTCCAGCGAGGAGGAGGACGACCAGGAGCTGGAGGCCATGGCCAGGTCTCGCCTCCTGAAGCAGGAGCGTGAGAAGAGGGAGGCGATCGACTCTCTGTTCCGCCACGTGCTGCTCTACTCGGAGGTAGGCGGCTGGCAGCACCTGCTGCAAGGCCTGGGCCTGCTGGCCAGCCTGCTGCGGAGCAGCGCCCAGCGCCCCCTGGTGGACGCCCTCTCCCTGACCGCGCTGGACACCAGCTCCGCCGCACATCTCAACCTGGTCTCCAATCTCCTGCAGCGCCACCAGCAGGCCCAGGACGGCAACGGCTTCTATGGTCGCCTGCTCTCTCCCATCTCCTCCCCCTCCGTCCCCCCCTCCCTGCTGCTGGAGCTGCTGATGTCGCTGTGCCTCCGCTTCCTGCGGTCCCACTACCCGTCCTACCTCAGCCTGGGCCCCCGCGACCTGCAGGGCAACCATGAGGTGCAGGTGCAGAGCGTGGAGGTGCTGGTGCGGCTGGTCAACCAGCTTGCCGGCCTGGCGCGGCGCCAGGAGGGCAACGGCGCGAGGCTGGAGCCCATCCGCAGGCTGCTGTCCGAATGCCGGGTGCAGCAGTACACGCTGCTCTCCCTGTCCGCCTCCATGTATGTCAGCCAGCGGGGGGCCGACAGGGCCGCGCTGCGGGGTGCCGAGCTGCTGGGGGAGAAGGGCGGGCTGTCCGAGGAGAGCCTGGTGCACCTGGGGGCTGCGGGGAGCCAGGAGCAGTACCCCCTACAGGTGGAGCTGCTCAAGCTGATCCAGGCGCTCATCACCCTGGAAAACAGCATTGCCCAGGGGGGCGCAGTGCCGCCGGCCGGGGGGCCTCTGGGACACCCGGAAGAGTCCCGTGACTCGCCGGCGGCCGGCGCGCCACTGGCCAGGGAGTGGCAGTCTGCCGTGCTCTTCCAGCAGTCCATCAAAGCAGCGCAGTACGTCCAGAACCAGCCTATCACGGCCCAGGGCATGTTTGTGTCCGCCGCGGCCAGAGCCCTGCAGCCGCAGTACGGCTACGCCATGCACCCCCACTGGGTGTCCCTGCTGTGCTCCTCCCTGCCCTACCTGGGCCGCTCGCTGGGCATCATCCTGGCCCCCATCATCAGTCAGATCTGCGTCAACCTGGACGACTTGGTCAAGGTGTACGAGCACGACGGGGGAAAGGTGAACCAAAGGTGAGGGACCAATGCTAAAATGTTCTGTAGGAACCACACCGTGTTTCTTTACTTTGCCTGTAATCCATTCATTGAAGTCATTGATTGACTTACTATTTAATAATAAAGCTAATTCAGATTGATAAACACACTGTTTTTGTTTCATGAATGATGATTACGTACGTTTCTACCATCAGCCTCAGCGCCCGGAAGGAGAACATAGCTCCTGACTACCCTCTGACGTTACTGGAGGGCCTGACCACCATCACACACCACTGTCTGCTGGACCACCAGAAGGTAGGGAACATGCAACACGTAACATGTACATTCAGACAACATTTTGATTTCAGTTCACCTTAAAACCATGATGCCCTGATGGGACGTCTTCCATCCCTTCAGTCCCTGACCGCCTGTGATCCCACTGTATCCTCCATCCCTTCAGTCCCTGACCGCCTGTGATCTCACTGTATCCTCCATCCCTTCAGTCCCTGACCGCCTGTGATCTCACTGTATCCTCCATCCCTTCAGTCCCTGACCGCCTGTGATCTCACTGTATCCTCCATCCCTTCAGTCCCTGGCCGCCTGTGATCCCACTGTATCCTCCATCCCTTCAGTCCCTGACCGCCTGTGATCTCACTGTATCCTCCATCCCTTCAGTCCCTGACCGCCTGTGATCTCACTGTATCCTCCATCCCTTCAGTCCCTGACCGCCTGTGATCTCACTGTATCCTCCATCCCTTCAGTCCCTGACCGCCTGTGATCTCACTGTATCCTCCATCCCTTCAGTCCCTGACCGCCTGTGATCTCACTGTATCCTCCATCCCTTCAGTCCCTGACCGCCTGTGATCTCACTGTATCCTCCATCCCTTCAGTCCCTGACCGCCTGTGATCTCACTGTATCCTCCATCCCTTCAGTCCCTGACCGCCTGTGATCTCACTGTATCCTCCATCCCTTCAGTCCCTGACCGCCTGTGATCCCACCGACCTGCGTAACGCACGCAGTGCTGTGATTGAGGAGCTGCCACACATGCTGAACAGCATGACGCTGCTGTGGGCGGTGCTGAAGCGGGAGGAGAACCTGAGGAGGTGCTCGGAGGTGTCTTCGAGCAGCAAGCATGCCACCTCCTCGGTGTACTTCAGAAGCACCAAGGTTAGTTTGAATCCTGCACTCTGCCCATTGTGTTGCATGTGTCGAATTACAGCAATTTGGTCAACAAACAAGTTCAGTACTAATTGTACAACTTTGGTCTTAAAATACTGTTTCTGTGTGTGGCCACAGCAGGACAAAAATGACCAGATAAATTACAAGACAATAATTGACTGTGTGTGTGTGTGTGTGTGTGTGTGTGTGTGTGTAGATCCTGAGACAACGAATTCTGGAGTTTTTGATCCCTCTGACGGGCCAGTATGGTGTTCAGATCATGGCATCCATTGGCTCTGTGTGGCTCAGCAAGAAGACCAAGAGGAGACACCGGAACAAGGTATGAACCTTGCGGCGGCCATGTTTGTGAAGCCCAGAGAGCAGAGACTAGCATGTAGCTCCTCTAACATCTGGGTGGTTCACGGCAGGTGGAGGCCTAATGACCCACCGCTATTCTGAGGCAATCGGAAGGAATGAGATCCTCGTAATCCAAAGCCAATCATTGTTTTTTTCCTTCCCTCAGCATGGCTGGTCGTAGCTTCATAATATGTATTTTCCAAGGTCCTACTTGGCAAATGTGTTTAATTGCCAAAAAATCTCATACAACGCCGACAACGCTCCATAGAAGGCAAATCCCCCCCCCCCCCCCCAAAACAGTCCTGTGAAAACCAATGTGTGGTCTCTGGCTGGTCAATAGAGGTGCACAGCAACCTCACTATCTGTATCTGTTTCTGTATCTGTTCAACCAAAAAATTATCTGTATCTGTATTCGGATAGAAAACCGGAAGTGGGCGTGGTTTATACCGGAAGTCTCCTTTATTGTGCCGAATTTGTATTTTCTAACCTAATATTCATTTGCAATGCAATAGTAGTCCCTTCCAAGCATCACATTGATTTAATATTGTTATATAATTAATTATGAAATATACTTTACGACAATAATTACATAGTAATACATACACAACAGTAATACATGAACTTTTTTGCCTGTTTTATTTTATCCACCCCACCCTATTGAACGAAGTTTAGATAGACTGCAAACCATCTGAACCCCACCACCACCCCTAAGCTAGTTGGGGGACACTGAGTCTTATAGATAATGCCATAATGATCATTGATTTGTCTTACCGAATTGTATGCCAGTCCACACCACTAGGACACGCACAAGCCACCTGCTGCCTAACGTACGTAATGCAAAGGGCTGCGCTCGTGCCCTCTCTCACACAGTGGATACTGAATGATAAATCTAAACTTGAATGTGTTGCTGTTTGTTTAAATAACCATGAAATACCTGGTCAAAATTCCATTAAACCTGACTGATACATGCAGCATATGTCACTTAAAGGAATTAATATTGACTGAAATACACGGTAAAACGTTCAACTGTCATCGCACACTATTTATATTTTCACAACGGAATACAAAACAGGAAAACATACTGTGTAAGTAGTTTATTTGACTTTTAATGAGATAGAGAGATCAGCTATGTGGTGAATGTCAGGCGAATGTCTAATTTCAAGCTCTAAGTTTCATGTCCACCGCGGTCAGCTCAGCTCAGCTCGCTGTTGTGCGCTGACTCAGTGGGACGAAGTGATCTCTTTTCAGTCATTTGTAATAAATAAAACGACTATTTAGTGAAATCAAAGTCCGATGCTGCAAACAGAATAGACATTTTTATCTTGTTGCCAACCTGCCATCCACAATGATATGAACGGATTTTAAGATTTTTTTTCCCGAATAATAACGCGAATATTCGGGTAGAATACAGATATGTTTACATCGCATTATCTGTGCTTTCCGAATAACGTATTTGTATTCGGGTGCATCCCTACTGGTCAAGCGTCTGTCTGTGAGTCCTCATACATGCTCACACCAGCGCTCTGCTCCCAGGTTCTGCCTGTGCTCAGTGAGTCCCGCCTGGTGGTGGTGGATCTGGTGAAATCACTGAGCTCCATGCGGCCGGAGACCGTCCTGCACCTGGTCAAGGAGGTGGTGAAGAAACCACACCAGATCAAAGCAGAGCAGGTATATGTGCGCACACGCACGCACGCCCACATGCACGTGCGCACACACTTGCAGAAAATGTCACTTTTCAGATCACTCATCATCCTTTTTCCTTTTTTTGGCACCCTAACAGAAGAGCACCCTGGTGGACATCCCCATGTTAGAGTTCAGCTACGCCTACATTCTGAGGTATGAAGAACCATTTGATGTTCATTCATGCTTTAAGGTCTACTGTAATGTGTGTGGTTATTTAACCTCTTCCCTCCACCATGTCTCATGTTCCTGTCTCTAGTTTATCTCCTCAGGCTCTACAGGAAAACGTCACTCCCCTGCTCTGCCTCCTGCGAGAGTCTGTCCAACTGAACCTCGCTCCACCAGGCCACTTCCTGCTGCTAGGGTCTGTCTCACGTCTGGGCACACTGCTCTACTATACTGCTCTACTGCTCTACTATACTGCATAACTATAACTAACTGATCTACTATAACTTACCTCTCTACTATACTGTTCTATAACTTATCTATAACTTACTATAACTTATCTACTATACTGCTCTACTATAACTAACCTCTCTACTATACTGCTCTACTATAACTAACCTCTCTATTATACTGTTCTACTATAACTTATCTACTATACTGCTCTACCATACTTCTCTACTGTAACTAACTGCTCTACTACACTGCTCTACTATAACTAACTTTAAAAAATGGGGTTACTTGTTCTTTGAAAATGGCACTACGGTTTATTCTGTGTGGTTTCAGCAGAATAAACTACTCCGGGCTCCCCCATCATAACTGTGGTTTATTCTGTGTTTATCACAGTTGCCTATCTATAACAATCTACAATCTATAACATTATTGTTTTTTTATCAATGTATTCAGATGGAATTAAACTATTCTTCAGCGGCGCTTGGAGCATATTGTTTCTGGAACATGTTTGGTCAGCATCCACAGTTGACCGTTTGGAGTGCAGTTCCGCAGCTCTCTTTGAGGGCAGTGGGCTTCCGTAGTGATGACCAATCACGATGGAGTCTGGGACAACGCTGTGGTACCAACCTGTGTCCCGTCTCTCCACAGCATCCTCAACGACTTTGTGAATCGACTTCCCAACCAGGACAACAAAAAAGACACGCGGGACCTGCAGCTGCGACGTCAGGTGCTCAGCTTCACAGAGACATCACACGATACATCTAGTGCACCAAAGATCAAGCTAACTATCTGTAGGCCCTGGGCTGGAGATGTAATACCCCATGGCACGAACACACAAAATAATTCAGTGAGCATGCTCACCATGCGTTCACCATGCCTTCACCATGCCTTCACCATGTGCTCACCATGTGCTCACCCTGTCCTTGTAGGAGGTGACCCAGCGAATCCTGGAGGCAGTGGGCGGGGTTGCAGGCTCGTCCCTGGAGCAGACCAGCTGGCTGAGTCGCAACCTGGAGGTCAAAAATCAACCTCAAGTCTGTCCTGAGCTCGAGGACTCAGCCGAGCCAGATGACGCAGAGGCCGACGTGGACTTAGTCGGTTGGTAGTGAGAATCTGTGTATGCAACGGATCAATCTTGTTGACACTAGGAAGCACATCAGACCAGATGTAACATTGAAATCTGGGGTGACTGACCACAGCCCAAGCTACACATGTAAGGTCAGGCTTAACCCCAGGCTTCACCTTGACATAAGTCGAGGGCCACATTCCTTGTAGTGCAGGTCCTGTGTACATTCAGCCTAGCCTAGACTGGTGATGTGAACATGCTGTATGTCTCCTCCTCCAGACGTGGGCTGCCAGGCCAGCTCTATGGTCTCCTCCTCAGCCCCGTCCGTCTACAGCGTCCAGGCCCTCGCACTTCTGGCTGAGGTAGGGTTCACCGTGTGTGTGTGTGTGTGTGTGCGTGCGTGTGTGCGTGCGTGCGTGCGTGCGTGCGTGCGTGCGTGCGTGTGCGCGTGCGCGTGCTTGCATATTGTTCACCACTTGATGCTCCTGTAGATCCTTGCCCCCCTGCTGGACATGGTGTACCGCAGCGATGAGAAGGAGAAAGCCGTCCCCCTCATCACTCGGGTCATGTACTACGTGTTCCCCTACCTGAAGAACCACAGGTAGCCACCGCGTCACACGTTTGCACAACGCATGTTTCTTCATGCTTTATACCTATTCCACAGATGCCTTGTCCAAAAAACGTCTGTACTCGGTAAATACTCTGTGTTTTACACTTGGTAAATAAAACTCTTGAGTCTTGGGGTGTTTGGCTCCCCAGTGGAAAGGTTATATCTGTCGACCCGTAGGGATGTAAAGTAACTCCAGAAACAACAGAGATGATGAAATGGTGCTGATAGTAGTAGTGTACTGTAGCAGCAGCACACTCAAGTCAACTCGTCCGTGGTGTATGGCTGAGCTTTGGACCTGCATCAGGACCATCTCCTCTGTGTTCCAGTGCCTACAACATGCCCAGTTTTGGAGCCGGGGCCCAGCTCCTGAGCAGCCTCAGTGGGTACGCTTACACCAAGCGGGCTTGGAGGAAGGAGGCCTTTGAGCTGTTCATGGACCCGCTGTTCTTCACCATGGATGCCTCCTGTGCTCTTCAGTGAGACCATCAGTACATTATTTTAACAGTAAACTACTTTTTGTAAGACCCTCGTCTAACTTCATTGGGTTTTCCTCCAGCTGGAGGTCCATCATTGACCACCTACTGACCCACGAGAAGACCATGTTCAAAGACCTCATGAGTGAGTGTTTGGAGGAGATCCCTTGAGCTACAAACGAACAACGTTTCACCTCATGTGTGTAGAGTGTATTCCAGAGTGCTGTTTCAAGCTTGTATTTTTCCATGTGGTTTTGTTTCTAGGCATGCAGAGCAGCTCTCTGAAACTGTTTCAGAGTGCCGAACAGAAGCCCATGCTGCTGAAACGACAAGCTTTCGCAATGTTCAGCGGAGAAGTGGACCAGTACCATCTCTATCTGCCCTTGATTCAAGGTATGTTATAGTCTCACAAATCTAGCAGAGCAGCTGTCATCTGGGAGAATGGGGTGTTTCACTTCCTTTAGCCTCCTGTTTGCTTTGCCGTCATGCTGCTTGGGGACGGGGAACACGTGGTCAGCCGGCCCCAGCTTCTCCTGTAGCCCGTGGAGAGCCGCCATCCGGGGCGAACACTAGAATAGTCACACAAAATGCGGGCAAAGGTTTCGCGTCACCAGCATGTAGATGGCAGCTGGAGAAATACACAAATTCAAACCTTTTGACAGCTCCATCTTAGCACTCATTGTGAATGACTTCTCCTCGGTAGCATCTCTTTGTAACAAAAACATCAAACGTGGCTCTCCAGCCCAGGCTCTGAGCCTTCGCCCCACAGGAGTTCTGCTGCGGCATGTCAGGAGCGCTGGGTCCAAGATGAATCACTGTAGAGAGCAGTTGGTAGTGACGGCCAGATGGTGAAGGTGCCACTCCTCGTAACGTGTCACTGTTTCCCCTCAGAGCGCCTGAGCGAGTCCTTGCGCGTGAACCAGACCCCCGCCGTCTCCGCCCAGACCTTCCTGATGTTCCGTGTTCTCCTGCTGCGCATCTCCCCGCAGCACCTCACCTCCCTGTGGCCCATCATGGTCACGGAGCTGGTGAGACGCACCGCGGTCCGCAGGGGCCCTTGTCTCCACAGAGTTATCACTGGGCTCCCTGTAAATGATCACAAAGGCGTCGTCACATTGTTGTTGGGTTTTTTTTTTCAGATCCGAATATTTACCCGTCTAAACAAAGCCCTGCAGTCAGACATCGAGGTGTCAAACAAGTACGTAACGTTGTACTGCTCTCCCACTGATAAACGCTGGGTTTTCTTCTGAACTCATCTCTGTGAACGCTCTTTCCTTGATGAACCCCCAGACTCTCTAAGGTGGTGCGCGGAGCCCTGGTCCGGAACAGTCCTCCTAACATCCCCCAGCAGGACCTGGACATGTATCTGTCGGCCTGCAAGTTTCTGGACACGTCCCTGGCCTTCCCTCCAGAGAAGATGCCTCTCTTCCAAATGTAAGAGTGCAGGCGGGTCGTCGAATGCCGAGACCCTTCGGCCCCCGTTTCTTATTTTAGAAATCCAAAGTCCTCGTGTTTCATTGGACCTGCTGAGCACACGGCCAGTAACCAGCCTCCTCACACAGGTACCGCTGGGCCTTCGTTCCCGAGGTGGACATGGATCGCTACAGCGGGCCGGAGAGCACCCTCCTGGACGGAGAGCAGGAGTGCAAGCCGCATGTCCTCAGAATACTGGAGGGGATACAGCTACGGCACGGGGTGAGAGCACAGAAAACCTGCCCGCTCCAATGGTCAACGTGCCTAAACCAAAACCACACCCCAACTGTGTCTCTGCTGTCATCTCAGGTGTCCAACGGGCTGGCGGAGGAATCCTCCACGGAGCCTTTGGAGTTCCCTCTCCTCAGCCAGAGGTCCCTGCCCTCCATCACCCACCTGCTGCCCTTCCTCCGCACCCTGTGCTGCTCCTTCCGCGGGCCCTTCCTCCTCGACCCTGCGCCGAGCCAGCTTGTGGTGGACTACCCGGCCGCCAGTGGCGACAGGGTTCTGAGCAGGCTGGAGGCCATCACAGAAGAAGAGTTTTTGGATCCCATGGAGAGTTAACTATCCCTGTTAACTCTGTAAGCGACCGTATTCACCCTGCATTGTTAACGAGAAGAGCAGAAAAGAAAAGGATACGTGGAAAGACCTGCTTCAATGTCCTACTCTATCTAGTCCCGTCCGTCTCTGGCTGCGTTTACACACGGACTGTGGGCTGTGGGGGCGCGTCTTCAGCTGGGCTTTCTCTCGTGATCATGTATTATTCATGTTTCTGGATCAGATATCTCTTTTGTTTTCTTTAGGCTAAGGGAATTATCGTCACAGCTATGGATACAACAGGGAATGTTTGAATACAAGACAGTCATTATTAATAGAATATTAAGAGGCCGTATCAGAATAATTCAGCAACATTTTAACAGAAAATATTGTTATTAATCAAATCCACATGTAAAGTATTTAAAACATATTTCTTTAATAGCTGAGTGGAATTGTGGGATGTTATGTAGGCCTACATGTCAACAAGAAGTGGGTTTCCTAACGAGTTGTAATTGGGTGTTTTTTACTTTTAGGCCTGAATGTGTCCAAAATGTTTTATGTGTATTTCTGTGTTGCTTTCAGTAAGTTTTTTTATTTTTATGAAAGGCAAACTTAACTTGTTCAGATAGATTGTTTCCATACCATCCGAGAAATCTTGAATGTTAAGGTACTTATTGTTGGGAATGCTTAATTGTGGAGGTTTCATTAATAAGTTATAATTAAATAAAAAGCGTTCAAATCGAGGCCATTGCAATGTCAGCCAACAATACAATATGATGCTCCCATATTGAACTAGATGTATTTATTTTGTAGTATAGTAGGCCTATTCCATAACACTTAACAACATGACAACAATATGTCTCACTACTTGATGGTGATACTTCACGCACACTAAAGTACACTCTTAAGCGTCGGTTATGGTTCCGCGTAGTGATCACATAGTGATCACGCAATGGCCACGCAGTTGCTTGGACGCAGTCATGAGACCGTGATGGTTCTGCGTGGGGTTTACGTGTCGAAATTCAGTTCAATGCCACATCAACGGCCGATTGTGGAGAGAGAGTCTTTTTCACAATATTTTGCCCTGGCCTGCTCGCTTGGAGCTGCTGTGTATTTGTTGTTTTAGGACACACTGATAACGAATCCTGATATGGGAAATTAATTGATGTGCTGATGATTAGAAGTTGACCTCCGTTCTAAATTTGGGGTTTATTTTTTGCGTTGCAGGCAACACAAACAAGGGGAAATAGAGAAGTAAGGAAATTAAGGAATTTGAAATAAGATTTAAAATAGGAAAAGTAAAAAGGTAATGAAGATATAGGAAAAGTGTTAAGACCCTGGGCCCAGAGAGAAGCGTAATTAGTAACATAATGCGAGTTGAAAACTATCGTGCAAGTTTGAGTGGAGGGGCTCTAAATCCACTTTGGAACAGTCATATGCACTTTT
Organism: Urophycis tenuis; assembly: GCA_036785325.1. Classification (NCBI taxonomy): domain Eukaryota; kingdom Metazoa; phylum Chordata; class Actinopteri; order Gadiformes; family Phycidae; genus Urophycis; species Urophycis tenuis. Next base: position 1,743,336 of record JAXIVH010000010.1, on the reverse strand, counting down.
AGCTGCTATATATGTGAACATTGACTTTAAATGGTAAATGTAAATATAAATAGTAATTAAGAGAAAATAGGAATTAGGTTTAGATTTAGTTTAAAAAGAAAGAAAGAAGCTTCAGCTATTTAATAGAGACATCTATTGAACTTTGTGGGGTATATGTGTGCCTGTGTGTAAAAATAATAATAATAATAATAATAATAATAATAATAAAAAATGGGTTCATGTGTAACTAATGTGAAGCATAAGGAATAAGGTGTAGGAGTTATTAGAATTTGAGAACAGGATATTTAGTTAATAATAATTTATTATAGATATAGATATACACGAATGTATGATACATGAAAAGTTATTTTGTCTTAAAAGAGTAACTAATTCCCAAGATCACCTTTTTCAACAGAAAAATGAAATGATAAATATATGAGCTCCTGTATAGGAGACTTTGAATGATAATAAATAAATATATGAGCTCCTATATAGGAGACTTTTAATGATAATAAATAAATATACAAGCTCCTTTACAGGAGACTTTGAATGATAATAAATACATATATGAGCTCCTTTATAGGGGACTTTAGGTCATATTGAATTGTTTATTGCATCTAGTGAAGCATAAGACACTGAACTGTTAGTTGTCTTTACTTGTCTTCTCTTCCTGTGGTGTGAATAAAAAGGGGGAGGGGCCCACAGAGGGTGTGTTCAGAGCACAGGCAGAGCACAGGCAGATTAGGGCCATAAATCTGATCCAGTGATTTAAGGCCAGTGTGGTTTTATCCATGAACTCTTTTCTTTGCAAAATTCCTACGTTTCAGAGATTTAGAAGGAGAGACTTGGCAACTGACTGATCAATTAATTAATGAGTATTAGGTTTAACTACAGTCAAGGGCTATGAATGTGGATTTTGCTGTTTGGTCATGGGTTATTCTGATCTGAGTTGAGTTGGGGAAAGTGAGTTGGTTTGAATTTACAAGTTGGTAGATTGCGTGTATTCAGTACTACTGCGTGTTGTCTTAGTGTTGTGATTTTCTTTTATATCATTAAGATTTTGGACTCCTTTGAAGTTGGCAAATTCATTTCACCTTTCTTTTATTGACTATGGCAATACAGAGGGTTATAGATAAATGAATAATAATAATAATAATAATAATAATAATAATAATAATAATAATAATAATAATCTAAATAACCATTAATTAATTAAGTGTAATAAGATGGACATCAAAAATCAGAAAGTAATTACTCCTGTTGAGGTAGAACAGAAGAATAATCCTCTAATCAAAGGCATCAAAAAGGCATCAGAAAAATAAGCTCTGGTCAAAAATGGACCAACCATTTTTGACCAGAAGGGACCTTCAATTCAGACGTAATTAAAACAATACAAGTGCTTGTGTCCACATATAAGGTTCATTAGATGAGGAAACATGTGGGCATGAGCATGTGGGTTAGCTCATGTTGCAAGGGGGGAAGTTAGAAAAACATTATCAAGGAATGTGGATTTTGGACACCATACTTGCTTGAGCAAATTGATTATGTCATAGATAGGTGCACAATCTGCCTGAAAAACAATGTTTGGAGGGGTTTGAAGGTTCTTTCTAACTGGTCACATTCCAACTCCAAAGGGTCCTATACGAGAATTGGTTGTAGATTTTGTTGACATGATAAAACGAGAGTTACGAATGTAACTACGGTTCTATGAATTCTGGATGACCGCCAGAGGGCGGTGCTTCAGCACAGGATATCTCCATCTCGCATATGTGCAGGTCGAGTTATTATACCAACAAAGTTACCTGTGACCATGCGATGACGTAGGGCGCATGCCCCAGTATAAAACCCCCACGTCATCACGCAATCTGTTCCTACAGAATCTTCTCGCCCAGATTCCGAGTGACAGACAGCTCTGGCGGTCATCCAGAATTCATAGAACCGTAGTTACATTCGTAACTCTCGTTCTATTTCATTCTTCCTGACCGCCAGAGGGCGGTGCTTCAGCACTTGATGACTCATGCCAACAAGGTCACGAGGAATGCTTACTGCATTAAGGCATGGCAGCTGTAGATAGAACAGCCGTCGCCACAGCAGGTAGAGCAGCCACATTGACGCGATCATAGCGAGCAAAGGTACATGAGGATTCCCAGGTCGCTGCAGCACAGATGTCCTGCAGGGAGACCCCCTTCAAGGCTGCCCATGATGTGGACACACTCCGAGTAGAGTGGCACCGCACGTTACTAGGCGCAGGTAGGCCCTGCAACCTATAGGCATGTAAAATCACCTCAACAATCCATTTAGAAAGCCTCTGTTTTGACAGAGGTTGACCTTTCCTACAACCCCCATAACAAACAAACAGTTTGTCAGATTTACGAAGGAGGGTTGTAGCAGCCACATACGCCTTGAGAGCCCGAACAGGGCAAAGCTGTTCTGACCGCTCTGTTGCTTGTTGCGGCGAGCTTGGTGGACTGAATGCCGCCAACTCAATTGGCTGGTTTACATGCGAGGAAGGCACCCTCTTTGGCAGGAAGGAGGGATTGGGAAGGAGAGTAACCCCCGAACCATCCGGATACCAGCGCATACACATCTGGCTCACTGACAGGGCGTGGAGTTCACCCACCCGTTTTGCCGATGTGATCGCTAGCAGAAATGCAGTCTTTGCAGACAGCCACCTGAGTTCTGCTTCTCCTATGGGTTCAAACGGGAGCCGACACATTGACCTCAAAACCAGTGTCAAGTCCCATGATGGCACTACAGTGACCCTTGATGGCCTACGCCTCTGTGCGCCCTTCAAAAACTGACTAACCAGATAGTGTGACCCCACTGTCTGGGGTCACACTCTGACATGTCCTCTGACATGTCCTGCCGAAATGGCCGCTGCATAGACCTTTAGGGTTGATGCACATCTGCCTGCATCCAATAAGGACTGCAGGAAACGCAGAATGATGGCCACTGAGCAGTTCTCCGGCACTTCACCCTGTGTCTGGCACCACCATTTATATGTTCCCACCTGTGCTGTGCGCTCCATCTGCCCTTGACGGTCCTGCGCTGCCAGACTGCACCCCAGCCTAATAGAGAGGCATCTGTCTCCACAACCTCTCGGCGGGCAGGGATCACTCCTAGGGGAACCCCCCCGACCAGATACCCCCTCCTCCTCCAAGGTTTCAGGGCTCGACAGCAAGGGCTGGACACCCTGACGCTCCTGCCCCTGTGCCACTTGGGATCCAAGTGGAGTGTGTTGACCCAGATTTGAAGGGGCCGTAAGGAAAGGAGGCCCAGGGGGATCACCATCGATGCTGCAGTCAGCATACCCAGCAGTTTGAGAAAGAGGCCATATCTCAACACTCTGCCTTTCTGGAAGCAACCTATGAGCTGCAAAATGTTCGCCACCCTTCTCTGAGAAAGGAAGGCTCTCATTAGCAGTGAGTCGAGAGTCATGCCCAGGTATTCTACCTTCTGGCTGGGTGTAAGACTGCTCTTGGAGTAATTGACTGTGAGGCCCAGCTGGTTCACATGTCCAAGGAGCACAGCAGTGTCTCTGACTGCCTGCTCCGCAGTTGGGGAGACAATCAGCCAATCGTCCAGATATGGCAAGACAGTCAACCCCCTGGCCTGTATGGGAGCAAGTGCCGCTGCCACGCACCTCGTAAATATGCGAGGGGCCAGTGAGAGACCGAACGGCATCACCTTGAATTGATAAGCCCGGCCTTGAAATGCAAATCTCAGGAACTGCCTGTGGTGTGGAGCAATAGGCACATGAAAATACGCATCCTTGAGGTCTATTGACACAAACCAGGCCCCCTGTGCCACTGACTGAAGAACATCTGCCATTCGCAACATGCGGAATGGCAGGACCTTTAAAAACCTGTTCAGCCCCCGCAGATCCAGGATCGGGCGGAACCCGCCATCCTTATTTGGAATTAAAAAATATACTGAATAAAACCCAGTGAGCCGTGTATGCCATTCGACAGGCTCGATGGCGCCCTTGTCTAAGAGGGAAGCCAGCTCTCTGCTGAGGGCTAGGGATTTTGCGGGATCTCTGACCACAGACATTTTGACCCCACAGAAAGTTGGTGGCCGGCGTTGGAACTGCAGTGTGTATCCCTTGGACAGCGTGGATACCACCCAAGGGTCTGTGGTCTCCCTCTCCCAGTAGCTGATGTGCTGCTGCGAGAAGCGCCCGACACCGGCCCTCTGAGTCTCAGGTCTGACCCCCCCGCCCCCTAGAGCCTTTAGGGGGGCGACCACTGGGGGCTGGTCCTCTTGGCACTTGAAAAAACGGCCGGGAGGAAGTCCGCCGGCGCTGATCATAATGCCCTGGATAGTAAGAGGACCTCGGCTGTGCACCCGGGCGAGCAGGTAGATGAGAGCGGCTGGGACCAGACGGCAACAGACCCATCTGCCTTGGGGCCTGAGCTGGGCCCCGACGAAGGCCGGCAAACCGCTGCCTGGCCTGGTCCACTTGGGCACTGCGCTCTAGCACCTGCTGAGCCGCTGGCCCAAACATGTGACCTGGAACCTCTGGAAGAGAACGGAGAGTACGGCGACACCCCTCTGATAGAGAGGACTGCACCAGCCAGACTTGGCGGCGTGCCAGCGTCACTGTTGACATCAATCTTCCGAGCTCCCTAGACATAGATGCAAAAGTCTGAAGGGATGTATCACTGAGGGTCTGGGCAGAGGAGTCCACACCAGATTCCTGCAGGATCTGAGACAGGCCCAGAATAAGGTGGGAAAAGGAGTTACCAATCCGGCCCATGCGTGCCGCTATATTATAAGCCCTAACCAGGAGATCATCGGTCAGCCGGCACTGGGGACGGGGGCAGCGGGCATGAGGTCTGAGAGCCTCATCGGGTGAGACTATCAAAGAGGCAATCGTAGGATCGACTGGAGCCATACGGTCCAACCCATAGCTGCCTGCCTCCTGCATGGCCGCCAAATTCCTGCCCTCACTGGTGTGATGAGACAACAGCTTCGGATCTGCCCAGCAGCGCTGAAGCTCTTCAATATAGGGTTTCGAAGGCGGGACTGAAAAAGCTGCAGGCTGTGGCGTCTGCCTAAAAAAAGCACTTGAAGGAGCTGCTGTGACGGGAGCGTCATCCAGCCCCAGGCGTGCCAAAGCCATCCGAATTGCTGGTTTCAGTGTGGCATGCCCAGCTTCTGATCCACGCAATGACCCACCAGACCCTTGAGACAAAGCATCAGAGGCTGGAAAGACTGAGTCTTTATCCTCGTCCTGTCCTTCACCCTCATCATCAAACAAACTGCAGGAAGCTGCAGTTGACAGCACATCAATGTCCCGACAAGGCGAGCCCATTGTGGCGGAATCACCACTGGGAGCTGATCCCCCATCGTCAGGCTGCAGATTGAGAAAAAGCTGCTTAATCTGGGCAAACTCAGAGGAAAGAGTGTCTACTTTGCGAGCCAAAGAGTCCCCCTTCCTAACTTTCCCCGGTGGTCCCTGTGAGGCAGTACTGCGTTTGCGTCCACGTCCCCTAGGTGCCCCCGGGTCCGCGATCCCGCTAGCGGGTAGCCGCGCAGCATCCTCTTCCACCTCTGCCAGCCTAGCTCTCCTGACTGACAGTGGCATAAACCTACAATTCATGCATGGGTTGTCAGATATACCTGTCCTCAGGTGCTCAACCCCGAGACAGGCCGGACACTGATCGTGGCCGTCCTCCGTTTGGAGGGGGGCCATACAAGAGGTACAGACAGGCGAGCTCAACATGTCATCAAGTGGGACAGCTCCCCCCCCCCCAAAAAAGCGAACGAAAAACTAACACAGTCAATACTATGCTGCACAATCATCAAGACAGTCACAGCGAAAACACTGTGCTGTACCCCGAGAAAAAACAAAAACAACCGCTTATCTCAACGAGTCAGTGCAATCCGCACTGCCCGACAACTTAACGTAAATTTCAGCCTAATGGCGTTCTTACTGCCGCTACAACCCACGGAAAACAGAGAGTCAATCAAAGTAGCGTGTAACATAACATGCGGCGAAAACACCGCTGTTTAAAACAAATACAAGCCTCCGGCTCTTAGCATCGGCTAACAATAACAGCAACTTAGCTTACTTACCTGTCTGCAGTAATTCGGGACAAATCGTACGGCGAGGTCACCGCTGTTCGTCCGAAGACACAGACAATACTTGAAAGAATTTAACAGCTTGCCGCAGTCTCTGGTGGACGAATAACCGAAGCACCAACCCTCAGGTTACGAGACTACAAACGGCGAGCAAACTGACCTGCGAACAGATTTGTCCTCAATCGCGAGAAGATAGAAGGAACAGATTGCGTGATGACGTGGGGGTTTTATACTGGGGCATGCGCCCTACGTCATCGCATGGTCACAGGTGACTTTGTTGGTATAATAACTCGACCTGCACATATGCGAGATGGAGATATCCAGTGCTGAAGCACTGCCCTCTGGCGGTCAGTAAGAATGAAATAGAACCAGTTGGTGGTAAGAGGTATATGCTAGTTGTCATGGACAGATTTTTATGATGGCCGGAGGCTTGTCCAACCAACTGGAAGGATGCTCAGTCAAGTTTTTAAGAGGTCAAGTTTTTAAGTTTCTAAGTTTTAAGTAGTTTTTATGTAGAGAGATCATAAGCAGATGGGGACTTCGGGATTGGCTATCCTCAGATAATGGTAAAGAGTTCAGAGATAAAACGGGGATAAAACATGGATAAAACGGTGAGATTAAATTGGAAATTGGAATTTTGCAACAGCGTCTCGGAAGTAGTCATCATCATCATCATCATCATCACCAAAGTCAAGGGATTTGTGAAAAAATGAATGGTGTCTAGAAAAATCGCATTGTTAATATCTGCCAACATACGGGTCTTAATTGGATAGCCGCACTTCCATTAGCATTAAAGTCCTACTATGCAACTTTGGCCATTCCTGCTCGCATTTTTCTCGGGAGGGGGGGGGGAGTAGGTATTCACTGTCGTAACAACTCATTTACGACGCTCCCACTTCTACGCGAGCCAGGAGCATATGTTTTCAAAGAAGCCTGCAAATACATGAGAACAGCTTCTCGTCACCAGCGATATGCTAATGAGTCCCAGAACGTCCACACCCTCTTTTAGGTGAAGGAAGTAGGCACTTTGCTACTACTGTTGACAGAACAGTAGGCTACTTCCATGAGCAGGCACCATGCCTAAAAGCTGCTGTGTTGTATTTTGCAACAACAAAAAATAAGGATTTGCGATTTAGTATGTTGCCCCAAAAAGAAAGAGAAGGGAAAGAAGGGGTTTGTGGCATGTCTGTGACCCTCCAGGAGGGCTTGACTCTGGTCTTGAATATTGTTATGTCTCTCGGTGATGGCTTATAATGGAGCACCACGTCCACCCAGCCACTGGTGAAACACTTGTGGGCTTCCAGGCTTTGGTAATTTTTCATCAGCGCTGGTATGTAAATCCCTACATGAAAAAAAAACAGTAAATATTGGGCAAGTTTGGGTACTGATGCGATCCTCCCACTCCTGCATGTTAGCCTACTGTTAGCTAGCATTTGCTAATGTTAGCCAAACAGTATGACGATGTGGATATGCTAGACTATCAAAGGGGCAAACCAAACAAAGTTTGAAATATCCGATATACCTTACCTGGAGACTCAATTAGGTAGTTCCATATGTCCCCGTAGTCCACCTCTGGCCACTCGTTTGGGTTGTTCGCCCAGAGACCAGATTCCAAGTCCGAGTCCGAGCCCTGCTGAAGGCACGCGACATCGCCTTCAGATCTGGGGACCGGCGGGCCTACAGCACATCCAGGGCTAACCTGAAGAGGGGCATCACCGAGGCCAAACGCAACCACAAGCTGAGGATTCAGGAGCACTTCACGAACGGCTCCGACCCCCGACACATGTGGCAGGGCATCCAGGCCATCACAGACTACAGACCCGCTCACATCACCCCCCAATCCAGCGAAGCCTCCGTACCTGAAGAACTCAACCTCTTCTATGGGCGCTTTGACATAGACAACAAGGAGGTGGCCATCAAGGAGGAGCTCCCTGCAGGCCATCAACCCCTCACACTCTACCCCTCCGACGTGTTTGCAGCACTGAGCAGGATTAACTCACGGAAGGCAGCTGGTCCTGATGGTGTCCCCGGATGTGTCTACAGGGCCTCTGCAGAGCAGCTGACTGAGGTCTGGACTGACATTTTCAACCGGTCACTAGCCCAAGCAACTGTCCCTGAATGCCTTAAATCCACCACCATCGTGCCAGTGCCCAAACACTCCACTGCAGTTGACCTTAATGACTTCCGCCCAGTCGCGCTTACCCCCATCATCACAAAGTGCTTCGAGAGGCTGGTCCTGGGTCACATCAAAACCTGTCTACCACCCACACTGGACCCCTTCCAATTTGCCTACCGCCAGAATAGGAGTACAGAGGATGCCATTTCCACGGCACTGCACTCCGCCCTCTCCCACCTGGACAAAAGCCACACATACGTTAGAATGCTGTTCATTGACTTCAGTTCAGCATTCAACACCATCGACCCCTCCAAACTGATCACCAAACTCCGTGATCTGAACATTGCCCCCTCCCGCCGCAATTGGATACTGGACTTCCTGACCAACAGAGTGCAGTCTGTTAGGATTAACGGTCACACCTCCTCCACCCTCACCCTGAACACTGGCGTTCCGCAGGGCTGTGTGCTGAGCCCTCTGCTGTACTCTCTCTTCACCCACGACTGCACACCGACACATGGTTCAAACACCATTGTGAAGTTTGCAGACGACACAACGGTGATAGGCCTCATCAGCAACAACGATGTTTCAGCATACAGGGAGGAGGTTCAGTGCCTAGCTGCGTGGTGCCCCGAGAACAAACTGTCCCTCAACGCCACAAAGACCAAGGAGATCATAGTGGACTACAGGAAAACTAGAGGTGGCACGCACACCCCCCTCCACATCAACGGGATGGAGGTTGAGCGGGTAACCAACTTCAAGTTTCTGGGAGTCCACATCTCCGACAATTTATCCTGGTCCCTCAACACCACTGCCCTGATCAAGAAGGCTCACCAGCGCCTCTTCTTCTTGAGGAGACTAAAAAAGGCCCACCTGTCTCCTCAGATCCTGGTGAACTTCTACCGCAGCACCATCGAGAGCATACTAACCAACTGTGTCACAGTGTGGTATGGTAACTGCTCCGCCTCGGACTGGAAAGCACTGCAGAGGGTGGTGAAAATGACCCAACGCATCACCGGTTCCCCACTCCCCTCCATCGAGGCTGTTCAGAGGAAGCGGTGCCTGCGTAAGGTGCGCAGCATCGCAAAGGACAGCTCTCACCCCAACCACAGACTGTTTACCCTCTTCCCCTCTGGAAACCGCTACAGGTCTCTGGGCACCTGGACCAGCAGGTTCAGGGGAGGCTTTTTCCCTCAGGCTGTCAGCCTTCTGAACTCCACATCAACTTGAACATTGCCCCCCCCCCCAAGGACATACACCCCTGCCCACCCATGACCTGGACCCTTCCGAACTCCACACCCATTTGAACATTGCCCCCCCCACCCCCCAAGGACATACACCCCTGCCCACCCGGCACCCCCACCCCCCTGGACATACTTCATATTATTTATAGTAATGTTATTTATTGTACATTCATCTGTTGTACCCATTCTGTTGTACTGCAATAGCGCACTATTGCACCACATGTACACTTCTTGTATTTTATTACTATTTCTCGCACTACCTGTACATTGTTTACATTCTTTTTACTTTTTTACATTGTTTATAGCCCCGTTTACTACCTCAACGATCACTAACTCCACCTGCACTGTTTACTGTCACTTTAATAACTACCGTTAATTACCCTCACTTTAATAACTACTGCCACTTTTCATGTTTTGCAATTTCGCACTCTGCACCTTATTCTGCATTTGTGCATTTCAACCCGCACCTTTAAAGCTCATTTGCACATCTGGTTAGAACGCCAACTGCATTTTGTTGTCCCTGTACTTGTACTCTGCACAATGACAATAAAGTTGAATCCAATCTAATCTAATCTAATCCAGCGTGAAGGGACATCCGACATTGCCGATTAATTTAAGTTTTTCTAAATAGCGACACCGGTAAGGACTTGGAAGAGAGTTGGTATAACTGGTCTGCTGGCTGGCCATAGCATTAGATCGGTATAAATAGCTATATATAAAAATGCCCGGATGTGTCAAAAAAGCGGAAAGTACCCGGATTGTTGTTCTCATGTATGCGTGGAGCCATGAGGTAGGTGTTCCACCTGGTCAGGAAGAGGAGACAAGGTTATGCATTTTACAATAAACATCATCCTATTTGTATAGTTGACAGGGAGATGTTTTATCCTACATTGCATTTGTTTTATCTTTTGTTGAACAGGACGATCAGTGTAAGTGTGTTGACCAACATAATACGTAACGATAGTGTTGTGTTCATGTAATACAGTATATATACATACTCATACAGTTATATTTCTATTCAAGATGCCTGTTTTACGTTGCACTTTTGACACTGTAGGGCCACCGTAGGTGCGCTGTATGTGTGACGTTGGTAAATAAACAAGTGCGTTGATGCATTGAAGAAGTCGAGACGGGTCGTTATTTAGCAACATAACATTTGGCGACGAGGATGGCTGATGCACCGGTTTTTTCTCTGCCACCTCCCGACTACTTTCTTCCCCTCCCTGGCGAACCTGTCGTTACTTGGACACAGTGGAGAACGTCTTTTGAACTGTACCTTTTGGCTATTGGACTGGATAATGCCGCTAGCGTGAGGAAGCGTGCTATCCTACTGCACTTGCTGGGAGCGGAGGGGAACAGGATTTTCAACACGCTCGATGGTACTCTGGACACTTACAATGACGTCGTTACGGCTCTGACTGGACATTTTGTGAAGTCACAGAACATCCTCTATCGGCGGCTGGAGTTCAGGCAAAGATGTCAGCGCCCAGGTGAGTATGCTAGGCAGTTTGTAGTAGATTTAAAAGCCTTAGCACATCGCTGTAATTTCGATGCCATGAGAGATGAACTCATTCGAGATCAGCTCATTGAAAAAACGTCTAATCCAAGAGTCCAGAAAGAGTTGTTACTCAAAGATGCAACACTGTCACTTGATGATGCACTTACACTAGCATTAAAAGTGGAGGCAGCCACTCAGTGTGCTACTAAAATAGCAGAAAGCAAGCATCATACTGCCGTTATAGAACAGCCCGTGCAACAGCTATCAAGCTCAGACAACCCGACCGACCCTGCTGCTATACAGGTCGCGCGGCCCCAACAAACACGCCAGCAGAGACGCTGCGGTAATTGTGGCTCCACCCGTCATGCCACAAGGGCTCAGGACTGCCCAGCTAGGGGCCAAACATGCAGACGCTGTCAGAAACCTAACCACTTCGCTAGATGGTGCCGGTCTGTTCCGGCTGACTACCCTGAACAGTCACATGACCCGGCGGTGTCAGTGCGCACCATAGGCCCCCACCCAGGGACCTTCTCCAGGTGCCCGGTATACCTAGATGGTTGCTGTGTCCCTCTTCTCCTTGACACTGGGGCCAAGGTGTCACTGCTGAATGTTGACACCTGTAACCTACTCTTCCCAAATAGACAGCTACAGCCCCCGTCCACTGCTCTCTGTGGCTATGGCCGCAGCAAAATTGACGTTGTCGGCCTACTCTACCTCCCAATTCGCTACACCTCTACCACTGTGGACCACTTCCCATTTCACATTACGCGTCGTGGTGAGAATATCATGGGCCTTGACCTCTTTCTCAGCCTTGGCTTTACTCTACAGGACAGCAATGGAACACGAATACTACAAGTGGGTTCCCCTTGGCAACAAAGCCGGTCTGAACTGTTCAATGGCCTTGGGTGCCTCACCTCATTCACACACAAACCGCTCCTGGACCACAGCGTGCCTCCTGTGGTCCAGCCCCTTCGGCGTGTTCCCCTGGCTCTGCGCGATGGCGTTACACAGGAGTTCCAACGCCTCCAGGCTGAGGGCATCATAGAACCCATTGATGCCTCTCCATGGGTGTCCAACCTCGTCATCGCCAGGAAGAAGTCAGGTGGATTGAGAGTCTGTGTCAACCTTCGCCAGGTCAACAAGGCAGTGGTGCCTGACAAGTACCCTCTCCCAACGACAGAAGAACTCACAACCCACTTCTACGGCTCTCGGGTCTTTTCTAAGTTGGACTTACGTCAGGGCTACCTCCAAATTCCGCTGCACCCGGAGAGTCGGAACCTGACGGCTTTTATCACCCATACTGGCCTGTACCGCTATACAAGGATGTGTTTTGGACTAAGTTCAGCCCCAAGCTGTTTCCAGAAGATCATGTCCACAATCCTCGCCAGCTGTCCCGGTACCGTGGCATATTTGGTCGACATTGTGGTACATGGGCCAGATGTTGATACACACAACGCCCGCCTGGAACAGGTTTTTGACTCCCTCAGCCGCCACCATGTCACCCTGAACACTGAGAAGTGTGTGTTCTCCGCACCGGCCATTGACTTTGTTGGGTTCCACGTGTCCGCAGACGGTATCTCCCCTCTCCAGTCGAATGTGGAAGCCATCAGCGCATTCCCCACCCCCACGACAGCCTCGCAGCTGGCTTCGTTCTTGGGGATGACTGCCTACTACATGCGTTTCCTGCCTCAGTACTCCTCCGTCACAGCCCCGCTGAGGATGCTGCTCAAACAGGATGCTCCCTGGACCTGGACTCCTGAATGTCAGGCAGGCTTTGACGAACTGAAGCGTCTCCTCACCATGTCTCCGATCCTGGCCCACTTCCAGTTGGACTGCCCCACATTTATGACCTGTGATGCGTCTGCTGTGGCTCTGGGCGCCGTTCTGTCACAGCTCCATGATGGCGTAGAGAGGCCCGTAGCCTTCGCCTCCCGTGCACTCAGCCCCACTGAGCAGAAATACTCAGTGGGTGAAAGAGAGGCCCTCGCATGCATTTGGGCGTGCGAGAGGTGGCATTTGTACCTGTATGGACGGTCTTTCACCCTACGGACGGACCACCAGGCCGTGACAGCCCTGATGTCCACTTCGGGCGGAGGACACAGGCCCCTTCGCCTCCACAGATGGTCAGACCGCCTGCAGCAGTATGACTTTAAGCTGCAATTCATGCCTGGCAAGACGAATGTTGTAGCAGACTTTCTATCCCGCCCTGCCGCCACCCAGTGCTCTGCTGTCTCTCCAGAGGATGAGGAGGACATAGTACCCCGGGTCCACTCACCACTGAAGGACACAGTCTCCCTCCGTGATCTGGAGTCCACCTCAGCAGCCGAGCCTGTCTTCGGCACGCTTCGTGATTACATCAGACATGGTTGGCCTGTCCATGTTTCACCAGAACTGGAGCCCTACTATCGAGTGAAGCATGAACTGTCATGCTGGGGTGAGTCCTGCATTGCCCGTGGCCTCTGTGCTGTCATCCCAGTGGCCCTCAGAGGGTGTGTCTTGCAAATGGCACATCAGGGACACCTTGGCATCGTCAAAGCCAAGCAAAGATGCCGTGACACCGTGTGGTGGCCTGCCATGGACCGTGACCTAGAGGGACTCATCCACTCCTGTGCAGCGTGCCTCACCAGTGGGAAGACGGGGCCACCCGCTTCAACTCCACTACAGCCAGTGGACTGGCCGTCTGTGCCATGGGACCATTTCCAGCTCGATATCTGTGGTGAGCTGTACAATGTGCCACACCACCAGAGGTTCCTTGTGGTGGTCTATGACTTGCACTCCAAGTGGCCTGAAGTGGCTCCCATGGGTACGGTTACCTCTGCTGCTGTGGTCAACTTCCTTGACCAGCTGTTTTCCCGCTGGGGCTTGCCTCGTGCAATTACCACGGACAATGGCCCTCAGTTCCTGTCCTTGGAGTTCATCACCTTCCTCGCCAACAGGGGTGTTACCCATATTCGGACCTCGGTATATCACTCCCAAGCCAACGGGGGGGTGGAACGATTCAACCAATCATTGAAAAATGGACTGCGTGCCCACATGTCTGAGGGATACCGCCTGATGGCCGCACTGTCACAGACCCTCCTCCACTACAGAGCAACTGCCCACTCTACCACAGGGGTCTCCCCTGCGGCACTCTGAAAAGGGAGCTTGTGCTTCCCCTGACAAGACTTCGTCCATCAATGGCCGCCGGTCCACGACCATGCCCAACGGCAGTCAAGTCTCACGTCAAGAGACAACAAAGTTCCATGAAGCGGAGGTTCGATGAGAAGCACAAGGCTAAGTGGCCTGCTATCAGAGTGTCAGACTGGGTCAGAGCCCGCCGGCCCAACAGAGCTAACAAGTTGTCATCATTCTGGTCAACTCCGTACCAGGTCAGTCGGCAGCTCGGCCCAGCTTCATTTCAGCTGACTGATGGTTCGCGTTGGCATGCCAGTTGCCTGCGCAGAGTGCCCGCCCCTCTTCACCACCCTCATCCGGCAGGGGTGGAGCAGAGCCACCCAGCTACTGGGCCGCCCCTCATGTGCCGGATCCCATCGCGGCACCTCTCGCCCAAGCTGTACCAGCTGCCCAGTGCCCCGCTCCGGCTCCTGACCCGCTGCCGGCCCCCCTCGTTCCCGAGCCCCGCCCTGTCAGGGTCCGTACGCGCCCGGGGCACTTCGAAGACTTTGTTGCTACCTTTCATGTCTGAACATTCGGAGGGGGGGGGGAAATGTTGTGTTCATGTAATACAGTATATATACATACTGATACAGTTATATTTCTATTCAAGATGCCTGTTTTACGTTGCACTTTTGACACTGTAGGGCCACCGTAGGTGCGCTGTATGTGTGACGTTGGTAAATAAACAAGTGCGTTGATGCATTGAAGAAGTCGAGACGGGTCGTTATTTAGCAACATAACAGATAGCATGACCAATTTGATCAGCAATCGTACATTTATGTATCTGCTATAGTGCGTGTAGTAATCTAAGTTGTAATTTATTTATTTTTTTTAAAGTAGGCTTTTAATGCCATATTTACATCAGGTCATTGTATGATATTGCAGGAATCAACTTCAACCGTGTCGTCCGACTTCACACCTGAGGTTATCGACACGAGACCTTGGAAGCCCAGAACTCCCCGGGGGGGGGGGGGGGGACCTCAGACTACACAGGACACAGTCTGACTACACAGGATTCAGGGTGCTCAGCCTGGACGTGTAGAACATTGTAAATCAACATTGTAAATACATATTGTATATAGTTTGAAAATGTTTTTATTATATGCCTAAACGTTGCCTTGTAAAGTAAATACATTTACTTCTGGAGCCAAAAAAAACTGCAGACCCACCTTTTGTCTCACCTTTGGATGTGCTCACCACCCCTCTTTCTAAGATCCATGGTTTTTATATAACAGATGTTTGCATCACCTTTGTTTCAGTTGTTCATGAGTAATTCTTCTTCTTCTTCAATAATACACACTTTTTGGTTAGAAAGAGATTTATTTTGGATATTGAAAGAAATGCAAATGAAAGTGCTTCATTGTTTGTTATTACGGCTATTGTGTAGCATCTTCTAGAGGGTTCTCTTGATTAAGGTTTCCTTGTGACACTATCCGCACAGTTCAGATGTAGGTGGTGGCTGTAGCGGGGCAAGCAGGGAGAGCCGTCTTGGGTCATCGGGCCTCATAATGATCTGGTGAGGAAGGCCTGTTCCACTTCTCAGCCTCCTGGAGAGGATGGCTGGATGTCGGAGATGTAGGAGTACAGTTTTTTTCTCCTTTACTGTACAAGTGTTTGTACCTGGTGACAGAGGACGTGCCATTAGCATTGATAATTTCCCGAACGCTTACAAACAAAAGTAAGGTGTTCTCTTTACACCAGTAAAAATGTAACAACTGTAGCCGGTGGGACCAATGGGGGTGGGGAACATTTATTTTGCTTTACCTCTGTCACTTCTCTTACGGGTTTTGCATCAGTAGAAAGGGCTGTGATTGGTCACATATTGGTTAAGCCGGGACGGGCACAGATATAGACACCTTGGGTCCTCATGCCGGTAGTCGTCCATTGCTGATGGTGGAGTGTAGCTGTGTCCTGAGTCTTCGGCAGCAAGTGTGGTTGCCGGCAGGGTATAGACGCCGGCTGCACTATCTCCTCTGGTGCGGCGTGTAGACAGTTAAGAAGCACACAGCTATACAGCATTGTCGGCTGCTGTTCTCTGTGTTTGTTTAATGTGTGATTGTATGTCCGGGTGCTGCTTTTAAGATGCGTGTACATTTGGTTTTCTTTTTCCCCTCTAGCCTGGGGGCCTAGTGGTATGTATATGGATAGGAGTAGATTGT
Source organism: Urophycis tenuis (assembly GCA_036785325.1). NCBI lineage: Eukaryota > Metazoa > Chordata > Actinopteri > Gadiformes > Phycidae > Urophycis > Urophycis tenuis. The sequence goes on along the minus strand of JAXIVH010000010.1, from coordinate 1,727,100 downwards.
GAGCCACAGGTTAGAGGGTTTTCTTTTTTGTTTGTTTGTTATTTTGTTATCTGTCTCCCCTGTGTCATTCTCCTCCCATCGGCCTGGGAAGTGATTGGGCCCTAGTCAGGAATACAGGTTGGCCTGTCCTCCCTACAATCAGTCTTTCACCCATGAGTTTGTGTGCAGTGTAGTGCAGTGAAGTGTGAACCCCCTTTTTCTTAATGTGCCTGAGTGGTGCACTTGTAGTGGTGTGCGTCCAATGGACTTTTAGTGTGCTCACGTGTGGTATCGGAGGCAGGCCCCCCCCTTGTTAGCCTAGGTGCTAGCGGCTCAGGACTCTCACCCAGTGGCTTGGTCATTCCCATGCATTTTCATGTCTATGTATTTATTTATTTATTGACCAACGGAAGTGACACCTTACTTTTACGAAGAACAAAAATAAACTTGACTCTTTTTGCTAATTACCTGTGTTGGACCGTTATTGGGACAGAGTCCCCCTCTCTATTCCAGTTTACCTTAGGGGGTGGCGTAGTCTGGTGATAGGCCTAGGCAAGGCCACACAACTTACATCTTGTGTCCTTCACAATTACATGCTGGCTGGTGTTGGTTATGCTTGTTGTAATCTATTGCAGCAAGCAGGGTCCGTGTTTTGTACACAAATGATGTATACGACATGCGCTTTGCCGCATACACCAGAATATGGCTCTGAAAACTTTCTAGGTCTGATGTGGTCCTGTGTGGTTGGATGGGAAGGAGACAATGAGAATAACCCTGCTGTTAGAAGATGCAGAAGAACAGAAATGCTTGAATACACTGCCAGGCCAAAAAAGTCCCCAGGATTTCACTAAGCAAATAGGGGGTGCTGCAGTTGGTCAGGTCTAGGTTCAGCAACATTACGTGTTCAAAGAATAAGGTCAGCCGACTACCAGAACATATTGAATGACAAGGTTATTCAATCAATGGATTATTTCTTCCCTGATGGCACAGGCATATTCCAAGATCACCATGCCAGGATTCATCGGACACACATTGTGAAAGAGAGGTTGAGTGGTATAAAAGAGTCCATACCTCAAAGGAAAATGCCAGTGTTTGTCCATGCTGAACTACTTTCTTCCCTGATCTTAGATGAGTTACTACATACCTCTGTCACTTTCGTGCGTGCACTCGATCGCTCTGGCATGCAGCGCTACTTCGATAGCATGTAGCTTGGCCCGGTAATGGGGGTGAAGTTAGAAGCGACCAAGCACTTCCACGTTTTCCCTATTTAAATATGGTTACATGAGTAGTTACACTACCCAAGTATGGTTACACAAAATGAAACAACAAATGGTATTTTTCTAAGCGGATAAAAAAGGATAACTATAACGTATGGCGAAATAACACCTGAGAGCACTTTGACTTCGGCGCAGTAATATCATCACTCCTAAAAGATCCTCTCCCCCGCCCCCTGTTACTTCCATCAATAGAACCAACGTAGTTCAGTATGGACAAACGGTGGTGTTTCCCTTTAACCCTATTGAGAATCTTGGGATGTGCTGGAGAGTGGTCTGACTCCATCATCAATACAAGTCAAACCACTGTTTAACACATCACTCAATGGGGTTAAGGTCCAGACTCTGTGGTCAATTCATGTGTGCAAATTATGTCTCATGTTCAACCATTTTTTCACAATGTGAGCACGAAGAATCAAAGCATTATCATCTTGGAAGAAAATATCCATTGATGGAACAACCTGGTCACTCACTATATTCAGGTAGTCACCTCATTATGCACATGGTGTTGCTGAACCTAGACCTGACCAACTGCACCAAACCCTTACCTATTTGCTTAGTGAAATCAAGGTGACTTTTGTTTAGGAAGTGCATCTAAAAATAAGGCTCATATCACTACCAATGTGGTACCAATGCTCAGCTGAAGTTTAGAAATGTCTTCACCTGGTTCAACCACCTCTTGTCCAGCACAGTTGCAGTCAGGGCTTTGTGAGATGCTGAACTTGTAATCAAAACACATCATACATTCTGAGTAAAATGACTGGATCCATACAGGGGACTCAATTTGGCTGTTGTGTTGTTTTTTTAATTACCTTACATGATACAGGGCATATCATCGCTGTGTTCCTCCAGAGACTCATGCTCGCAACAACCAGTGGCCAAAAAATGTTCATTTTGAACGTGGTGTAGCACCGACCCACATCATCTGCACAAAAGTAATATAACATGAAAAAATTAATGCAGCAAATTATATCGGTCAGCATGATAAAAGATTATGAATATGTGCTAACTAGCAGCTCTCGCGCAGGGTACTGAATTATATGGTCAGTCAGACATATCACATGATATTGGCGACACTCTTAGCAAAATCTGAGGCATTCGAAGGGCGATCCAGTGATCTAAATAAACAACACAAACCTGGATTCGGGGATTTAGCCTGTACTTGGACAAGACAGATGAACAGCAAAACAACCCAGGAAACAAACGTGTTTGGTAGCGAGTAGCTGCTACGCTAACACCCCCGCCACCATCAAGAACGCAAGCTAGAAACATACATGGCTCACAACAAAACGGTCGAGCAAACACATTATTACTATACAGAGACTAACATCAAGAAAGCCACCATACAGAAAAAAAGAGAACAAAGTTCACCCAAGGGTAATTACAATGTCAACAGCAACACGGCCAAGTCAGCATTTGATTCGCAGTCTTCATTTTGTTCTCTCAGTTCACGCTATTCCTGAAAAGCTTGCCCAATGTTTACTCATGTCTGGCCTCTCTCTTTGTATGTCACCCTTTTTCGCTTCTTCTGTTCCTCCGACGGTGGGTCCCTGTGTCTCTTTTGTCGGCTGATCCATGAGACTATAACAACCCCCTTGCTACTTGTGTTTATATCTAGCCAGTTCCGTGTTTGTGGGTGTGTAGTGCTGTAAGGCAGTTTGTTACTTCTCGAGACACAAGACTACCGCAAGACTTTGGCAGCGGACCGCCACCACAGACTTGCATTTTCACTTTTTCAGCCCACAAGCACCAGGGGGGGTCGACACACCCACCAATCGACCCATAAAGTGTTAGAGAACCATCACAGCAACTCTTAACCTGCAATGTTAAGGTCCAAAAAGCTCAAAAAGTTCCATAGTTCCTCATTAATGGTGTCACTCGAGTGAGCTGCGTGATTTGCATATGACACTGAATTGAAACTTTGAATAATGTGAAAGGATGCTGCTGTGAATTTCTGTTTACATACAAGGTGTTAATCCACTGTTAATGTTTAATGACAGTTGTTGTTTTTGCAAAGAGACTGCTGGGTGTTTTCTTTATACTCCTCCCAGAACGACATTGGGGAGACCACCGTGAGAGTGACCGGTTGTTCAGGGATCCCGAAGTTCTGAAGGGATTCTGACGCTCAAACATGGACAATGGGAACAATATTGGACGGCCCGGAACAAGGACATTGTGATAGAATGTCCACAGTATCGACACGACATTGAGAGTCAACGTTGATGAGGAGCTGCAGTGTGACACAATCTTATGTTTTTATCATACATGTTTTTGCAGTATTGGATTTTATTGTAATCTGTGACATTAATAATTTTTGAGCATGCGTTTCTGTCATTAGGTGAATGCATTGGAACCTCAGATGTTTTCTTTTCTTTTGCGGTGTGTAGGGAGAGCAGTGTTTGGCAGGGAGAGGTCCAATGGAGGGTCTGATGGGTCGATTAGCCTGAAATTGGACATTGATTTAATTTTTCTGAGGTATCCACATGTATTTGTTTGAGTCACATTGCTATCTTTTTGACACTGTTCTACTTTTTAATAACCCCTTTTTAATATACAAGTGGGACGTGTCAGCAGTGGTTTCTCCTTTTCCTTTTCAAGATACTGTGGCCATAGCAATAAGGGGGTAGCAGACTACGCCACCCTAGGAATTGCACCCAGGGAAATATTAACCAATGAACTAGAATTTAGCATGCACGTTCGTTGACTAACGGCACCAGAGACGAGGTTCCAAAAGATAGGTTAGATTTATTATCTAAAACATGGAGGTTTCACAGATAACAAACATGACAATTTCAATCACATTATGAGGGTAGGGGAGAGACAGAGCTATTAGGGCTGAGGCCTACCAGTAGGGGGCAAGATACCAGGACACGGAGGGGGAATCCAAAAAGACACCAACCAGTCACTCGTGCTCACACATACCAGTGGTGGACAGTAACGAAGTAGATGTAATTCGTTCCTGTACTTAAGTAACATATAGATGTATCTGTATGTTACTCAAGTATTTATATTTGGTGATACTTTATACTTTGACTCCACTATATTTCTAAGTGAAAAATCTTACTTTTTACTCCGTTCCATTATTAAAACCTCTCGTTTCATTTTACCAAAGCGAATCGTAATGAGAGGTCAAAGCAAAGATTCTATATTACTGATTGCTCCTTCTTAACACTGGTCACAGCCAGTGCACAATCACGCACCAATCAGGGCTCAGCGCGCAGTCCTTTCGATTTTGTCAGTTTCGTTCCTTTGATGTGACGTGCGGGAGAGCTAGGTTGAATTCATTACAACGCAAAGCATTTTGCAGGATGATGCTCATGCTTACTTAATGCTACAAAAATGACAGAACTGGTGGAAGAAACGTCCGACTCTCAGTATGTTTACATGCAGCAAGAAATTCGAATTTCTGATCGGATCAGATAATGTCATGCGTAAGACTGGATCACTTGTCCGAGTATACATGCCGTTCAGAGAATCGGATTAACAGCCGGAGCGTGGCTGACTCCGGACGCTATGTGGCGCTCTGCGCATGCGCAGAATGCAAAATCCGATTCAGATCCGATTGCTGAGTATACATGCAGTTAAAAGTCCGACTATGAACGAATTATCTAGGTGTTGTTATCCGATTTTGAAATGTCCGAAGTAGGTCCGAAGTAGGTTGGATTAAGGTGTTTACATGCACTTAAAAAGTCAGAAAGATGTCTTATACGATTAGAAATTCGAATTTCTTGCTGCATGTAAACGTACTGACTACTGACTTGCCTGAACACCCGTGGCCTTATTTAGGCGAACTTTTTGAAATGGACGAAAGGAAGAAGGATTCTTTTTACTTTAAGTGTCTTCTCTGCCTGCCGAAGAACAATATTATATCCTCGTTCAAGAATTCTCCCTCGAATTTAAAGAAACACGTCGAGGTAAGTGATTTTCATTCTGGTAGGTTTGATGACTAGCAACCGAATTATTTTAAATTTAAAGTGATGGTTCGGAGTAAAATTCACCCTGAGGTAATTTCCACCAATAATCCAGCCAAATACCCCCTCAGATGCATTTTTAGCGATGGTCAATATTTATCAAGTTTAGGGGTATCAGCCAAATGGCTTAGTATTGGAGTGTCCGGTACAATGTGTATATCTCGTAAATTACCCCACTAATAATGGATGGATTGTTACCCAACTTCTGTAGTAGTTAGGGTGACCAGATCCAAATTCACCAGATGTGGGACAAAGACTACATTTGTGTGGGACAATGTGGGACAATGTGCGATACCAATGCATCAAGGTAGTCTAAAAGAACTTTAAAAAAATAAACATTACTATGCTTGTTCTTTCAAGTGTGGTACTTTAATGTGCCTTTTATCCAATGATGGAGAGCAACAACATAGCCCCAGCACAACTCCACCACCACACCACATTAAAGTGTTTACTCTAGTAGAACAATATACTGAACTGCATATTCAAGTTGAACATACACTGGATTAGGCTGATTATCTGAACAAAACAAAACTCACTCAGCTCAGAATCACATGGATTAACCAAAAGAAATTCATTTGAAAATGATCTGCATTTACTGGACAATGCTAACTAAAGTCACTACATAAAATAAAAAAATAAAATAAATAAAACCAGAAATACAAATCAAAACTGGTCAGGAGGAAACAAAAACTTAAATAAAATAAAATAATATTTCTTCAGTTCTCTACATCACCACAGCACCACTTCAGCACCTGCCGGTGAAACACAAGAATAGAGCACTGTCTTAAAATCTAGCACCACACTGGCTCAGTGCTCAGTGCTATATCTTAGACAATGATCTTACCTTAGATGTTCTTGGCTTTATACTTCTTGCTTGAGCATGCAGCTTCTAATAAGGCCTTCTGCTTAAGTGCATAGCTGTAGAATTCATTGCAACTGTATTCAAAGTTGGTCTTGACTTGAATTTCACTCTTGATAAGCTCCACAGAGCAACGGTACCTCTGATCAGTCCAGGCTGCAGTCATGAGGGAAAATACTCTCTCTACAGAAGCATTGGTTATGGGGATGCTGAAGAGAAAGGATGCAACAGCAGTCAGATTTGGTGTCTTTGTGCTTTTAAGCAAGATCGACCACTTCTCCACAACAGGAGCTCTTCTCTCAACAATTTCCTGCTGGCGTGGCAGAGTCACACAGTACTCCTCATACAGTTCATCCATGTCCAGTTTCCCCACTATCTGTAGGGCCTCCACGGCATCACTGAGCTGGGAGAATGTGAAGCTGCTCTTCAGCGCCAAGCATGCAACATTCTTCTGGTAGTTGTTGTCTGTGAAGTCATACCATTTTTCCAGGTAGCTGAGTGCAGTCTTGTAGAAGTTGGAAAAATCATGTTTGATTGTTGCTGCCTTTTGGTCAGGAAACTGTTGGACAATAGCACTGGTCTCCATTCCAAAGAAGGAATCAATTTGTCGCTGTTGGAGCTTTGTCTTGAGAGTGAGCATTATGTCATACAGCTCGCAGATGGTCCCATCCTGTCCCTCCAACAGAAGCACAACATCATGGAAGATCTTCAGTATGTTATTGAGGAAAGCCAGGTAGGCCTGTAGCTCAAGGGGTTGCCCCTCACCATCCTGATCCGTTTTCAACAGCTGCCACAGTGCTTTTGGGCACTTACTCTCTCCCAGTGACAAGAAGTAGCTCTTGATAGCTGCCCAGCTGTCATGCAGCCTCTGGACAGCAGGCCACAGACTCAACCATCTTGTGGGTACATGTCTCCGTACAACATGGTAATCTTCCTCCACAAAGGCAAACACTGCTTTCAATTCCTCTGTGCGCTGTGCAGACACTGAAAAGAGTCTAAATATTTTGTTCACTACAGAGTCAATGTCAATGTTCAGCATGTCTCCAGCATGTTTTGCACAGTTGTGTACTATGTGGGCCATACAGTTTGCCTTTATGATGCCACTGTTGTCTGCCTTTAGCTTTTGGAAAACAGAATTGTTTTTACCGTAGTTTACACTAGCATTATCAGCAGTGTAAGCTGAAATCATGTCCAGTTGTAGGCCATTTTCCTCTAACTTGCTTGTAATCTGGCGGTGTATGGTAGCAGCTGACTCATGGCTATCCTCATAAAGGTCAAGGATTTTGCTTTTCAAACCCAGCTCTGGTGTCCAATATCTCAAAGACAGTGGGAAGAGTTTTGTAGTGCCATGATTAGATGCATCTGAAGCCACTGAAAAAAAAGGTGTGTAGACTTTTTTATCACTTGGGAGCTCTTGAACCACTGGCGTTTTTAATTCTCTCAAACAACTCTCCACAGAGGCAGGTGCAAGCACATCGACCACATGACATTTTCTTTGCAATCTCAGAGTCTGGAAACATGGTCGATGTTAGCTTATTGCCACAGTCTTCTGACCTGTATGATAGGGAGTGTTTCACAGTGTGGTAAACGCTAGTTAGTTCAGCTGCCATTACCGTATCTGCGTTTGAATCTTGTTTGGGTTTTAGCAGGAACGTTTGCATAGACTGGGAAGCCTCCTTTTGAGCAACACGTTTTCTGTGAGTCTCGCATTGTCTGTGTCGTTTCACGTCGTATTCACCTCCGTGTGAAACGGAAAACTGACTGAAGCAAACCTCACACAAAACTTTACTAGACTCGCCTTGCACTGGTTTCATCCAGGGATAGATCTTTTCCCAGTCTTTATTGTAGCTGCATTTTCTTTTCTTAGCCGTATGGGTTGTGCTTTCCTCCATGTCTCGCGCTGCAGCCGTTCTGACCTGATTTGAATTGTTTTTTGTTGGTGGGCGCGACCTTAACCGGCGTCTGCATCCCAGTTTGATTGACATGATCAAACAGCCCGCCCCGCCCCCTGATGACAGCCCCGTGCACTGCTTTCTCCAAACAGCTATTTGATAAATGCCAGATTATAAAACACGCATTTCAAAAATGAAGTCTGACTGTCAATAACAATGCGGGACAACGTCTCAATTTGCGGGACGTGTGAAAAGTGATGGAAATGCGGGACTGTCCCGCACAAAGCGGGACATCTGGTCACCCTAGTAGTAGTACATATATGGTCTGTACTCACAAAACGAGGCATTTTAAAGTTTGTAAGTACACCAGGAGTTTATTTAAAAGAGCACTTTTCTGATAGCTTCAACTCGCTGTTGCTAAGGATACCGCTGCGTCGACGTCTCTTCCGTCTTTCGGGATAAGTTCGTAAAAGTCCTTTTCAAAACTCACAAGTGTAAGGAAAAAGTTAGTGAATTCAACACTCAATCAATCGTCAGTTGTCAATCAACTCAATCAATCAGTTGTCAATACATTCAATCGAAATGTATTGACAACTGGAATAATTGAATACTTGAAATTAGATGGAGTGTTGAATTCACTAACTTTTTCCTTACACTTGTGAGTTTTGAAGAGGACTTTTACGAACTTATCCCGAAAGACGGAAGAGACGTCGACGCAGCGGTAGACTTAGCAACAGCGAGTTGAAGCTATCAGAAAAGTGCTCTTTTAAATAAACTCCTGGGGCCTCATTTATCAACCGTGCGTAGGAAAAGTTATAATTTCGTTCGTACGCATGAAATTTAGAATGTGCGTAAGTATAAAAAAATCAGCATTTATCAAACGTGTGTACACGGGTCGTACGCACACCAGTAAGTAATCCGTGATGATAAATCCCACCTGTTCTCAACTACCATGCTCGTGCACGGTTAGAGTCATTTGCATTCAGAAATGCCTCCAATTGACCATATATGGTAGCGGCAATCCCTTTAATAATACGTCAATGCCAGCCATCAGCCATCCTCAATAGCTCCTGCTTGGAGCTGCGCACCCACCTGCAGGATGAACGAATCGTGCGTTCCTTCCAGGCCACCGGGCAACGTTTAGTAGAGACATATTGGCATTAGATTATTTGTGTATTAATTAAATGAAGTCCTTTCCTGTTAACGTAACTAAATTCATTGTGTGATGGTGCTTTTATTGTGATGTGTGTGCAATCTATATGGCTCCAATTATATTTGCGAATCCAGCGACGGCATGGAATTAACGGGAACTGAATGTAAAGTGGGGCTAGAGAAATGATTGCATCCAACACTGCTGGCATGATTTTACTCAGTGTCGGCTGTGAAATGCCACATGTTGAAATGTCCCGGTGGCCAAAAATCCCAGTATGGACAGGAGCTGAATGTGCACTGGGATGGCTTTGGTTCGTTTGGTCTCTCGCTCCAATATAGTATGTTGTAAATCCCGGCATAAATCCATAAGTATATTTTTTGGGAATCTATACCTACGGAGAAGCCACTCTGTGCTCTGACTGAGCAAATCCACACGCTCTTTGAAAACACACTCCCTGCAAAGCGCACGGTTCTCTAAATTTTCCAAAAGTGCAAGATGCGCCATCGTCCTTATTTCAAGTAGTCTTTTTTAGGTTGTCCTGTCCCAGCTGTCTTTTATAGCTTGTCATACCAATTATTCAAAAATACCTGCTAACTTACTAAATGAGAATTGTTATTAATTAGAGGATACAGGGGATATGTGTGACGTTTGTGATTGCTGAACACTGCGACTCTTAACGGGTTCTCTTAGTAGTTTCACTATTCTACCACTAGGTTTTGTGCGTACGCATGGTCAGAGTTGTGCTTAAATTTACGCACGTTCCTACGCACAAGTACAAGTTGATAAATCCCATACTTTGCGTGGGAATGTTCGTACGCACTGCGTAAGCACAAATCTGTGCGTACGCACGGTTGATAAATGAGGCCCCTGGTACTTACAAACTTTAAAATGCCTCGTTTTGTGAGTACAGACCATATATGTACTACTACAGAAGTTGGGTAACAATCCATGCATTATTAGTGGGGTAATTTATGAGATATACACATTGTACCGGACACTCCAATACTAAGCCATTTGGCTGACACCCCTAAACTTGATAAATATTGACCGTCGCTAAAAATGCATCTGAGGGGGTATTTGGCTGGATTATTGGTGGAAATTACCTCAGGGTGAATTTTACTCCGAACCATCACTTTAACCTACATTGTCTGCATTGTGTGTTTGGTTGAATTAGTTTAGCAGCTATACGCTAGCATAGCTTATTACACGGCTCTTCTTAATGTTGTTGAATGCTCCCTTCTGGGCCTTCCTAGCGTTCGGTGGTCAACTCTTTGACTGCTGTCAAGCAAAGTGGCCTTTTTCGTTCAAAAGAATGTTTAAGTTCATTGTCTTTGGCGAAGTAGCCTGCCTTAATTTCTCAGCAGAAAACGGTTAAAAATGGTAGCTAAACAAATAGCTTTTGAAGACACATTGGGTGAAGTAAGTTTGTTTTGTTTTCGTTTTGGCAATTAGCCATAAGCGGGATAGTATAGGCAAGTTGAATGCATTTTGACTTGCTTTAAATGCATGGTATGGCGCATAAGGAATTGTCTGTTTGAATTTTCTAGGCTATTAAAAGAAATCCCCTAATTTCGAGTTCACCTTTTAAAGCTCACCTTTGATTAATATACATTTATATAAACATACAGTGTAGCCTAGATCTAAGAAATGCAAAAATGTGTATTTTATTTATTAATGGGAGTAGCCTATGTGGACAAGTTGTTAATGGTTGGATTTTTTATGTTTTTTTTTCAGATAAAGCATGCTTTGTGGATAGGTATGACGCTTTGACTGCCCCACGCAAAAGAAAAGCAAAGTACCAAGAAGCTTCTTCAACTTTCAAACAGTTAAAGTTAAGTGAAACAAAGGTAGTTTCTCAAAGAAATGTGGATCATGCTGTTTTGAATTTTGTAATTCAGTCTCCAGCCCTTTAGTGTGGTAGAGCAGCCATCATTTCAAGATCTCTTGCAAGATCTTCAGCCCAATGCCTCTCTGATGTCCAGGACCACCTTGCGACGCAAGATATGATGCTGCAATTGTGATGAAGAGGAACATCAAAGAAGCTATGGACACAGTCGATTTTATTGCTACGTGTTACGTGTCCATAGGAAAAATGATGGCACGACATAACATAATACGAGACAAAACAGAGGGTGATGGTTTAGGAATTTATTACCGTATACCAGAACAAAAATAAAGCAGGTGATGGTTTATGTAATTGTAGGGGGGTGTATGCTGTGTAAAACAGAACAGAAAAATAAACCTAGAACTGTCATGATCTGTGTCTGTTCTGTCGTTGTGATTGGTTTGCTTTCTGTTTACCCTGTCATGGTCTGTGTCTGTGTCTTGTTTTCATTGGTTTACTCTGTGTTTCCCCCTGTGTCCTGATTCCCTCCTGGTTGATTGCCCCATTGTGTTCACCTGTGTCTTGTTCCCTCACCTGTCTTGGGTTGGTAATTAGTCTGTGTATTTAAGTCCTGTCCTCTGTTCAGTGTTTGTCCGAGTCTTGTCGTTGTACGTCGTGTTTGGTGTCGTCGTGCGTGGTGTCGTTGTACGTCGTGTTTGGTGTCGTCGTGCGTCGTGTTTGGTGTCGTCGTACGTCGTTGTTGCCGGTCATGTGAGTTATCATCTGTGTTCCTGCTTTATTTACAATTAAAAGAGCAAGAAGTATTCCTGTCTGCCTCGCCTCTCTGCACTTGGGTCCTACCCCACAGCTATCCGTGACAGAAGACTCGGAACACGAATGGACCCAGCAGAGAGGAACCCATACTGGGGCACCCGTTTGGCACGGGGGGGACCTCGGTCAGCCAGACGGGCCACCAAGCCTCAGAACGGGCCGGCTGAGGTCGACCCGTTCTGTGGAACCCGTCTGGCATTTGGCGGACCTCGGTCAGCCAGACGGGCCACCAAGCCTCAAAGCGGGCCGGCTGAGATCGACCCGTTCTGTGGAACCCGTCTGGCATTTGGCGGACCTCGGTCAGCCAGACGGGCCACCAAGCCTCAGAGCGGGCCGGCTGAGGTCGACCCGTTCTGTGGAACCCGTCTGGCATTTGGAGGACCGCGGTCTGCAAGACGGACCACCAAGCCTGCGGCTCCGCTGGCCAGCCAGGCCCCTGCGACTGACACTGGAGGGGAGATGATCACGCTGTTTGAGTGGTTCAGACGGCGGGTTGTCTTCCCTCACTACCAAGATGAGCCGCAGTGGTCTCCTGTTCCCGCTGGGCCGCAGCGCCCTCCTGTCCCCGCCGGGCCACAGCGGCCTCCTGTTTCCGCCGCCGGGCCGCAGCGGCCTCCTGTTTCCGCCGCCGGGCCGCAGCGGCCTCCTGTCTTCCCCGCTGGGCCGCAGCGCCCTCCTGTCTCCGCCGCTGGGCCGCAGCGGCCTCCTGTCTCCCCCGATGGGCCGCAGCGGCCTCCTGTCTCCACCGGGCCGCAGCGGTCTCCTGTCCCCGCTGGGCCGGGGCCTCCTGTCCCCGCTGGGCCGCAGCGCCCTCCTGTCCCCGCTGGGCCGCAGCTCTCTCCTGTCTCCGCCGCTGGGCCGCAGCGCTCTCCTGTCTCCGCCGCTGGGCCGCAGCGCTCTCCTGTCTCCGCCGCTGGGCCGCAGCGGCCTCCTGTCTCCGCCGCTGAGCCGCAGCGGCCTCCTGTCGTCGCCGCTGGGCCGCAGCTGTCCCCAGTGGGGGAGGTCCGGCCGACGCCCGCTCCACGCACGCTGTTGGCCGTCCGGCCGACGCCCGCTCCTCGCACGCTGTTGGCCGTCCGGCCGACGCCCGCTCCTCGCACGCTGTTGGCCGTCCGGCCGACGCCGGCTCCTCGCACGCTGTTGACCGTCCGTCCGGCTCCACCCCCGGAGTCTGCAGCCGCTCCGGAGGCTCCGGCACCGGAGGCTCCGCCCCCGGGGACTGCAGCCGCTTCAGAGGCTCTGCCCCCTGAGACTGCAGCCGCTCCAGAGACTCCGCCCCCTGCGTCTGCAGCCGCTCCAGAGACTCCGCCCCCGGGGACTGCAGCCGCTCCGGAGACTCCGCCCCCGGGGACTGCAGCCGCTCCGGAGACTCCGCCCCCGGGGACTGCGGCCGCTCCGGAGACTCCGCCCCCGGGGACTGCGGCCGCTCCGGAGACTCCGCCCCCTGAGACTGCGGCCGCTCCGGAGACCCCGCCCCCTGAGTCTGCGGCCGCTCCGGAGACCCCGCCCCCTGAGTCTGCGGCCGCTCCGGAGGCCCCGCCGCCTGAGTCTGCGGCCGCTCCGGAGGCCCCGCCGCCTGAGTCTGCGGCCGCTCCGGGGGCCCCGCCGCCAGATTCTTCAGCCTCCCCTGAGGCCCTTGTCCGAGCGGCAGTTCAGGAGTCCAGGGGGTTCTGCCTTCGCCGCCGGGCTCCGGAGGGCCCGCGCCCCCGCCGCCGGCCTCCGGAGGGCCCGCACCAGCGCCGCCTGCTTCCGGAGGGCCCGCGCCCCCGCCGCCGGCTTCCGGAGGGCCCGCGCCACCGCCGCCGGCCTCCAGAAGGGTGCCGCCTGATGTTCCCTGCTCCGCTCCTGGTAGCCCTCCTCCAGGCCCCCTCCTCCCACCCGTGTTGGGGTTTGGGGACGTCAGGAGCCGTCCCTTGAGGGGGGGGTTCTGTCATGATCTGTGTCTGTTCTGTCGTTGTGATTGGTTTGCTTTCTGTTTACCCTGTCATGGTCTGTGTCTGTGTCTTGTTTTCATTGGTTTACTCTGTGTTTCCCCCTGTGTCCTGATTCCCTCCTGGTTGATTGCCCCATTGTGTTCACCTGTGTCTTGTTCCCTCACCTGTCTTGGGTTGGTAATTAGTCTGTGTATTTAAGTCCTGTCCTCTGTTCAGTGTTTGTCCGAGTCTTGTCGTTGTACGTCGTGTTTGGTGTCGTCGTGCGTCGTGTTTGGTGTCGTCGTACGTCGTTGTTGCCGGTCATGTGAGTTATCATCTGTGTTCCTGCTTTATTTACAATTAAAAGAGCAAGAAGTATTCCTGTCTGCCTCGCCTCTCTGCACTTGGGTCCTACCCCACAGCTATCCGTGACAAGAACTGGCTAACTCCACAAAGAAAACAATCTTACTGGCTCCCGACCATGAACAAAACACAAAGGAATAAGAGTGAGTCTTCCGGGAAACTACCTTACCTACACTCCCTGAACCTAACCTAAAAAGGTGTACAAAACCCGTCACCAATCACCACCTGCTCAACAATAATACAAATAATTAAGGAGATTTGTTAATAGTGGGTAGCCCGCAAGGACTACACACTAGAATACTTTAACTGAGGTTTAACCTATTCAAACAAAAGACAATGACGGTGCGTGGCGCCAACACAATGCTATGCCACCCAGCAAAGACAAAAGTGCAGCGTCAGAGACAGCAGCCCGCATGACGAGAGACGGAATGGCGAGAGCTGGGAAGGAACCAACCAGGACCCCGGATGCGACCGTCTTTTATAGGCCACGCCCGATCCTGTAATTAGCCCCATCTCGGGGAATGCCTACAGGGGGAGACAAAGACACCAGTGACAGCAGATGCCGAAAACAATATACTCCCCCACAATATTTAGGACTCAAGCAGTCTCTGCGTAACACTACGACAACAGATTGTTGGAGCGCAAGGCGAAGGGGTTTTCTTGGAGTTACTGCCCACTGGGTTGATCCAATAGCCTAGAGAGGTGTTCAGTGGCAGTAGCATGCAAGCAGCTCAAAGGTGCACACACTTTTGACGTCTTGGCTAATACGTTAAATGAGATACACTCAGAATTTGGCGTACAGAACAAGATAACCCAAACTACTACAGACAACAGGTCAAATTTCTTAAAGGCATTCCGAATGTACGGAGAACAAGATGAAAACAACAATTCTCCTTCAGATGAGTCTGAAGATGATGGTGATGAGATGGGTGATGAGGACCAGGAGAGTGATGGGATTGAAGTGGATTTTGTTGAAGTCACATCTATGTTAAATGAAGATGATGGTTTGCAATTCCAACTCCCTAAGCATCATCGATGCGCCTGTCACTTATTGACTCTTATCTCCACAGTGGATGCGGCCAAAGCAACCTCAAACGATGCTTTCAAAAGGTTGTCTAGATCAGCTTTTTCAAACTGCTATGGACTATGGAACAAATGTGGGAGATCTTCTACTGCTGCAGAGCTTATAGAGAATGTGTGCAAAATTCAGATTATCCGTCCCAATGCAACAAGGTGGAATTCTTTGCTTCTTGCTGTCGAGAAATTCCTACGAATTGTTAAAGATCAGGGAGAAGGAGCTCTAAGAACTGTATTCACTTCACTCAAGTTGCCCATGTAAGTATTGTTTTTGGAGTTTTTAAATTCATGTATTGCTTTAGACAGCTGATTAATATCACGGTACGATAAGTTATTGATTTATCACCGAGCCCTACTCCAAAGGCCTATAAATGTCACTTTGTAAATCTCCCCTCCCCCCACTCACACACACATGCAGAATTAACCATATGATCACATTAATTGATAAATTGCTGTTGTTTGAATCTGCTAGGCTGAGTCTAGTCGAGATCGCCTTTTTGGAGGAGTATGCCAAAACCATGGGACCACTCGCCAAGGCCCTCAACATTCTGCAATCCGAAGCAGATGTTCAGATGGGATGGCTCCTACCTACTTTGACGCTCCTCATCACTAAGCTTCACAAAATCTGCACTAGTTGCAGATATTGCAAACCGTTGGTGGTTGCTGTCCAAGAGGGCCTGCAGCGACGCTTTGAAGACATGCTTCTGGAACCAGAATTTATTGCTGCTGCTATCCTTGTCCCAAAGTTTAAAACATCGTGGACCTCTGAAGAAAACGTCATAAAACTAGGTAAGACTACATTAGTGATCCAGTTTTGTGTCAGAAAAGTATTTAAAGTTGGATTCACAGAAACAAAATAACCAAAACACTTTAAAACGTTTACAAGCTCAAATGGGTATACATTACATTTCTAGCACCTTCAAAATTCTGTCGTTCTGATTTAACATGGAGGAATGCATGATTACAGTGACTTGATTTTTAACATTTATTTAAATGTCCATTTCAGGCCTGGACTACATTAAGGACCATCTGGAGGAAGACACATCACATCAATCGCCAGCTAATGGCTCCAGTGCATCAGATGATGAGGACTTCTTTGCAAGCATGAAGACATCTGATGGTCAGGAAAATATTAAACAATTAGAAGGCTACCTTGCCTCAAAGGTAGACCACAAGGATATATTGAAGTCATACCCTGTAAGTAAGTTATCTCTTAAACTTAACACCACTTTACCAGCTTCAGCTGCTTGTGAGCGCCTATTTAGCACAGCTGGGCTGATTTTTAGTCCACGGCGGGCAAGGCTGGATGCAAAACATTTGAGAACCAGCTTCTCCTGAAGCGAAATAAGAAATATGTCAGCTTTACTAAATAGTGAACAGCTCTGCCATTTTAGGCTTGCTGTTTTAGCATGCCACTTGTGATTCAGGCTAGGTCAGGTTAACTGGTTTGTTAATCTTTTATTAATCTTCTAAACAAATTGGTATAACATAATGCTTCACTAGTTCCTGTAATGGTAGTTTTTATTCCCACTCGTGATATCTGGCAGAGTATTTTGTTTTGACTTCCTATGTACCAGAGTATCACTATACATACTTTTTACAGTCTTCTGTGCAGACTGATATGCTCTGTAAGTTTGTGGAATTTATGCAAAAACTAGTTCCTATAATGACTTCTTTTTTTCCATGTTTTATCTGAGGTCAAATGTTTTATTTTGACTTTTGTCTGTTTTTGTACCTAGGGTGGTGTAGGGAATATCATTACTATTACTAGTCTTCAGCACCAACTAGTATAACACCACATTCTCTGATTTCGTGGAACTAGCTCCTGTAATGTTATTTAGAATTTTAAGGGTAACACATTTCAGACATACTGATTTGATATAGGAAAGGGGCCTATGCTTTATGCCACATTTTTTTGTAGTTAAATGTGCAACTAAGTTACAAATAAATGTCAAATTAAATGATTGTTCTCTAGTGCTGTTATTTCATAACCACTTGGTCTTACCTAATGGCAAAAGATAACTTTCAATGCTTTGTGCTTATACTCTTTTTAATAGACAAATGCAAGACACTATTTGAAGAGGGGCATTAGTATTTTCACCTTACAGTATATGAGTTGATTGAGCAGGAGCTTTGATGTGAGCAAGTTGTGGGTGAGTTGGAGCAATGGTTAGCGTCCCGGACTGACATCCTGGAGACCGGGGCTGCGAGTCCATTTCGCTTTGGATAAAAGCGTCTGCTAAATACCCGTCTTTAACCTTTTTAAACTTTAACCTTTAAAATGATAAAAAGCCATTAGAACCATAATTCATTGAGGTACTTTTAATACTTTAGTATATATGAAGGCAAATACTTTTATACTTCTACTCAAGTGGAAATTCAAAGAGCATACTTCCACTTTTACTTGAGTAATATTTGACACAAGGTATCTATACTTTCACTTAAGTACGTAGTTAGTGTACTTGTCCACCACTGACACATACACACCGCAACACAGGATAAAAAAAAATGGCAAAGTAAGACAAAATCCAAGAGGGCACACGTGAACAACACACACGGGGAAAGGGACACCACCACCTAGGGAATCTAGCTGCCTCCCTGCCATGGGCACTCAGCACCTGGAAACAAAGGAGTAGAAAAGGGGTGAGGGAATATACAAACAAACCAACAATAAACACAACTACACAGAATGACCAAGGCTATGGTTGGATGGCTGAGCAGATCACTGATGATCCGCAGCTAGAGGGATGGCCTTCCACCAGTGCTAGCACCAAGCCCACAGTGTAGCTCACAAAAGGGAAATAAATAAGAAACAAAGTGGGGAATTGGCCAGCTACGTGATCAGTAGTGATCCGCAGCAGTTACAAAAGGCCTCCCACTAGTGTTAAACACAATAATCAAAAGAAACAAACTAGACAAGGAAAATAAAGCACAAATAACACAAACTAGGCCCAAAAAAGGATCTTATACATGCGCGATAGCCCACTGGCTATCCACAGCTATGAAAAGGCCTCCTGCCAGTGGTTTAACATAAGCAGGACTAAAGCAAACCACAATCCCCCAAATTAAACCAAAACTTCCCCAGAACACACACACACACACACACACACACACACACACACACACGATAGCCGGATAAGTTTAAAAGGTATGATAGTTAGCGTCTTGGCCGCTATCTTCCAGGCAAGTGGCTAGCCCAGGGATCCAAGATAAGGGACACATACCAGGAAGTTGACAACTTCCTACTTAAGCCAGCGAGCTCACGGAGCTCCGCTGGATGTTTACGTTGGGTAGGAGTCCACACCGAGAATGTAATCAATGATCCAGCACGCACGACCAAGGCAGAGCACCACAAGCAACAGGTGGAAGTGCTGCAAAGAGACCACAGTGTGAAAAGAGTAAATCACCGTGCTACAAACAAGTCAGCCTGAGTCAGAGCGCACATAGGAAAAGCGGTACCGGTAGCACCATAGGCAAGTTGAGTAGAGGGGCGTGGCAGGGAGTAACGAGGAGACAAGTTGTGGCGACTCCCAACACCACGCTACCTCAGAATAAATGGGGTGGTGACGCAAGGCTGTGACGGCCCTAATAAAGGGCTCGTGGAATCTTACATCTCTCTTATAAAGGGCTCCCCTTCATCTCACCACAATACTACATGAGCATGAAAAGTATGAACATTTAAGGACAAATATATACCATTTACGAGACTAAATGAAATGAAGTAGACTAAATGTAGTAGACTAAATGAAGTAGACTAAACTGTGGTTTATGACCACAGTTAAGATGGGGGGGGGGACTTTTACTGAGAAGTTCAATTCTCACAGTTCCCCTTTTTGTGAAGTGTTGAACAGTTGGATGGCCATGGGAACAAAGGACCTCCTCAGCCTGTCCGTTCTGCATTGCATTAACAGTAGTGTGGTGTACTGTGTGTCTGATCCAGTGGGTGTGGTGTATGGGTGGTGTACTGTGTGTCTGATCCAGTGGGTGTGGTGTATGGGTGGTGTACTGTGTGTCTGATCCAGTGGGTGTGGTGTATGGGTGGTGTACTGTGTGTCTGATCCAGTGGGTGTGGTGTATGGGTTGTGTACTGTGTATGATCCAGTGGGTGTGGTGTATACTCACACAGACGGTTAGATTCATTTTCCTGAGAACATGGCAGCTGGTAACATCGTCCCGCTCAGTACGGTAAGTGTAACATCTCATCCTATCAACATGTCAACATGTTGGAGAAAGCAGTCCAACATCGCACAAAACTTGGTTTCATATCAGACATTTGATATTCGGTGGATATTAATTTTGTGTATTTTCATAATTCATGTTGGTTTCACATAGAATATTTCACATTCAGTGGATATTCGTTTCTATTTTCAATAGCTAATGAATTATTCACATGATTGGTTCATAGTTTTGTAATCAGGGAACGATGAAGAACAATTTACATCCTTTGGTTTCCATTCATAACTCATAATATTCATAATTCATAATATCCAGGTAACTAATATCACCATATACTGTATGTCCTGTTCGGTAGCATGACCTGTGATACTGGTCGTCATTAACCTTGAGAAAAGCATGGAATGGATAATTGGTATCACCACCCTTCTGTAGAGGAACTACCTGTGGCGTTTTCCATAACGGTGGAATCTTACCGGTGTTGAATGTCAAATTTAAGATATTGATGTAGTCAACAGTAAACCATTAAAATTGATGTCAGATGTTGATGAAGTCCCTTCCCTTGATGTCATGTTGGTGTGAATCACCGTGGAGTTGAGTAATCATGAATGGGCGTTCCCATTTCAGCTTAACCCAGAGTTTCTCCACACCAACTCTACCAGCCACACCGGGCCCTTCAGTGCTATTGCTGAACTCATCGGTGAGTCCTTCTGTAACTTTCAGTTTGTGTCGCAGCATACATTAGTTTCAGTCTCTGCTTCGTAGAAGTGTGCTTTAAAGGGATATTCCACCATTTTGGGAAATAAGCTCATTTTCCACCTTCCCTCGAGCAAAACAATCGATCTTTACCCTTTTCCCGTCCATCCAGCCGTTCTGTGAGTCTGGCGGTACAACTTTTAGCTGTAGCTTAGCATAGATGACGCACCTCAAAGTATAGTCCCGGTATACCACCGGTAATAGCAGGTAATCACGTTGGTTGTATTGCCGGAAGAAGCCTACAGGGACTATTGAGGCGCTGTGTCATATCACTGCGCCCATGGTACCTGTTGCAGCTTGATCTGATACCAAACTAGCATCGGTGGTTGACTCCCAGGAGGCCTGGCTGACGCGCCGCTGGCTTACTGTAGGATTCTCAAGAGTCTCAAGGAGTCTCAACTGAGATGCAAACGTACACTTATTTATTACATACCGCGAATACATCCTTTGTCACCACAATACAAAATCCACAGCCACCACCGCGTCGGTCAAAAACCGTTTGCCCTTCCGGGGTCAACAAACAAACAAAGGTGAAATGAATTACCTAAATACCTGCGGTCATGTATTCAATATGGCGGCGCCCAGTACGGCAGCGGCCACTACAGCTCCCGATAATGATGTGCCTTTTATGTTAAATGTGTCGTCTGAATCGTCTCAGTATTATACGAGAAGAGTCTACAGCAGAAACCTATTAATCGGACTACGAAATCACAACTTGTCAAACGACATCTCCGGAGTTATGCTGGCTTTGGAACACAAAGCACTCGGCGAGCTAGGCATTCTACGCCGGCAAGACCCAGAGGCCTGCAAAGCAGCGGACTCACCGTCCGCCACCGGCCGACGCTGGAAGCGACACAAGCGGTGGGAGAGACCTAGCATGCGTCGCAAGCGTTGTGCTAGACCTAGCAAGCGGGGCAGTCGAGCGGGCATCAGCGCCAGGTTAAAAGCTAAGCCGTACAGACCTGAACTTCCTTCATTACTGCTCTCCAACGTTCGTTCGCTGGAAAACAAAATGGACTACCTCAGACTGGAACTAACTACACAAAGGAAGGTGAAAGTCTGCAACGCCATCATCCTCACTGAGACATGGCTCAACCACACCGTTCCAGACAACGCCATTCAGGTGGACGGACTAACAACATTCAGAGCGGACAGGAGCTACGCTCTCAGCGGAAAACGTAAGGGTGGTGGTGTTTGCATTCTCATCAATAACAACTGGTGTACCAACGTGAAGGTCATCGCAAGCCACTGTTCAGAGGACATAGAATTTCTTACAGTTAAATGTCGCCCAGTTTACTTGCCAAGAGAATTCTCAGCCGTGAGTATTACAGCCGTGTACATTCCACCCAGTGCAAACACAAAAGATGCACTGTCTACATTGTATCAGACTGTGAGCTCAATGCAGGACGCTAACCCAGACTCTGCCTACATAATCGCGGGAGATTTCAATCAGGCAAAATTGAAGTCAGTACTTCCACATTTTCATAAACACGTGGACTTTGCAACCAGGGGAGAGAACACTCTAGACCAGGTCTACACAAACATTAAAGAGGCATACAGAGCTGTTCCCCACCCCCACCTGGGCAGTTCGGACCATCTTTCTGTCATGCTAATGCCATCTTACAAACCACTGCTAACGAGGAGCAAACCGTCTGTAAAGCAGATCAGAACTTGGCCTGAGGGGGCCACCTCAGCACTCCAAGACTGTTTTGATTGCACAGACTGGACTGTTTTTAAGGAGGCTGCTACTTCCAACCGGCATGTCAACTTAACAGAATACACTGAGTCTGTAACAGGATACATATCCAAATGCATGGAAGATGTAACTGTTATGAAACACATCACCACAAGGGCCAACGATAAACCCTGGTTCACCAGGGAGGTTTGTGAGCTCCTGAGAGCACGCAATACTGCCTTCAAGTCTGGGGACAAAGAAACCCTCAGTACTGCTAGGGCCAACTTGAACCGAGGCGTGAGAGCAGCCAAGCGTGCCTATGGTCAGAAAATCCAATCACACTTCACTGACACAAAAGACCCCAGACGCCTATGGCAAGGCATCCAGTCAGTAACAGATTACAAGCCTACACCTCCACCGTGCGACGACAGCACAGACTTCCTGAACTCACTCAACACCTTCTTCAGCCGTTTTGAAGAAAAAAAACACCACCACTCCAACAAAAGCCCTTCATTGTTCGGACACTACAACACTTCAACTGGACCCTGCTGACGTGCGGAGGACCCTTCAGAAGGTGAACCCCAGGAAGGCTGCCGGTCCTGACAATATACCTGGGCGTGTGCTTAGAGACTGTGCGGACTCACTCACAGATGTCCTCACAGATATCTTCAACATCTCTCTGAGCCAAGCCATCATACCTGAATGCTTCAAAGCCACCACCATCATACCGCTGCCTAAGAAATCCCCAGCCACAACACTGAACGACTACAGGCCCATAGCACTCACTCCCATTATGATGAAGTGCTTTGAAAGGATGGTCAAGGCCCATATAACATCCAGCCTACCCGCAACATTTGACCTATTCCAGTTCGCTTACCGTCCCAAGCGCTCCACTGATGATGCCATTACTACTGCACTTCACCTCAGCCTGGCTCACCTGGAGAACAAAGACAGCTGTGTGCGGATGCTGTTCATCGACTTCAGCTCTGCCTTCAACACAGTCATCCCACAACACCTTGTGAAAAAACTCAGCGCCATAGGCATCAACACCCAGCTCTGCAACTGGCTACTAGACTTCCTCACCTACAGACCCCAGACAGTAAGAGTTGGCAAAAACTCCTCAGAGACTACCATCATGAACACAGGAGTTCCCCAGGGTTGTGTGTTGAGTCCTCTGCTGTTCACACTGATGACCCATGACTGTTGTGCCAGATCCAGCTCAAACCACATCATCAAGTTTGCAGACGTTACAACAGTAGTGGGCCTCATCAGCAGCGACGACGACTCAGCCTACAGAGAGGAGGTACTCCAACTCATCAACTGGTGCGACATCAACAACCTACATCTCAATGTCAACAAAACAAAGGAAATAACTGTGGACTTCAGGAAGAATCGCAAACCACACACTCCCCTCACCATCAATGGCAGTGCTGTGGAATCAGTGAAGAGCACAAAGTTCCTTGGGGTGCACATCACTGATGACCTGACATGGACAATCAACACCACCTCCCTGGTCAAGAAAGCACAGCAACGCCTCCACTTCCTATGCAGGATGAGGAGAGCCAACCTCCCCCCCCTCTGCACTCACCACCTTCTACAGGGGAGCCATTGAGAGCATCCTCACCAGCAGTCTCTCATTCTGGTATGGCAGCTGCCCTGTTGCTGACCAGAAGGCCTTACAGAGGGTGGTGAGGACAGCAGAAAAGATCACCACATCCGCCCAACCATCCATACAGGACCTATACCCATCCCGCTGCTACAAAAGAGCGATCAACATCACCAAGGACACCGCCCACCCTTCACACAAACTGTTCACCCTCCTACCCTCTGGCAAGCGCTACAGCAGTATGCGCTGTAGGACTACCAGACTAAGCAACAGCATTTTCCCCCAGGCCATCAGACTGCTCAACTCACTCAGGAATAAAAAATAAATAAAATAAAAAAACCTCCAATAGAACTGTGGGACAATAGACTCAAAACTGTGGGTCAGTAGACTCAATGCAAAAAAAAAAAAAAAAAATCACCCTCTGTTATCTCCTCTCTCTATGCAATATCTGCACATACTCTTTTGCACATAAACAGTGTTTACAATACTTTTTTAATGTCCATGCTGCTATGCTGCTATTCTGCACCTTGCACTTTGCCATATCGCACCTTGTAAAATTGAATACTCTTGTATTATTATTATACTCTTATTATTATTATTACTCTTGTATTATTGTATTATTATTATTATTATATTAGTATATTATTATATTATTATTATTGTATTGTTATTATTATTATTATTCTTATTCTTATTACACTCTAACATACCTCAAATATTATATTCCGGAACACTGTGATAGTCTGTAAGTTGAAAGTTGTCTTTACGTTGTTGGTTTCTTACTCTGTAGATGGTTGCTATTCTGTAGATATATATCTGCACTTTATGTCTAGTGTTGTCTTATGTTTAACTTAGTTTAGTTTATTTTAGTCTTATGTTTAACTTAGTTTAATGATAGTTGTCAAGTTGTCCTTAACACTGCACATCTGGAGTTAGTAGAAACGGAATTTCAGTTCTCTGTGTAATGTACTGTTACATGGTTAACTGACAATAAAGTCCACTTGAACTTGAACTTGAACTCATGCCACAGTACAGCGCCACCAATTGGTACATTGAAGGAAGGACACCAAGTGAACATAATGATTACCTCTTACATAGTGAATGGCTCTTACAGTACCTTTGCAACTTTCCTTGATTATTACGCCAGAATGAGAGTATAGTTCCGGGTAAAATCAGCCTAGAAAATCACCACGTTTCATTTTCCGTCGGTCTTATTGCACTTTTAAACTTGAGAAGAGACAAGTTTTAAATGGGAAAAATTCTGGAAATCGTAGTCACTTCTAAGCGGGCGAGATGCGAATGGTCTAATCCGATTCAATGATCTATGCTAAGCTACAGCTAAAAGTTCTACCGCCAGACTCACAGAACGGCTGGATGAACGGGAAAAGGGTAAAGATCGATTGTTTTGCTCGAGGGAAGGTGGAAAATGAGCTTATTTCCAAAAATGGCGGAATATTTCTTTAAGTCGCCTTGGACCGGAAGTTCACTTGGCATCTGGAAGGAGGCCAAATGTTACCAAAGCCCTGAACAGAGGCAGAGATTTTATTTTTTCAAAATGGCTCTCACCTGATTATAGTATAGCAGCCATTTTATGCGTTATGTTTTCCCATAGACAACGCATACGACCCTGATGTCAATGCCAAACAGATATGGATCGATAAGACCCAGATCAAAGACAAGGACTGTCTAACCTTCAGGGACAATGGAAATGGACTCAACTGGTACAAGATGCTTCGAATGCTCAGGTGATCATTGATTATTTACAATATTCATCATTACTAATCATATCACAACATCTGGGAATGCAGTTTATTCATGACTGTGTGGTGAAGTTAGTGGTTAATGCATCAACATATTTTCCTTTTTCCCTTATTAGCTTCGGACACAGTGACAAAAAAGCTGTGGACGGCCAACTTCCCATTGGAATGTACGGCAACGGGTTCAAGTCTGGTTCCATGCGTCTGGGCCAGGATGTCATCATCTTCTCCAAATCAGAGAAGGACCTGTGTGTTGGCATGCTGTCTCAGAGTTACCTGAAGGAGACCGGAGCCGAACGCATCACTGTGCCTATCATCAGCATCAAGGAACCCACAGCCAGAGGGTATATCCTTTTGACCTTGTCAAATGGGTCTCAGCTGGCTTCCTGGTCATTGCTGTTGTGTCAGATCAATGCAATCAGGCGCGTAGAATACGGTGGGGACCATAGGTGGGTTGTACCCACCACTTTTTATGAAAGAATCCCCCGTGTGGGACTCGCACCGGTGGCTTTCACCACTACGTCAGTAAATGCATATGTCAAGCTCGTCAAAGAGAGATGAACTCTACTCTTACACGACGCTTTATTAAGATAGCGTCACAAGCAGACTTTTCACGCCGTCACGAACGGAGTGGTAGTGGTATGGCAAGATGCCATAGTGCGCTGAGTAATGGTGCTCCCTGACTCATCCCAAAAACAACAGTCAACAAAGTGAACGTAATGAAACAGTGAAATGCAACCCAACATGTCCTGAACATTTGCCTCCAAACCCTATCTAATAGCAATAACATGTAATGAAACAGAATGCCAGAATGTCGCAATGCATTTTGGGAAACACTCCCCCAACACGTTACAATATCCACGATTTCCTCAGGCAAGTACAACAAGTTGAACTGATAATACAAGAAAACACAAAAGCATTAACCTAATTTACACAAAATAGAAACAACATTTAATTTTATTTGTGTCCGATGACGAGAGAGAGACGGAGAGAGAGCTAGCACTTTGGTAGAGAGACATAGAGTAACAATGACAGAGAGCGAGCGCCGGTCTCGATAAAGCCCTAAATCAGAGAAATTAAACGTTATTTCCCGATTGTTTCACAGCGGTTACATTCAGCAGGTAGACACGGCCATGAACTGCACCTATCTGAATCACATTATCCAATGAAAAGTATGAGAGCTCTGTGCGTGAGCATAGTCAAGACATCGCGTCTGTGTGTGTGTGTGTGTGTGTGTGTGTGTGTGTGTGTGTGTGTGTGTGTGTGTGTGTGTGTGTGTGTGTGTGTGCGCGCGTGTGCGTGTGTGTGTGTGCGCGCGTGTGTGTGTGTGTGTGTCATCATCACATTTTTGTATACATTTTTATTAATTAACATGACCTGCGCGAAAGGGGGAAAAAAATGAATGCGCGTCATTGTACCCAGCACTTCTGAAAATGCACTTCCGAATGCGTCTCTGTCCCCAGCACATTTCAAACCAAACCTACGCCCATGAATGCAATCATGAAGTAAATTGCTGTTGATATATTGTTGAAGTCATATTTGGTTCCTTGGCTAGGGCCTTATTAGGTTATATTTGATCCATTTTATTTTAGAATTGTATTTATAATTGTATATATCATAATAACATTGTTTAACTAGGTTTCCCCTGCTATGACACCGATGTGGGGTCTGCTCGGTCCAAAGTGAGGACAATGTGGGTTACTTCCACCCAGCCTAGTCAGAACCTCCTTGACCCGAGGGCCCACTCAGGGTGCTGGAGGAGCACAGGGCCAGTCTGAAGGTCATACTGGACCACTCGCCCTTCAACACTGAGGAAGAGCTGCTCACTGAGCTCCAAGCCATCAAGTCTACCGGCTCCACCACGGGGACCCGGATCATCATCTGGAACCTCCGCAGGTCTGGGTTCATCCCCATGGTTACTGGGCTCGTCTGGCGCACCGATGTGCATGAAGGCTTTAAGCCCCAGAACAGGGCTGTGTCGGGACACCACTCTATGGTCAGACACAAAATAATGGGTTTGGATTTTTGAGGCCAAAATAACTTATTAAGGCCTATAATACAAAGGGAGATAAAATATACAGCCTGCGTACATCAAACCAGTATTATATGGCCTCTCTATTCACACAAACATTATCACTGATATGAAAATCTCATGTACATGCAATTTATGTGACTCAAGATGGGCTGAATTAATGATTATTGTGATTATTAATAATTTGAACTAAGTATTATTTAGATTGCTTGTTGATATTCAATGTTGATAATATTTAGATAATTGTATTATTGTATAATCAACCACAATGAATATATAGAATGACTTTAAAAAGACTATTGCAAGAACTTTCAATCTTGGTTCATATATTTGTATCTTCAATCTTTATTTGTTTATTCCTTTCATTACAGGACATCTGCAGGGAATGTGGAGTTTGATTTCACCACAGACCGCTATGACATCCGCATTCCCTGTGATGTCTTTGACTCAGAGGCTGAAGCATGCCAAAGTTCAGATCAATCAGTCTCGCCAGACCCTGACATTGACTTCTCATTACGTGTAAGTAGAAGTGATCTGGACTGACTGCATGGTGCACATAAACACCCTGTAGTTCTGGGGAAGACCCTGCATGCTGCATGCAGAGAATGGGATCAGACGGTCAGGATGCAACATTAACCACATTGAACACACGTCAGTATTTTTAAGACCACAGGTTCACACGTTGGATTAAGAATGTTGCTAAACAGTTTGAATCTTTCAGACATGGGGATTAACATGTCTGGTTTTCTGACATGGGGAGAAAACCTAATGTCTGCAATGCATTATGAAATGCTATATAACCGAATTAAATCTATTTTCCGATAAAGACCATTATTATTTTGATGATACTTAACAAGTGACTAGATATGATTTATTTGCTTGGCTGCTGTTGTATTGGTGATGTGCACACTTGTGTGGGTCCATGAAAGGTAGTAGTTTTGTATCTATACTTATGAACGTAGGAGTACTGCAGCATCCTCTACTTGAAGCCTCGTATGGAGATCATCATTCGAGGACAGAAGGTGAAGACTCGGTCCATCTCCGAGAGCCTTGACTATATCAAAAATTGTACCTACAAGCCCAGATGTTTGGTATCCTTTTTGTCCACAAACACAAACATTCCTGCTTCTTCTTACAGAACAAAACATTTCATAACTTGCGTTTATCCCAGGAGCAGTGGGCTGCCCAGTGTAGGGGCATCAACTCCAGATTTTAGCAGGCTTGCCTTGGTTATGGGAAGGCGTGGAGCTAGTGTTCTGTGTTTATGTGTTATGGTGTGGAGGAAACCAGAGCACCCAGGTTAAACACAGTGAAAAACCCTCCTGATGGCAATGGTTGGCCTTGAGCCCAGGACCTTTTGGCTGCCTCACAGCCAGAAGGTCACTGAGGTCACGGAGCAGGAAGGTCACTGAGCTACTGAGTAACCTAACATGGCAACGGTCTTCTTGAAACATGTGTGTCAAATTAAATAACAAAATGTTGAGCATTATTCTGTGAAGAATCTACATCCGTCCTCCTGGTCCAGAATGTTCCTTGAGTCCAGTTCTAGAATGAAGAGATCCCACTCATCTTTGGGTCCAACAAGAACAGCAAGGAGCAATATGGTATCATGATGTACTACAGGAACCGACTCATCAAGGCTTATCTTCATGTTGGCTGTCAGCTGAATGTCAGTGTGTTTTTGTGTAATATTTTAAAACGGTCCTTTTTAAGTCCTTCTATTGTGCTACTTTGGTTTGTCATCTAAGTTAGTGTATGTTCTCCTAACAGGCGACCAACAGACAAGGTACCGGAGTCATTGGTGTGATTGAGTGTAATTTTCTGAAACCGACTCACAACAAACAGGACTTTGACTACACAGACAACTACAGGTAAGACCAGTACTATAATGGGGATAAAGCCACTCAAAATCATGAATTAGTTTTTGACTTCAGAAGTCAATACAGGGCTGGAAGAGGTTAGGATCTGGCTCAAGAGTACCTCCATGTAGACCACGGATATCAGGGTTTGAGTCCAGAATCTCTCATCAACCACCCTAACCACTACACTGTCCCTCTTATCAAGACAGAAGTCTGACCCTTTGTTCGTTCTACAGGAACGTGATCAGAAATATATCAGATAAGTTAAGAAACTACTGCAGAGAAAGGCAGTCCAGGATTAGGAGAAACATCGCCAGCGATGATGTGCCCGATGAGTGAGTACACAAACACCTTTCACTTTATTATCTTTGAAAATATGATCATGTCAATTGGTTTTTTGACATAAATGCTTTTGTTAACTGTAGGATGAATACACGGCAGCCTCCGACTCCACAAAGCAAATCCAAAAGACAGAAGCTAAATAATGACGAGAGAACGTTAGAAATGCACATGAGCCTGAGAAGCTGTACCTACCCATCAACACCTAACCTTGCCCATTCCAGAGTTCTTCAACAAAACCAGGAACAGGCCAAGCAAATTGAAGACCTGAAGAGAGAGTTGGACCAAAGCCACCATGAGATGGAGGGACTGCAAGTGCAGGTAGATGGTAGTTTGATTTAGTAACTTGCTGGTGACTTGCCTTTTCTTAAGCTTTCTGTTTTATCCTGAGACTTTCCTTGTATCAGACAACAAATTACTTGAGGTGTTGTGTATGTGAGAGAACTGTATACAATTTTAAAATTGTACACAATATATTTTTATTATATTTCTGTCTCTCTTGTCAACTCTGGAACAGTCTAACACAGCTCAGTGTAGATGAAATTGTCATACAAATACAACCAACATGACTTGTTAGTTGTTAGAACATCAAACACTATGTCCTTCTCCATTAGATGGCCATCATTTCTGTTGAGAATGAAAAGATCAGTTCAAGGTGAGTCTCTGTGTGTGTGTGTGTGTGTGTGTGTGTGTGTGTGTGTGTGTGTGTGTGTGTGTGTGTGTGTGTGTGTGTGTGTGTGTGTGTGTGTGAGAGAGAGAGAACCTTATACAATTTTAAGATTGTACACAATATATTTTATTATGTTTCTGTCTCTCTTGTCAACTCTGGAACAGTCTAACACAGCTCAGAAACAAAGTGGCCGACCTTTTCAATGGGATTTGAACTATGAGAGTGACGTCATTGTGGGGCTACTGGAACAGGTCCTCAGTCACAACGTTCCCACTTCCAGTACCAATGACCCATGTTGGTGACTAGGATTGGGGATGCTCAGGGTTCCTAAATTCTTCTAACAAATGTTTCTTTTGCAAATGTTTTTGATTACTCTTTCATGTTTGATAATTTAGTGTTTTTAGTTTAAGTGTCGGATATTTTTTTGGTTTCTGTGCTGACTGTTCAGAATAATGATCAATATGTCCGGAATGTTCTTTAGTTTAATAGATCAGGTTAGTGGGTCTTCTATTGGTTCTAAAGCTCAGCAGCTCCATGGTTTGTTATGTCTCATGAGTGTCGTTTTTAGTGTTTATTTTATTTTATTTTAATTTTACTGGAATGGAAGGCATGGAAGGGTTCGATCCCCTTGATCCCCCTCCTCCAACTGTCCACATGTCGAACCCCACAAATGTACTGATTGTAAGACGCTTTGGAAAAAAGTGTCTGCAAAATGCCCCTTTTAGTTATATTATGAAAAAAATATGATGAATGTTAAGGTACATATTGTTGGTAATGTGTATGATTGTGTGGAGGTTTCATTAAAACATTTTGATTAAAAATGATCTCAAGTTTTCAGTTTCATGTTGTTTATTATTAAATGTGCAGCATCACTTCAAGCCATACTGTACAATGAAATGTTTTGGGTGAGGCCCATGTGGTGTATGGTCAGCTGTTCAGACTATATAAGGAGATGTATTGTTTCTCTTGAGGTCGTTTGCAAGTAAAGGGAGTTTATGGTGTTACGAGGCCAGAGGTGAAAAGAAGCCTGGTGTTGTGACAGTAGCTTTGGGCACAGGAGGTGCCTGACTGTAAAGAATAATCTAAGAAGTAGTATTTAAACCGTGCATCAGGACAAGGCTGGCAGAGTGTTCTCAGAATTTGGCCACAGAGGCTCTCTCAACATTTGGACCTTTTTGACACTGTTCTACTTTGTAATAAACCGTTTTTAATATACAAGTGGGACGTGTCAGTGGTGGTTTCTGCTTTTCCTCAACAAATCAAGATACTAAACCCGTTGTAGGTGGTAGGAAAATCAAAGAAAAGTAAAACAGATAAACCAAATAATAAAATCAAGGTATACTGAAATAAAATAAAGTAGCAATGTAAAATAATCTGAAGATATACAGATGTGCAGGTATAAAGTGCATATGCATATATACTATGTATTATACAAAGTGTCGAATGATACATGAGCGTCGATGGGTTTGGGTATAGTTGATGATGGCCTGTAAGTCATGAAGTGCGTGACTGACTGCTCCTGCACCGTCCTCCAGATGGTAGCAGGCTCACGGGAGGGGGTGTGAGTCTTTGATCGTCACTACATTCAGACGACCATAATCAATGCAGAACCAGTAAACCAGTATTTATTCATGCCTTAATAATGCTTAATAGTGTCTTCCAGATGGTAACAGGGTGAACAGTGCGTGTGCCGGGTGGCTGGGGTCCCTAGTGATTTTATGGGCCTTCCTCAGGCATCGGGTGAGGTAGCTG
The DNA here is from genome assembly GCA_036785325.1 of Urophycis tenuis. NCBI lineage: Eukaryota > Metazoa > Chordata > Actinopteri > Gadiformes > Phycidae > Urophycis > Urophycis tenuis. Next base: position 1,695,344 of record JAXIVH010000010.1, on the reverse strand, counting down.
TTGTCTAGGGTGGGCAGCACCCTGCCCATGATGGTCTGGGTGTTTTTCACCAGCCTGAAGCAGGCTACCGTCACTTGGGGTCCTCCCCAACTTTGTGTTTTTTGTACTTTTTGTTATTTTTTAGTTTTTGCTATGTTTCATTATTTTCATTCTAATAATAATACTAACTAGTGGCAATGACCAGAAATTTTGTTGGATGCATGAGGGAGATATACCGAAGTAGGGCCCAAAGTTTGGTGTGGAACGGACAAAGCAATGTGGAGAAATGGTCCACTTTTACATAAAATTTACACATCAAAAAAAAATTATAACATGCTTATTTTAGAGAATTTGAACATACTTCATATGACGTTTTTTCATGTATCCGTCTGGTGATGCTACATTTTGAGATTCGTTCGAATCGGAGAAAGCCCCTTGATTTGAGCCCTAGGCCGCACTTTTGTTGCTTTTTTGTGTTGTAGCCAGAGGTGTATAGTAACGAAGTAGATGTACTTCGTTACACTACTTAAGTATTTTTTTTGAGGATTTGTACTTCACTTGAGGTTTTTTTTCATCAGGACTTTTACTTTTACTTCACTACATTTAAAAGTTAAAAAACATACTTTTACTTCGTTACTTTGACATTTGCCACCTCGTTACTCGTTCCAAATTAACATAATCAAAGAATTATCTGGAATGCACGGGTCCAAGAGGACGAGAAGAACCACGTACGGTACTTTCACAAAGTTCAAGGTAAATGTGGGCCCAAAAAGCCCAAAAAGAGCACGGCTAGCTGCGGACACTTTTGAAAATCAGCTTCTGCTGAGGATGAACCGCAAGTTCAACTTCTCCACTTGAACCAGAAAGTTTGTTTGTGTGGTGTTACTGTGCCTCAGCTCATGAGGATTCCCCCAACATAGTTAAAAAGTGAAAAAGTGGTTCTTATTTTAACTGTTAAAGACATTGTTTATATTTTGAGTGGTATTCTATACCACATTTCATTCACCTGAAAAAGTGATATAAAAAAACAAGGGGAGAATAATTTTGGGTTGTTTTGCTTCTTTTCATGCGTACTATAAAATACTTGTACTTTCACTTTTAATACTTGAGTATATTTTTTCACAAGATACTTAAGTACATTTAATGTGAGCTACTTTAAGACTTTTACTCAAGTAATTTTCCTTTAGGTGACTTTAACTTTTACCAAAGTCATTTTCAGTTATGGTACTTATACTTTTACTTAGTTATTTTTTTCAAGTACTTTATACACCTCTGGTGTAGCAAAAAAAAAGTCTGGCAGAAGTGGGCGTGGCCTACATGACGAGGTGCAGCATGAATACCCACATGAGTGGATATAAAGTTTTTGAATGTGCGACAATCTATGCAGGAGTTATTAGCGTTACGGATTTTGGTCAAAAACAGCGCCACCTAGAGATCTTCCTAGTGTGCGACATGAACGTGACGCATAGAATATATAATTTTTCACCAGGCCTGACAATTTTGACAAAAAAAATTGACTTTTCGTATATGTTCAGATAGTCCAAATTGCCGTCAAAGTTCCCCGAAATAAATAAACGAACCAAAAACAATAGGGACCTCGTCCTGTTTCACAGGCTCGGTCCCTAATAATAATAATAGATTGAATTTATATAGCGCCTTTCAAGGAACTCAAGGTCGCTTCACAAAAAGGGGGAAGTAAGAGTGTATGTAAAGTGAGTCAGTGTAAATGCACAGGCATTAGGGTAGGGTAGTGTGTGTGTGTACACAGTAGGGGGGTCAGAGGCCATATGCCTCTGAGAAGAGGTGTGCCTTCAGTAGCTTCTTGAAGGACTCCACTGAAGTGGCACAGAGGATATGGAGGGGGAGCCACAGAAGGACGCACGGACACACAGAAGGCCCTGTCCCCAAAGGTCGTGAGTCTGGTGCGGGGGGTTGCCAGCTGGTCATTGGCAGAGTGACCGCAGGCGGGTGTAAGGATGGAGGAGGTCAGAGAGGTAGCGGGGGGCCAGAGCATGTAGGGACTTGTAGGTGAGTAGGAGGATTTTGAATTTGATCCGGGATTTGACTGGTAACCAGTGGAGCTGCATCAGGGTGGGGGTGATGTGCTGCCAGGGCTTAGTGCCAGTTAAAACCCTGGCAGCTGAGTTCTGAACATATTGCAGTCGGTCCAAGGTATTGGAGGGGAGACCTGTGAGGATGGCATTACAATAGTCCAGACGGGTGGAGATGAAGCAGTGGATGAGGGTTTCAGTGACTGAGGCTGAGAGTGAGGGTCGGAGTCTTGCGATGTTTCTCAGGTGGTAGAATGCAGATCTAGTGATGTTGGTGATATGGGACTGAAATGACAGGGTGGGGTCGAGGATGACACCCAGGTTGCGGATGGAGCAGCCATCCACTTCCAGAAGAAGATCCCCAACCTTCCTGAGCAGTGGCTTAGGGGCCACGACCATGAGCTCAGTTTTATTGCTGTTCAATTTGAGTAGGTTAGAGGTCATCCAGGTTTTCAGTTCTTGCAGACAGTTGATGATTGGAGCAAGTGGAAGCTGAGTTGAGGGTTTGGTGCTGATGTAAAGTTGGGTATCATCAGCGTAGCAGTGGAAACTGAGACCGTGGTGACGAATAATTTGACCAAGGTTGACTGGTGCCAGGGTGGAGGTGGCATCAGGAGCGCTTACATTTTAAAATATTTTAGATCTATTGAAGTTAAAATGCTGAATATGTTTTTATTGTAATAAATGCAAGAATAAATGCAAAAATTACCTGTTAGTCAAATGACCTGTGTGTTTGCGAGTGTGTGCGTATACCCACGCACACACTGTCAGCACATGATATTGGAGCGTCCCTCGGTATGAGTGTCACACACACACACACACACACACACACACACACACACACACACACACACGCACACGCACACACACACACATACATATGTTAGAATGCTGTTCATTGACTTCAGTTCAGCATTCAACACCATCAACCCCTCCAAACTGATCACCAAACTCCGTGATCTGAACATTGCCCCCTCCCTCCGTAACTGGATACTGGACTTCCTGACCAACAGACCGCAGTGTGTTAGGATCAACGGTCACACTTCCTCCACCCTCACCCTGAACACTGGCGTTCCGCAGGGCTGTGTGCTGAGCCCTCTCCTGTACTCTCTCTTCACCCACGACTGCACACCGACACATGGTTCAAACACCATTGTGAAGTTTGCAGACGACACAACGGTGATAGGCCTCATCAGCAACAACGATGAGTCAGCGTACAGGGAGGAGGTTCAGTGCCTAGCTGCATGGTGCGCCGACAACAACCTGTCCCTCAACGCCACGAAGACCAAGGAGATCATCGTGGACTACAGGAAAACAAAAGGTGGCACGCACACCCCCCTCCACATTAACGGGACGGCGGTTGAGCGGGTATCCAACTTTAAGTTTCTGGGAGTCCACATCTCCGACAGTCTATCCTGGTCCCTCAACACCACTGCCCTAATCAAGAAGGCTCACCAGCGCCTCTTCTTCTTGAGGAGACTAAAAAAGGCCCACCTGTCTCCTCAGATCCTGGTGAACTTCTACCGCAGCACCATCGAAAGCGTACTAACCAACTGTGTCACAGTGTGGTATGGTAACTGCTCTGCCTTGGACCGGAAAGCACTGCAGAGGGCTGTGAAAATCGCCCAACGCATCACCGGTTCCCCACTCCCCTCCATCGAGGCTGTCCAGAGGAAGCGGTGCCTGCGTAAGGCGCGCAGCATCGCAAAGGACAGCTCTCACCCCAACCATAGACTGTTCACCCTCCTCCCCTCTGGAAAGCGCTACAGGTCTCTGGGCACCCGGACCACCAGGTTCAGGGGAAGCTTTTCCCCCCAAGCTGTCAGCCTCCTGAACTCCAAACCCACATGAACATTGCCGCCCCCCCCCCCCCCCCCCCCCAAGGACATACACCCCTGCCCACCCATGACCTGGACCCATTTGACCCCGCCCCCCAAAGACACTCACCACTGCCCACCCAAAAGCTGTAGACACTTAATTGCATTAAGAAAATACTGCAGAGAAAGGCAGTCCAGGAATTGGAGAAACATGCTCAGCAATCATGTGCCCGATGAGTGAGTACAAAAACACCTCCAATGTCGTTTCACTTTCACTTTATCATCTTTGAAAATATGATCATGTCAATTGGTTTTTTGACATAAATTGTGTTAATAGCCTTAGCCACACAGATAGACTAAAAATACCAAGGGTACGAATAGACACTTAGAGGAATGTATTGAAGTTCTTGGATTTATTTCCGCACTTTCCGACCAAGATATTGACTATAGAGTGACTGCAAATTTAGAAGAAGTAGTCCACCGCTTCTCTGGTACCAGGGAGAATCAGGCCCAACACACACAGGGACCGGGGCGTTTGGCGTTTGACATCGATTGCAGTTCTGGAGCATCAAGTTCTTAGTGGGTTACCCGCTGGTCAAATTGCAGCAATGTTCGGAGTGTCAAAGAGCTCTGCGTCAATCCATTATCTGGAATTGATTTGCCTTGACTTGATGCGCAGGGTAACCAATCAGGCATTAGCAGTGGGGAACCCTCAGGGCCTTCTACGCCTTCAGAGAAGGCCTAACAAAATTCTGCACCAAAAATATTAAATAAGAAATAATATATATATTTTTTAATTTCTATCTTATTTAATTTATTACAATACATTTTTTTATTACAATACATTTAATACATTTTCTCTCATCTATGTTCTAAAATTAAGTTTACTGTCAAATTCACATTAGCAATGAAATGGTTACGGTCCCTAAAACATGTTATCCAATCAGAATCGTCCATCTCTATAAAGGCCCGGTTAGCTGGCTCATTAATTGGTTAGGACGTCACAATTCCTGCAGAAGGCCAAGCTATGTGTTTTGGTTTGGAGAGTGAGGGGCAGATTGACCAATCACGGTTCGATTTCAAGTGGGCGGGACAAAAAAATAAGATCGTAGGCCTTCACTAGAGTACTATAGAGAGTACTCTAGCCTTCACGAAGTCCCAACCTATAACAGAGTGGCTGAGTCTCAACCGTTCTCACCACTCTGCCGCCTCTGTCACAGAGGTAAATCTTAGCAGAGTGATGAAAGTGGTTGAGAGATTGAGATTGAAAGTTAAATGGCGTCAGAGGAGAATTACGTTGTGGCTAGCTTGATCGGATCGCCTTTTTCAAGGCGTCCTTTCACAGAAAAACTATAAATAATAAAAAAACGGAAGACCAATTAAAAAAAAAAGGTTAAGAAAGTGGAAAGGCATTTCAAGACCGAACATGATCAGCGATATCCATGGATGGCGGGCTGTTATAAAACAAACAGGCTGTATTGGTGGAGTTGTTTGCTTTTTACAACTGAAAAAGCGCTGCTCCACCTGGGTCAGCGGCGGATTTGTCAGCCTTACAAATCTGACAAAGTCAGCCCACCGACATCAAGGTTCTGCGGCACACCTGCAAGCGACGGTCAGTTTGACAACTTTTGGGGTGATGAAATGAGCCTCGGTGTCCGTGGGGTGACACTCTGGGGGACTTCATTTTATATTTCCAAATTTTGGCTTTAGAATATGTTTATGTATGTTTATTTAATTTTGAGATGTTTCTTGTTGCGGAGAATGTTATCGATGTTATGGTCTATTTGTTTACATCCTCGTCATCATTAATTAAAGTCGGATTGCATTTGTTTAACCCTTTCAATTCATCGTATGATGGCTGTGATGGCTGAGGTGAAGGCCGAGCTGTAGTGCTCACGGTTCGCCACTGGGCATTAGGATCCGCCTACCAACTTTGATGGGCGAGTTTGACAGTTTAGACAATTCATGAAGCATCGCAACACAGAATCATGAAATGTAAATGTAAATCATGAAATGTAAATGTAAATCATGAAATGTAAATGTAAATTAATTAAATAGTTAAATTATTATATACGTTTGTTTTTTTACATAAAATTAATCTGTATTTTAATTAATTAATGACACATTTAATTATTTCATTCCAATTTTAGTTAATTAATGAGACATTTAAGAAATATTTAATGGTGTATTTATTTATTTATTTAATTATTTAATGGTGTATTTATTTATTTAATTTTGGCACTTTTAGTCCTCCATACGTGCCACCCACTGGCTGTTTAGGTCAATGCAAGCCCTTCATCCCAGACCTTCTGCATGGTAACATCTTCAGCCAATCCAACTGCTCAATGCCAAATAACCCCCCCACCAATTTCAGTGAAATACTTTCAATACTTTCAGTGCAATACTCCCTATCAATGTGTGAAATCTCCACCCTGCTGCTAAAATGTTCCACATTTCTATTCCCATACCTACACTGACACTTTTTCTAGTACTGTCTGTATATAGTACTGTCGGTATATCCAGTTCATTTGCACTCTATTTATATATTTACATTTATCATAGTTTTATATTTATATTTCTGTTTTTTTTATTTATTATTTTTCTTATAGATCTATTTATACATAATACACCTGCTCATTCTGTGTCTGCCGGAAACCATAGCAACGACATTTCGCTGCCAAAAATCACTCTGTGTTTCTTGTACAACGACAATAAAATGAAGTTGAGTTGAGTTGAGTTGAACCAGTGTCCTTGCATCAGGGGAGCCCTACCACTCTCCATCTAGGCTTTTACTTGACTCCCTGACTCGGCCAGGTGAGGCTCTAACATAGCCGTCAACCACACACTCCACAACATATTTACTGCATAGCTGAGTGGATTTGTGGGATGTTATGTAATGTATGTTTGTTATGTATCTACATATCACCATGATGCAGGATTCATAACTATGTGTATTTGTAACTTGGTGTTGTTTACTTATAGGACTGAATGTGATATGTCCAAAATGTTGTGGGTTTTTTGTATTTCTCTTAACTGCTGTTTTCAGTGGGTTTTTTTTTATTTTTATTTTTTTAATGGGAGACAAACATTACTTGTTCATGGATTGATTTTGCCATACCATTCAGAATATATGTTAAGGTACCTATTGTTGGGAATGCTTGTGACTGTGTGGAGGTTTCCTTAATAGGTTTTAATTCAATAAAAAACGTTCATATCGACACCTTTGCTATTTCTACCAACAATACAAAATGATGATCCTTTATTGAACTAGATGTATTTTTTATGCCAAGTAGAGCTGCAACACAACACTGCACAATATAACTAGAACATGTAATTCCACACAGGAATTACTCGTGCATAGGAATGCCCCGAATCATTGAGATGAATTTAATTGAGGTGGGGATCGAACCGCGACCGTTGTGGAACACACGCTCCACCCACACTAAAACTGGAAAGCTAGGCTCAATGTTATCTCTATGAGAATTTTGTGCATTTTTAAGCGCAAATAGTATAATGTCAAAAGTATAAAGTTTACAAAAATGAAAAATAGCACAGCTATACGGAAGTAGCCTCTTTTATTTGCATATTTGGTGTGAAGAAGAACCTGACGAAAGTCTAGATTGTGCACTCCTATGCACAATAACAGCTTAAGGTTTATTACTGTAGCTCTGACTGCACTCTCTGAGGATGTCCTGTTAACTCAGGACTTTCGCTATTTGATGCAGATATTAAACTGTGGTCTGGTTTCCGTCGGACGGGGCGGGTTGTGATCGTCGGTTCCTGATCATCACTTAGTTTCGTTTTCAGTGAACATGGACTGCGCCGCACAGACCGCCCGCGAGGTCCCGCTCAGCACGGTAAGTTTGACATTTATGTCTCCATTTTGTTGAGTTTACGCCAATGGGAACCGGTACGAAGTGCCAGGTGCGGATTGTAACCGATGATCAGAACAGAGAAGGACGGAGAGGGACGCTGCGTCTCAGCAGGAGAAGAACCGTGTCCTCCTGACTGGTCCAGCCCGTTTGAGTGATCTTCAGTCCGACTTGGTGGTGTGTGGGCAGTTGGTGTTAAAACGCAGCAAAGTGACTACCCTGGTCTTCAGACCTTGACTGGCTCCTTCGGTCTCCTTCGTGAGGCTTCAGAAGCGTTGGTCAACATGTCGCTATTGCCAGGTGGGAAATGTAGGATTATCGTACCAGAGACCTAAAATTACCGTATTTTGAGAGAAATTATCGTACACCCGTCATAATCAAGCTAATGATGCGCTATAGTCACTCTTGTGTTGAATAGCGTCCAACAGGCACTCACGGCTTTGCGTCAGTACGGAATGGATCAAATGGATTCATCAGCAGCCCCATAGTTGCGTTAAGCTAACTTGTCCCCCATAAACAATGACGGGTGGGAACTAATGAGCCAAATGATGAGGCCTGGAGGCCACCCACTGTTAGGAAATAGTCATAGCGCCAGGTTTAAAAGGTAAATAGTATTCATGATAACTGACAAGAAAATAAAGATCTGGCTTCACATATTGAAATTTTATTTTCAGAGAAACAACATTGTCTCTGTCCTCAAAATGACAACAATTCATAAAATAAACAAAAACTGCACTTATGCAAACTTAAAAGTGCCTCCACCAGGTTCTAACTTCAAATAAAGTGCAGTTCTATGTGATTTTTTGTTTTATGTTCTGTTCTGAACATAATAAGGCGGCTAACACATGTTGTATGACATGTTGCAGGAATGTCAGAGACTGTATTGCTTTTTTGCTATGCTGCTTAAAACTCAAATAAAGATATTGTGGAAAAAAATAAATAAAATAAAGTGCATATATAACCTGGCTATATAATAACCTGGAAAAGAGGTAACCAGAATAACAAATTAATAATAAAAAACAACACTCCAAGGGGTACATGTTTTTTTCCTGAGTTATCTGTCCAGTCTGTGTCAGTCCCCCTCTTTGGCAGTTTTCTGAATGGAATGAAGAAGAGCGAGAGGAGACTATTGTTTAGATTAATTACATTACATGATAGATGACTAGAACTCTGTTCATAATGTGCCTGAAACAGTTTAGGCCATCAGCTAGGCTAGTTAAATAATGAATTATGCTTACCTTAAGGTTCAAGCTCCAGCTCTGAGTCACTGTCCGAGTCTGCTGCATCCTGCTGGGTGGGGGCAGTCCTTTTCCTGTATAGATTTGATGTTGTCATGGACCGCAGCATTGTGGTTGTTGGCTTAAAATTGGCACATCCACCTGCCATCTTCACACACTCTGATGTGTGCATGAGCCCATTAAGGTGCCTGTGATAAGTCGGTTTCGTGGTTTTGTTTTGATTAGATTTACCTTGGAAAACACACGTTCACAGGATGCATTTGAATGAGGAACCACTAGTGCATCAAGGGCAAACTCTCCCAGTTCCCTGAACACCCTTCTTGCCCCAAAGTCCTCCAAAGTGGAGAGATGGTGCCAGAACTCATCCACAGTCATTGTTTGTTTGTCTTCATTAAGGCTCACGAGAGGCAGTCTCCTCCACTGGTCATCAATGGCTTGGAGACGGTCAGCATCTGTTGAGTCAATCAGACGTGGCAATAGTCTCATGAGCGGAAACAGAGAGGGATACTCAGCTCGTGCTCTTGCATCGGTCGCTGTGGCAGGGGACAGGCATGCAATGTGGACCAAGAGGGCATCATCAAAGTCAAAGCGTTTCTTAATTTCTCCACAGGCAACCCGAATACATTTTTGACAACGCATGTAGAAATCTGTCAGGGTGGCTGGTGTGAATTTTGAATTCTGGACTTTCTGCATCACTTTTACACCCAGGTACATAGTGTTCAATGGTAAGAACTTTGAATCATCATTCACATTGATTTGACTGAGGGCTGTGTGGAAAACGTAGTCTCGTTGCATGAAGGTCAGTAGGAGATCTTTGTAGGTCTCACACATCTTGCTCCTCAGTGATGTAATGACCACAGCCTCACTCTGAAAGTACTGATTAAGGTCTGTAAATTTGGGCAGAGCCCACTCCATAAAGTGGTAATACAGCCTTAGAGACTCATCATTGAGTGCATGATAAATATTCTCAGCAGCATTCAGTCTGGCATCAATCCACTGATCGGTGAAAAAAAGCCTGAGAGCTTCCCACTGGGCAGATATCCTTTTGACAACTTCAGTCAGTGACAGCCATCGTGTCTGGGAGGGCTTCAGTATTTTGTGGGGGTCAACATGGCAAAAATCCTGAAATTCTCGAAGTTCAGCCACATGTTTAGCACTGTTTTTAAAATATCCATAAATGTCTCTGGCTAAATCTTCGCACTGGCGAGGAAGCTGCTTGCACGCCTCACTGGCACACGGGTGTAAGGAGTGACAGATGCAGCGATGTATGGTGATTCCTGGCAAATCGTTTCTTAGACGACTGGAGACAGAGTTGTGTCGTCCCATCATGGTACAGCCATCCGACCCAAACCCCACAATGATTTGAAGTGGGACGCCTGCCTCTGTGAATGATTTCATCATTTCTTCGTACAGCCTTTCTGCAGTGGCTCCAGTTTCCAAAAGCGGGTCTGAACCCTGTTTGTACCTTCATCAAAAAAACGAACTACAACACAGAGCGTTTTGACATTTCCAATGTCGGTTGATTCATCAATTAGGATGCTGAATTTTTTTCTCATCACGATTTCTGACAGACTGTCAAAATAGCAGTCACCAATAACATGCTTTGCTATGGCAGTTGCCTTTGTGCGGCCAAGTGACATGTTTTGTGTTTGTTGTGTTTGTTTTGTTTTGTGTTTGTTGTTTGTGTGTGTTTTCTTCTTCTTTTCTTGTTTTTCTCTATTCCTCACTCATGTGGCGGGCGCAGCGGACTATTCAGCCAATCATTGCCGTTGTTCTGAGGCAAGCTCACATTTAGAAAAGCAGGATTGGCTTGAAACTTGTCACATGGAAAGAGGTTCACAAAAAAAAATCAGACAGACAGTTGCGACAGGCTGATTACAACCGATTACAAACACACATTCACGCAATGGTCAAATTATCGTATATTTGGCCTTTTTTGGGATTATTGATCGTACATCGTACATTGTACATCGTACAGAGGGCAAAATTATCGTACAAATACGATCATTATTGTACACCTGGCAACACTGCGCTCAGCGGTCCTGTTTACACAGCAGTTATGTCATGTCACTAACGTTCACAGCAGGGGCTTAGCCAGAAATTTTAATTAAGGTGCCCCTGTGAGATTGTGGGTGGCCTCAACCCAGTAAAAATTAAGGGCGCAAACAGGACACGTGTGATGCAAATGACATGGAGGCTCAGCTGGAAATGTAAACACCACTTACTGTGTAGCCTATAGCCTTTTTACAGTGCTCTCAAAAGTAACGTGATTGCGTATTGACAATCAAAAACCGCACGTTGAAATATGCTAGCTTGCAAGAATATAATTCACTGAAGGCTGCAACATGGTTTATTGTCATTGACAATTATTCGAAAATGTCTGTTCTCGCCAAGGGTGCGTGTTGCAAGCAACTTAGTCTGTCAGTGGCCAGAGCCCGTGTCTTTATTATCACGTCTTCTGCTCGTTAACGATATGGTTGTAGAAACGTACGGCTTTATCTAACATTGTGTCAATTGCGAACGGAATATTTTAGGTGTGCCAGGGTCACGTTTGGGTGGCCCAGGCACACCCCGGCACACCCGTGGCTACGCCCCATATTCACAGTGAAGTTACATTATTCACAGTGGAGTAATATTCACAATGAAGTTACATTATTCACAGTGGAGTAATATTCACAGTGAAGTTACATTATTCACAGTGGAGTAATATTCACAGTGAAGTTACATTATTCACATGGGAATAATATTCACAATGAAGTTACATTATTCACAGTGGAGTAATATTCACAGTGAAGTTACATTATTCACAGTGGAGTAATATTCACAGTGAAGTTACATTATTCACAGTGGAGTAATATTCACAGTGAAGTTACATTATTCACATGGGAATAATATTCACAATGAAGTTACATTATGCACAGTGGAGTAATATTCACAGTGAAGTTACATTATTCACAGTGGAGTAATATTCACAGTGAAGTTACATTATTCACATGGGAATAATATTCACAATGAAGTTACATTATTCACAGTGGAGTAATATTCACAGTGAAGTTACATTATTCACAGTGGAGTAATATTCACAGTGAAGTTACATTATTCACAGTGGAGTAATATTCACAATGAAGTTACATTATTCACAGTGGAGTAATATTCACAGTGAAGTTACATTATTCACAGTGGAGTAATATTCACAGTGAAGTTACATTATTCACATGGGAATAATATTCACAATGAAGTTACATTATTCACAGTGGAGTAATATTCACAGTGAAGTAACATTATTCACTCTGTCTAGAGTAACGTTGTCCACAGTGAAGTAACATTATTCACTGTGGAGTAACATTCACAATGGAGTAAAATTATTCACAGTTGAGGGCATGAGAGCAAAGCTCACCATTCCCATGTTAAAGTGAACGTGTTTAATCCGACCAACAATTAAATCGAACGCAACTGGACTTAGATTTGTCTGTGAAGACATTTCGCCTCTTATCCAAGCGGCTTCATCAGTTCGTAACGCATCAGTCTGACTAGTCCGCACTAGTCTGACAAACAGTGGAGTTAGACTCAGGTATTTAACCTCAGTGGAAGTGTCCACCCACCAATCTCCTAAAGCAAAGATGACTGTCATTCACTGGTAACTGCACATCATACCTAACGACGGTCGTTCTCCAGTGGCCCCACCCACCCCTAATGACCATCATCCACCAAGATGACTCACAGGCCCCAAACAAAGGTCAGGTGAAGCCACACTAATGATCTATTGTTTTAGGAGATTGGTGGGTGGACACTTCCACTGAGGTTAAATACCTGGGTCTAACTCCACTGTCTGTCAGACTAGTGCGGACTAGTCAGACTGATGCGTTACGAACTGATGAAGCCGCTTGGATAAGAGGCGAAACGTCTTCACAGACAAATCTAAGTCCAGTTGGGTTCGACGTAATTGTTGGCCAGATCAAACATGACCTGGATGAATGAGAACATTCATAGACTAAAGTGAACGTGTGTGTGTGCGCTCCTCTGCCGGTAGCTAACGTTCATCGACAGAATTTAAAAAACAACGTAGCAACTTCCGTTGGTCTCAACGTGGCCCCTCCCACCTGCTGCGGTTCTGTCCCGCCCTAACAACCAGCAGCCAACGAGAAGCGTCCAGCTGCAAACCCTGGACTCAGGCGCGCCTCCACTGTCGGACTGTTTCCAGTCAGCGGTTTGGAGGACGAAGCGTCGCCTGCATCTTGTTACATTCATTTTTTGTTGTTTGTTTTGCATCCAGAAGGGATGAGGAGGTCGAGTGGAACTAGAAAGATAGTTCCACTCGACCTCCTCATCTCCTTCATCAAATGGCACAACTTCAGACTGCATTTATCCTACAGAAGACATATTTTATTGCATCAGTATTTTTGAGTAGTTGTTCATTTGCATGATAGGTGTTATCTAAGCCTTTACGCTATGTGTGCATAATCTATAGCAGGGGTACTCAATTAGAAAGTCAAAAGGTCCACTCACCAAATTTCAAATCTGTCCAGGGTCCGGAACAGTGACGGTTTAATTACAAAATTAGAACTCCGAACAAAAAAAGGCGGTAAATCCACAAAGAACATTTGAACTATGCCCAAAGGATGATGTGTTCTGTCCACATCAGTGTGAAAAGTGACACATTTTTTGTGCCACCAGTTCTTTAAACCTGGGAACAAAAGGTGTGAGGGCCAGGCGTAGACACTGGTGTAAGTGTTCATTAGTGAGTGTACTCCTGTATTTGTTCTTCAACATAGTCATCCTTAAAGAGGATGACTCACAAGAGTATGTTAAAGGGAACGTGGTGAGAATGTGCAGGGCCATTTCCTGCAAGACAGGGACACCTGCAGTGGCAGGAAACCACATGCTTCAGGTCTATCTCTCGGTCTCTCAACATCTCCATCACTGCTTCATAAATGTTATCCCCTCTTGTATGCCCATGAAGGGTTGTGAGGCCTAACACATCTTCAAAGAGTTCCCCCCTCTCTTCATCAAAAAATCTGACAAACACCAGAAGTTGGGCATCATCTGTGTTGTCTATGGATTCATCCAAAGCCAATGAAATGCATTTAGCCTTTTTAACAGCTAATTTCATTTGGTTCAACAAATCTTCAGCAAGGGTTTCAGTTCGTCTTACTGCAGTGGAATCTGAGAGGGGTATTTGATTTATTTTTTGTATGATGTCATCTTTTTGAGTTCCCTCATACAGAGCGATTGCTACTTCATTCATGCACTCCTTCACGATTTCCGCGTCAGTTAATGGTTTTTTGTGCTTGCCTAAGACCCATGCCACTCACAGTGAGGCTTCAGTTGCACGCTCCTGTTGTGTGGCTGACCTGACTATCATAATGCGTGTTGCCTGGTATGATGCTTGCATTTGGCTTATTTTTCTGGTCCTTACCTCAGAGTTTTGTGGGTAATTTTGCTCGAAGTGGCCATGCTTTGATTCGTAATGACGTTTCACGTTTCCACTTTTGACGAGGGCAACTGTCTCATTACAGATTAAACACATTGGTTTCATGCTCCCCGCAGGCAGCACAAATGCATATTTGTCGGTCCACTCTTTCCTAAATTCACGATTTTTGAAATCCACCTTTCGCTTTTTGGCAAGTTTGGAGCACGCCATGACTTTTGCTTGCTAAAGAAACATGTACCGTTCGCAAATCTGACGGACTGACAGACTCGCGCGGAGGGAAAAAAAAAAACTTGCAGACCTCGCGCTCACGGCTACAATGAGTTGCCATGGTGATGTTATATACAACCACTGATAGGACATTTGGATTGGGCAGGAGATAGAATTTGATTGGAAACTGTACATTCAGAAATCACACGCCAATGAAATATCGCTTCGATCACTATGAAAAAAACCCCGAATATAGATTTTTTTTTCTCGGTCCGAATTTCATTGCGTTTGGGTCCGGACCCGGACCGGAGTCCACCTATTGAGTAACCCTGGTCTATAGCCTAATGCTACACATATTTATTAGCAATAACTATGGTAAATATTATCTATAGACCTAGTCTACTTTATAAACTATTATGAATCTATCTAAGAAAGCAGAGGTTAATGGTGTTTGAGTGTCATGTCAGATGTCAACGCATGTAATTTCCACCATGGGCACCAGTAATGTGGATATTTGTATACTTGTATATTTGTAAACTATAGTTTATATAAAACACATTTGCATACTTATTAACTGCAGTGTGTGGTGAATCATTCTAACCAAGAAGAGGATTATCTATAAAATACACTTATTTATTAACGATAAGCGTGATAAAACAATAAACTGCAGAATATAATACAGGGACATAAAAACATGCATGGAAGTGCAATAGATTGATTTCCCCCCATGGGTCCTGGGGAGGAGATGACCCATCTTCTCCCCAGGACCCATGGCAGGACATCCCGTGTCCCAGCGCTGGAGGCGGGCCTGAGGCTGGAGGTCTGCAGCTTTTGAAGCCAACGCTGGCCGTTGTCCGGGGCTGCTTTGATGCGGGTGGTAGTTGTGTCTCCATTACAACAGGGCTTCCCGCTGGATGGTGTGTCTTCACCTGATGACGCACTTCTCTCACGTTTGCATGGAGTGGAAGAAGCTTTCAGAAGGGGATTTCAATAAGTGTATCTCTCTAGCAGCCAGCATGTAACTGGCAAATAACACTTAAAAGTCTCTCAAACTCAAGTCTCACTCAACTCACTCAAGTCTCTCTCTATTTTGAGTTTCAGCTTTCTCAGGAGCTCATCAGTCTTTACATGAGGAACATTTACAGCCATCGAGTCATCCAGCATAATGTATTATTTGTCAATCGATTATGATGAGGGTTAATGCTTTTTGATATTTTGGCAATGTTAATCGTGGCCTCATGCCTTATAAATAAAGTTATGCTCAGTCTTCTAGATGAAGTCGATGAGTCAGAATCAGTCTTGTGATATATATATATATATATATATATATATTATTGTTTGTGCATGCTTTTGAGCTGAGTTGAACTGCCCTGTATTGAAGAGGTTCTTCCGATTCTTGAATTATGTAAATCATTCAGAAAATCCTGCTGGTTTTACTTTTGAAAATGTCTTTAGGTAATGGTTTTGATGGACAGTTCAATGTTCTGGTACTCGTGAGGCAGACTGTAGGTTAGCCGTGTTCGTGAATGTCCAGAGGACTCCGGAGGTAGAGTAGTTACACGTTAGTCAGAAGAATGTCAGTGTAGATCTATCAGTTTGGTCAGGTTTGCATGTTTGGTCTTGTTGGTTTGTTCCTGATGAACATCCCTTCCCTTGATGTCATGTTTGTGTGAATCACCGTGGTGTTGAGTAATCATGAATGGGCGTTCCCATTTCAGCTTCACCCAAAGTTTCTCCACACCAACTCTACCAGCCACACCGGGCCCTTCAGTGCTATTGCTGAACTCATCGGTGAGTCCTCCTGTAACTTTCGGTTTGTGTCGCAGCATACATTAGTTTCAGTTTCTGCTTCGTAGAAGTGTGCTTTAAGTCGCCTTGGACCGGAAGTTAACATCTGGCAGGAGGCCAAATGTTACCAGAGCCCTGAACAGAGGCAGAGATTTTATTTTTTCCAAATGGCTCTCACCTGATTATACTATATCAGCCATTTGATGTGTTATGTTTTCCCATAGACAACGCATACGACCCTGATGTCAATGCCAAACAGATATGGATCGATAAGACCCAGATCAAAGACAAGGACTGTCTAACCTTCATGGACAATGGAAACGGACTCAACTGGTACAAGATGCTTCGAATGCTCAGGTGATCATTGATTATTTACAATATTCATGATAAATCATATCACAACATCTGGGAATGCAGTTTATTCATTACTTGTGAAGTTAGTGGTTAATGCATCAACATATTTTCCTTTTTCCCTTATTAGCTTCGGATACAGTGACAAAAAAGCTGTGGCCGGCAAACTTCCCATTGGAATGTACGGCAACGGGTTCAAGTCTGGCTCCATGCGTCTGGGCCAGGATGTCATCATCTTCTCCAAATCAGAGAAGGACCTGTGTGTTGGCATGCTGTCTCAGAGTTACCTGAAGGAGACCGGAGCCGAGCGCATCACTGTGCCTATCATCAGCATCAAGGAACCCAGAGGGTATATCCTTTTGACCTTGTCAAATGGGTCTCAGCTGGCCTCCTGGTCATTGCTATTGTGTTGGATCAATGCTATCATGAAATAAATTACTGTGGATATGTAAATAAACAATAAATCTAGGGCCTTATTAGGGATATTAGTCCAATTTAACTTGAGATTTCTTTGGGAGGGTGTGTGGGTCTCAAACCAAAGTGTTTTTTTTGTTCCATGCTCCATATTAAATATCCTTGTGCACCAGTATAGACGAAGCTAGGGAAGTAGCTACACCTTACCTTGCACTGGCTTTCCAACATGAGAATTGTCAATGATGTAATAATGTTGTTTAGCTACGATTCCCCTGCTATGACACCGATGTGGGGTCTGCTCGGTCCAAAGTGAGGACAATGTGGGTTACTTCCACCCAGCCTAGTCAGAACCTCCTTGACCCGAGGGCCCACTCAGGGTGCTGGAGGAGCACAGGGCCAGTCTGAAGGTCATACTGGACCACTCGCCCTTCAACACTGAGGAAGAGCTGCTCACTGAGCTCCAAGTCATCGAGTCTACCGGCTCCACCACGGGGACCCGGATCATCATCTGGAACCTCCGCAGGTCTGGGTTCATCCCCATGGTTACTGGGCTCGTCTGGCGCACCGATGTGCATGAAGGTTTAAAGCCCCAGAACAGGGCCGTGTCGGGACACATACCACTCTATGGTCAGACACAAAATAATGGGTTTGGATTGTTGAGGCCAAAGTAGACCTATTGAGGCCTATAGGGAGATAAAATATACAGCCTACGTACATTGAAACCATATAATATGGCCTCTCTATTAACACAAATATTATTATTGATTTATGTGAAAATATCTCATATACAAGCAAATGATCTTCGGTAAAATGGGCTGAATTAAGAATAATAATTGTGGTTATTGTATTTTTTAGAAAGCTTGTTGATATTCAATGATATTCAATAACTATATAAAGACTTTTTCAAGGACATTTAACCTTGGTTCATACATTTGTATCTGAAATCTTTATTTATTCCTTTCATTACAGGACATCTGCAGGGAATGTGGAGTTTGATTTCACCACAGACCGCTATGACATCCGCATTCCCTGTAATGTCTTTGACTCAGAGGCTAAAGCATGCCAAAGTTCAGAGCGATCAGACTCATCAGTCCCTGAGAGTGGCTTCTCATTACGTGTAAGTAGAAGTGATCTGGACTGACTGCATGGTGCACATAAACACCCTGTAGTTCTGGGGAAGACCCTGCATGCTGCATGCAGAGAATGGGTCAGGATGCAACATTAACCACATTGAACACACGTCAGTATTTTTAAGACCAAAGGTTCAAACGTTGGATTAAGAATGTTGCTAAATAGTTTGAATGTTTCAGACATGGGGAATAACATGTCTGGTTATCTGACATGGGGAGAAAACCTAATATCTGCATTATGAAATGCTATGTAGCCGAATACATAAATTGTATTTTCCGATAAAGACCATTATTATTGTAAGAGCCATTTTGCTTTGATTGTTTATTTGTTTGTTTGCTTGTTTGCGCCTCCCACCACTGGGTGGAGAAGAGCGCTCATTATGGATTCTGAGGTCATGAGTTAATATAAGGCACCGGTGTATGACTGATTGGGGTGAGATGCCCGAGAGGCACACAGTTTTTTGACCTCAGAAATGTGATGTATACGTTGGAAAAAATAAGTTTATTTGTTTAAGAAAGAAGTATATATTTGTTTGGAAACATTATAATAAACTGAGGTAATGGATTTACGGAAACTGGACATTTAATTTGTGTGCGTAAATTACTATAAACGGGATCTCATCATAATAGTGGCCTCGTTTTTGAGTAGCAATCGGGTCACTACAATTATATTGATGATACTTAACAAGTGACTAGATGTGATTTATTTGCTGAGCTGCTGTTGTATCCGTGATGTGCACTCTTGTGTGGGTCCATGAAAGGTAGTAGTTTTCTATCTATACTTATGAACGTAGGCGTACTGCAGCATCCTCTACATGAAGCCTCGTATGCAGATCAACATTCGAGGACAGAAGGTGAAGACTCAGTTAATCTCCAAGAGCCTGGCCCACATCGCAAAAGACATCTACAAACCTTCTTTTTTGGTATCCTTTTGGTCCACAAACAAACTTACCAGCTTCATCATGCAAACAAAGAAATACTTCCTTCTCTGTGCATGGGCTGCCACACAGTGTAGCGAGCATCAACTCCAGATTTTAGCACGCTTGCCTTGGTTATGGGAAGGCATGGAGCTAGTGTTCTGTGGTTATGTGTTATGGTGTGGGGGAAACCAGAGCACCCAGGTTAAACACAGTGAAAAACCCTCCTGATGGCAATGGTTGGCCTTGAGCCCAGGACCTTCTGGCTCCCCACAGCCAGAAGGTCAGAGGTCACGGAGCAGGAAGGTCACTAAGCCACTGAGTAACCAAACATGGCAAATTATATCAAAGAGACAGCTTATTCACAACAGCCTTTTGACCATTGTGTGTGTGTGTGTGTGTGTGTTTGCTTTTTTGTACATGAGATGTTTTTTGTTCTGTGAAGAATCTACATCAGTCTTCCTGGTCCAGCGTGTTCCTTGACACCAGTTCTAGAAACAAAAAATCCCCATCATCTTTGGGTACAACACGAAGAGCAAGGAGCAATATGGCATCATGATGTATCACAAAAACCGACTCATCAAGGCTTATCTTCGTGTTGGCTGTCAGCTGAACGTCAGTGTGTTTCTGTGTAATATTTTAAAATGGGCCTTTTTAATTCCTTGTATTATGCTACTTTGGTTTGTTGTCTATAAGTTGGTGTATGTTCTCCTAACAGGCTACCAACAGACAAGGTATTGGAGTCATTGGTGTGATTGAGTGTAATTTTCTGAAACCAACTCACAACAAACAGGACTTTGACTACACAGACAACTACAGGTAAGACTTGTACTGTTATAGGGGAAAAGTCACTCAAAATCATTAATTTGTTTTTGACAGTTATCATACTGTGTTTTGTGTGGGTTAGTTATAAACTGTCAATGATATTAAACAAATATTGACTGCCTGCTTATCAATCAGATGGTCACTTTGTAGTTAGAATGTCTTTGTGAGTACAAAGTGAAAGTTCTTCCAGGGAAATCAAATAATTCAATCACTTCAACTTTTTTGCTACAAACATGTATGCACATTTGCATGTGAAACATTTAAAACAAATGATCAGTACAGCTACGAGCAGTGAATTCAGGTGTCAATAAGGAGCTGGAAGAGGTTAGGATCTGGCTTAAGAGTAACTCCATGTAGACCACGGATATCAGGGTTTGAGTCCAGAACCTCTCATCAACCACCCTAACCACTGCACCGTCCCTCTTATCAAGACAGAAGTCTGACCCTTTGTTCGTTCTACAGGAACGCGATCAGAAATGTGGCAATCAAGTTAGAAGAATACTGTAAAGAAATGCGGTTCAAGAGAAAGAAAAACAACCCCAGCAATGACATGCTCATTGAGGAAACAGAGTGAGTACTCACAGTGTTTTGAGTGCTTTAGTTGTCCTCAGTATAGTCCAAGTTACCCGGATGAATTGCTGCAGCTAAATGCATCCGTTGTTGACTACATCAACTGTTTGAACTTCATGAATTCACTGCAGCCCTACACTGTGATGCGTTGCTGTGATTGGAGTGGTTGTGTGTTCTTGTGTTCTACAGAAAACGGCCGGACCAGAACTGGGCCCAGTGTGACGGGTGTCAGCAGTGGCGCAGACTGCCGGACGGAATCGACCCGGAGACCCTTCCTGAAGAGTGGTTCTGCTCCATGAACCCTGACCCTCAGTTCAGGTCTGGATAGCTGAAAGGTTCTGGGTTTGATCCCCGATGTCGACACACTGCCTGTAGGTCAACTTGGCCAAGAGGCCTTTGGGCATCAAGAGGCCGTAATGCTAATTTGTATCAAGTCCTCTGATTTATTCTGGCTACAAACATCTCCTGAAATACGAGCATCATGTTCATGAGCATCATGAGCAGCACGTTCTTGAAATGAAAGGTGTAGTTTAAATCCATCATCCGCTACCACAATGCATGTAGCCAACTGTTGTACCTGTTCATTTATTTGGTAATTAGCTGTTTATGTTCAAATATATCTTTATTGATCCAAGAAGAATATTAGTGTATTGAATGATGAAGCCAGACTGAGGCCATGATCATCGGTGCAACATTAATATTGTTGTACATTCATATCTCATGTCCTTCAGGCTGTGTGAGACGAAGGAGGAGCCCGAGGACTCTGACTCTGAGCAGCCCACATACCCCAAGACCTACAAAATACAGTAGGTTCACTTTTTAGCATCACTTCTTTTCTTCTTTTCTCAGTCAAAATCAAAGGTTATCAGCACTGGCTCCATCCAGAATAGTACGGGTCAGCTGGACGTGCTCTTACAGTGACATACAGAAAACCACATTTTCTGACCTTGGCATTTCTGACCCTTGTATTGTTTGTGTTACCAGCGAGAGGGAGGAGAAAAAGAAACAAGACAAGATGAAAGAATTAAAGAAAGAGGTAAAGAAAATGTCTTCCAATATAAATCATGCTGTATGTACTATGAATTGTAGATAAAATAGGAATTAAAATGCTTCCTTATATCTTGTACCATTGTCATCATAATGATGAATGTTTCTTACATACTAATGTCGTAAAAGCACTTCATGTAGATGACATATGGGTTTTGAGAAAAGTGGAATATCCTGTTGCAGCTGAAAGGGAACAGGATATTTCCCTTCAATTTGAGACCCTCAGAAGATTTACACAAATACAAATGATAATGAATGTATTGTATTGCATATTTAATAAAAAAAAAAACATTTGAACAGTTCTGCTGCGATAACTCTAACTATAACTAACTATAACTCTAACTATAACTAACTCTAACTCTAACTCTGAGTACTAAAGCCATCTTGTGATCCACCAGGCCTCCTCCATGAACACACCACAGACACCAGAACAAGGCGCTTCTGGTAAAATGGCTCTCTGTGTTATCTTGGTGCTGAACACTCTATTTTTACCTCACCTGTTTCCTTCACATTCTGTTCTTTGTTGAGTTTGTGAGTTACATTTGTACAAGATTGAAGACACTGTTTTTCCAGCCAGCACTGTGGCTCCCGGTGACCTTGTGATAACAGAAGTGTTCTCTCTGTCAAAAAGCCCCTCAAGGTACGACTGCCTTCACCCCCGGCCTTTCTTCCACTTCATCGTCTTTGCAGACATGATCCTGTCCGTTGGCATGTTGATGTTTTTCATTTATTTGTGACCCGCAGGATGAAGCGCCGGCAGCCTCTGACTCCACAGAGCCAATCCAAACGACCCACGGTGAGTAGTGTGAGGAGAACGTTGGACACTTACTTGAGCAGCTTCACGTCTCCGCTGACCCCTGTCCCTCGCGATGACGTAAACCACGACCACGACCTACGGGAGGGCAGTCGTGCTCCTGTACTGAAGGAGCCCACCATCTGTACGGCCAGCGGCAGCCTTGCATCCTTGGAGGTGAGGTCTACAGGAAATGATGCCACCGAGATGAGGGACACAAGCACTGAGACCCAAGGACCACGGGTGAAGGAGGAGGAGGAGATGGACGTCAGCACAGCGGCTAACGATGGAGCTACAGTGAAAAAGGAGGGAAGCCTTGACATCAACCAGGCCCAGGAACAGCAAGACCAGCTCATGGAGCTCCTGCACGCTGTGTCCAGCGAGAGAGACTCCTTCAAAGAGATGATTAACGAGCTCCAAGCTCAACTGATGGAGGAAAAGCAGCGGCCAGACAGTCAGGCACAGTACAAATTGTATGAGCAAGCCGAGAAGAAGGCAGAGGAACTGAGCAGAGAAAATGAGACCTTACTACAGGCCCATGCGAACGTTCTTCAACAAAACCAGGAACAGGCGAAGCAAATTGAAGTCCTGACGAATAGATTGGACCAAGGCTGCCACAAGTTGGAGGAACTGCGCTTGAAGGTAGATGCTAGTTTGATTTAGTAAGGTCGCTGGTCACTTGCCTTTTCTTAAGCTTTCAGTTTTATCATGAGTATTTCTTTAAATTAGATAATAAATTACTTGTGGTGAGGGAAATACTTTTGTTTATGAAACCATCAAGGAGTTTCACACAAATACAACTAACATGACAACAAGTCATGTTAGTTGTATTTGTGTGAAACTCCTTGCTTAGCTGTTAGAAAATCAAACAACATGTCCTTCTCCATTAGATTAACCAGTTGGAGGAGGAGAAAGCCAGCATTTCTGCTGAGTATGAAAAGATCAAGTCAAGGTGAGTCTCTCTTTCTCTCTCTCTCTCTCTCTCTCTTTCTCTCTCTCTCTCTCTCTCTCTCTCTCTCTCTCTCTCTCTCTCTCTCTCTCTCAGTATAAACTGCATACAATTAAAATAGTACACAATGTTTCATTATATTTCTGTCTCTCTTGTCAACTCTGGAACAGTCAAACACAGCTCAAAAACAAAGTGGCCAACCTTTTCAACGGGATTTGAACTATGAGAGCGACGTCATTGTGGAGCTACTGGAACAGGACCTCAGTCCCAACTTTCCTTCTTCCAGTACCAATGACCCATGTTGGTGACTAGGATTGGGGATGCACAGAGAATGTGTTCTTAAATTATTTTACTGCTAATGTTTTTCACAACTTTTTCATGTTTTGATAATTTGGTGTTTTTAGTTTTAGTGTTGGTCAGTTATTTTTTCGGTTTCTGTGCTGACTGTTCACAGCAATGATCTATGTATCCAGAATGTTTTTTTGTTTAATAGGTCAGATTTGTGGGTCTTCTATTGGTTGTAAAGCTCAGCAGACCTCATGGTTTGTTCTGTCTCATAAGTGCTGTTTTCAGTGTTTGTTTGTTTTTTAAATGGAATGGAAGGAAAACGTAACTTGTTCAAATAATATATAATTACATGATGAAAAAATATTATGAATGTTAAGGTACATATTGTTGGGAATGCTTATGACTGTGTGGAGGTCTCATTATTAATTGTTCATTAAAAATTATCTCAAGTTTTGCTCCAATCGGTAACACTTCATAATGAGTACACACTAGCATTAGTAAATCATGAATAAATACTGAATTCATCATTTTGAACGCATGAATACTCAGTATGTAGTTTATTAACACAGTTATAAATAGTTTACTCATCATTGATAAGCACAGTAGTATGTCATTTATAAACACAGTTATAAATGTTTTACTCCTCATTGATAAGCACAGTAGTTATTGATTAGTAAATACTGAATTCATCCTTTCATGTCCTGATGGCATATTCTGCATTTGACTTCATTTTAGCAGGTTCCTCTTCTGAAGCCACTATCAGTGTAGCCGAGCGTTCTGGGTTTGCATGTACTGGATGATAAGGGAACAATGAACGGGACAGGAGACAAGATAGTGTGTTCAGCAGCAACTCTGCTTCACTTTATTCCTCCCGACCGAGAGACAACACACAATCAACCTCTGCGGTAAAACCCTGCTACGGCAACTCAGAGGGACACACCTCCTTTTTCACACAAATGAAAAAAAAAAACAGGTACAAAACAAAACACAACCCGTAAAAAAACATGGGGAGAACAACCGCACAAATTCCTATTAGCCTACCCGTAATCCCAACAGGATCATAATATAGTCAACACCTTGAGGTTTTACACATAAAACCTAGCCTGAATACAAAATGGTTTTGTTTTGTTTTTAAACCAGCAAGCTTTCACTGCATTGCCCAACCCAGAACACAGTGGGCCTCATTTATCAAACGACCGTACGACAGAAAACGGGCGTAAAATGGACGTATGCTCATTTCCACGTTGAGCTTGGCATTTATCAATTTGAACGTGAGCGCAGGCTGCGATGAAATCTCACGTCAGGTCTGAGCTCGTGTACGCAACTTTTTCGAGTGCGAACAATGGCGAGACTGGTATATCCGCAAGAGTCGGACAACTTTTTCTTCACCTTATTCGGAATAAAATAACTTTAACGCAATGCAAACAATAGCCTATAGGTCAAATGTGAAATGTTTTAAGATGGATCAATTTAACACCAATTTTACATTTAATTAAGTATTCAATTAATTATTTACCTCTTCCGTAGCCCGCTGAACATGGGACACACTGTTGACTGCAACAGTGATTTGTTTCCATAAAGCGTTTTTTTTTGCTTGCCCTTAATTAGATTAGATTAGATTCAACGTTATTGTCATTGTGCAGAGTACAAGTACAGGGACAACGAAATGCAGTTGGCGTTCTACCCAGAAGTGCAAATGAGCGATAAAGGTGCGGGTTGAAATGCAGAAATGCAGAATAAGGTGCAGAGTGCAAAATTGAAACACATCAAAAGTGGCAGTAGTTATTAAAGTGACGGTAAAAAGTGACAGTAAACAGTGCAGGTGGAGGTAGTGATCGTTAAGGTAGTAAACGGTTACTAACACAAGCAGAAACAGGCTGTAAACAGTATTAAAAAAAAAAAAAAAAAAAAAAAAAAAATGTAAACAATGTACAGGTAGTGCGAGTAATAGTAATATAATAAAAGAAGTGTACAGATGGTGCAATAGTGCGCTAGTGCAATGCAACGGAACGGGTACAACAGATGAATGTGCATGGATTGTATGGATATGGGGGTGGGGGGGTGCAACAGTAGTTGAGAATAAATAATACAATAAATAACATTATTATAAATAATATGAAGTAGGCCTATGTCCAGGGGGGTGAGTGGTGAGTGCCCTGGGGGGGGGGGGGGGGCATCAACAAGTGACACGAGTGTCTCCATTTCTGTTTCTGAAAAAATCTGCCTCTTCTTTGCCGTTGGATGTTTCTCCATGTCGTAAAAGTTAGGGGCGAGACTTCTTTATAGGGGCGTGTTACGTAAATTACAATTGATCTCAGCCGCCGTATTTATCAACATCAAGCTCCTTCGTACGCTGGGATTGGTGTGACACGACACGTTTCGTAAATCTCACGTGGGTCCTATCGTAAGATGAATCATGCGTGCAGATTTGCGCTCATTTCTACGTTTGTTTGATAAATGAGGGCCAGTAACTTCAAAACATGACAAAGTCCTGTAAATGGGGCGGAGGGCGCACCACTCGCCCACTGCGAGACTGTCCGGCCCTGAGCTCCGGAGAGTTCCCACACAGTCCATCATCCAACTCACCAGCCTGAGGCTGATCCCTGCTTTGTGGGAGCCGGTGAACTGGTGAAGACTCGACCACAGGAGGAGAACTAACGGCAACAGGAGTAGGAGGAACAGTCTGTGCAGGCAATGGCAGAGTGTACGGTTTCAGTCTGTCATGATGAACCACCTGAGCCCGCTCCATCGGGTCGAGAGCGTTGATGATGCGATGTGTTAGTGCAGCCTCTCCACCAGAAACCAGCAGTTGCACGACCGTGGGGACGGTGACAGCTACTCTCGTCATCGTAGAGTTTCTGTCTCTCCCGAGCCTCCAAAGAGTTAAGCTTGGCTGTGCTGAAGGCTGACTCCAGCCGCTGTGCAATGGTGGATGCATAATCCATCTGGGATCCAGTGCCCCGGGAGTCCAGAGCACTAGCAGACACCAGCATGTCAGCAGGGACCCGGGCCTCACGTCCGTGCATGAGGTAGAAGGGGGTGAACCGGGTGCTGGCATGTTTAGAGGTGTTGTATGCAAAGGCAACTTGCTTCACATAAGTGTCCCATTCACCTCCATCTTAGCCAGCTGATCAATTAAAGTCCGGTTGTGACGCTCCACCATGCCATCAGATTTGGGATTATAGGCAGTGGTGCGGGTTTACTTAATCCCCAGCTACTGACAGATGCTCTGAATCGCCTCTGCTTCGAACTGCCGGTCCTGGTCACTATGCAGGATTTCGGGGACACCATGCACCAACACATAATCCTCAAAAAGGCACCGTGAGACTGAGTGTGCTGTCTGATTCAGTAAAGCAGTGTGTGGCAAGGCGAGCGGTATGAGGGTTGCTGACAATGCCACCTGGGGGCTTTCACCCCAGGATATAAACAGGTTTGGCAAATCACACAAGGCACACAGGTTGAACAATCCCACAGGATGAGAGCGTGATGTCCAATTATAAAAATCTATTTATAAACAATTATTTTAAAAAAAGAGCAACAGACTAAATCAACAATAATAGCAAATAATGATAAGGAGTGATATGGGAGGTTACTAAAGGAAAAGGGGACAGGGCTGGGGCTTACCACGACAGCGGTAGCAAACACAAAGGGAGGGATCCAAAACTACACTGCACCCGTGACACAGCAACCCGAAACGTGAAAAAGGGACCACCACCAAGGGAACCGCTGTCGCTCTGGGCCCTCAGCACCTGTCAACCAACAAAAACACAATCAAAGGCAAGAAATCAAGGCAACCCTCCCACACACACAATACCCAAAATAAACAATTCTTAAATCACTAATTATCTAATCAAAATAAACAAAATAAAGTTTCTAATCAATAAATCAAATATAACCCAAAAACCCAATCGACAATAATTCAAAGAAAGTAATAACGGGAAATAGAAATAACACAGGTAATTAATTGAGCGTCTGCCACTCAGATTAAAACAGTTTGGATGGCTCCGTCTTTTATGAGAGGGCTGACCACGTGGTGCAGGCTGTATGATGACAGCTTTGGCCGTCGGTACAAATAAAACCCAGTAGAACCAAGTAGAACCCAGTAGAACCAAGTAGAACCAAGTAGGACCAAGTAGAACCAAGTAGAACCAAAAACAGCAGCGAGGCTCCCAGCGGCGAGTGACGGCCGCGCACGGAAAGCAGGATCGAGGTGTCACAGCGGCAGGAGGAGGAAGCCCGCAGCTCAGACGCTGACAGTGATGGCCACAGAGAGCGCACAGCGCACACACGGCCCAAGGGGGGGCAGCCCAGCTACCAGTCACAACCTGCTTTGTTTTGAAACCTGATCTGCTGACCAGCGAGACGCCGCCACGCACCTGGCTGTCGGCTCCGTGACGGAGGAGAGGAAGCGGAAAGAGGAAGAGGAAGAGGAAGGGTCTGACCGGGCGTATCTATAGGCGATCACCTGCTGATTACCTGCCACACTGCCCCTCACGACGGGGAGTGTAGCCCTATCCTGCCACAAGTGCAACAAACTTAGTGAAGTAGTCCTTACAACTAAGATGTACCTGTTCCCCCGAGATGTCATGGGTAGCTCCAGGATGTCTGCGGCCACCCTCTGCAGAGGACGGCCAATTTGGGACCCCCCCCTTAGGAGTCCTCGGCCCTGGGACTGGGCTCCTGCGAGTCTGACAGGCCCTGCATTGCTCACACCACTGTCTTATGTCCCCCAACATGAAGGGCCAGTAGCAGGATTGCCTGGCCTTTTCTCAGACATGTTGTGTGTGGGTGTGCGGCAGCTGGCCCCCCAACTGTTGAAGGAGCTCCGGTACCATGGCTGCAGGAAAAACAGCCTGAATCCGCATCTCCCCCGTGGTTTCAGGCAACACCGTGCGGCACAGCAGCCCCTCAATCACAGACAGATGGTGAAACTCAGTCCATAGCTTCCTCAAGCTGGCAGAGGAATCCCTGGGGAGTCTAAGAAGGCCGCCGCACCATGCCCTGCTCCAACCAAGTCAACAGCTCCACTACCACAGAGTGAATAGACAGGAACTGGCTCTGTTTGTGTTCCGTCTGCAGGCGGAGAGTGGTCAGACGCCTCCACTGAGGCAACAGTGTAAAGTCCAGCTGCAGGAGCATTCGGCTCGACAGGGTCTGGGGACACGGGTCAGTGGGACAGAGCATCAGCATTTTTTATGGCGGGAGCCATCCTTGTGGACCATGACCCAGTCAAACGGGTCCAACTCCAGCACCCACCTACTCCTCCGTCCAATAGGGTCATTATCAATAGCCATACACCTGAGGCCCAGCAGAGAGCAATGGTCAGTGATGATGGAGAATGTAGATAGTCCCACATAGTGTTTGAACTCACGCACTGCCCACACCACAGCCCATAGTTCCCTGTCAAAGGTGGACCATCTTTTCTGTGTGTGTGAGGGCCTGGCTGGCATAGGCAATCACCTTCTCACAACCCTCTTCTTCCTCGGCCAGCATTGCTCCCACAGAGTCCTTAGAGGCGTCGGTGTACACCTTGAAAAGAAGTGCGAAGTTAGGTAGCGTAACCACCAGAGAAAACGTAAGCACTTGCTTGAAGTAGGTGAACGCTGCCTCACACTCAGCTGACCACTCAAAGGGCACATTCTTCTCTGCCAGCCGGTTCAGTGGTGCAGCGTGTTGGGAGAAATCAAGCACAAATCTCCTATAATAGGAGCATAGACCCACAAAGGCCCTGACCTCCGACGGGGTGCTGTTACGGCTCGCTCCTCTTCACCTTCACATCCACCCCTCCCCCTTCACTGACTGCTCCATGGCTCAGCTCAGCACACCTGCTCTCCCTCACCAATCTCCGCACCTGTCTGCCATCCACAATCAACTGCTGCCAGTACAAAAGCCCAGTCTGCACTTCACTCTACGCCAGAGCTTCACCTGTCAACACGTATGGTAAAGTACAGGCCAGCCTACAGTTTAGCTCTCTAGAGTTAGAGTAGAATTATTTAGCTTCACAGCTCTTACCAAGCTGCTAGCTTCATGCAGTTGCAGTCTTTGTTCTTTTTGTTTTCCACTGACCCTGCCTCTCCTCTCTTCTGCAGTCTCTGGAGATCCCAGTTCAGCTGAGCCAACCTGCGGAGCCACCTAGACTCACCTACTCCTATCCCCACACAGACTATCAATAAATACGCCCACGGGCGTTACCTGAACCTACGTCTCCTCATTGCTGTGCACTTGGGTCAAAATCACCAGCCGTAACAGTAAGCTCTGGCCAAACGGACCCAGCCAGCATGACAGGGAAGACTCCGCCCCTCGATCCGCTTCAGGCCCAGGAGACTTTAGCGCAACACTCTCGACTGCTATTGGAAGCCTCTACTGTTATTTCAACTATGAAGAACGACCTCCAAAAGGTTGCGAGCTCTCAGCACGCCCAGGCCTCTGCACAACAGGCCCAGGTCAGCCAACTCGCTTCCGCAGTCCAGGCCCTCACTGACCAGATCGCCGCCCTCAGAGCACAGGTCTCTCCACCCTCGGGTCGTCCAGTTTCGGCGTCCGGGTCCAACTCAGTCCCCGAGCCAGACACGACGCCGCCTCGGGAGCCCCATCTTGTTGCCCCGGCTCTTTATGATGGGTCATTCACTCTCTGTCGGGAATTTCTCATGCAGTGTGAGTACGTTTTTGAGCTACAACCTAGTATGTATTCCACTGCCACTGCTCGCATAGCTTACATTGCTAATCTGACCACAGGGCAGGCTCGCCGGTGGGTAATGGCTAGTCGAGAGGGCTCTGCACCCTATATGCAAGACTATGCAGCTTTCATCCAGGAATTTAAGACTGTTTTCGATCATGATGTTCATGGGCAGGATGCCGATTCAGCCCTTTCTACCCTCCAGCAGGGTTCGGTCTCCGTGGCGGAGTATGCCACAGAGTTTCGCATTCTTGCAGCCCGCTGCCAATGGAATGAGGCCGCGTTATTCAGTGCTTTCCGGCGCGGCTTGGCAGAGCCTGTGAAGGACGCCTTAGCTGGTAGAGATAAGCCCACTACCTTAAACCAGCTCATCTCCCTTTCCATTCCTCTGGATGAACGTCACCGGGAGCGTAAGCGAGAGAGGGCTTACCAGAGTCGTACTGCATCCAGGCCACTCCCCCCACCTCCAGTGAGTCTTAATCGGCCTGTCCGAGTCTCCTCTGTTCCTTCAACTTCTGCTGGTGAAGAGGAGCCTATGCAGTTGGGTCGAGCTCGCTTGACTCCTGCAGAGCGTGGATACCGGAGACTACAGGGACTCTGCATGTATTGTGCTAGCTCTGCACACTCTGTTGATTCTTGCCCTATCCTGCCTTCCAGAGCCCCCTCAGCTCAGCAGCCAAAAGACAGGGCTCACCCGCTCGGGGGTTCCGAGTGAGCCGCCTGCTCAACCCCCAGTCCCTCTCCAGCAAAGCCAGGTTCATCGTCACTCTCGCCTGGCAGGGGCAGACGCTCTCCACTCCAGCTCTGATCGACTCCGGGGCTGGTGAGAGTTTTATTGACCATCAATACGCCCTGGAGGTGTGCCTTCCCATTGCACCCCTGGAGAGGTCACTTTCAGCCTTCGCTTTGGATGGACACCCCATGGGTCCCGTCACTCAGCGGTGTGACACTCTCACCCTCACTGTCTCTGGGAACCATGTGGAGAGCATCCGTCCCTACATTATCAACTCCCCTGACACGCAATTCATCTTAGGCCGACCTTGGCTGGAGCTCCACACCCCCCACGTCTGTTGGAGCTCGGGCCGCATCCTCAGCTGGAGCATTCCTTGCCATGCCCGCTGCCTTCGGTCTGCCCAGACGCCTTCCCCGGTTGAGCAACCAAGCCCTGTTCCTCCCGACTTCACCAAGATCCCCGCCGAGTACCATGACTTGGCAGAGGCCTTCAGTAAGGAACGCGCTTGTACTCTTCCTCCCCACCGACCTTACGACTGTGCCATTGAGCTCCGTTCTGACGCCCAACTCCCAGTGAGTCGCCTCTACAATCTCTCTCTAACTGAGAAGGCGGCGATGGACCGTTACATTAATGATTGTCTGGCTGAGGGTCTTATATGCCCTTCCACATCTCCGGTGGCGGGGTTCTTTTTTGTCAAGAAGAAGGGTGGGGATCTGAGGCCGTGCATAGACTACAGGCAGCTCAACAACATCACAATCAAGAACAAATACCCTCTCCCCCTCATGAGCTCCAACTTTGAACCCCTTGTCGGTGCTACCATCTTCACCAAGTTGGACCTCCGGAACGCGTACCACCCCTTGCGTATCCGTGAGGGGGATGAGTGGAAGACCGCTTTCAAGACCCCCCGTGGACACTACGAATACCTGGTCATGCACTTCGGACTCACTAACGCGCCCTCGGTCTTCCAGGCTCTCATGAACGACATGCTCAGGGACATGCTAGAGGTATTCGTGGTCCTCTACCTGAATGACATCCTTATATTCTCCCGGGGCCTTAAGGAGCATATCCAGCATGTCCGCATGGTCATCCAACGCCTCTTGGAGAACCGCCTTTTCATTAAGGCTGAGAAGTGCGTTTTTCACTCGCCTTCTGTGGAGTTCCTAGGACTCATTGTGGAGGATGGCTGCATTCGTCCTGACCCTCGCAAGGTCCAAGCAGTTGTTGACTGGCCCCAACCCTCCACCCGCAGACAGCTCCAAGGCTTCCTAGGATTTGGAAACTTCTATCGCCGTTTCATTCGGAACTACAGCCGCATAGCTGCTCCCCTTACTCACCTCACCTCCACTCAACGTCCCTTCATCTGGACGCCTTCTGCCGATGCTGCCTTCTCTGCTCTCAAGGAGCATTTTGCCACAGCTCCAGTCCTCCTCCATCCGGACCCCTCCAGGCCCTTCATAGTGGAGGTGGATGCTTCGGAGGTTGGCGTAGGAGCTGTCTTGTCCCAGCGGTCAGCAAAGGACCAGAGGATGCATCCCTGTGCCTTCTTCTCCCGCCGATTTAGTGCAGCAGAGGAGAACTATGATATCGGTAATAGAGAGCTGCTAGCGGTGGTGGCAGCCTTTGAGGAGTGGCGCCACTGGTTGGAGGGTGTGGAGGAGCCCACTGTGGTCTGGTCTGATCATAAGAATCTAACCTTCATCCGGGCTGCCAAACGCCTTAACTCTCGTCAGGCCCGATGGGCACAGTTCCTGGATAGATTCAACTATACCCTTACCTACCGACCTGGCTCGAGTAACACCAAAGCTGACGCATTGTCCCGACTCCATGCACCTGAAAAATCCTCGTCCGAGCCTGAGCCCATTGTCCCTGCTTCTCGTATCATAGGGGTGGTCACCCTGAACATCGAAGGAGAGGTCAAACAGGCCCAACGTGCTGATCCTGGGCCAGGCGACTGTCCTCCTCACCGCCTCTTCGTTCCTCAGGCGGTACGGTCTCAGGTGCTTCTGTGGGGCCATACCAGCAAGTTCGCTTGCCATCCCAGATTCCAACGGACCCTCACCTTCCTCGGCCGGAGGTTTTGGTGGCCATCCATGAGGGCTGATGTCCGGGAGTTTGTCGCTGCCTGCGCCACCTGCTCCAGAGCCAAGGCGTCACATCAACCACCAGCTGGGCTTCTGCGTCCTCTTCCTGTGCCCAGTCGCCCTTGGTCGCACATTGCCTTGGACTTCGTATCCGGTTTTCCCCCTTCCCATGGAAACACTGTCATTCTTACTGTGGTGGACCGGTTTTCCAAGGCGGTGCACCTGGTGGCGCTTCCTAAGCTCCCATCCTCGGCTGAGACGGCTGATCTCCTCACCCAGCATGTATTCCGGCTCCACGGGCTTCCCAGTAACATTCTTTCTGACCGGGGGCCCCAATTCACGTCCCAGGTCTGGCGAGCCTTCTGTAAGGAGATTGGCGCCACCGTAAGCCTCTCCTCAGGGTACCACCCACAGACCAATGGTCAAGCTGAACGCACGAACCAGAGTTTGGAGTCTGCCCTTCGCTGCGTCTCTGCCCTCCATCCCTCCTCCTGGAGCAAGGATCTACCCTGGGTGGAGTACTCGATCAACACCCTGACCTGCTCTGCCACCGGCAAGTCTCCATTTGAGGCGTCGCTGGGTTACCAACCCCCACTCTTCTCTCTCCAGGAGTCCGAGGCCTCTGTCCCCTCTGTCCAGGCCAACTTCCGGCGATGTCGGCGGGTGTGGAAGGAGGTCCGCGCCGCCCTGCTGCACTCCAATGAGCGCTCCTGCCGTGGGGCCAACCGGCGCCGCACTCCGGCACCGGTATACCAGGTTGGGCAACAGGTCTACCTCTCCTCTGCCGATCTACCACTCCAGGTGTCCTCCAAGAAGTTGGCTCCGCGGTATGTCGGTCCCTTCGAGATCGACCACGTCCTGAGTCCAGCGGCTGTATGTCTCAGGCTTCCTACCCCCATGCGGCACGTGCATCCCGTGTTTCATGTGTCCAAGGCCTGTCTCCTCCAGCCCTCTCATGCCCTCCGCTCCAGCCCCTCCGCCTCCTCAGATGGTTGACGGTCATCCCCAGTGGACAGTTCGCCGGCTGCTGAAAGTGCGGCGCCGGGGTCGTGGATTCCAATACCTGGCGGACTGGGAGGGTTACGGGCCGGAGGAACGCAGTTGGATCTCTAGGAGGCTCATCATGAGTCCCTCTCTCCTACGGGACTTCTACCAGGCCAACCTCGACGCCCCCGGACGGTCGCCCGGAGACGCCCCTCGGAGGGGGGGTCCTGTTACGGCTCGCTCCTCTTCACCTTCACATCCACCCCTCCCCCTTCACTGACTGCTCCATGGCTCAGCTCAGCACACCTGCTCTCCCTCACCAATCTCCGCACCTGTCTGCCATCCACAATCAACTGCTGCCAGTACAAAAGCCCAGTCTGCACTTCACTCTACGCCAGAGCTTCACCTGTCAACACGTATGGTAAAGTACAGGCCAGCCTACAGTTTAGCTCTCTAGAGTTAGAGTAGAATTATTTAGCTTCACAGCTCTTACCAAGCTGCTAGCTTCATGCAGTTGCAGTCTTTGTTCTTTTTGTTTTCCACTGACCCTGCCTCTCCTCTCTTCTGCAGTCTCTGGAGATCCCAGTTCAGCTGAGCCAACCTGCGGAGCCACCTAGACTCACCTACTCCTATCCCCACACAGACTATCAATAAATACGCCCACGGGCGTTACCTGAACCTACGTCTCCTCATTGCTGTGCACTTGGGTCAAAATCACCAGCCGTAACAGGTGCGGGGGGTTGGCCAAGTTCTCACCTTATCAGTGTTCTGTGTGTCTGGCTGGAGACCATCCCTGGACACCAATTGGCCCAGGAACACGATATGGACCCTGGCAAAGTGGCATTTCCTGGGATTCAACTTCAGGTCCGCCAGCTGGATCCGAGAAAGGACTTCATCCAAATGAAGGAGATGGTCTGTGAATGTACTGCTGTAAACCAGTATGTGACGGGATCACGAGGGTGGAAGGATTGCGACAACGCCACCTGGGGGAAGTTAGTTCCCAGGAAATTATCAAATGATTAGCTAAGGTCACTCAGATTCGAATAATTCCACAGGGCAAGAGACGGTGTACAAAAGAAGACACTTTATTTATACAATAGGATTTGACCAACAATTCAATATTATTTTCCTTCAAATTACCCTGGGCATCAAGCAATAAATGAAGGGGACAGGGCGGGGGCTTACCGGACGGCAGGGGGACAAACCAAGATAGAGGGTTCCGAAAAATAAAAACACCCGTGGCACCGCACTCTCACTGCAAGGGGAAATAG
Source organism: Urophycis tenuis (assembly GCA_036785325.1). Taxonomy (NCBI): domain Eukaryota; kingdom Metazoa; phylum Chordata; class Actinopteri; order Gadiformes; family Phycidae; genus Urophycis; species Urophycis tenuis. The sequence continues at coordinate 1,659,932 of JAXIVH010000010.1, read as the reverse complement.
TGAAAAAGGAAAACACCACCACCATGGAAGAACTGCCGCCGATAGCCTGCCGCACCTGTCCAACAGAAACAGAGGTTAAAAACAGGGCAAAGAAACCACACAGTAAAACAAAAAAACAAAACAAATTGCTGGCACTTAAACCAAAACAAACAACTAAAAACAATAACCAAACCGAGGGCAATGACAGAAATAAGCCAGTCAATGAAATGAATGAAAATACGCCCAGATCGAACACTGCCGACATGCTACACGTTGCGCAATATGCCTGGCCGATACGAGCGCTCGCAAGGCGAGCCAGATCCAGCAGAGATGCAGACGGAGTAGTGAGAGCCAAAGCAGCAGAATTCTACGGAGTGCTGGTCCGGGATGACAGCGATCTACCAAGCCACTCGATGAAGCCACAGCCCGGGAAGCCGGGGAGGTATACAGCCCCACACCACGAGCCGCACAGCTGTTCCAAAAAAGCACATGATCAGCTGAGAAGGAGGAGGAAACAGAGCCACAACAAGGCAGACAGCGGGACCTACCACAGTGCGGACACGGACACACACACCTCAAAGGACCCCCGGCAGGGCACAGCACGGCCCCACAGACCAACAGTCAGCCGAGCCGATAGGCGATGGACGAAGAGCCCACAGCGTCCACACCAACAAGCCGTATCCCGGACAGATCCCGTCCGGCGAGTGCGCTCCACAACAATAAACCGCACTGCAAGGAGCGGAGATGGAGATCACGCACCACCAATAAAACACCAGGGACAGAGGGAATTCGGCATATTACCTGAGTGTAGCGGGATTGAGACGCCTCGATGGCCACGCGCACAGGCCACGGACACCAAGGAGCAAAGCGGAAGAGGTATATACAAGTATATCATCCAAATATACCATACAAATGTGCCACGGCAGGCCCCTCAGAATGAGCTCCATCATGCGTTGAAACGTGGCTGGAGAATTTGTCAGACCCATAGGCATAGCCCGCCACTGATACAGGCCCTGGCCAGTCGTGAAAGCTGTCTTCTCGTGATCCTCCTCAGCCACTTCTACCTGCCATTAGCCGTTTTAAAATTCAAGCGTGCTGAACCAGGCCAAGCCAGCTAGAGCATCCAGGCTATCATCCACTCACGGGAGGGGGTGTGAGTCTTTGATGGTCACTGCATTCAGATGACGATAATCAATGCAGAACCAGTAAACCAGTATTTATACCGCCCAATAGCACTTACCTCAGCTGACAGTGCTTTGAGCAGTTTGTCAAATCTCACATAACATCCTCCCTGCCCACCACATTAAATCCAGTTTGCCTACAGGCCAAACAGGTCCACGGAAGATGCGATAGTATTCACACTGCACACTGCCCTCTCCCACCTGGATCAGAGGAACATGTATGTGCGGACGTTGTTCATCAATTACAGTTCTGCCGTTAATAGCATAGTGCCGTATAGACTTGTCACAAAGCTCTGACACCTGCACATCAGTTCCACCTTGTGCAGCTGGAACCTGGACTTCCTGACAAGCAGGCCACAGGCGGTAAGGATCGGCAATGCCACCTCCTCCACACTGACTCTCTGCCCCGTTGCCCCCCAGGGATGAGTCCTCAGCCCCAGTATTCTGTACTCCCTGGTCACTATGTCCAGAATGTTCATTAGCTTAATAGGTCAGGTTTGTGGGTTGTGGGTCTTCTATTGGTTCTAAAGCTCAGCAGCCTCATGGTTTGTTCTGTCTCATAAGTGCCATTTTTAGTGGGGTTTTTTTATTTATTTTAATGGAATCGAAGGCATGGAATGGTCGGTGGTTCGATCCCCTTGATCCTCCTCCAACTGTCCACATGTCGAACCCCACAAATGTACTGATTGTAAGACGCTTTAGACAAAAGTGTCTGCTAAATGCCCCTTTTTATTATATAATGAAAAAATATGATGAATGTTAACGTACATATTATTGGTAGTGTGTATGACTGGCGGTTTCATTCAAACATTTATTAAAAATTATCAAGTTTTCAGTTTCTGTCACGAGTTGCGGAGGGGTTGGACCCAAGTGCAGAGAGGCGAGGCAGGCAGGAATAATTTTGCTCTTTTCATTGCAAAAAAAAAGCACTGATACAGGAACAGACAGACGACAACTCACGTATACGACGACGACACCAAACAACGACGAGACTCGGACAAAGACTGAACAGAGGACAGGACTTAAATACACAGACTAATTACCAACCCAAGACAGGTGAGGGAACAAGACACAGGTGAACACAATGGGGCAATCAAACAGGAGGGAATCAGGACACAGGGGAAACACAGAGCAAACCAATGAAATGATAGAACACAGACACAGACACAGATCATGACAGAACCCCCCCTCAAGGGACGGCTCCTGACGTCCCCAAACTCAAACACCAAGATGGGTGGGAGGAGGGGGCTTGGAGGAGGGCTACCAGGAGCGGAGCAGGGAACGTCAGGCGGCACCCCTCTGGAGGCCGGAGGCGGGGGCGCGGGCCTTCCGGAAGCCGGCGGTGAAGGCAAAACCCCTTGGACTCATGAAATGCCGCTGGGACAAGGGCCTCAGGGGAGGCTGAGGCTGCAGAATCTGGGGGCGGAGTCTCTGGAGCGGCTGCAGCCTCAGGGGGCGGAGTATCTGGAGCGGCTACAGTCCCCGGGGGCGGAGTCTCTGGAGCGGCTGCAGTCTCCGGAGCAGCTGCAGACTCAGGGGGCGGAGCCGGCTCGACCGGCTGCAGACTCAGGGGGCGGAGCCGGCCGGACCGGCTGCAGACTCAGGGGGCGGAGCGGGCGTCGGCCGGACGGCCTCCAGCGTGCGAGGAGCGGGCGTCGGCCAGACGGCCTCCAGCGTGCGAGGAGCGGGCGTCGGCCAGACCTCCCCAACTGGGGACAGCTGCGGCGACGACAGGAGGGCGCTGCGGCCCAGTGGGGACGACAGGAGGGCGCTGCGGCCCAGCGGGGACGACAGGAGGGCGCTGCGGCCCAGCAGGGACGACAGGAGGGCGCTGCGGCCCAGCTGCGGAGACAGGAGGACGCTGCGGCCCAGCGGCGGAGACAGGAGGGCGCTGCGGCCCAGCGGCGGAGACAGGAGGGCGCTGCGGCCCAGCGGCAGAGACAGGAGGGCGCTGCGGCCCAGCGGGGAAGACAGGAGGGCGCTGCGGTCCAGCGGCGGAGAAAGTAGACCGCTGCGGCTCATTCTGGTAATGAGGGAAGACAACCCGCCGTCTGATCCACTCAAACAGCGTGATCATCTCCCTTTCAGTGTGAATTGCAGGGGCCTGGCTGGACGGCGGAGCTGCGGGCTTGGTGGCCCGTCTCGCAGACCGCGGTCCTCCCCGTTCCGGACGGGTTCCACAGAACAGGTTTGCCTCAGCTGGCCCGTTCTGAGGCTTGGTGGCCCGTCTGGCTGACCGAGGTCCCCCCCGTGCCAAACGGGTTCCCCAGTATGGGTTCCTCTCTGCTGGGTCGATTCTTGGTCCAAGTCTTCTGTCACGAGTTGCGGAGGGGTTGGACCCAAGTGCAGGGAGGCGAGGCAGGCAGGAATACTTTTGCTCTTTTAATTGCAAACTAAGCACGGATACAGGAACAGACAGACGACAACTCACGTAGACGACGACGACACCAAACAACGACGAGACTCGGACAAAGACTGAACAGAGGACAGGACTTAAATACACAGACTAATTACCAACCCAAGACAGGTGAGGGAACAAGACACAGGTGAACACAATGGGGCAATCAACCAGGGGGGTGTACTACGAACCTCGATTAACATACCCAGGCTTAGTTTGGATAACCTGGATCGACAAATACGAAAGTCGCAATCAGAGTTAAACGGTACCACGAAGCTCACTTACGATTTGATTTGTCGAGCCAGGTTTTCCGCTTTAAGTTTTGATGCGCGTTCCCGTAAAAGAAGCGTAACCCAACGTTATTCACGATGACGCAATGGATCCGACGGAGCGAAAATGGGCTATGTACTTCACTCAGGAGGAGCAAGTAGTCGTTATGAACTCATACGAGGAGTTTAAAAAGAAAATAACGGCAAGGGGCAATACTGTTGCCCATAATAAGGCTATGGAGGTGTGCTGGCAAAAAATAGCAGATTCTGTGCGTAAGTGAAAAGATTCTGCATAGCCTAATTGTCTAAAAATAACGATGCCAAATGCAGAATTGTTCGCCATTAATCAGAATCAGAATCAGAAACAAGTTTATTGCCAAGTAGGTTTGCACCTACAAGGAATTTGACTTGGTGCAATTGGTGCAAGAGAAAAACAGTAGTAAAAATATAAGTAAAATAACTATAAATACATACAATGTACAATATATAGGCCTACGGAGCAATAAAGCATGCAAATTACTTGTCAGAGGTGGGATTCGAACCCACGCCTCCAGGGGAGACTGCGACCTGAACGCAGCGCCCTAGACCGCTGTTCCATCCTTACAATTTGAGGAAATTGTGCATATAATTGTAAAATGCAAAAGCAACCTGATTTCTGTTGTTTAGGGAATTCATTTCAAATATATCCTATCTGTAAAAAAGTATTGCATGTGCCAGAAGGTAGTGACGGTGGTGTGGTGGATTATGTGAACTGCACACCAGCGACCGGTGTTCATATCTTGCCTGTCCATCATCATGCCTTTTACCCCATCTAGATTGGGTGTTAGCAATACCGTCCTAAATAAGCACAAAAAAGAGTATTTTATTTTATTCTATTCTATTCTAAAAATATACATATATATATTCAATGTGGTAAGTTGCAATAATTTCAGGTGAATGTAGCCTGATTTGCAATTGGATAGGCTCTAACCTTTCATCTGATGTTGATTACCTGTAGCAAATAAGAAAAAAAAACTCAGCGAAACACCCTGACTAGGGGGCCGCGCCCAGCTTTAAGTAGCCGATCTAATCGGAAAGTTAGCTGAAAACCTCCTCCCGACCAGGTTTGGTTGCGAGCATAAGTTACCATGGTGATATAGCTCCGCTAAAAGAGAGCGACTTTCGTATGACAGCTAACCCAGGCTTTGAGCTCAACATACCTCGCTAACCCACTAATGGAGCTTCGCAGTACACCCCCATGATCTGTGTCTGTGTTCTATGTTTTCATTGGTTTGCTCTGTTTCCCCTTGTCATGGTCTGTATCTGTGTTGTCTGTTTTTTCGTTGGTTTGCTCTGTGTTTCCCCTGTGTCCTGATTCCCTCCTGGTTGATTGCCCCATTGTGTTCACCTGTGTCTTGTTCCCTCACCTGTCTTGGGTTGGTAATTAGCCGCTCCAGAGACTCCGCCCCCGGGAACTGCAGCCGCTCCAGATACTCCACCCCCTGAGGCTGCAGCCGCTCCAGAGACTCCGCCCCAGATTCTGCAGCCTCAGCCTCCCCTGAGGCCCTTGTCCCAGCGGCATTTCATGAGTCCAAGGGGTTTTGCCTTCACCGCCGGCTTCCGGAAGGCCCGCGCCCCCGCCGCCGGCCTCCAGAGGGGTGCCGCCTGACGTTCCCTGCTCCGCTCCTGGTAGCCCTCCTCCAAGCCCCCTCCTCCCACCCATCTTGGTGTTTGAGTTTGGGGACGTCAGGAGCCGTCCCTTGAGGGGGGGGTTCTGTCATGATCTGTGTCTGTGTTCTATCATTTCATTGGTTTGCTCTGTTTCCCCTTGTCATGGTCTGTATCTGTGTTGTCTGGTTTTTCGTTGGTTTGCTCTGTGTTTCCTCTGTGTCCTGATTCCCTCCTGTTTGATTGCCCCATTGTGTTCACCTGTGTCTTGTTCCCTCACCTGTCTTGGGTTGGTAATTAGTCTGTGTATTTAAGTCCTGTACTCTGTTCAGTATTTGTCCGAGTCTCGTCATTGTTTGGTGTCGTCGTCGTATACGTGAGTTGTCGTCTGTCTGTTCCTGTATCCGTGCTTAGTTTGCAATTAAAAGAGCAAAAGTATTCCTGCCTGCCTCGCCTCTCTGCACTTGGGTCCAACCCCTCCGCAACTCGTGACAGAAACTGAAAACTTGATCATTTTTAATGAAAATGTTTGAATGAAACCTCCAGTCATACACACTACCAATAATATGTACCTTAACATTCATCATATTTTTTCATTATATAATAAAAAGGGGCATTTAGCAGACACTTTTGTCTAAAGCGTCTTACAATCAGTACATTTGTGGGGTCGACATGTGGACAGTTGGAGGATCAAGGGGATCGAACCACCGACCCTTCCATGCCTTCCATTCCATTCAAATAAATTAAAAAAAAACACTGAGTCCTTGTTTGGTCTGCCAAAGGTGGTGCAGACAGACCAGGGATCAAATTTTATGTCACGTTTGTTTGCTCAGGTGTTGAAGCAGCTCAGGATAAAACACTGCTACTCTAGCCCGTACCATTCTGAAAGTCAGGGTGCACTTGAGCGTTTTCACCAGACATTAAAGACAATGTTGCGCATTTACTGCCTGGAGTTTGAGAAGGACTGGGATGAGGGGGTTCACATGCAAATGTTTGCTATCAGGGAAGTGGTTCAGGAGTCTCTTGGGTTTAGTCCAGCAGAATTGGTCTTCGCTCATGCTGTACGTGGTCCCTTGAAGCTTTTAAAGGACAAGTGGCTGGGTGAAGGGACAGAGCAAAACCTGCTGGATTATGTCAGTAATTTCAGGTTTAGGCTACGCCGTGCTTGTGAGATTGCTAGAGATAACCTTGGGGCAGCGCAGGCTAGGATGAAGGGCTGGTATGATCAGAAAGCTAAGATCAGAGAATTTCTGCCTGGTGACAAAGTCTTGGTGTTGCTGCCGCTTTCTGGGTCTAGTTTACAGGCTCGTTATAGTGGTCCTTACCTGGTCCAGGAGAAAGTGGGGGATAGAGACTATCTTGTAGCCACTCCTGATCGGCGGCGTAGAACCCGTCTCTGTCACATCAATATGCTGAAAGCTTATTGTGATAGGGAGAGTGTACAGCTGGGGACGGGGTCCAGTTCTGGGGCAGAGGGCGTGGCTGTGACCTCCGGGGCGCTGTCCGGTGCTGAAGTCACTGCGCCACGTGTTGGTCTTGTTGCGCTGTCCGGTGCTGATATGGCTGACGGAGTGCTGTCTGTGGCTCTGACCCAGGGAAAGCTGTGAAATTCTGAGGTCTTGAAAAATCTGCCTACTCATTTGTCTCATCTGTCTGAGGTGCAGGGCTCAGATTTGATTGAGATAATTGACTTTAACAGAGCATTGTTCGCTGATGTTCCCTCTCAGACACACCTAATGACGCATGATATTGATGTGGGTGATTCACGTCCCATCAAGCAGCATCCATATCGCGTTAACCCAGACAAACGTCGGCGCCTTAAGAAGCAGGTGGAGTATATGGTGCAGCATGAGATTGCTGAGCCCAGCTGTAGTGCTTGGAGCTCGCCATGCTTGCTGGTTGATAAGGCTGGGGAAGATCGCTTTTGCACGGATTTTCGAAAAGTGAATGGTGTAACGAAGCCTGACTGCTATCCTCTTCCGAGGATGGAAGATTGTGTGGATCATGTTGGGGGAGCCAGGTTCGTTACCAAGTTAGATCTACTAAAAGGATATTGGCAAGTCCCGTTGACCGAGCGTGCGAAAGAGATCTCTGCGTTTGTTACGCCTGATGATTTTTTTCAATATACTGTTATGGCCTTTGGAATGCGTAATGCGCCGGCCACCTTTCAGCGTTTAGTAAATGTCGTGCTTGCTGGGTTATCCTTCTGTGAGGCATACCTTGATGATCTGGTTGTGTGTTCTGAGTCGTGGGTTGAACATCTGGAGCATTTGCGTACAGTGTTTTGCCGTCTGAGGGAGGCGGGTCTGACTGTTAACCTGTCTAAATGTGAGTTTGGGCAGGCCACAGTGACCTACCTTGGTAAGGTGGTGGGGGGAGGTCAGGTTCGGCCTGTTCAAGCAAAAGTGGAGTGTATTGTGGCATTTCCTGTTCCAACAACCCGTACTGAGCTTCGCCGTTACTTGGCGATGGTTGGGTATTACAGAGGATTCTGTAAAAATTTCTCCGCTGTGGCTTCGCCCTTGACTGATCTGTTGAGTCCGAAGGTGGTCTTTAAGTGGTCTGATGCCTGCCAGTTTGCTTTTGAACAGACTAAAAACCTTCTGTTAAAGGCACCTGTCCTCGCTGCACCGAGATTTGACCATCCCTTTAAGTTAGCCGTGGATGCGAGTGATACTGGCGTGGGCGCTGTTCTTATGCAGGATGGTGCTGATGGGGTAGAGCATCCGGTTTCTTATTTTTCTAGAAAACTTGACTCCCATCAGAAGTGGTATTCTACCATTGAAAAAGAGACACTGGCGCTTGTTATGGCTTTAGAGCATTTTGAGGTTTATGTTGGCTCGTCTAGCGCTCCTGTGCTTGTTTATACGGATCATAATCCGCTTGTGTTTTTGCATAGGATGTGCAATAAGAATAGACGGTTAATGAGTTGGAGTTTGCGGTTACAGGCCTTCAATGTTGAAGTCAGACATATCCGTGGCAGGGATAATGTTCTGGCTGACGCATTGTCGCGCCTGGACCCAGTAGGTTCCTGAACAGTGATTCCTGAAAAGATGGTACTTTAACTTTTTGTTTTTCCCCCGCAGGATGCACTGTCCAGTAACTTAAGGTGGGGGTGTTACATACTGCCCCCTGCTGGATGGGAGTTATAACTGCCTATAATTATGTGCTTCTTCTCACAGGTGATGTCAATCTGAGGGGGAGGACTATAAAAGAGGCCATGTGGCTCAGCTCTTGCTCTCTTCATTCTCCTTTGGTTCTCCAGCTCATGCAGCAGCAGTTTGTGTGTTTGCGTTGTTGCTAAGTTTTGTCTTTGTTACATTTTAGGTTGGTGAGTCCGGTAGTCCTATTTTCGTGGTTTTATTTTGTTAGGCTAGTATTTATGTGTATTTAGGTTAGAGAGAAGACCCCAGAATCTACGGCCCTTTGTGGGTTGGTCTGGGCGTCTTCTCTCCCTTTTGTTCTTTTTGGCCGGCTCACCAGCTTTGGTTTATTTATTCTGATTATTTCGTTAATAAATTGGTTGCTTGTTCAGTAATCCTGACTCTTTAATTATGTTTGGCCCTTTCTAAACGAGCCTTGGTTCGAGGGTCGTAACACCCCTAACTTTTACGACATGGAGAAACATCCAACGGCAAAGAAGAGGCGGATTTTTTCAGAAACAGAAATGGAGACACTCGTGTCACTTGTTGATGCCCCCCCCCCCCCAGGGCACTCACCACTCACCCCCCTGGACATAGGCCTACTTCATATTATTTATAATAATGTTATTTATTGTATTATTTATTCTCAACTACTGTTGCACCCCCCCACCCCCATATCCATACAATCCATGCACATTCATCTGTTGTACCCGTTCCGTTGTATTGCACTAGCGCACTATTGCACCATCTGTACACTTCTTTTATTATATTACTATTACTCGCACTACCTGTACATTGTTTACATTTATTTTATTTATTTATTTTTTTAATACTGTTTACAGCCTGTTTCTGCTTGAGTTAGTAACCGTTTACTACCTTAACGATCACTACCTCCACCTGCACTGTTTACTGTCACTTTTTACCGTCACTTTAATAACTACTGCCACTTTGATGTGTTTCAATTTTGCACTCTGCACCTTATTCTGCATTTCTGCATTTCAACCCGCACCTTTATCGCTCATTTGCACTTCTGGGTAGAACGCCAACTGCATTTCGTTGTCCCTGTACTTGTACTCTGCACAATGACAATAACGTTGAATCTAATCTAATCTAATTAAGGGCAAGCAAAAAAAAACGCTTTATGGAAACAAATCACTGTTGCAGTCAACAGTGTGTCCCATGTTCAGCGGGCTACGGAAGAGGTAAATAATTAATTGAATACTTAATTAAATGTAAAATTGGTGTTAAATTGATCCATCTTAAAACATTTCACATTTGACCTATAGGCTATTGTTTGCATTGCGTTAAAGTTATTTTATTCCGAATAAGGTGAAGAAAAAGTTGTCCGACTCTTGCGGATATACCAGTCTCGCCACTGTTCGCACTCGAAAAAGTTGCGTACACGAGCTCAGACCTGACGTGAGATTTCATCGCAGCCTGCGCTCACGTTCAAATTGATAAATGCCAAGCTCAACGTGGAAATGAGCGTACGTCCATTTTACGCCCGTTTTCTGTCGTACGCTCGTTTGATAAATGAGGCCCACTGTGTTCTGGGTTGGGCAATGCAGTGAAAGCTTGCTGGTTTAAAAACAAAACAAAACCATTTTGTATTCAGGCTAGGTTTTATGTGTAAAACCTCAAGGTGTTGACTGATCCTGTTGGGATTACGGGTAGGCTAATAGGAATTTGTGCGGTTGTTCTCCCCATGTTTTTTTTACGGGTTGTGTTTTGTTTTGTACCTGTTTTTTTTTTTTCATTTGTTGGAGAAACGTGGACGTTTCTTATTGAGGGGGTGACCGGTGTAACAGACTGTTCTGTGTTTGTGTGAAAAAGGAGGTGTGTCCCTCTGAGTTGCCGTAGCAGGGTTTTACCGCAGAGGTTGATTGTGTGTTGCCTCTCGGTCGGGAGGAATAAAGTGAAGCAGAGTTGCTGCTGAACACACTATCTTGTCTCCTGTCCCGTTCATTGTTCCCTTATCATCCAGTACATGCAAACCCAGAACGCTCGGCTACACTGATAGTGGCTTCAGAAGAGGAACCTCCTAAAATGAAGTCAAATGCAGAATATGCCATCAGGACATGAAAGGATGAATTCAGTATTTACTAATCAATAACTACTGTGCTTATCAATGAGGAGTAAAACATTTATAACTGTGTTTATAAATGACATACTACTGTGCTTATCAATGATGAGTAAACCATTTATAACTGTGTTAATAAACTACATACTAATGAGTATTCATGCGTTCAAAATGATGAATTCAGTATTTATTCATGATTTACTAATGCTAGTGTGTACTCATTATAAAATGTTACAGTTTGGAGCAAAACTTGAGATAATTTTTAATGAACAATTAATAATGAGACCTCCACACAGTCATAAGTATTCCCAACAATATGTACCTTAACATTCATAATATTTTTTTTTTCATAATGTTATTATATATTATCTGAACAAGGAAGTTTGCCTTCCATTCCATTCCATTTAAAAAAAAAACCACTGAAAACAGCACTTATGAGACAGAACAAACCATGAGGTCTGCTGAGCTTTAGAACCAATAGAAGACCCACAAACCTGACCTATTAAACTAAAAAACATTCTGGATACATAGATCATTGCTATGAACTGTCAGCACAGAAACCGAAAAAGTAACTAACCAAAACTAAAACTAAAAACACTAAATTATCAAACATGAAAAAGTTATCAAAAACATAAGCAGTAAAATAATTTAAGAACACATTCTCTGTGCCTCCACAATCCTAGTCACCAACATGGGTCATTGGTACTGGAAGTAGGAACGTTGTGACTGAGGACCTGTTCCAGTAGCTCCACAATGACGTCACTCTCATAGTTCAAATCTTGGCAAGGTCGGCCACTTTGTTTCTGAGCTGTGTTAGACTGGTCCAGAGTTGACAAGAGAGACAGAAATATAATAAAATATATTGTGTACAATCTTAAAATTGTATACAGTTCTCTCTCTCTCACACACACACACACACACACACACACACACACACACACACACACACACAGAGACTCACCTTGAACTGATCTTTTCATTCTCAACAGAAATGATGGCCATCTAATGGAGAAGGACATAGTGTTTGATGTTCTAACAACTAACAAGTCATGTTGGTTGTATTTGTATGATGATTTCATCTACACTGAGCTGTGTTAGAGAAATATAATAAAATATATTGTGTACAATTTTAAAATTGTATACAGTTCTCTCACACACAACACCTCAAGTAATTTGTTATCTGGTACAAGGAAAGTCTCAGGATAAAACAGAAAGCTGAAGAAAAGGCAAGTGACCAGCAAGCTACTAAATCAAACTACCATCTACCTGCACTTGCAGTCCCTCCATCTCATGGTGGCTTTGGTCCAACTTTCTCTTCAGGTCTTCAATTTGCTTGGCCTGTTCCTGGTTTTGTTGAAGAACTCTGGAATGGGCAAGGTTAGGTGTTGATGGGTAGGTACAGCTTCTCAGGCTCATGTGCATTTCTAACGTTCTCTCATCATTATTTAGCTTCTGTCTTTTGGATTTGCTTTGTGGAGTCGGAGGCTGCCGTGTATTCATCCTACAGTTAACAAAAGCATTTATGTCAAAAAACCAATTGACATGATCATATTTTCAACAATGATAAAGTGAAAGGTGTTTGTGTACTCACTCATCAGGCACATCATCGCTGGGGATGTTTCTCCTAATCCTGGACTGCCTTTCTCTGCAGTAGTTTTTTAACTTATCTGATAAATTTCTGATCACGTTCCTGTAGAACGAACAAAGGGTCAGACTTCTGTCTTGATAAGAGGGACGGTGCAGTGGTTAGGATGGTTCTGGACTCAAACCCTGATATCCGTGGTTTACATGGAGGTACTTTTGAGCCAGATCCTAACCTCTTCCAGCCCTGTATTGACTTCTGAAGTCAAAAACAAATTCATGATTTTGAGTGACTTTATCCCCATTACAGTACTGGTCTTACCTGTACTTGTCTGTGTACTCAAAGTCCTGTTTGTTGTGTGTCGGTTTCAGCAAATTACACTCAATCACACCAATGACTCCGATACCTTGTCTGTTGGTAGCCTGTTAGGAGAACATACACTAACTTAGATGACAAACCAAAGTAGCATAATAGAAGGAATTAAAAAGGACCGTTTTAAAATATTACACAGAAACACACTGACTTTCAGCTGACAGCCAACATGAAGATAAGCCTTGATGAGTCGGTTCCTGGAGTACATCATGATGCCATATTGCTCCTTGCTGTTCTTGTTGGACCCAAAGATGAGTGGGATCTCTTCATTCTAGAACTGGACTCAAGGAACATTCTGGACCAGGAGGACGGTTGTAGATTCTTCACCGAATAATGCTCAACATTTTGTTTTTTAATTTGACACACATGTTTCAAGAAGACCGTTGCCATGTTAGGTTACTCAGTAGCTCAGTGACCTTCCTGCTCCGTGACCTCAGTGACCTTCTGGCTGTGAGGCAGCCAAAAGGTCCTGGGCTCAAGGCCAACCATTGCCATCAGGAGGGTTTTTCACTGTGTTTAACCTGGGTGCTCTGGTTTCCCCCACACCATAACACATAACCACAGAACACTAGCTCCACGCCTTCCCATAACAAAGATAAGCCTGCTAAAATCTGGAGTTGATGCCCCTACACTGGGCAGCCCACTGCTCCTGGGATAAACGCAAGTTATGAAATGTTTTGTTCTGTAAGAAGAAGCAGGAATGTTTGTGTTTGTGGACAAAAAGGATACCAAACATCTGGGCTTGTAGGTATACTTTTTGATATTGTCAAGGCTCTCAGAGATGGACCGAGTCTTCACCTTCTGTCCTCGAATGTTGATCTCCATACGAGGCTTCAAGTAGAGGATGCTGCAGTACTCCTACGTTCAAGTATAGATACAAAACTACTACCTTTCATGGACCCACACAAGTGTGCACATCACCGATACAACAGCAGCTCAGCAAATAAATCATATCTAGTCACTTGTTAAGTATCATCAATATAATAATGGTCTTTATTGGAAAATACATTTAATTCGGTTATATACCATTTCATAATGCAGACTTTAGGTTTTCTCCCCAATGCAGAAAACCAGACATGTTAATCCCCATGTCTGAAACATTCAAACTGTTAACCAACATTCTTAATCCAACGTGTGAACCTGTGGTCTTAAAAACACTGACGTGTTAATAGCTTCAATGTGGTTAATGTTGCATCCTGACCGTCTGATCCCATTCTCTGCATGCAGCATGCAGGGTCTTCCCCAGAACTACAGGGTGTTTATGTGTACCATGCGGTCAGTCCAGATCACTTCTACTTACACGCAATGAGAAGTCAATGTCAGGGTCTGACGAATCTGATCGCTCTGAACTTTGGCATGCTTCAGCCTCTGAGTCAAAGCCATCACAGGGAATGCGGATGTCATAGCGGTCTGTGGTGAAATCAAACTCCAGATTCCCTGCAAATGTCCTGTAATGAAAGGAATAAAGAAATAAAGATTGAAGATGCAAATATATGAACCAAGATTGAAAGTTCTTGCAATAGTCTTTTTAAAGTCATTCTATATATTCATTGTAGTTGATTATACAATAATACAATTATCTAAATATTATCAACATTGAATATCAACAAGCAATCTAAATAATACTTAGTTCAAATTATTAATAATCACAATAATCATTAATTCAGCCAATCTTGGGTCACTTAAATTGCATGTACATTAGATTTTCATATCAGTGATAATGTTTGTGTGGATAGAGAGGCCATATAATACTGGTTTGATGTACGCAGGCTGTATATTTTATCTCCCTTTGTATTATAGGCCTTAATAAGTTATTTTGGCCTCAAAAATCCAAACCCATTATTTTGTGTCTGACCATAGAGTGGTGTCCCGACACGGCCCTGTTCTGTGGCTTAAAGCCTTCATGCACATCGGTGCGCCAGACGAGCCCAGTAACCATGGGGATGAACCCAGACCTGCGGAGGTTCCAGATGATGATCCGGGTCCCCATGGTGGAGCCGGTAGACTCGATGGCTTGGAGCTCAGTGAGCAGCTCTTCCTCAGTGTTGAAGGGCGAGTGGTCCAGTATGACCTTCAGACTGGCCCTGTGCTCCTCCAGCACCCTGAGTGGGCCCTCGGGTCAAGGAGGTTCTGACTAGGCTGGGTGGAAGTCACCCACATTGTCCTCACTTTGGACCGAGCAGACCCCACATCGGTGTCATAGCAGGGGAAACCTAGTTAAACAATGTTATTATGATATATACAATTATAAATACAATTCTAAAATAAAATGGATCAAATATAACCTAATAAGGTCCTAGTCAAGGAACCAAATATGACTTCAACAATATATCAACAGTAATTTACTTAATGATTGCATTGATCCAACACAACAGCAATGACCAGGAAGCTAGCTGAGACCCATTTGACAAGGTCAAAAGGATATACCCTCTGGCTGTGGGTTCCTTGATGCTGATGATAGGCACAGTGATGCGCTCGGCTCCGGTCTTCTTCAGGTAACTCTGAGACAGCATGCCAACACACAGGTCCTTCTCTGTTTTGGAGAAGATGATGACATCCTGGCCCAGACGCATGGAGCCAGACTTGAACCCGTTGCCGTACATTCCAATGGGAAGTAGGCCGGCCACACCTATTTTGTCACTGTATCCGAAGCTAAGAAGGGAAAAGGGAAAATATGTTGATGCATTAACCACTAACTTCACTTCACTTCACAAGTCATGAATAAACTGCATTCCCAGATGTTGTGATATGATTAGTAATCATGAATATTTTAAATAATCAATGATCACCTGAGCATTCGAAGCATCTTGTACCAGTTGAGTCCGTTTCCATTGTCCATGAAGGTTAGACACTCCTTGTCTTTGATCTGGGTCTTATCGATCCATATCTGTTTGGCATTGACATCAGGGTCGTATGCGTTGTCTATGGGAAAACATAACACATCAAATGGCTGATATAGTATAATCAGGTGAGAGCCATTTTGAAAAAATAAATTATCTGCCTCTGTTCAGGGCTCTGGTAACATTTGTCCTTCTGCCAGATGCCAAGTGATCTTCTGGTCCAAGGCGACTTAAAGCACACTTCTACGAAGCAGAAACTGAAACTAATGTATGCTGCGACACAAACTGAAAGTTACAGGAGGACTCACCGATGAGTTCAGCAATAGCACTGAAGGGCCCGGTGTGGCTGGTAGAGTTGGAGTGGAGAAACTTTGGGTGAAGCTGAAATGGGAACGCCCATTCATGATTACTCAACACCACGGTGATTCACACTAACATGACATCAAGGGAAGGGACATTCATCAACATCTGATATCAATTTTAATGGTTTACTGTTAACTACATCAATATCTTAAATTTGACTGTCAACACCGGTAAGATTCCACCCTTATGGAAAACACCACAAGTACTTCCTCTACAGAAGGGTGGTGATACCAATTATCCATTCCATGCCTTTCTCAAGGTTAATGACAACCAGCCTCACAGGTCATGCTACCGAACAGGACACATATGGAGATATTATTTACCTGTATATTATGAATTATGAATGCAAAGGATGTAAATTGTTCTTCATCGTTCCCTGATTACAAAACTATAAACCAATCATGGGAATAATTCACTAGCTATTGAAAATAGCAACGAATATCCACTGAATGTGAAATATTCAATGTGAAACCAACATGAATTATGAAAATACACAAAATGAATATCCACCGAATATCAAATGTCTGATATGAAACCAAGTTTTGGGCGATGTTGGACTGCTTTCTCCAACGTGTTGACATGTTGATAGGATGAGATGTTACACTTACCGTACTGAGTGGGACGTTGTTACCAGCTGCCATGTTCTCAGGAAAATGAATCTAACCGTCTGTGTGAGTATACACCACACCCAATGGATCAGACACAGTACACCACCTATACACCACACCCACTGGATCAGACACACAGTACACCACCCATACACCACACCCACTGGATCAGACACACAGTACACCACCCATACACCACACCCACTGGATCAGACACACAGTACACCACCCATACACCACACCCACTGGATCAGACACAGTACATCACACCCACTGGATCAGACACAGTACACCACCCATACACCACACCCACTGGATCAGACACACAGTACACCACCCATACACCACACCCACTGGATCAGACACAGTACACCACACCCACTGGATCAGATACAGTACACCACCCATACACCACACCCACTGGATCAGACACACAGTACACCACCCATACACCATACCCACTGGATCAGACACAGTACACCACCCATACACCACACCCATTGGATCAGACACAGTACACCACCCATACAACACACCCACTGGATCAGACACACAGTACACCACCCATACACCACACCCATTGGATCAGACACAGTACACCACCCATACAACACACCCACTGGATCAGACACACAGTACACCACCCATACACCACACCCACTGGATCAGACACACAGTACACCACCCATACACCACACCCACTGGATCAGACACACAGTACACCACCCATACACCACACCCACTGGATCAGACACACAGTACACCACCCATACACCACACCCACTGGATCAGACACACAGTACACCACCCATACACCACACCCACTGGATCAGACACACAGTACACCACCCATACACCACACCCACTGGATCAGACACACAGTACACCACCCATACACCACACCCACTGGATCAGACACACAGTACACCACCCATACACCACACCCACTGGATCAGACACACAGTACACCACCCATACACCACACCCACTGGATCAGACACACAGTACACCACACTACTGTTAATGCAATGCAGAACGGACAGGCTGAGGAGGTCCTTTGTTCCCATGGCCATCCAACTGTTCAACACTTCACAAAAAGGGGCATAAGTCCCCCCCCTCCCCCCATCTTAACTGTGGTCATAAACCCTGCTAGCATTTAGTCTACTACATTTAGTCTACTTCATTTCATTTAGTCTCGTAAAGTTTATTTATTTGTCCTTAAATGTTCATACTTGTCATGCTCATGTAGTATCTTGATGTGTTGAGGAAAAGGAGAATCCACCGCTAACACGTCCCACTTGTATATTAAAAAGGGTTTATTACAAAGTAGAACACTGTCAAAAAGGTCCAAATGTTGAGAGAGCCTCTGTGGCTAAATTCTGAGAACACTCTGCCAGCC
The DNA here is from genome assembly GCA_036785325.1 of Urophycis tenuis. Classification (NCBI taxonomy): domain Eukaryota; kingdom Metazoa; phylum Chordata; class Actinopteri; order Gadiformes; family Phycidae; genus Urophycis; species Urophycis tenuis. Next base: position 1,642,071 of record JAXIVH010000010.1, on the reverse strand, counting down.
TTGTCCTGATGTCCTGATGCACAGTTTAAATACTACTTCTCAGATTATTCTTTACAGTCAGTTTCCTGTGCCCAAAGCTACTGTCACAACACCAGGCTTCTTTTCACCTCTGACCTCGTAACACCATAAACTCCCTTTACTTGCAAACGACCTCAAGAGAAACAATACATCTCCTTATATAGTCTGAACAGCTGACCATACACCACACAGGTCTCACCCAAAACATTTCATTGTACAGTATGGCTTGAAGTGATGCTGCACATTTGATAATAAACAACATGAAACTGAAAACTTGAGATCATTTTTAATTAAAATGTTTGAATGAAACCTCCACACAGTCATACACACTACCAATAATATGTACCTTAACATTCATCATATTATTTCATTATATAATAAAAAGGGGCATTTAGCAGACACTTGTGTCCAAAGCGTCTTACAATCAGTACATTTGTGGGGTTCGACATGTGGACAGTTGGAGGAGGGGGATCAAGGGGATCGAACCTCCGACCCTTCCATGCCTTCCATTCCATTAAAATTAAAATAAAAAAATAAAAAACACTGAAAACGGCACTTATGAGACAGAACAAACCATGAGGCTGCTGAGCTTTAGAACCAATAGAAGACCCACAACCCACAAACCTGACCTATTAAGCTAATGAACATTCTGGACATAGTGACCAGGGAGTAAAGAGTACTGGGGCTGAGGACTCATCCCTGGGGGGCACCGGGGCAGAGAGTCAGTGTGGAGGAGGTGGCATTGCCGATCCTTACCGCCTGTGGCCTGCTTGTCAGGAAGTCCAGGATCCAGCTGCACAAGGTGGAACTGATGTGCAGGTCTCGGAGCTTTGTGACAAGTCTATACGGCATTATGCTGTTAAAGGCAGAACTGTAATTGATGAACAACGTCCACACATACATGTTCCTCTGATCCAGGTGGGAGAGGGCAGTGTGCAGTGCGAATACTATCGCATCTTCCGTGGACCTGTTTGGCCTGTAGGCAAACTGGATTTAATGTGGTGGGCAGGGAGGATGTTATGTGAGATTTGACAAACTGCTCAAAGCACTGTCAGCTGAGGTAAGTGCTATTGGGCGGTATAAATACTGGTTTACTGGTTCTGCATTGATTATCGTCGTCTGAATGCAGTGACCATCAAAGACTCACACCCCCTCCCGTGAGAGGATGATAGCCTGGATGCTCTAGCTGGCTTGGCCTGGTTCAGCCCACTTGAATTTTCAAACGGCTAATGGCCGGTAGAAGTGGCTGAGGAGGATCACGAGAAGACAGCTTTCACGACTGGCCAGGGCCTGTATCAGTGGCGGGCTATGCCTATGGGTCTGACAAATTCTCCAGCCACGTTTCAACGCATGATGGAGCTCATTCTGAGGGGCCTGCCGTGGCACATTTGTATGGTATATTTGGATGATATACTGGTTTACAGCCGTACATTCACAGACCATCTCCTTCATTTGGATGAAGTTCTTTCTAGGATCCAGGTGGCGGACCTGAAGTTGAATCCCAGGAAATGCCACTTTGCCAGGGTCCATATCGTGTTCCTGGGCCACTTGGTGTCCAGGGATAGTCTCCAGCCAGACACACAGAACACTGATAAGGTGAGAACTTGGCCAACCCCCCGCACCCCGTCGGAGGTCAGGGCCTTTGTGGCTCTATGCTCCTATTATAGGAGATTTGTGCGTGATTTCTCCCAACACGCTGCACCACTGAACCGGCTGGCAGAGAAGAATGTGCCCTTTGAGTGGTCAGCTGAGTGTGAGGCAGCGTTCACCTACTTCAAGCAAGTGCTTACGTTCTCTGCGGTGGTTACGCTACCTAACTTCACACTTCTTTTCAAGGTGTACACCGACACCTCTAAGGACTCTGTTGGAGCAGTGCTGGCCCAGGATGAAGAGGGTTGTGAGAAGGTGATTGCCTACACCAGCCAGGCCCTCACACACACAGAAAAGATGGTCCACCTTTGACAGGGAACTATGGGCTGTGGTGTGGGCAGTGCGTGAGTTCAAACACTATGTGGGACTATCTACATTCTCCATCATCACTGACCATTGCTCTCTGCTGGGCCTCAGGTGTATGGCTATTGATAATGACCCTATTGGACGGAGGAGTAGGTGGGTGCTGGAGTTGGACCCGTTTGACTGGGTCATGGTCCACAAGGATGGCTCCCGCCATAAAAAATTCTGATGCTCTGTCCCGCTGACCCGTGTCCCCAGACCCTGTCGAGCCGAATGCTCCTGCAGCTGGACTTTACACTGTGGCCTCAGTGGAAGCGTCTGACCACTCTCCGCCTGCAGACGGGGCACAAACAGAGCCAGTTCCTGTCTATTCACTCTGTGGTAGTGGAGCTGAATTGCAGTCATTACAGCGTGAAGACCCTGACATTAGTACGGTGTTGACTTGGTTGGAGCAGGGCATGGTGCGGCGGCCTTCTTAGACTCCCCAGGGATTCCTCTGCCAGCTTGAGGAAGCTATGGACTGAGTTTCACCATCTGTCTGTGATTGAGGGGCTGCTGTGCCGCACGGTGTTGCCTGAAACCACGGGGTGAAGCGGATTCAGGCTGTTGTTCCTGCAGCCATGGTACCGGAGCTCCTTCAACAGTTGCATGGGGGGCCAGCTGCCGCACACCCACACACAACGTGTCTGAGAAAAGGCCAGGCAATCCTGCTACTGGCCCTTCATGTTGAGGGACATAAGACAGTGGTGTGAGCAATGCAGGGCCTGTCAGACTCGCAGGAGCCCAGTCCCAGGGCCGAGGACTCCTATGGGGGGGTCCCAAGTTGGCCGTCCTCTGCAGAGGGTGGCCGCAGACATCCTGGAGCTACCCATGACATCTCGGGGGAACAGGTACATCTTAGTTGTAAGGACTACTTCACTAAGTTTGTTGCACTACTTTACTGAATCAGACAGCACACTCAGTCTCACGGTGCCTTTTTGAGGATTATGTGTTGGTGCATGGTGTCCCCGAAATCCTGCATAGTGACCAGGACCGGCAGTTTGAAGCAGAGGTGATTCAGAGCATCTGTCAGTGGCTGAGGATTAAGTAAACCCGCACCACTGCCTATAATCCTAAATCTGATGGCATGGTGGAGCGCCACAACCGGACTTTAATTGATCAGCTGGCTAAGATGGAGGTGAATGGGACACTTATGTGAAGCAAGTTGCCTTTGCATACAACACCTCTAAACATGCCAGCACCCGGTTCACCCCCTTCTACCTCATGCACGGATGTGAGGCCCGGGTCCCTGCTGACATGCTGGTGCCTGCTAGTGCTCTGGACTCCCGGGGCACTGGATACCAGATGGATTATGCATCCACCATTGCACAGCGGCTGGAGTCAGCCTTCAGCACAGCCAAGCTTAACTCTTTGGAGGCTCAGGAGAGACAGAAACTCTACGATGATGAGAGTAGCTGTCACCGTCCTCACGGTCGTGCAACTGCTGGTTTCTGGTTGAGAGGCTGCACTAACACATCGCATCATCAACGCTCTCAACCCGATGGAGCGGGCTCAGGTGGTTCATCATGACAGACTGAAACCGTACACTCTGCCATTGCCTGCACAGACTGCTCCTGCCACTCCTGTTGCTGTTAGGTCTCCTCCTGTGGTCGAGTCTTCACCAGTTCACCGGCTCCCACAAAGCAGGGATCAGCCTCAGGCTGGTGAGTTGGATGATGGACTGTGTGGGAACTCTCCGGAGCTCAGGGCCGGACAGTCTCGCAGTGGGCGAGTGGTGCGCCCTCCGCCCCATTTGCAGGACTTTGTCATGTTTTGAAGTTACTGTGTTCTGGGTTGGGCAATGCAGTGAAAGGTTGCTGGTTTAAAAACAAAACAAAACAATTTTGTATTCAGGCTAGGTTTTATGTGTACAGCCTCAAGGTGTTGACTATATTATGATCCTGTTGGGATTACAGGTAATAGGAATTGGTGGGGTTGTTCTCCCCATGTTTTTTTACGGGTTGTGTTTTGTTTTGTCCCTGTTTTTTTGTTTGTTTGTTGGAGAAACGTGGACGTTTCTCATTGGGGGGGGGACGTGTGTAACAGACTGTTCTGTGTTTGTGTGAAAAAGGAGGTGTGTCCCTCTGAGTTGCCGTAGCAGGGTTTTACCGCAGAGGTTGATTGTGTGTTGCCTCTCGGTCGGGAGGAATAAAGTGAAGCAGAGTTGCTGCTGAACACACTATCTTGTCTCCTGTCCCGTTCATTGTTCCCTTATCATCCAGTACATGCAAACCAAGAACGCTCGGGTACACTGATAGTGGCTTCAGAAGAGGAACCTGCTAAAATGAAGTCAAATGCAGAATATGCCATCAGGACATGAAAGGATGAATTCAGTATTTACTAATCAATAACTACTGTGCTTATCAATGAGGAGTAAAACATTTTTGTAAACTACATACTACTGTGCTTATCAATGATGAGTAACCATTTATAACCGTGTTAATAAACTACATACTAATGAGTATTCATGCGTTCAAAATGGTTAATTCAGTATTTATTCATGATTTACTAATGCTAGTGTGTACTCATTATGAAGTGTTACTGATTGGAGCAAAACTTGAGATCATTTTTAATGAACAATTAATAATGAGACCTCCACACAGTCATAAGCATTCCCAACAATATGTACCTTAACATTCATAATATTTTTGGCCGGATTAAACATGACCTGGATGAATGAGAACATGCATAGACTTTGTTGTGTTTGTGAGTTACATTTGTACAACATTGAAGACACTGTTTCTCCAGCCAGCAGTGTGGCTCCTGGTGACCTTGTGATAACTGAAGTGTTCTCTCTGTCAAAAAGCCCCTCAAGGTACGACTGCCTTCATCCCCGGCCTTTCTTTCACTTCATCGTCTTTGCAGACATGATCCTGTCCGTTGGCATGTTGATATTTTTCATTTATTTGTGACCCGCAGGATGAAGCGCCAGCAGCCTCTGACTCCACAGAGCCAATCCAAACGACCCACGGCGAGTAGTGTGAGGAGAACATTGGACACTTACTTGAGCAGCTTCACGTCTCCGCTGACCCCTGTCCCTCGCGATGACGTAAACCACGACCACGACCTACGGGAGGGCAGTCGTGCTCCTGTACTGAAGGAGCCCACCATATATACGGCCAGCGGCAGCCCCGCGTCCTTGGAGGTGAGGTCTACAGGAAATGATGCCACCGAGATGAGGGACACAAGCACCGAGATCCAAGGACCACGAGTAAAGGAGGAGGAGGAGATGGACGTCAGCACAGCGGCTAACGATGGAGCTACAGTGAAAAAGGAGGGAAGCCTTGACATCAACCAGGCCCAGGAACAGCAAGACCAGCTCATGGAGCTCCTGCACGCTGTGTCCAGCGAGAGAGACTCCTTCAAAGAGATGATTAACGAGCTCCAAGCTCAACTGATGGAGGAAAAGCAGCGGCCAGACAGTCAGGCACAGTACAAATTGTATGAGCAAGCCGAGAAGAAGGCAGAGGAACTGAGCAGAGAAAATGAGGCCTTACTGCAGGCCCATGCCAAGGTTCTTCAACAAAACCAGGAACAGGCGAAGCAAATTGAAGTCCTGACGAATAGATTGGACCAAGGCTGCCACAAGTTGGAGGAACTGCGCTTGAAGGTAGATGCTAGTTTGATTTAGTAAGGTCGCTGGTCACTTGCCTTTTCTTAAGCTTTCAGTTTTATCATGAGTCTTTCCTTAAATTAGATAATAAATTACTTGAGGTGAGGGAAATACTTTGTTGATGAAACCATCAAGGAGTTTCACACAAATACAACTAACATGACTCGTTAGCTCTTAGCAAATCAAACAACATGTCCTTCTCCAATAGATAAACCAGTTGGAGGAGGAGAAAGCCAGCATTTCTGCTGAGTATGAAAAGATCAAGTCAAGGTGAGTCTCTCTTCTCTCTCTCTCTCTCTCTCTCTCTCTCTCTCTCTCTCTCTCTCTCTCTCTCTCTCTCTCTCTCTCTCTCTCTCTCTCTCCCTCTCTCTCTCTCTCTCTCTCAGTATAAACTGCATACAATTAAAATGGTACACAATGTGTCATTATATTTCTGTCTCTCTTGTCAACTCTGGAACAGTCAAACACAGCTCAAAAACAAAGTGGCCAACCTTTTCAACAGGATTTGAACTATGAGAGCGACGTCATTGTGGAGCTACTGGAACAGGTCCTCAGTCACAACGTTCCTACTTCCAGTACCAATGACCCATGTTGGTGACTAGGATTGTGGATGCACAGAGAATGTGTTCTTACATTATTTTAATGCTAATGTTTTTCATAACTTTTTCATGTTTTGATAATTTGGTGTTTTTAGTTTTAGTGTTGGTCAGTTATTTTTTCGGATTCTGTGCTGACTGTTCATAGCAATGATCTATGTATCCGGGATGTTTTTTAGTTTAATAGGTCAGTTTTGTGGGTCTTCTATTGGTTGTAAAGCTCAGCAGACCTCATGGTTTGTTCTGTCTCATAAGTGCTGTTTTCAGTGTTTTTTTTTTTATTTTTTTAAATGGAATGGAAGGCAAACTTAACTTGTTCAGATAATATATAATTACATTATGAAAAAATATTACGAATGTTAAGGTACATATTGTTGGGAATGCTTATGACTGTGTGGAGGTCTCATTATTAATTGTTCATTAAAAATTATCTCATGTTTTGCTCCAATCGGTAACACTTCATAATGAGTACACACTAGCATTAGTAAATCATGAATAAATACTGAATTAATCATTTTGAATGCATGAATACTCATTAGTATGTAGTTTATTAACACGGTTATAAATGGTTTACTCATCATTGATAAGCACAGTAGTATGTAGTTTATAAAGTTATAAATGTTTTACTCCTCATTGATAAGCACAGTAGTTATGGATTAGTAAATACTGAATTCATCCTTTCATGTCCTGATGGCATATTCTGCATTTTACTTCATTTTAGCAGGTTCCTCTTCTGAAGCCACTATCAGTGTAGCCGAGCGTTCTGGGTTTGCATGTACTGGATGATAAGGGAACAATGAACGGGACAGGAGACAAGATAGTGTGTTCAGCAGCAACTCCGCTTCGCTTTATTCCTCCCGACCGAGAGGCAACACACAATCAACCTCTGCGGTAAAACCCTGCTACGGCAACTCAGAGGGACACACCTCCTTTTTCACACAAACACAGAACAGTCTGTTACACACGTCACCCCCTCAATGAGAAACGTCCACTTTTCTCCAACAAACAAACAAAAAAACAGGGACAAAAAAAAACACAACCCATAAAAAAACATGGGGAGAACAACCCCACAAATTCCTATTACCTGTAATCCCAACAGGATCATAATATAGTCAACACCTTGAGGCTATACACATAAAACCTAGCCTGGATACAATATTGTTTTGTTTTGTTTTTAAACCAGCAAGCTTTCACTGCATTGCCCAACCCAGAACACAGTAACTTCAAAACATGACAAAGTCCTGCAAATGGGGCAGAGGGCGCACCACTCGCCCACTGCGAGACTGTCCGGCCCTGAGCTCCGGCGAGTGCCCACACAGTCCATCATCCAACTCACGAGCCTGAGGCTGATCCCTGCATTGTGGTAGCCGGTGAACTGGTGAAGACTCGACCACAGGAGGAGAACTAACGACAACAGGAGTGGCAGGAACAGTTTGTGCAGGCAATGGCAGAGTGTACGGTTTCAGTCTGTCATGATGAGCCACTTGAGCCCGCTCCATCGGGTCGAGAGCGTTGATGCGATGTGTTAGTGCAGCCTCTCCACCAGAAACCAGCACTTGCACAACCGTGGGGACGGTGGCAGCTACTCTCGTCATCGTAGAGTTTCTGTCTCTCCCGAGCCTCCAAATAGTTAAGTCTGGCTGTGCTGAAGGCTGACTCCAGCCGATGTGCAATGGTGGATGCATAATCCATCTGGGATCCAGTGCCCCGGGAGTCCAGAGCACTAGCAGGCACCAGCATGTCAGCAGGGAACTGGGCCTCACATCCGTGCATGAGGTAGAAGGGGGTGAACCGGGTGCTGGCATGTTTAGAGGTGTTGTATGCAAAGGTGACTTGCTTCACATAAGTGTCCCATTCAACTCCATGAGAGAGCAACATCTTAGCTAGCTGATAGATTAAAGTCCGGTTGTGACGCTCCACCATGCCATCAGATTTGGGATTATAGGCAGTGGTGCGGGTTTTCTTAAGCCCCAGCCACTGACAGAGGCTCTGAATCACCTCAGCTTCGAACTGCCGGCCCTGGTCACTGTCAAGTCTTTTCTTTAACATGCAACTCCCCACTTGACAGGGAAGTGGCTTCGTCCCAGAGTCCACATTGGATTTCACTCTTAAATAAGAAGTCTGTTTCCTTTTACTCTTTTTATTTTGAAAAAGTAGTACGGCAGTTATCAGCAGTTCACTGGCAGTTCGCAGCAGTTCCTTCAACATCTGCAGGACAATGCTGAGGATGTTCTACGAGTCTGTGGTTGCCAGTGCGATCTTCTTCGCTGTCACATGTTGGGGCAGTGGGATGAGGGTCGCGGACACCAATAGACTCAATAGACTCATCAAGAGGGCTGGTGATGTAGTGGGTGAGGAATTGGACACTCTGACTACCGTGGCAGATAGGAGGATGCTGTCCAGGCTACGGACTATCATGAACAATGCCTCTCACCCTCTCTTTTCCACCCTGGCTCAGCGGAGGAGTACCTTCAGCAGAAGACTCCTCTCACCGAGATGCACCACAGAGCGACATAGGAAATCATTCCTGCCTGTGGTCATCAAACTTTACAATTTGTCACTGTCATCTGCATAATAGGTATCCATTCTTATTACATGACTGTAATTTCATTTCACTGTAATATCACTACATAACTGGTCGTTTCACTACATAACTGTCATTTACTACATAACTGGTCATCTGGTCATCTCTCTGCACAACTGGTTGTACAAAAATCCGACATGCTTCATCCTTGTGTATGCTATTACCTCGTAGCGTATGCCTGGATGTATGTATATTTTATTACATAGGTTTATATTTTTACATAGGTTTATATTTTTATTTTTACATAGGTTTATATTTTCTACATAGGTTTTATATTTTACATAGGTTTGCATTATATATTTATGTATTCTAACACTCTACTATACGTAGAGTGTCCTCTTTTTTCTCCTGGCATACAGTGCAACAAACTTATTGAAATACGACGGGGTGCGGGGGGTTGGCAAAGTTCTCACCTTACCAGTGTTCCGTGGGTCTGGCTGGAGACCATCCCTGGACACCAAGTGGCCCAGGAACACGATATGGACCCTGGCAAAGTGGCATTTCCTGGGATTCAACTTCAGGTCCGCCACCTGGATCCTAGAAAGGACTTCATCCAAATGAAGGAGATGGTCTGTGAATGTACGGCTGTAAACCAGTATATCATCCAAATATACCATACAAATGTGCCACGGCAGGCCCCTCAGAATGAGCTCCATCATGCGTTGAAACGTGGCTGGAGAATTTGTCAGACCCATAGGCATAGCCCGCCACTGATACAGGCCCTGGCCAGTCGTGAAAGCTGTCTTCTCGTGATCCTCCTCAGCCACTTCTACCTGCCATTAGCTGTTTGAAAATTCAAGCGGGCTTAACCAGGCCAAGCCAGCTAGAGCATCCAGGCTATCTTCCAGGGGGTGTGAGTCTTTGATCGTCACTGCATTCAGACGACGATAATCAATGCAGAACCAGTAAACCAGTATTTATTCATGCCTTAATAATGCTTAATAGTGTCTTCCAGATGGTAGCAGGGTGAACAGTGCGTGTGCCGGGTGGCTGGGGTCCCTAGTGATTTTATGGGCCTTCCTCAGGCATCGGGTGAGGTAGCTGTTGTCTAGGGTGGGCAGCACCCTGCCTTACTGCCAGTCTGGGTGTTTTTCACCACCCTTTGTAGGGCCTTGTGGTCCTGGACGGAGCAGCTGCCGTACCAAAACGTGATGCAGCCAGAGAGAATGCTCTCGATGGTGCATCTTTAGAAGTTTGTGAGGAATGAATCAGATCATGGCGCCAGTTGGGGTCCTCCCCAACTGCATTTTTCCTATATTTTGTTTTTTGTTTTTGTTTTTGTTACGTCTTTTTATTTTCATTATCTTTAAACGATATCAATGCTCTTACACATACAACAGACAAACTCTGCTAGACATACGATCAAACTTTTTCAACTCGCAACCTGGAAGTTTACCGACAGACTCTTCTTTGTGTGGACTTACCTTACCGTGTCTGCCTGGGATACCTGGGCAGAAGCGCCGCCAAAGAAAAAGAGGGAAAACGGCTGGGGTCCTGGTCAGGCTGAGAAGCAGACAACACCGTCCTCCGCTCCCCAGTGTTCTCTTAGTCTCTTATGTCCAGTCTTTGGATAATAAGCTGGATGAACTCAGGATCAGACTGGCCTTCCAACGGGACATCAAGAACTGTAAAGTTTTTGTTTTCACAGAGACGTGGCTGGATCCCTCGGTCACTGACTTGGCCATCCTACCTGGGGACCTCTCCATTAATCTTCGATTAAGTCATCATCAATGGAGTCGGGAAAAGGCAAGGAAGGTGGTGTGTGTATCAATAATCAATGGTGTGTATATGTAAATACAACATCTACGGGGTGCTTTCTGGATATTGAACACCACATGAGCAACAAAGCCAACCTGAAGAAAGTTTTGCCAATTCCAACATGTACAAATTCCAACAACATGTAAAGTTTCCAATGTGTGATGAAGCCTGCAAATTAGGGTTGCACCGAATCCAGTATTCGGGTTCGGATTCGGCCGAATATTGGGCTTTTTTGAGGGGTTCGGGTTCTGCCGAACCTTGGCATTTTTTTCCACCGAACCCGAATCCTACGCTTTCACTGCGCGCGCCACGCTGGTCGACGTAATTATCTGTTTACAAAAAAGTAGCGCGTTGGAATGCAGTGGCTATAGCTGCGAGAAAGCGAAAATGGAAGTAGTGAACAGAAAAAGTGTCATTTGGCAGTTCTTTCAGATGGCGATTCAAGTCGAGCTACATGTTCAATGTGCAATGCCGATTTGTCTCGTGGTGGCAAGGAACCTTAACAATACACAACATCCCCGCCGTTAAAGCATTTGCGTATGAAACATCTGAAAGAATACGAGTTGTGCACGAAGGAAAACTTCTCATCATTGCCTATGATCTAAACGAAAAAAAAAACTGCCTATTATCCATGTTTATGGATTAAATGTTCAATAACATTCATTTCAGTTAAGTCACCAAACATATTGTTTGTTTTCTTTGTTGTTTTTTTAAGAAAAACACTTTACTTTGCAGAAAGTTGCCTATTTTTTCCCAGTGGAAATTAAATAAAACGAAAAATACACTGATGTTGACGTTGTTTACTTCATTAATGTGTTTAGTGTTAATGGAGTAGGATGGGAGTAGGATTCGGTATTCGGGTTCGGATTCAGCAGAATCTTAACCAGTGGATTCGGTATTCGGCAGAACCCTAAAAATCTGGATTCGGTGCATCCCTACTGCAAATAAGATCACTCCTCGGTCTTGATGCTGTCAGCCTATAGGCAGAAACAGAGTTGCGAGCAGCCTGTGATGTGTTCACTAAACGTTGGACGGACCATCTCTGGAGACCCATGTGAGTACAGAACCCGGTACGAGCTGAACCCATGGCTCCGACACCAGGCACATGTGGAGGAAAACCTTAAAAGGTAAAGGCACAAAAAGTTTCTTATCCAGACAACATCCCTGGCCGTGCTCTCAAGGCAGGCGCATACAAACTGGCAGATGTCTTCACAGACATCTTCAACCTTTCCCTGCTCCAGTCTGTAGTCCCCACATGCTTTAAGAAGACCACCATCATCCCGGTCCCAAAGCTGCCTATAAGAATACCGCCCAATAGCACTTACCTCAGTTGACATGAAGTGCTTGAGCAGTTTGTCAAATCTCATATAACATCCTCCCTGCCCACCGCATTAAATCCAGTTTGCCTACAGGTCAAACAGGTCCACGGAAGATGCGATAGTATTCGCACTGCACACTGCCCTCTCCCACCTGGATCAGAGGAACATGTATGTGAGGAACTAATTGTGCATAGAAATGCCCGTGATGATTGAGCTGAATTCAGTTGAGTCTGCCTGAGCAGGAAAGCAATTAACGGAGTCAAAAGTAATAATTGAACATCTAGGCTCACTGTTATCTCTATGAGTTTATTTGCTTTTTTTTTTAAATCGCAAATATCTCACAAAGTATAAAGTTTACAAAAAAGAAAAATATAAAGCACAGCCATACGGAAGTAGACCTTTGTAATAGTGAAGCGTCCCGGGGTGGCAGGACTACAACTCCCAGGTTCCCGGGGTAGGGGAGGGAACAATTGTGAGAAACAGGAAGGCGGGTGGTTCGGTCACGTTTTGAAGTTGGGTTGTGCCATGCAGTTAGAGCGGACGTTCCAGTAGTGAGTGTTTGTGTGTTTTCCACCTCAATAAATCTACCGTGTTTGCGTGTTCGGGAACGAGAAATCTCTCCTCATCTGTTTTCGTCTCACCCGCCGCTCGCTACAATACAGTCGAGGTTCAGTCGTTTAGCTTCCATTAATTTCAAGTTTCGGTGTGAATAGTAATTATGTAGTTCCAGAAATATATCTCAAAGGCGAGTCTTACAAGCGAATCAAACGTTATCGCTAGGAGCATGAAGTCGAGCCGACGATAAGGTTCACACAGCTGCGTGTTTCAAGGCAAATGTACCCAGCTGGAAAGGTAGCCTAATTATTAGTCCTGACTGTGAGCCATTGAAAGCCTATTATATTTTTACTTTTTAAATCGTTTCTATCTCAAAAAGTATAAAGTTTACAAATATGAAAATATAGTAGCACACCTAGGCTCAACAATACCTTTGTCATGACGTTTGAATTGTATCATATGATCCAGTAGGAAGAGCTGAATAGACCTTTTACACACTTCCGCATTTCCCGACCGGAAACACGTCACTGTAGCGTAACAGAACTTCCTGTTATCGTAGAGGTCTAGCGGCAGATACGAAAATGGCACAGTCGACGAGTCGTAATTTCTGTTGCGTTCCAGGCTGTTTGTCTTTCACCCAAAAACAGCCCTACCTCTCATTCCATTCGTTTCCCGTGAATCCAAACCTGAAACCCAAATTGATAGAGGCGATCCGAGGAGACGAAGGGAACCAGTTTGCGATAAAAAGAGGTAGCACTTATGTCTGCAGCCGGCACTTCGCTGAGAAAGATTACATCGGTGGCTGCGTTGTTCGTCGCCTGAAGAGTGAGGTTGTGCCAAGCTTATTCCCTTGGAATAATGTTACTGCTCCTTTGAGAAGGGAGTCAGTACATGAGAGGACTGTCAAACGACAGTCCGTCCCACAACCCTGTGAAGGATTGTGAATACCTGACTGATCATCGAATTGATCATCAATACCTGGATGATCACTACCTCCATCTGCACTGTTTGTCACTTTATTAACTACCGATAATTACCGTCACTTTAATAACCACTGTCACTTCAATTTTGCACCTTACTCTGCATTCCTGCATTTAAACCTGTACCTTTATCGCACATTTGCACTTCTGGTTAGAACGCCAACTGCATTTCGTTGTCCCTGTACTTGTACTCTGCACAATGACAATAAAGTCGAATCTAATCTAATCTAAAAATGGTGACATCGTCGCTAAGGCAGTACGAATGGATCATGACTACGTGACACACCCACCTGCAGGTATCATAAGGCTAATCAACTATGTGTACCGTTAATGGATAAATGCAATTCTAACTGAACAACTTCATATGTCTATATCATGAAATTCAATTAAACAATAAGCCCCGAGAGGCCGTACTTTTCACTAATTTTAGAACAACTAAGGGCCGTTGTTGGGCACGCGCAAGCCTGTTAACGTTAGCCTACGACTGTAACTCTGTAACATAGCCTGTTGACGAATCTCAAATGTAACGTTAGTTATTGTAGCAAGAAGCTCGTGCGACATTTCAATTTTACATGACACATGACTACTGTTCTGTGTTGTGTTGAAAGGTAGCAGCACAAATATGTTAAGACTGATTTTTAATTTAATTTAATTTTTTAATTTCCGCTATTTTTCTATCAACAAAGCCACAACGGAACTAAGCTTACGCTACAGTGACGTATTTCCGATTCTTGCGTAAAAGGCCTATTAATTTCACGTTTTGGTGGGAAGAATAAGAAAAACAGGATTGTGCATTTGTATGCACAATAATGAATGTTGGACCTCTCAGCGATGACATAGGAAAGCTGTAGACACTGATTTGCATTAAAACAAAGGATCCCAGGAATGGAAATCTATTATGTAAAGACAGGTTCAGAAACTTTTATCCTCCTACCAACACTTTATCAATGACATTTTGCTCGAGCAAAATGAAGAGATAAAACATTTATCAGCACCAGTCATAGTGAAAGAAATGGGAGAAAGGTGAACTTTTATGAAAGTTTACGTGATCATGTGTCAGGTTTGCGCATCAGTTGCTAACGTTTTCTTGGCAGAATTATCAACAACATTGCATCTGCTGTTGGCCTTAACGTGGCCCCTCCCACCTGCTGCAGCTGTCAGCGTCACTCCTTAACAACCAGCAGCCAAAACCTTCACTGCCTCATTTCCACACACACTTGCACTACCTGTTTATTGTTTACTTGTCACTTTAAACACTACTGCCACTTTTTCAATATTGCACTACTCATGTACAATACTGCACCTTCATCGCTCATTTCTGATTAGAACACCAACTACATTTCATTAAGATAAGATAAGATATTCCTTTATTAATCCCCCTTAGGAGAAATTCACAGTGACCAGCAGTACAGGGGATAGATGTGCAGTAAGAGCCTGGCTAAAGTCAATACACAATAAACAATAAATTAGATTAAATACAAGCTCTTAAGTCAGGTCGGTGACGAATGAGAACCTGTATGCATACTAGTGTCCTCGATAGCTGTTTATGGTGCAAAAATGCAAAGTATGCGGAGTGTGCAAGGTGCAAGATGTGCAAATTTATACAGGTATTCCAGGTACAACAAATGAATAGACCTGGAATAACAACGGCTAGGACACAGTCCAAGGTGTGTGGTGTGGTGTATGTGAATGTGATTCATTGTCTCCTTGTACTCTGCACAATGACAATAAAGTGTAATCTAATCTAAACTAATCTAATCTAATCACTTCTCAAGGGGGGGCGTCCACCCAGAAGCATGTTGGATAGATCAGTCTCCCAGTCTACCCAGTGGACTGTAGAAACAGGTAGTCTCATCTATCCATCAAACATCTAGGTGGCCACTCCCACTTGTGATGTCACTTAGTCACAGGGCGGGGTGGATTTTGGAACAGTTTGTGATGGCTAATCACACTCACACCTGGTGGTAAAGTAGGGGGCCTTTAAGTTGTGACTGGACAGGACACACTCAGAGTTAGTTTCATTTTCCTGAGAACATGGGGACAGCACAGCCGCTGCACGGGGTCCCTCTGAGTACGGTAAGGTTAACATGTCATCATATCAACATATCATCTGTATCGATGGGGTGAGTTATGCCAATACTAATCTTAATGAGTACCAGGGGCGCATTCTAATCAATGTTCACTGCAAGACCGAAAGTAAGAGAATAGTAGGACATCTGAGCAATGTCTTGTGCTTTTGATGAACAACACGTTATCAAGCCAAATATATATATATATGTATATATATTAATCGACTTCATAATAAATCTAATGGGGGCATTACGGTAACGCATGTGTGCACAAGCTGCCATCAGAGAAAGCATTCTAAGACTGCAATAAAGTTGGTTTCCTATTCGACGTTTGATGTCCGGTCGATATTCGTTTTTTGTATTTTCACAATGCAGAAAACAAATACTATAAAAAACTGGAACTTTAAACAAAACTACAATGTTTATAGTTTACTATTATTATTATCAGGGGACGACAATTTACATTGTTTGGTTTCCATTTCTGAGATATTTTGTTTTAATACAAATCAGTGCCTACAGATTTCCTATGTCATCTCTGAGAGGTCCAATTCCATCGCATTTTGCTAGCACCATCACAACAAAAATATACAATAATATTATATATGCAACTGTTACGGCACCCTCAAATAGGTGGAGAAGGCACAACATAACATACAGGCCATAAAGAAGCGGTGATGGTATAACCAATTAATTTAATGAATGATAAGAGGTTTGGACATAAACGGAGCATGGTGGCAATAAAGCAACAAAAGTAACAAAACAAACAGAAAGAATACCCTGATCACACATAACTTCGGGAACATGTAACTTGCCTCACTCCCGACCAGAAACAAAAGACAAGATGTTGTTGTGAGTCTTCCGGGTCCACTAACTGCTATACTTACTAAACCTAACCTAAATACTGTGAAAACCCATCACCAAATTACCACCTGCTCTCGATAATTCATATGAACTAAAGATAACAAAGAACATTCCCATACGGGGAACGTGCTTCTGCAGCACAATCACTAACTCAAGCAAAAGGCCTAAGCAAAGAACAAAGGCCGTGACGTGTCAGCGAGGCACCACGAAAGTGCCGTCTGTCTGCCGACGGGAGCGGATGGGAAGTGGGAGCAAGAGAGAGAGACCTCTCAGACGTCAAACGGGGTGTCTTTATAGAAGTCGCCCCACCCACAATCAGCAAGCATCTAGCGGGACGCAGCATGGCCTGTAGGGGGGGACAGAAGGAAACAGCAGGAGTAGTCGTAGCAAAATAACGCAGCAGCGCCAACACTGTTCACTTGCCCTTAATAGCGTAACAGCAACAGTCATGTCAAAGTTGGTTTCATATTGAATATTTCACATTCAGTGGATATTCGTTTCTATTTTCAATAGCTTCTAAATTATTCACATGAGAATATTGGTTTCTAGTTTTGTAATCAGGGGACCATGAAGCACAATTTACATCCTAACCTCTGGAATAATCTAAAGTTGTACATTGACGTTTGTAGTTTGAAGTTTGTAGTTCGTCTGATTCTTCATTGTACATTTTGCACCGTAGGTCTGAGAGGACTGTAATTTCATCTATGCTGTATGCCTGGCATGTAGCATATTTGACAAATAAAGTTACTTGAACTTGAATAGGACACACCACAGAAGTGATTAGAGTTAGTTTAACCCCTCTGGGTTACATGGTCTGAGCGCTATTGGATTTTGCAATATTCAAAAAGGAATGTACATTTTAAAAAGAAATGTGTAAAAATCAAACATTGTAGATAAGAGGGGACACATTAAAAAAGGTTAAAGTTGCTAAAGTAAATTTGACCTCAGTGGGTCACATGGTCTGAAAGCTCTTACATTCTAAAATATTTTAGATCTATTGAAGTTAAAATGCTGAATATGTTTTTATTGAAATAAATGCAAGAAGATCGATACATAATGGTTGCTGTAAATTGTAGTTGAGATGATGGCAAAAATAATGAATGTTGGACCTCTCAGCGATGACATAGGAAAGCTGTAGACACTTATTTGCATTAAAACAAAGGATCTCAGGAATGGAAATCTATTATGTAAAGACAGGTATTTTGTTTTAATACAAATCAGTGCCTACAGCTTTCCTATGTCATCACTGAGAGGTCCAATTCCATCACATTTTGCCAGCAACATCTCAACAATAATATACAATAATATATTATATGCAACATTAATGTCAAAGATATAATGTTGGTTTCATATTGAATATTTCACATTCAGTGGATATTCGTTTCTATTTTCAATAGCTTCTAAATTATTCACATGAGAATATTGGTTTCTAGTTTTTTAATGAGGGGACGATGAAGAACAATTTACATCCTTTGGTTTCCATTTCTGAGATACTTTGTTTTATTTCAAATAAGTGCCAGGGTACTAAAGTATCGGTATCAGTTTACCTGCAAAATCCACAAAGCAATTAAACTGACCCATTTTCTGTTTTTCCAATGACAAAGAACATTGAAAATCAAGTGGAACAAAATGGAAAAAATTGTGTTCTTTTGGTTTGGTGCAGTTTACATTTTTCAACTTTCCCTTGCAAATTGAAGACCTTGGGGAGCTTGAGTTCCTTCAATGGACTTCATAGTCCCTCAAAGGTTTGAGTATTTAAAACTTCAGATTCCACGGTAGCTCATTCCAGAGATAAGGTGCATAACACCTGAATCTAGTCGTACTTAAGTCTGTCTTTGCAGGATGAACGTTTAGAGTGTGTTAATTAGGGTCAAGGCTGTTAGATATTTCAGCAATTTTAAAAGTAGTATAATTACTAAATTTAAACACAAATAACAGGCTACAAAAGCTTTGGCCAAGTCAATAATAAAGAGTTCAGCACAATATGCGTAATATCCAGGTAACTAATATCACCATATATGTCTTGTTCTAAACTTTTCTACATTTTATATTTCTATTTCATTGTACAGTTATTATATTCTATTCTATTTAGATTTTATACATTATTTATATATTCTTTCGGCATCCAGTGTGGGCAGCAAAGTAACAATTTCATTGTACAGGGAAACGTGTTTCTTCACTGCAGATATGACAATTAAAGCTTTGAATCCTTGAATCCTTGAATGCTTGTTCGGTAGCATGACCTGTGAGGCTGGTCGTCATTAACCTTGAGAAAAGCATGGAATGGGTAATTGGTATCACCAACCTTCTGTAGAGGAACTACCTGTGGTGTTTTCCATAAGGGTGGAATCTTACCTGTAGCGGCTAACACTGGATGTTTTAGCTGTGTCCCATTGACGTTTGGTTGTTCTCACCACTTGGGAGGAATACGGTGTCTTGTGTATGACTCGTAAACAGGGTCCAAGAGACCTTGATCAAATAAAGATGAGGATTTATTTTGCTAACAAATGAAAAGCTAAAAATATGAAAACTGTTTGTTCAATTGTATTGTTAAATGTCCAGAGTTCAATTCAAATCAGTGCGAGTTCATAGTCACGCCAGCCATCAGGTTTGTTCAGCCTTCCATTCGTGTTCCCGGTTACGTTTACGGTCAATGATGGTCTGCACCGGAACCCCCCTCCAGGTCTCAGTTTGGCACACCTTTATACTCCTGTCCCTTGACCTATAGAGAGCATACACACTCACAAAACATCACATCATTCTGATTCAAAATGATAATTAATAGAAATAAAATATCTAATACTTTTAATGCTTCTAATGCATGTAAACTTAAACTGAAATATAAATTATAAACTAAAAAATAGAAATGGCTCCTACATTACCAGTGTTGAATGTCAAATTGAAGATATTGACGTCGAGTCAATAGTCAACCATTAAAATTGATATCAGATGTTGATGAACGTCCCTTCCCTTGATGTCATGTTAGTGTGAATCACCGTGGTGCTGAGTAATCATGAATGGGCGTTCCCATTTCAGCTTCACCCAAAGTTTCTCCACACCAACTCTACCAGCCACACCGGGCCCTTCAGTGCTATTGCTGAACTCATCGGTGAGTCCTCCTGTAACTTTCGGTTTGTGTCGCAGCATACATTAGTTTCAGTTTCTGCTTCGTATAAGTGAGCTTTAAAGTGATGGCTCGGAGTGAAATTCACCCTGGGGTAATTTACACCAATAGTCATGCTAAATACCCCCTCGGATGCATTTTTAGCGACGGTCAATGTAACGGGACCAAGAAGGTAGAACTGACTCCAAATGGTGTTACACATTTGTTTTTTTTATTTTTGTAGATGTTTCTTTTTCCTGTAAAATTGATATATTTATGAGTATCACTGCACACAGCACGTTAACACACAGTGCTTGTTGCTCATTGCACAAAGTATCACAGAATCACGAAACCTTACAATAACATCAGAATCAGAACCCAAAACAGTAACATCAGTCAATAATATTCATTAACCAATCAAGTAATACACCTTCACAATCATTATCTCTTCCTAAATAATCCCACTTCCCTGCAAAGTATATAAACCCAACATTCATAAACAAACATTCATAAAACATGTCACAACACATCACTCATAATAAACATCACAGAACATGTACAGTACCCTCTTACTAAAGCCCAGCATAGCACACCTCATCAAGGCCTAGTCATGGCTTCTGCCTCCTGCCCCCTACTGTAGCTACTGGTCACGGGTAACGTGCTAAAGTTGCTAATGCTAGCGGCCGACTCACTGTACGAACTCACACTACAAAGTTCCCAAACAACCGTAAGACACAGACAAAATGCACTCCCAGCACATATTTTCCCCATCACATCATCCCCACAGTATGTGTATATTCCCAGTATATCAATCTCACCTGTAAAATAGATATATTTATGAGTATCACTGCACACAGCACGTTAACACACAGTGCTTGTTGCTCATTGCACGAAGTATCACAGAATCACGTGAGATCACACGCGATTTGGACACAAGCACCCTGCTCCCAGGCGATACTCCGCCATCTACTGGTGGTATACTGGTACTGTTTTTTACACTTTGCAATATAAATCCTTCACATTAACAACATGTATGAAAACTCACACATTTTAAATTGTCAGCAACTCTTGTTGCGCCACATCAATATTTATCAAGTTTAGGGTTATCAGCCGAAAGACTTCGTATTGGAGTGATGGTACAGTTAGTACATGTCGTCAATGACTCTACTAAAAATGCATGGATTGTTACCCAACTTCTGTAGTAGTACATATATTAGTACAGCGGATAACCATGAAAATTGTGCACTTTTTGAAAGAAACATGAAACTTCTACCATAGTTAGGTTATACCATGAGGTTGATTTTCAGATTTGGAAGGAAGTCAGATTTGACCTCTGAGGCCCGGGAGAGGTCAAATCCAAGATGGCCGCCAATAATATTCAAAAGTGCCTCACGTTGGAACCAAAAACAGTAGAAAAACACTTAAGGTGTCATTTCCCACTAACTTTTGGGTGTCCATTCTGTATCTGATACCTTTGAAACCACTAGAATTCAAGAAAATGCATTTAAATCAATATGGAGGTCAAATCATGCAGACAGGAGGTGAACGGTGCAAAATGGTTGTTTATTTCCAAAATAATAACAGTAATTGTGATGGCAATAATGATGATGCCAGTAATAATGCCAATGATAGTAATTATTATTATAATTAACTGATTTATTATTTAACTTTTTAATAATTCATTTTTTAACTGGTTTATAGCACCTTTCATAGAACCTAAGGTTGCTTTACAAAACAAAAAATCATCAAGGGACGGATAAGTTGCTAGCAGACAACACCACGGTCCTTTCATTTCAGGATCGCATGATGCAATGATTAAAAAATCTTAAAAGTCCCCAGAACAAAAACAGAAATCTGTACATTTAATTGCAGCTTTGACACACGAGCACCGTCCAGTGCACCCTTTCTGGCAGTTACAGTGGATCAGCTCATGGCAAGACTTTGCTGCTTCATGCAGAGTGGTCCAGAGTGGCTGTCACCCAGTGGTTTCCTTTGTCCAGCCCCAGTCAGATGGAAATGTCCGGACCTGAATTCTGCTAGGACTGCTGGGTGTCTGTCCGCAAGAGTCATCATATCATGGATGTGTACAGAAAGCCATCTGCTGTAGTGTGTGTGATCCAGGGCGAACATCCAGGGCATGATCTATGTCAGGGATTCAACGTACAGCTGGAAGTTGCCTTCAAGAATGTACCTGATGTACCACAGAACGAGAAGCTGCAATGACAGGGTCTTATGCCAGTAGTCAAAGTGAACACTGGAACTTTGCTTGCTAAATGCACCACTCCTCAAAAGATAGACTGATAGGTGGCATGACATCTTTTTCATCAGATATGCAATCTTCATTGTACGCTTGTTGCAGGAGTGTATAGAGACTTGCAGCCGTGACCTGGTGTGCATGGCGGGTCTTGGTGACATGTTTGGCATACTATGAAGGAATTGGCTGTTCCAGAACTTGCAATGTCAGCCTGGACCAGGGCATTGGTCCAGCCACTGCCTTCTAGCCAGTCTCCCAGCAACTTCACCATGGCCATTTCAATGTGTAGACCACCAAACATGATCACAAAGTGATCCACTCCATAAGTGTCTGGCCAGGACCACTGTATTTGTTTAGCGAGAGCATACAGTGGTTGGTCAGCAGCAATCTGACCAGGGTTCACATGTTGAACTGCTCTTTTGATGATTTCCATAGAGTGCCGAATCATTGCTACTGAATGTGCATTGTAAAGAAAGAGAGGCAATAATGCGTTGATTGCTGCAGGAGGGGTGACAGCTTGGTGAACATCAGCGTGGTAGGCAGACCATGATATCAGGCAATCAATGGTAGATGTTTCAACAGCTGTCTTGACTTTTCTGAGCCATGCATACTCATCCTCTGTGGCGGCTGTAGAAACCAGGAGGGTGGAAGGTCTCACAGGACCTTGTACAGGTGGCACACTGAATTCCTTTGTCCGGAGGGTAGCTGGTGGCACGACTGTGTAGGCTGTTGGCAGTATGGAAGATATTAACCAAGTTAAAACTAGTACAATCATTGGGTTTTCCATGTAAAGCATTAACTAACTGTGGAAAGAAACAGATGCCCACTCATAAATACCTCCCTGGGTTCAACTCACGGGTCACCCCCTGGTTCACCCCATGTTATCTCTAAGGTGCCTGCTTAGTGGTGGTCAGAACAGGCATGGGGAGGATGGGCACCGGCAATAAAGGAAGGAAGGAACATTTGTGTATGGTATAGGATGTTTAAGGTGATGACATCATGCTTGGAAAACAGGACAAAAAGGGGCACACGGGGGATGTGCGGCAGTCACTTTGCAAACCGACTCAGGCTTTGTGTTGCTTCGCTGCAAGCGATAATAAAGTCTTGATCATTCAAACTGCGGCCTCCCAGAACCCTCTTACTTTTGTTAAGATATGTGCTTTAGCCACCACAGCAGAGGTGTCACTGACTTGGTGGAAGAGCAATTTTGACTAATCACTAGCACACCGCGATCAGTTCCGCTTTGTGTGTGTGACGGATGCTGCATAAGTGAGATGCTGATGCCGTGGAAGGAGTCTTTGGCTGTTGCAGAACTTGGATTATTATTGGTCTATGTTGTCCACAGCTCCTGTTGTAAACAGTCCATGGCGCAACTTTGTTGGGCACACAACATCCTCCATCCTAAATTGCTGGCAGACACCATTGGCAATGTCTGATGTGATTTGCAGCAGCCTGTCATAGGAAACACACAATCCCAGATTGAACAGTGTGTCAATTAGCCCCCTACTTCGTGTAACTGCATGGATCTTGAGGGACAGATATAGAGGGAGTGGAGTTTCTCAGGTGTGCCTTGTATGTGCTGAGCTTGGTGAATCCATGTGAATCCAAGGTTAGTGAATTCAACACTCCATCGAAATGTATTGACAACTGGAATAATTGAATACTTGAAATTAGATGGTGTTGAATTCACAAACTTTTTCCTTACACTTGTGAGTTTTGAAGAGGACTTTTACGAACTTATCCGAAAAGATGGAAGAGACATCGACGCAGCGGTAGCCTTAGCAACAGCTAGTTGAAGCTATCAGAAAAGTGCTCTTTTAAATAAACTCCTGGTGTACTTACAAACATTAAAATGCCTCGTTTTGTGAGTACAGACCATATATGTACTACTACAGAAGTTGGGTAACAATCCATGCATTATTAGTAGAGTCATTGACGAGATGTACACACTGTACCGGCACTCCAGTACGAAGTCTTTCGGCTGATAACCCTAAACTTGATAAATATTGACCGTCGCTAAAAATGCATCCGAGGGGGTATTTAGTATGACTATTGGTGTAAATTACCTCAGGGTGAATTTCACTCCGAACCATCACTTTAAGTCGCCTTGGACTGGAAGTTCACTTAACATCTGGCAGAAGGCCAAATGTTACCAAAGCCCTGAACAGAGGCAGAGATTTAATTTTTTCAAAATGGCTCTCACCTAATTATACTATAGCAGCCATTTTATGTGTTATGTTTTCCCATAGACAACGCATATGACCCTGATGCCAATGCCAAACAGATATGGATCGATAAGACCCAGATCAAAGACAAGGACTGTCTAACCTTCATGGACAATGGAAATGGACTCAACAAGGACAATATGCATCGAATGCTGAGGTCATCATTGATTACAATATTTATGATTACTAATCATATCACATCTGGGGATGCAATTTATTCATGACTTGTGAAGTGAAGTGCAGTTTGTGATTAATGCATCAACATATTTTCCTTTTTCCCTTATTAGCTTCGGACACAGTGACAAAAAAGCTGTGGCCGGCCTACATCCCATTGGAATGTACGGCAACGGGTTCAAGTCTGGCTCCATGCGTCTGGGCCAGGATGTCATCATCTTCTCCAAATCAGAGAAGGACCTGTGTGTTGGCATGCTGTCTCAGAGTTACCTGAAGGAGACCAGAGCTGAGTGCATCACTGTGCCTATCATTAGCATCAAGGAACCCACAGCCAGAGGGTATATCCTTTTGACCTTGTCAAATGGGTCTCAGCTGGCTTCCTGGTCATTGCTGTTGTGTCAGATCAATGCAATCATGAAGTATATCCATCCATCCATCCATCCATGTCCTCCGCTTATCCGGGGTCGGGTCGCGGGGGCAGCAGCCTGAGGAGAGAAGCCCAGACTTTCCTCTCCCCAGCCACTTCGTCCAGCTCTTCCGGGGGGATCCCGAGGCGTTCCCAGGCCAGCCGAGAGACATAGTCCCTCCAGCGTGTCCTGGGTCTTCCCCGGGGCCTCCTCCCGGAGGGACGTGCCCGGAACACCTCCCCAGGGAAGCGTCCAGGAGGCATCCTCACTAGATGCCAGAGCCACCGCAACTGGCTCCTCTCGATGCAGAGGAGCAGCGGTTCTACTCTGAGCCCCTCCCGGATGACCGAGCTTCTCACCCTATCTCTAAGGGAGAGCCCGGACACCCTGCGGAGGAAACTCATTTCGGCCGCTTGTATTCGCGATCTCGTTCTTTCGGTCACTACCCACAGCTCGTGACCATAGGTGAGGGTAGTAACGTAGATTGACCGGTAAATCGAGAGCTTCGCCTTTAGGCTCAGCTCCTTCTTCACCATGACGGACCGGTGCAGAGCCCGCATCACTGCCGACGCCGCACCGATCCGTCGGTCAATCTCCCGCTCCATCCTCCCCTCACTCGTGAACAAGACCCCGAGATACTTGAACTCCTCCACTTGAGGCAGAATCTCCTCCCCGACCCGGAGAGTGCACTCCACCCTTTTCCGGCCGAGAACCATGGCCTCGGATTTGGAGGTGCTGATCCTCATCCCAGCCGCTTCACATTCGGCTGCGAACCGCTCCAGTGAGAGCTGAAGGTCACGGCCCGATGAAGCCAACAGGACAAGATCATCTGCGAAAAGCAGTGACGCAATCCTGAGGCCACCGAACCGTAACCCCTCAACGCCCTGGCTGCGCCTAGAAATTCTGTCCATAAAAGTTGTGAACAGAATCGGTGACAAAGGGCAGCCCTGGCGGAGGCCAACCCTCACCGGAAACAGGCTCGACTTACTGCCGGCAATGCGGACCAAGCTCTGGCACCGGGAGTACAGGGACCCGATGGCCCGTAACAGCGGGCCCGGTACCCCATACTCCCGGAGCACCCCCCACAGGGCTCCCCGAGGGACACGGTCGAACGCCTTCTCCAAGTCCACAAAGCACATGTAGACTGGTTGGGCGAACTCCCATGCACCCTCGAGTACCGCACAAAGGGTATAGAGCTGGTCCACAGTTCCACGGCCGGGACGAAAACCACATTGCTCCTCCTGAATCCGAGGTTCGACTATCCTACGGACCCTCCTCTCCAGGACCCCCGAATAGACCTTACCGGGGAGGCTGAGGAGTGTGATCTCCCTGTAGTTGGAGCACACCCTCCGGTCCCCCTTTTTGAAGAGGGGAACCACCACCCCGGTCTGCCAATCCAGAGGCACTGCCCCCGATGTCCACGCGATGCTGCAGAGACGTGTCAACCAAGACAGCCCCACAGCATCCAGGGCCTTTAGGAACTCGGGGTGGACCTCGTCCACCCCCGGGGCCTTGCCACCGAGGAGCTTTTTAACCACCTCGGCGATCTCAGCCCCGGAGATAGGAGAGTCCCCCCCTGAGTCCCCAGATCCTGCTTCCTCAGTGGAAGGCGTGTTGGTGGGATTGAGGAGGTCTTCGAAGTATTCCCCCCACCGATTCACAACGTCCCGAGTCGAGGTCAGCAGTGCCCCGTCTCTCCCATACACGGTGTTGACAGAGCACTGCTTCCCCCTCCTGAGACGCCGGATGGTGGTCCAGAACCTCCTCGAAGCCGTTCGGAAGTCCTTCTCCATGGCCTCACCAAACTCCTCCCACACCCGAGTTTTTGCCTCCGCAACCGCCGAAGCCGCGCCCCGCTTGGCCCGCCGGTACCCATCAGCTGCCTCAGGAGTCCCACGGGCCAAAAAGGCCCGGTAGGACTTCTTCTTCAGCTTGACGGCATCCCTTACCGCTGGGGTCCACCAGCGGGTTCGGGGGTTGCAGCCGCGACAGGCACCGACGACCTTACGGCCACAGCTCCGGTCGGCCGCTTCAACAATGGAGGCACGGAACAAGGTCCACTCGGACTCTATGTCCCCCGCCTCCCCCGGGACATGGTTGAAGCTCTCCCGGAGGTGGGAGTTGAAGCTCGTTCTGACAGGAGATTCAGCCAGACGTTCCCAGCAGACCCTCACAGTACGTTTGGGTCTGCCAGGTCTGACCGGCATCTTCCCCCGCCATCGGAGCCAACTCGCCACCAGGTGGTGATCAGTTGACAGCTCCGCCCCTCTCTTCACCCGAGTGTCCAAGACATGTGGCCGCAAGTCTGATGATACAACTACAAAGTTGATCATCGAACTGCGGCCTAGGGTGTCCTGGTGCCAAGTGCACATGTGGACACCCTTATGCTTGAACATGGTGTTTGTTATGGACAATCCATGACGAGCACAGAAGTCCAACAACAAAACACCATTCGGGTTCAGATCAGGGGGGCCGTTCCTCCCAATCACGCCCCTCCAGGTCTCACTGTCATTGCCCACATGGGCGTTGAA